>CM051663.1:43702687-44302687 GCA_028020825.1 Podargus strigoides
TCAGTTAAAATATTTTCCAGCATAAAAACTGACAGCATGATAAAAGCCTCATGAAACAATCAGCACTTGTATTTGTGTAGCTTTAACTTTCCAGGAACATGCCAGAGACTGTATGGTGCCCTTTCACACAAGCTTATGGTGAAAGATAAAAGCAATGAAACCTGGAAACAGCTAGAGAAAGCAGATGTAGTTTTTACAGAAGCAACTAGTGATGTTTGACACTGTGCTGAATTTGCTTAACTCGTTGATAGAGTGAAATACACTAGACAATGTTTTGGGAGGGCAGGACTGGCACAGAGCAACTCACTCTCCTCTGCATCCTGATGTCAAATCCAGTTTGTGCACCCAGACCCCATTACCTGCTGGTTTAAAACTGGTACAGTTTTCACCTATTTGCTTGGGGCTGGAGCATGTGGTATATGAGGAGAGGGTGAGATACTTAGATCCGTTCAGCCTGAAGAACGGCAGGCAAAGAGGATATTTTTTCCCTCAGCTACCCAATGGGACACTACAGAGAAGAAAAAGACAGGTTTTTCTTAGATGTGCACAGTGATGGGACAGGAGGCAATGGACACAAGTTAGGTACAGGAAATTCTTATTAGGTATAATCAAATATTTTCACCACAAGTGTGGTCAAGTGCAGTAAAATACAGTAACAGGTTGCCAAAAAAGGTTTTAGTCTCCAGTCTTGGAAATATCCAAAACTTAACAAGGCACTGCACAGCATGATTTACTTGGACACACTTTGAGCAGGGGTTGGAGTAGATGACTCTTAGCAGTCCCTCCCAACTGAAATGTTTCTGTGTCTATTATATTTTGCTGTTATTTAGCTAGTCAGTATTTCTGCATCTGGCTTTGAGTCTTCATGTGCAAAGTCTGACATAATGAGCCAATAAGCAGGATGCTGTCAGGACACAATAATGATTAACCATTAAAAATAGAGATTTTTTGAAAGGGCTGGGCAGTTCAAGAAGGACAGGGAACTACTTGAGAGAGTCCAGCGCAGAGCCACAAAGATGATGAAGGGAGTGGAACATCTCCCTTATGAGGAAAGGCTGAGGGAGCTGGGTCTCTTTAGCTTGGAGAAGAGGAGACTGAGGGGTGACCTCATTAATGTTTATAAATATGTAAAGGGTGAGTGTCATGAGGATGGAGCCAGGCTCTTCTCAGTGACATCCAGTGATAGGACAAGGGGCAATGGGTGCAAGCTGGAACATAGGAGGTTCCGCATAAATGTAAGGAAGAACTTCTTCACAGTGAGGGTAACAGAACACTGGAACAGGCTGCCCAGAGAGGTTGTGGAGTCTCCTCTGGAGACATTCAAAAGCTGCCTGGACATGTTCCTGTGTGACCTGATCTAGGTGTTCCTGCTCTGGCAGGGGGATTGGACTAGATGATCTTTTGAGGTCCCTTCCAATCCCTAACATTCTGTGATTCTGTGATTCTGTGACTCCTGGTTTCAGTCAGATGCACAAATGTTCAGATTACAGTAGGGTTAGTGGTGACAGTATAGTTGCATTTCTTCAATGGAGTTTTTTGTATAGCTTGCAAATAGGTGTGTCATACACATTATATTTTCTTGTATGTAAATCTGAAGCTTATAAAACTATTTCCACTATTAGTGGAAAAAGTTATAATTTTCAAAGGAACTTAATTATATTCGAGTTCAATGAAAGTTGCACCTGTATCTCTACAAAGCTTCACTGAAAACACGGCAAGTTTTGCAAAAAGGTTCCACCCTAAAGGAGAGTACCTAGCATAAAAGAGGGGATGTCTCAAGATACCCCACACCAGTGGAAGTCCTGTTTATTTTAATGGAAGTCCTATTTATTTACTAGACCAATATGCAAATTGGCGTAAATTGGCATAAAATACCCAGTCAGGAGGGGAGAGGTAGGGGACATAATTTGGGTAGGCACCTGTCTTTCCAGTACCTCCTCACTGTCTGGGTGCAGAGGGTCCTGAGAAGTTTGTGCAGGTAGTTGTTTGCTTTAGTGTTGTGCATTGCAATACTGGAGCTGTAGTGATTGCATATGAATGTTACACACAATATTTAACAGATGTTGGCTGCAAATGCTTTTTTTTTTTTCATACAATTTCTACTTTTGCAGTAGGCTCTTTGATAGAGACACTAGTTAAATTTTTTTTTATTACTTCTTAGTACCAAAAATTAACTCCACGCAGGGTGGCTATAATGTTTTCCATCTGTTAGCCACATTGATAATTAACAACAAACTCATTTGTTCTTTAATTTCCCCATAACAGTACAGAAAAAAATTCCAAAAGCTTTGCTCATTTATCCACTGCTCTGTTGTTGATATGGAGCCAAATTCAGTCCTTATTTTTAAGACAATGGAGCACCTACATGTATGAATTTAAGCATATTGAACAAATTACACAAAACAATCTCTTACTTTGTTTGAACATCTGCACATGGTGTAAGAAGCAACAGAACAGAATAACAGATGCTTCTTCTTTCTTTTTCTCAGTAAGTCTTCAACCAAGCAGTGAAATTATTTTTTTACAACACTAAAACTCATTGCAACTAATATATTCATAATGGATTTTTATGATCCACTCTTGTATCCCCAATGGCTCATTTGCAGTGCTTAATGCAACTTTCCAAAAGCTGAAAAATGTAATGCAGAGCAGCTTCCTGGTCTGAAATCACATTGATTCACTAATTCACTGCTTATAGCTTCTTCAAAGAACCACAGAATCACAGAATGTTAGGGATTGGAAGGGACCTCAAAAGATCATCTAGTCCAATCCCCCTGCCAGAGCAGGAATACCTAGATCAGGTCACACAGGAACGCATCCAGGAGGGTTTTGAATGTCTCCAGAGAAGGAGACTCCACAGCCTCTCTGGGCAGCCTCTTCCAGTGCTCAGTCACCCTCACTGTGAAGAAGTTTTTCCTCATATTTATGTGGAACCTCCTATGTTCCAGTTTATACCCATTGCCCCTAGTCCTATCATTGGATGTCACTGAGAAGAGCCTGGCTTCTTCTCCATCCTCATGACACTCACCTTTTACATATTTATAGACATTAATGAGGTCACCCCTCAGTCTCCTCTTCTTCAAGCTAAAGAGACCCAGCTCCTTCAGCCTTTCCTCATATGCGAGATGTTACACTCCCTTCATCATCTTTGTGGCTCTGCACTGGACTCTCTCAAGCAGTTCCCTGTCCTTCTTGATCTGGGGGGCCCAGAACTGGACACAATAGTCCAGATACAGCCTCATCAGGGCAGAGTAGAGGGGGAGGAGAACCTCTCTCGACCTCCTAACCACACCCCTTCTAATACACCCCAGGATGCCATTGGCCTTCTTGGCCACAAGGGCACATTGCTGGCTCATGGTCATCCTGCTGTCCACCAGGACCCCCAGGTCCCTTTCCCCTATGCTGCTCTCCAACAGGTGCCTTGTTGCAGACAAGGCAGTTTTTTGCAGGCAAGACTTTTCTCAGTAAGTAAAATATAAAACAGCTAAAGACCTTAGTTCTCTAGATGAAATAATCAGGGAAGTATTTAACCACAACAGCAATAGGCCTCAAATAAATTTTAAAACTGAAGCATATGCTTATATGTTCTCCCAGAGTAAAGAGACTCTTCTAAACTAGTGCCAAAAACAGTCAAGAAGGGCTTGTCTACCAACAAACTACAATGCACCTAAATTAATTTAACTCTTCTGTGTGTTGGTTTTTTTTTTTTTTAGAGGAGGAGAAGCCCAGGATCTCTGTTGTATATAAAAAAAACAGTGGCAAAAAAATGTGATTAATAAAACAAAAAAGTGACCATAAGAACATCAGACCATCCATTTGTTAATCATCTCCAAAAATGCTCAGCCATGAGGCACTAAACTTACATGAAACACATGTGCATATTGCAAAAGTTTGTTCTAATGCTTGGGCTTGGTGAAATCTCCTTGGCCAAAAATGATGATTTAACTTGTTTTAAAGGTAATCATAAATTAAACTTCTCAGACTTTTCATAAAAAAAACCCTCAGCTGTTTGTGTTTGATACTTGTGGAGTTAAAAATTATAGTATTTTTTTAAAAAAACCTAATGCTTGTGACTTTTCATCTTCAGGTGAAACTACATACAGTCCATCCTTCAGAGCCTGAATACTGCTGGCAAACGAAAGTCCTGGGGCTCTGTTCCCCATCAAACCCAAAATTCAGATCCAATCCTGACACCTCATTTATTTGAGCAGTCCAGTGACCTTGGTAGGATTGGTACATTATTCAAGCATGCAGTGCGACACCCTAAGATAAACATCACTTTCCTTTTTACGGCTGAAAGACCAAGTTTCTGAGAGATCAGAAAGTTTAGGCAGTGACATCCAAATTGCCTCCTTATCTGCTGTCTGAGCCTCCCAGCACCTGAGATTTTGATATTCACGTTCCTCTGATGCCTGAAGGACTTCTCTGAGGCACATCTAGAGGCTTTTGGTTCCTGGGGCTGAACAGATCAGCTTGCACCTCAAGCCTTACTGTATATATATGTAAATATTTGAAGACAAACTCAGCATGATGTAAATGGTATGGAATAAGGGGTGGAATGTCCTGGTTTGGCTAAAACAGACTAATTTTCCTTTCAGGAATTTTACTTTTCAGTTAAATCTCTTCTAAAACTGCACTTTCTGAAGTTAACAACATGTTTTTCAGGCAGTGTCTGCTCCTAGAAGTGATAACACTCGATGTTTATAGTTAGTACTGAGCTGACAGTACAATGGTGTGCAGAAAGGCTCTTGCTTACATTTAATTTTACAGAAATCAAGGTCATTGCTGAATTCTCTCAGTGCCACCTTGGGGCCCCCCTTCGTGGAAGGGTGCAAAAGGCTGGCACCTGCGGGGAGGAGCAGACAGGACAGGTGACCCAAACTGACCAGTGCAGTATTCCATCCCATACACATCAAGCTCAGTATAAAGCTGAGGACTCATAGGGGGCAAGGTCTGCTTGCCCTTCCCTTCGCCCTTCACCATCTTCTCTGGCCTGCCCTTCTTCCTGCCCTCACTTGTCTTCTGTGCCCGGCATCGTGGGAAGACTGTGCCCATGATTTGCGTGTTCCTGAATCCACTCCTGTCTGCCACTGCATCCAGGAGCCCAACCTGGGATCTTCCCAGAGTTGCTCTACAGCTCCAGTGGTGACGTGAGCATTACTGGGTAGAGCGTGTGATTCAGGGGGAGAAGCTTGATACTGGTTTTGTGTATATTTGTAAATAGTTTGTTATTTTTCTTCTCTTTATTATATTTCTCTTTTTATTGTTATAGTTTCATTAAAGCTGTTTTAGTGTTATTTCCATCCCATAAGTCTCTCTCCCTTTTCTTTTTTCCCTTCGCCTGTCCAGGAAGGGAGAGGGGTTAACAGAGAGCATTTGCTGTCCATTTAGTGGCTGGCCCAGCCTCAAACCATAACAATTCAAAAACCTGCTGTTTCCTCACCCAATCTTTTTCAGGACCATTTCTCACATGTGCCTAGAGACACTTGCTGCATCAGCTTCCATGTAAAATGCAGGTTCTTCATGGCTGGAGCAAGAGGTGAGGCAACACCTTTGTCTTCTTCATGGCTTGATGTGGGAGGTTTGGTCTCAGTTCCCATGTGTGCCTGGCAGCTTTGCTCCAATCACCAAGCCACAGGTTCTTAGGCTTGAAGCACAAGTTGGGGAAAATGACCCAGTTCTCCACATGTAACCATGCTGCTGGCAAAAAATAAATAAGACAGAGAGTAATGTCGGCTGACAGCAGGAGCAGGACTACAGGCAGATGGTTTGGGACCTTCTCTGGGAATGGGCATCAATGCTCCAAAGCCCACCTATACAGTTTTAGTAATAAAATCTCTAATTCCTAGCTGATTTCCCTAACCTTTAGTTATAGCCTTTGTCACAACTATTGCTTGATTTAAAATGGAATATAAAACCAGCTTCTTTCCTGAAAAACAGCCTGTAGTAGGTGTGTAGGACACTTTCTGGAGAGATGTGTGGTTTAGTATCCTCAGGCAAAAGCGAGAATAGGAGCTGAGTCTTCTGCAGCCTGTAACTCATCTGAGCAGCAGCCATTTGATATTGAAAGGAAGGAGATCCCACTCCCGGGAACGGTGTTGGAGGCACAGGAGTGACCCACAGCACAACATAAGTGGTGAAGGCTCAATGTGGGCAAGGTTTTTAGGTGCACTCTTTTAGAGAGCCTTTCAGGCTATTTTCAATGGCTCCCTGCCCAGAATGCTGCCTGATGTGCTTTCCAGTCAGAAGCCATCAATTCCCACAGGCATTTATTTGGAACTGAACTGAGACCTGAGGATTTCTTTGCAGAGGTGAGTGGTTATAGTTCTGGTGCTGTGAGTGTCCCACTGCCATAACAGATCTGGGCTTAAAATTCGTGTCTAAAATAAGGCATAAGGGTTTGATTCTGGAGAAGAAAAGCAAAGAACAAACCCCCTGAGGTTCATTCCTTTAAGTCTCCCTTTGTGGTGGAGACTCAGAAGTGATTACCCCCACGTGGGTGCTGGAGATCTCCACTCCAAGCAGGCACCTCTGCAGGCTGATGGCACAGGTCATCTCTTCATGGAAGTTCAGCAGTGTGGGCCCTACAACATGCAGCCTTGCAACTCAGGAATCCAATCAAACTGGTGGTTGCTTTAACTATAAAAAATGAAAACCTGGAACTCGGAAAGGCAGATGCAGTTCTCCGAGCCTGTTCACTGAGAAGCTGCAAAAGGCTTGAGAACAGCACCATCTCCTGGAAATGCCTCATATAGCTTTGCTTTTCTAAGTTGGCTGAACGCACTTATTCTTCCTAAAACTAGTCATTCAAATCAATAGTTCAGTTAATGTATGTCCTACTGTTACCAAACGGTAGTTTCGCTAAGGTATTTCCATGGTTTGGCAATAACTGAACACGACCCATGCATGTTTTTTCCAGTGTACCCCATGTAACAGTGAACCAAACGTGACACATGCACAGTGCAGTTTTCCCAGTGCGATGCTGAAGACACACTGTATTTGCATGCCAGGGTGCCTCAGAAGGCTAACTGAAACCCTGCAGGCTAGTAACCTGCAATCCAAGATAAGCTAACTTTTACGTTTTTTCTAGAGCCCTCATCTGAAAGCTGATTTTTCTCAAAGTAACAGAGAAAACAAAAGAAAAATCAAAGTGTATTGGGTTTGCATGGCAAGGTTTTGGTAGCAGATGGTTGCAGGGGTGGCTTGTGTGAGAAGCTTCTAGAAGCTTCCTCCATGTCTGATAGAGCCAATGCCAGCCAGCTCGAAGATGGACCCACTGCTGGTCAAGACAGTAGCAACAGCAGTAGCGCCTCTAGGATAACATATTTAAGAAGCATAAAAACTGCTGTGCAACAGCAGCTAGAAGAGAGAAGTGAGGTGAGCGAAACAACTCTTGGTGCCTCTGTACAAGGCCTTGGTGTTTCTGTTTTTCTTGGTTCTGCAAAAACATGATTCTCACATCCCTTTGCAAAAACACAAGTTAACTCTCACAATTCCCCCATCTTTTCTTTTTACTCTTTTGTGGGTTCGCACATTGATTACCTATTCTAAGATATTAGAATTGTATTCTTTGTAAGTTATCAAACCCTAATGTATAAGATTATCACTAAGAACATTCCAAGGTGTCTGTATGGGATAGATGTGTAATTAGATTGCAGTGATTGATATGAGATAATAGGTGCAGTGTGCGTAACGTGTACTACTCTGTTAGTGAAATTGCAGACGCAGAGATTAACATGACTGGTAATATTTACAGTGATATCATCTCTGATGATGTCCTCATGCAAGCATAACCCTTGTTTGTACACACTAGCAGGATTTCAGTACTTCCATTCGGATGTATTTCAAAGTGGCACACACCCTGCTCAGTGTCAAGACAGATACCCTGAGCTCTGATGGTGTTGCTCTCACAAATTAATCCTTGCTGCACTTCTGCTGTGCACGTCAACTGTCTGCCATTTCCCAGCCTTATGATAAGCCCATACCCTGTGTTCCATAGGATAAAGGACACATCCCTTGTGGTTCAGGCCCAAAGCCATTATCAGTTGTATGGGAGACACTGAGGCCTGGGTTATGGTCAATATGAAAGCAATGGTCAAGTCATTTGGGTCGTAGGTGAAATTGATCAACTCCCTCACGACTGATACCTTTTTCCAACATCATTTGCATTATCCCAGATAATTCTCCGAATTCCTTCAGGTAGGGAACCTTCCCTTATTACCCGGATTCCATGGTCTACATCCATGACTGGGCCTGTATACAGCTTAAGGCCACAGAAATATTGTTCTAGGTGTGCTCATTGTGTCTGCCATCAGTTGATGGTCATTCCTCCCATTAAGGTAACAGGTCCGACAAAATTCTTGAAGAGAGAGACCGTGTAAAGTTATGCCAACAGTCTGGCATAAGGCACTCTGTGTCTGTTTGTAAAATCTCCCACAAGGGAGTAAGATATCTGGGATGCCATTTGATAGGTAACTTTATCTTGCATTTTGTAGCGTACTTGTATTCTCTATTAAGTTTGTCTCTGTTTCGTGTGTAACTAATGTGGCCAGATTCAGATTCTTGTTACTGGGGCCTATCCCCACAGATTCTTCCTGTCATAACTAATAAGAGAAATATTGCCTCCTTCTACCTGAATTTGGTTCATCCAATTGTTGTTAGCATTTGAAAAGCACTATAGAAGTCCTTTCTGCAGTGCTGAATTTAAACAGCATCCTGCCTTATACTTTAGATGGTTATGCCAATAGACCTATTGTTTATAAACAGCAGATTGGTTTACAGTGTAGTCTCACTTGTTAAATTCTACTGGGTTACTTGTAAAGCTACAATTCCATAAATAAAACTTTTGACAGGTAATGAACACACAATTAGAATACCTATAACCCCCCCTTTTGAGGATACTTTGCTTTGAAATATGACAGTTCTCCGTTGTCAGGTTACAGGTCTCTCTCAGTCTCCTGATTCTCCAGTGTGAGAACTGTTGATCTTGGGTTTCAGTGAATCTTCTGTCTCCAAGGCATCAGGATCTATAGAAGTCTTTACTCATATGTAGTGAGTCCACCCCTTCTCTGCAGTTCTCACAGCAGTCTCAGTGGTTAGCAGTACTTGAAAAGGTCCTTCCCACTTGGACTGCAGCTTTAACTCCTTCCAGGCACGCAGTAGGACCCAGTCTCCTGCCTGGAAGGTGTGTATTGGAAATTCCAGAGGTGGAGTTTGAGCGAACAGTCCGCGTACCTTAAGGGATGTTAAGGAAGAAGACAATCCGAGTATGTAGTTCTGGAGGAATTTATCTTTGGTCTCAAGAGCGGGCACCTCACCCCCCCCGCCCCAGACATGGCAGCCCGAACAGCATCTCACACGGTGACACTCCTAGGTCCTTTCTAGGAGCAGTTTGAATTCTGAGAAGGGCCAGAGGTAAACACTTTGTCCGTGGTAGTTTGGTTTCTAAAACCAACTTTGACAAGTGTTTCTTTAATGTTTGATTGATTGTCTCCACTTTTCCAGAAGAGGGGGGATGCCATGGGGAATGAAACTCCCACTTTATCCCTAGGATATTCATTAATTCTTGCAAGATGTGTGAAGTGAAATGACTTCCTTTGTCTGAGTCAATATTCTCTACAATCCTATATCTGGGAATGATTTGTTCCAAAATTGTTTTTGTCACTACATTAGCTGTTGCTGATACTGAGGGAAAAGCCTCTACCCATCCCGAAAGGTGATTTACTAATATCAACAGGTATTTAAATTTTCCCACCTGGGGCAATTCAGTAAAATCTACTGGAATGCTCTGAAAAGGTCTGAGTCCTGGCTCTCATCCACCCCAAGGCTGTTTTCTCATAGCTTTCATATTTATTTGTTGGTATGTTACGCAGCTACTACAGATTTGTTTAGCTCTTGTGTACAGTCCCATGCAGGCATATTTTCTTAGTACAGCATCACACATTGCCTGAACTCCCCAATGACTCCCTTGGTGCAAAACAGTTAAAATTTGCCTCACTACTTGTTTATTCACCAATTCCCTGCCACCAGGGAGGATCCATCGCCTGTCTGACTCCTTTGCTCCTAATTCCTTGAAGGTTGTTATCTCCTTTTCGCTGAATATTTGCTTCTCAGGTGGAGGCCTTATCTCTGGCACTAGAGACAGCTTCATTATTGCCTCTGGATTCAAAGCAGCCTCCTTTGCTTTTTTGTCAGTGAGTCTATTGCCCCGCTCTATTAAAGAGTTTTCTCTTTGGTGCCCTCTGATATGTATTACAGCAATTTCTTCAGGTAATAACAGGTTTTCCAGAACCTGTCTGATCAATTCCTCATGAATCAACTCTTTTCCTTTGCTATTTATCAAAGCCCTCTCTTCCCAGATTTTTCCAAATGTATGTACCACTCCATACACATATCGTGAGTCAGTGTAAACAGTCCCTTGTTTGCCTTGTAACAGTTTCAGCGCCTGGTTTAAAGCACACAACTCACAAGTATGAGCTAACCAGTTACTAGGCAAACTCCCCATTTCCTCCACCCTCACTTCGACTCCAGTAATAACTGTGTAGAGGTTACATCATTTTCCATTCACAACTCTGGAGGATCCATCTATAAAAAATATTTCCCCTTCATCAAGAGGTACATCTTGCAGATCTAATCTTATTTTTGTTTGCAAATTTATTAGGTCCAAACAATTGTGTTCCACATCATTTTCTGCTGTATTTTCAATCCCCTTCAATAAGAAGGAAGCAGGATTCAGAACAGACTCAGTGATTATAGTTAGATAATCTTTTCAATCAATATTGCTTCATATTTAAGTATTCTAGATTCTGTTAACCATCTCCCTGCTATCTGAGTGAGGATTGTTTTTACGTGGTGGGGCGTAATAGCAATAAGTTGTCCTCCAAAAGCTAGTTTCCTGCTTTCTTCGACAAGCAGGGCAGTTGCTGCTACTGCCTGAACACATTCCGGCCACCCCCGGGATACAATTTGGACAATATGCTACAGGTTTTCTCTTGTCCCCCCACTCTTGTGTGAAAACCCCCAGTGCAGCTCCTTCACTAACAGTTATAAAAAGATGAAATGGTTTCTCCAAAGCAGGTAAAGTCAGGACTGGAGCTGTGATCAAGGCCTGTTTCAGATTTTCCACTATCTCTTTTTCTTCTTCTGTCCAATTTAGTATGTTATGTTCTCCCTCTGATAATTTGAGATATAATTTCTTGGTTCTCTGTGCATATGCCTCTATCCATAATTTGCAGTACCCGATTAAACCCAAGAACTTTCTCAGTTCTTTCTTTGTCCCAGGAAGTGGGAGCTGCACAATTCCTTTGAATCCTTTCTGGAGTTATTTTCCATTTCTCTTCAGAGATTAGATGTCCTAAGTATCTAACTTCTCTTTCTATGTATTGCAGTTTACTTTTAGATACTCTCAGTCCTTGTTCTCCTAAGAAATCCAGGAGTTTCTCTCACTTCAGACTCCTCTGTTCCCAAAATTAACAGATCATCCACATATTGTAGCAGTATTACCCTGTTTGTAGTCTGGAATGTTTCTAACAGGACTTGTGATCCCATGGGGGACCCACACTGGAGCAGTCTCTTCCTGAAGGACTGCACCTTAAGGAAGGGACCCATGATGGAGCAGTTCATGAAGAATACAACTTGTGAGTGGAACCCCACGCTGGAGCAGGGGAAGAGTGCAAGGAAGAAGGAGCCGCAGAGACAATGCATGATGGTCTGACTGCAACCCTCATTCCCCATCCCTCTGCACCACACAGGGGGAGGATGCAGAGAAATCAGGAGTGAAGTTGAGCCTGGGAAAAAGGCAGGGGTGGGGGGAAGGTGTTTTAAGATTTATTCCTATTTCTCATTATAATACTCTGATTTGATTGGTGATCAATTAAATTAGTTTCCCCAAGTTGAGTCTGTTTAGCCCATGACAGTAATTGGTGAGTGATCTCCCTGTCCTTCTCTCCACTCATGAGTCTTTCATTACAACTGTCCAGTTGAGAGGTAGAGTGATAGAGCAGCTTAGTGGACACCTGATGGCTACCCAAGGCCAAACCACCACATGAACAGTTGATGTCACCCCACAGAGATCTCCCAGGACTTTCCCGGTGTAGCATAGTACTTATCATTCCCTTATTGCTTACTTATATGTGTTGCTCGTGCCACAGCCTAGCACAGTCCCATAGTAAATGCATTGTAATGCTGAACCACCCAACATCCACAAGTACTTCTTCTCTTAGCAGCTTTCTATTAGAGCTACAACAGGTTCAATCTAAGCTAAAACTTTAGAGTATTAATCACATCAAAAGGCAAAATTACCTAACAAGTAACAACAGATTATAACTTTATGTAGTCTGGAGTCTTAGCTGAAGGTAAACTGGAAATTACGTATGTTTCCTGTTAGGAACAGATTAAGGATTTTAACAAAGTATTTCTTGCAATAAATACAGCCATAATGTGTGTTTTCTCTATCTACTCAAACTGCTGCATGAACATTTATTACAAGGAAGACAGAAATTGCAGTGGCTGCCGAACTGCAGAGCAGTTATTAAAGAGCAGAAAGTGACCTGCATGGCCTCTGTACCCTGGCACCCAGAAGACAAAATAGTCCTTTTGACCACAACTCTGCTTTCCCATATGGCATTTGTCATTCTCCTGCCCAAGCATTCTGATGGCAGTATGTCCAGGTCAGGCTTAGAGAAACCTGAAATGGGGACACTAGTCACCTCAAAGTACATCACAGTATTGAGGGAGCTAATGAGTGCTATCGTGTGTTACCTGTTATTTATTACCTCTTCCAACAGTTTGCATTAACAACCACTGAGACAGTCTCTTCCCAATTAAGGATGCAGTTAGGGAACTTTCAGTCTGAGCGATGGTGCATGGAGAGAAGTACATGAGAGATTGCTAGAAGACATGCAAGCAGAGTGGTGTGATGAGTGATGCTGGCTGTTAAGGTCTCTCTCGGCTTCAAGAATTCTCTTGCAGGGTATATACGGCTGCTTGCTCTGAGATAGGGAGGTAGAGAGAAAAGCAGAATGAAGGCTGAAGCTACCTCCTTCTTGTACACACTAAGCAAAAGTAGTTTATCTAAGAACTGAGCATTTACACAAGCAAGACCTCTCCCTGGAGCTCCCTCCTGTCCCCAGGCAACAGAGCGGGTGGAAGGTGACCGCTCTTCAGATAAGCGCAAAAAAAGATTTTCTGGGTGACTAATGGCGAACAACCTAGTTTGTTATCTCTTGAGTATTGAAAGGGAGTCCCAGAGGAAGGTACTGTGTAACACATGCCTAAGTACACTGGTAAAGCTGGTGGTATAAATGGAGAACAGAGTTTTCTGCTTGATGGCTGACCCACAGACTGTGAAGCCACAAGGCTGTCAAGTGAGACACAACAGCTGAACAGGCTTGTACCCACAGCACCTGCTAGGGATGGAAAGGAGCGCCCACCAGGAGGAACGTGTAAAAGTAATCTCCTCCTTTCTGTAGCACTTTTATTTTCTCTATCCCTCCATATGTCATTACTTATGTACAATGCAAAGTGACCTACATAATCCTGGAGGGTGTTCATAATCCCCTGTGGGTTTTTTTTGGTTTTGGAGTAGAGGGCCATAATGGACCACTGTTGCCTTTTTAAGATGTTGACTAAAAATTTTAGTTCTGAAACTGGTTATATTTACCTTGAGCAATCCTTCCTCTCTGCCAGCCAAACTACTGTAGGGGCAGCAGGAGGAGAGTGACGGTTGGGGCAGGAGTCAGCCAGGAGAGACAGAGAGCAAGCTCTGGCTGGTGGGCACAGTATGAGCTCCAGTGTAAGAGTGAAGAAACTTGGATAGATTGGATGTTTCTTGTTCAGAAGAGAGGGACCAGTGAGCTGTCTCTCAGGAAATTCCCCTGAAAGGTGAGAAGGAAGGACCTGGGGCTATGGACAGTAACAGAAGTTCAGGTTCAGACTCTACAGGGACGAGTATGAATCAAAAAGAGCCCCACCTCAAATCTGATCTCCGATGACTCCAGGAAGACCAGCCCAGCACAAGGCTTTAAGTATAGCAGTGTTTACTAACCTTCCTGGTAGGTATCAGCCCCCTTTGGGTGGACAGGTCAAATGTTTCCTTTTATTCAAAACACAGGAGAACAGCAAAATCCTCTAGTATGTGGAAATACTTAGGTACTTTCTCTAAGCCTTATGTTCAGGTATTTCAAGGTATAACAGGTACTCTACATGGCACTGAGATACCTGTTTCTAGGAAAGAGCTGTTTGATACATATGATAACCTATTCCCTAGACCTTTCTAATCTACCTTGCTGACTTTAATGAGGTTAGTGAGGAAAACTACATTTCTTTGGTAATTTTTCTTCAGAATATTTTACAGTAACAGAAAAAATTATGTCTGCCTCTCTTCCCCTGTGTATTGTTTTGTTGACCTACAATCCTTCTTTCACTGCTGGTCCCCTAAGAGCCTACCAGAAGAGACATGAAGTGTGAAAAATCCTCGCCTAAAAGAATAAAAGTCATATAACAACACACTTTCTTATTACTACTGTTTTTTTAAAAAGGCAACCAATTTTCTTGAAGGATTTTCATTACTTCTTCTTGCTGTACACCATTTAGAGTAATTGGCTTCTGAAAATCATATACAAGCAAGGGAATTGTGATATTTTAAATACCATGGGCAGTCTCTAGGCATTCACTTCTATGCTTATCTCTTCTGGCTTCTGTTACAATCAGTGGAGAGAAGTGGGCAGTTCATCCTAAAGCAGAAAAATACCTGGGTTCCTCCACTGACTGTAAGACCAGTGTATGCGAAGTAATTAATGAATAGACCTCTACATGGTAAGACACTTAAGGTCAGATGAGATGATTCTACCGAAAAAGAGCACTAGGCTGTGTTCACAAAATTAATATTCTGAAAGGTGAATTAACAATGGCAAGTTTGAGCTCCTTTTAAGTTTGATATGTAAAATGAGGTGATCTGAATACCCACCTAAATGACTGACTTCACACCAAAAAGAGTATCTCCCTGCTTCAAACCCTAAGTCTATGTATACCACCCAGTAATGTTCTTTCCCTCAATGTAAGGACTATCACTTCAGGAATATGAGCTCTAGTAATCTGAAATACTGGTAACTTTGAGGAGGTGGAAGGTCATCACACTACAGGCACTGCTGCATCCTGAAGTTCTGGCAATTTCCTGGGAGCTCAACTGAAGTCAGGAATGATCAGCAAAGTACTGAAATCAACAAAAAAATATATGCAGGCATTATGTCAGAGTTACTCATAGGAAGTCTCAGTTTAGATCTCAGTTTGCAGTGTTAAAGACAAATTTACTATTATGTTTGATCCATAAGTACCAATTAAGATAATATTAACCTACTTTATAAGATCATGTTTGGACATGGAGTTAAGCAAGAGTAATATTTTATACTAATACTTATCTTTCATTTTTTGAATTTGAGAATTAATTTTGGTCAACACTGAATGTCCCAAGTTGAATTTAAGCATATCACTGAGTGTATCAATTATCAGGTGGTAGAGATCTGTTTTGTAACAAACTATTTTAGACACTATTTAAGATAGTTTGATACCAGTTTCAACGGCTGAATTCTGCCTGTCTAAATTCCACCCTACAATTCCAGTCAAATAGGAAGTTAGACACTTCTTGTCCTAAACTGCTGCTTGTGTTCACGGCGGCCTGATCCTCCAGCTCCAGTGTCCTGGTTTGACTAAAACAGAACCAATTTTTTCTTTCAGTGATTTTACTTCTCAGTTAAGTCTCCTCCAAGACTGCACTTTCTGAAGTTAACAATGTGCTTTTCAGACAGTGTCTGCTCCTAGAAGTGATGACGCTCAATGCTTATACTTAGTATTGAGCTCACAGTTCAGTGGTGTCCAGAAAGGCTCTTGCTTATACTTAATCTTACAGAAACCAAGGTCACTGCTGAACTCTCTCAGTGCCGCCTTGGGGTCCCGTTAGTGTAAGGGTGCAAAAGGGTGGCACCTGTGGGGAGGAGCGAACAGGACAGGTGACCCAAACTGACCAGTGCAGTATTCCATCCCATACACATCAAGCTCAGTATAAAGCTGAGGGATCACGTGGGGCAAGCTCTCTCACTCTGGCTCTTGTTCTTCCTCAATGGCCAATGTCCTGGGAGGATTCTGTCCGTTTGTCTGCCCCTGATCTGTGCATTCCTGAATCCAGTTCCTGTCTGCTGCTGCATCCAGGAGCCCAACCTGGGATCTTCCCAGAGCTGCTCTGCAGCACCAGTGGTGATGTGAGTGTTGTCAACAGAAGCATGTGATTAGGGTGGGGGGAGAAGCTCGATACTCGTTGTATATATATTTGTATAAATTTAATTATTTTTCTTCTCATTACTGTATTTTTATTGTTATTGTCTCATTAAAACTTTTCTAATTTTTTTTCCAACTGGTAAGTCTCTCTCCCTTTTCTCCTTTTCCTTCCCCTGTCCAGGAAGGGAGAGGGGTCAACAGAGAGCATCTGTCATCCCTTTAGTGGTTGGCCCAGCCCCAAACCACGAAAATCAGCAGCAGCAGGAGGATACTGGGCATCCCACTGTGTATCTGTCCCCCTTCAACAGAAATACAACATCAGAGTGGTTTGCTCCTTATTCATTATAGTACACAAGGGGTGCTGTAAGAGGAGAAATTTTCACAGAGACTAATGAGCAGATTTTTAATTGCAGTGGAACTAGGACAACAATGTTTCAATTGCAGCATAACTGATTGGGGTAAAATGAGGATATTCTCCTCAGGTCATCCTGGGCCTTTTGAAATTATCAGATGGATGGTATTGCTTCATAACTGTACCATGGGGCTGCCTGTGCAGTTCAATCTACGGCAATTCTTTTTGATTTTAAGTATAGATCAACAAGCATATTCAAATGCAAAATTTCTATTAATTTGTTTATCCTTTCTGGAATTGCCAGAGCCTCTCTGATATATATGTGTTGATGAGGAACTATTTTTCCCCATTAAAAGTTCCGTATTTGGGATTCTTTTTCTTCTGAATTGGATGAGAAGCCACACTGTCTCCCAGTCAAAGCATTTTGAAACTGAGGCAAGATTTTATTATTATGAACAAATTAAAAACTCTTTGGTTGCAATGAGATGAAAACAATGTTCATATGATGCCAAAACCTTATAACAGAGAGGACACATCTGGTAGTCCAACAGAGGTGAAGCCATCACAGCTTGACACTCCCTGATCTAATCAGGAACGAGGCTGAGCACATAGTCCCTATAGGCACACACAGAGACACAGGTATGCAATACACATACACATACACACATACATACACACATACACATACACATACACATACACATACACATACACATACATATACATATACATATACATATACATATACATATACATATACATATACATATACATATACATATACATACAGCTGGCCACACTGATGAACACGGACAGAAAATGCACCTCTCACACAAACACAAGTCACACCAATGTCCTTGTCCTCTTGTCCTATTCCCATCTCTGGCTCATCAGGATGAAGGTCCGTTGGTGGGAAATATATCTATATGTAAAAACAAAATGTGGGTTGCTCCAGTAACCAACTGAGACCCTCACTAACTGGTCCTGGATCCTCAGATTCCACAGTTGCTATCACCTCTCACACAAGTCCCCAGTGCCTGCAGCCCCACTCACAGACATAAGCACACTATGGATCACAGAATCACAGAATCACAGAATGTTAGGGATTGGAAGGGACCTCAAAAGATTATTGAGTCCAATCCTCCTGCAGGAACAGGATTACCTAGATCAGGTCACACAGGAATGCGTCCAGGCGGGTTTTGAATGTCTCCAGAGAAGGAGACTCCACAGCCTCTCTGGGCAGCCTCTTCCAGTGCTCGGTCACCCTCACTGTGAAGAAGTTTTTTCTCATATTTATGTGGAACCTCCTATGTTCCAGCTTGCGCCCATTGCCCCTAGTCCTATCACTGGATGTCACTGAGAAGAGCCTGGCTTCATCCTCGTGACACTCACCCTCTACATATTTATAAACATTAATGAGGTCACCCCTCAGTCTCCTCTTCTTCAAGCTAAAGAGGCCCAGCTCCCTCAGCCTTTCCTCAGAAGGGAGATGTTCCACTCCCTTCATCATCTTTGTGGCTCTGTGCTGGACTCTCTCAAGCAGTTCCCTGTCCTTCTTGAACTGGGGGGCCCAGAACTGGACACAGTATTCCAGATGCAGCCTCACCAGGGCAGAGTAGAGGGGGAGGAGAACCTCTGTCGACCAACTAACCACACCCCTTCTAATACACCCCAGGATGCCATTGGCCTTCTTGGCCACAAGGGCACATTGCTGGCTCATGGTCATCCTGCTGTCCACCAGGACCCCAGGTCCCTTTCTCCTACGCTGCTCTCCAACAGGTCAGTCCCTAACTTATACTGGCACATGGGGTTGTTCTTCCCCAGATGCAAGACTCTACACTTGCCCTTGTTATATTTCATTCAGTTTCTCCCCGTCCAACTCTCCAGCCTGTCTAGGTCTCTCTGAATGGCAGCACAGCCTTCTGGTGTGTCAGCCACTCCTCCCAGTTTTGTGTCATCAGCAAACTTGATGACAAAGCACTCTATTCCCTTCTCCAAATCATTGATGAATACTATTGCAGTACTATTGAATAGTACTGGTCCCAGTACTAACCCTTGAGGGACTCCACTAGATACAGGCCTCTAACTTGACTCTGTCCCATTGACCACAACTCTCTGGCTTCTTTCCTTCAGCCACTTCACAATCCACCTCACTATCCAATCATCCAGACCACACTTCCTCAGTTTAGCTGCAAGGATGCTGTGGGAGACTGTGTCAAATGCTTTGCAGAATTCAAGACAGACCATATCCACTGCTTTACCATCATCTATCCACCAGGTTATGTCCTCATAAAAGGCTATCAGGTTGGTCAAGCATGACTTCCCCTTCATGAAGCCATGTGGACTGCCCCTAATGACCCTCTTATCCTTGATATGCCTAGAGACAGCACCCAGGATAAGATGTTCCATCACCTTTCCAGGGACGGAAGTGAGGCTGACAAGTCTATAGTTACCTACGTCCTCCTTCTTGCCCTTTTTGAAGACTGAAGTGACATTTGCTTTCCTCCAGTCCTTAGGCACCTCTCCCATTCCCCATGACTTAACAAAGATGATGGAGAGTGGTCTAGCAATGACATCCGCCAGCTCGCTCAGCACCTGCAGGTGCATCCCATCAGGACCCATGGATTTATGGATGTCCAGATTGCTTAATTGGTCCCTAACCCAGTCCTCATCAACCAAGACAAACTCCTTCCCTATCCTGACTTCCTCTGGAGCCTCAGGGGTCCTGGGCTCCTCAGGACAGTCTCCAGCAGTATAGACAGAGGCAAAGAAGGCAAAGTAACTGCTTTCTTTTTATTCTCTGTCACCAGGGCACCCACCTCATTCACCAGCGGGCCTACATTGCCTCTAGTGTTAGTTTTATCTGCAATGTATTTGAAGAAGCCCTTTCTCTTGTCCTTGAATTCTTGCAAGCTTTAATTCCAGGGAGGCCTTAGCTTTCCTAGTTGCCTCCCTACATCCTCTGACAACTGGATTCTCCAGTAAGTGTTACCTGGATACTTTTGTGTGCAGTTGCCTCACACAGACACAAACACATACAGATACAAACAGGTCTCTCAGTTGACACCAGTCCTCATCGTCCGGCCTAGACTCCCAATCCCTCCAGTAGGCAGCTCCTTCTGTGGGCTCACTCAGAGATGCATATATCCTCAACTCCCATGCCACCCCTGCTTGCTGCCTAGTCCAGCGTGTTCTTTGCTAGTACTCACATACTTGCTTGCACACCTGCACTCATGGCAGTTACTGGCACCATGGATGGATAAGCATTTAAGACTTTTATGGGGATGTAAGAGGGACAAAGAGGCTGTCTGACAACCTGGTATTAATTTTTCCATTTTTTTTCCTTCCCCATCTAATAGCAGCAAGCCCTCTCTCAGAAACACGGGAATAGAAGGACCCTCAGTCCATCCCTTTGTACTGAGAGAGGACTGAGCCTAGGCACAAATCTGGCAGATGCTTGTCTAAACTTTCTCTTTTAACCTCTAGTGAGAAGAATCCACAAAATTGGCATTGTAGTTTAAAAAAACTCACATTATTCAATATCTAACCAAACTTCACATCAATGTAAGTCAATTATTTTTTGTCCTTGTCATTGTGTCCATGAGCATGATTGATCATAGTCCCTATACAGGCTAAGAGAACATTTTTATGTGCAGTGCTGTACATTGTTTTTCCTTTTCTTCACAAACCACTCCATCCTTTCATGCTTGCCTGAAGGATCATGCTCCCAATATTCTTTTCACCCTTTGTTGTTCTTCTCTCAACACTGTAACTTGTCAATATACTTTTAAGTGCAGTACACCAAATTGGAAAAAATAGAAAAACTACAAACTGTAAAAACCTGAGAATCCACCTGCACAAGTAGACCAAAATAATTACCATAGTCAACATTACTTCTGTTAATGCATCCTGGAAAACTGAAACGAGAAATTCTGGTAGGAAATAAGGAAAGATTTTTTAATGATGAAGACACTCAAGCTTTGGAATAGGTTGACCAGAGAGGCTGTGAAGTCTCCATGTATGAAGGTTTTAATGGTGAGACTGAGTAATGCCCTGAGCAACCTGGTCTGACCTCCTAGATGACCTTGCTTCCAGCAGGAAGTTGGACTAGAAACCTCCTGAGGTCCCACCTGGATTACCTCACTGTCCCGTGAGAAGAACTGCTTCCCAAACTGCTTTGGCATCACATTACTTGTGATACCTTTGCAAGCCATTTGCTATGTCAGCTTAGGAAGTCTGTAAGTGTCGAAAGCACAACAATGGAGGGATACTTCAGCCTCGGATGCCCCATGGAGTTTCCTGAGAAGCAGTAATGTCTTCACAGGTAGGTAGGGACTGTGGCCCCAGTGATCCAGTCTTGAAGGTGACAACTTGAATTCCAGTCCCAATTTGATCTTCATATTCCATTCTCTTCAAATTACACACATCCTTTGACATTTCCAAATATTCAGCTGAGATTTCTACCCCACAAAAATCAAACATTTATGAGGATGAACATACGTAAATATAGAATGAAATGAAACTGCTGGGTAAGTGATTCTGAACATGCCTTACCTTAAAATCCTACAATGCTTGCAACTTTAATTCAGGTCTTAGTTTTTGAAGGGCAAACTCTTAGGGAAGCTTTGAATAGAACCTCCTCACCTGGGAAAAGGAAGATCTCAACATCTCAACAACTTTCAACTCCAGAGAGGACTTTTCAGCTTTCTGAGAGCAGTAATCTGCAAGAAACTGTTCTGCTTTGGAGCATTTGTGATCAGAAACTCCCAAGCCTCAATTTATCTATAGACAAGTGAAAAGATAAGGCTGTGGGACATTTTTACCTGCAAGAGCATAGTATAGGCAACATTCCTGTCATGCACAACAACCCACGGTTCTTTTGGATATGTGGAAGGTATGGGATGAAATCCTGGTTTTAGGATTACCATTTGGCTGTGGTAAGTTGTGTGTAGCATTTTAGGACAAAAGATGTCCTTGCATTTTCTCCTCTGCCATAAAATGTTAATCTTGCCATAGACAGGGAACGGTCTTATCTATGACCAGAAGATGGTTCCTGTTCAGAAAACTGACAGTCTCATGATAAGAAAGAAAATATGACAGTTTATGGGCTGATAGAAGAAGTAACAAGGACATGATAGTGACCAGCCTGACAAGGAATGGTTCAAGCCCATGAGAGGTCTGCATCTACCTATCTGCTCTCAAGTGTCTGCAGTTATCACAGACAAAAAACATTTTAAGAAGGGATTTGAACGGAGCCATGGAGAGCTGCTTTGGTATTTATTGATAAAATCTCTGAAGTACAAGGTAAGTGTATGTATTTCTGCCAGAAGTTAGGGTAAAAGTGCAGTAGAAATTTGTTTCATTTTAAAAAAATGAAAGGGGAAACACCCTTGTGGCTATCTTATACTCGTAATTGGGTAAAGGTATTTTCATGGGTAGTTACTACAGATTAGTTAAGTTCTCACCGAGAATTGCTCCACAGTAACTTGTTCTTGTCACTACACACTGAGATAAGATAAATTGAGCTTCCTTACCTTAACTCTTTCTGCTCTCCACCATTTAAGTAAAACCTTGTAAATTTGATTTAAGTTTTTCAGTGCAATTTAACTGCAAATTTTTCCGTCTGTGTCTTTTCCCTCTTTCTTCCCATGTGTGTCCTGCACAAGGCCTCTCTAACTCTTGAAGACTGTGAATAGTGAGTGTCTGGTTGACTTTTCGTTGCACAGAGCAGATGGGACTGCTGCGGTTTTTCATTTCACACTAGGAAAGCTGTGAGGGGCCACAAGCCTTAGGGCCAGCAGGAGCAGTAAGTCATGGGGCCAGCAAGAGGACAGAGGCTACAAGGCCAAGTTTCAAATTAACTGCATAACAAAGGCATTGTCCAGGGAGATGGAGGGGTAGGGGGAGATGCATCCTGCAGAGGCCAGACTACTGATTGCAGGCAGTCCTAACAGTGGAGGATGTGAAGAATGAAACAATAAATAATATACATGTTTGAGCAAGCAAATTTTGGCAGTCCTAGAATGGTAAAGCTGATTTCTAGCCTTTGTGAAGTGTCTTCTCTTGGGTTGCTCTGTGACGGCAGAGTCCACCTAGAGAACTTCCTACATCTACAATTCCACACGGCATCTTCTTTGAACACACTAACAGCGTTACTAATGCCCTTTTGCTATGAGTAGCAGAGCTAACGTGGTTAAAGGCCTGCATACTGCATGCACATCTGACTGCAATATCAACACAGCACAAGAAGAGGTCTATGTTGGTGGTTTACAATGCAGTTCCCCTGGTGTGAGGTCAGAAGATCTCCATATCCATGATATGACTCCTCAAAACAATTTAAGGAGGAATTATCCAGATTTTATTCTCATCTTTCTTTTTGGCTCATCTACAGCACCTTTGTTTTGTTTATAAATGCCCATTCTGTACTTGGGGAGTAAGAAGATTTTTTCAAGAAATGGAAGATGCAGATGAGAGAAGCTTATGAAATAATCCACAAAAGGTCCAAAAATCTTCATCTCCTGGTAAAACTTACTATAACCACACAAAAATGTCTTCTTACCAGAAGACAGAACATGGAGTCTTTGAGAGAGTAGGGGCTAGGCAAAGTAAGTTCAGAGTAGGAAAGCAAAATTCATACAGTACTTGGAGGAAAAAGGCAGATATCAGGCTATGAAACTGAAAACAGAAAAGAAGATGTTAACTTAGCAACTGCTACTTGTGTTACATGCTGTTGGATAATGAAACTTGCAATGACACAGAAAAATCCTGTCACATGTGGAATAAGCTCACCAGAAAGGGAGATGTTTCTAGTTTTACTGCAGGAATGTCAGAAGAGAGAAACTTTGTTATGTGATTGGGGATATATTGTATTTGCCATGGCAAGGTTTTGGTAGCAGGGGGCCTGCAAGGCTGGCTTCTGTAAGAAGATGCTAGAAGCTTCCCCCATATCTGACAGAGGCAGTTCCAGCTGGCACCAAGATGGACCCACCACTGGCCAAAGCTGAGGTAATCAGCAGTGGTGGTACCCCATCTATGATAACATATTTAAGAAGGGGTAAAAACTGCTGCACAACAGCAGCTGTGAGAAAGGAGTGAGAAAATATCAGAAATTATGCAGACACCAAGGTCAGTGAAGAAGAGGGGGAGGAGGTGTTCCAGGCACTGGAGCAGAGATTCCCCTGCAGCCCACGGAGGACCATGGTGGAGCAGATATCCACCTGCAGCCCATGGAGGACCCCATGCCAGAGCATGCTGAAGCAGTCTGTGAAGAACTGCAGTCTGTGGGAAGGATCCACATAGGAGAAGTCTGTGGAGGATTGTCCCCTGTGGGTGGGACCCTACGCTGGAGCCAGGGAAGAGTGTGAGGAAGAAGCAGCAGAGGAGACAATGCATGATGGACTGACCGCAACCCTCATTCTCCCTGTACCACTCGGGGGCGGGAGGTAGAGAAATCAGGAGTGAAGTTACGCCTGGGAAGAAGGGAGGAGTGGGGGGAAGGTGTTTTAAGATTCGTTCTTATTATCATACTCTGGTTTGATTGGTAATCAACTACATTAATTTCCCTAAATTAGTCTGTTTTACCCGTGATGGTAATTGGTGAGTGATCTCCCTGTCCTTATCTTCACCCATGAACCTTTTGTCATATTTTCTCTCCTCTGTCCAGCTGAGGGGAGGGAGCAATAGAGCAGTTTGGTGGGCACGTGGCAGCCAGCTAAGGTCAACCCACCACAGTGGAACAAAGACTTTTGCTAATAAGTCACAGGGATGGACCAAATATCTCATTTGATGAGATATAACATCACTTTTTTTGTCTGTTTGTTTGATAACATCACTTTTACTAGAGAGAACACAGCTCTGCAAAGGATGCCAAGCCAAGGCTGTATTTGTCCATGCTGTGGAGGGTGATGGGAGAGCTTAAAGAAGAGAAAGCTGGAGGACAGACTTACCTGATAGCTGCTTGATGTGCTCTAAAAGAACCTGTCAGTAAAAGGAACTGCAAGACACACATTTCATTCTTTACACCTTTCTTCCTTCACACCTGATCTAATAACATCCCCACTTTTAAGATTGCCCTTTCTAGGAGTGAAAGGAAAGAAATAGAGTGAGATAGTCAGTGGCTGCCATTTTGCATATTTTGTATGCTTGGTTTGTTATGTGTTGTAAATCTTGCAAATAGCAGGTTGCCCCTTTTCCTGGATGGCTTAGGCAGTCCTGAGTCAGTAATAAATAACTAATTCCTTCTTAGATGTCTAATCTTGATGGCCCTACCTGTGCACTTCAACAGGTGTGTAGCCACCAGAGCTCCCTCAGCAATGCCTGTCACTAGCCCTTTACTTGTTAAACCCATGTCTCCCACAGATGGGTATTTTGCCTGTTAAATTCTTGATTTTCTCTAGTGATAAATCCTAGGGTCACCAGCTGTAACATCTGCTCATGAGTATATTTCAATGAATTTTTTTATGATGAGGGTGGTGAAACACTGGAACAGATTGCGCAGAGAAGCTGGGAATGACCCATCTTCAGAAGTGTTCAAAGCTCAAGTTTGACAGGGCTTTGAGCAACCAGATCTACTGAGAGATGTCCCTGTTTCTGGCAGGAGGGTTGAACTAGATCTTTAAAGGTCCCTCCCAACCCAAACCATTCTATGATTCCATATTTCTAAGTATATCATATGTCACTGGAACATATGTTTGGAGTACAGGCCTCAGAAGCTGTGCCAAATGCATGGTCAGACACGTATCTTGTAGCTGCACAACATGCATGTATTTAGCATGCTGCATAGCGTGCTTGTCACTTAGCATACAGTATTCATGAACATGACACCACGAGAACTTGTTACTTTTCCTTTTACTCCTTCTTTATTGGAAAAACCTTTAATCTACTTATCAACTAAATCAACTAAATCTACTATCTACTAAATAAACTTAGATAAACATCTCCCAGTCTTGGTCTTGCCT
Source organism: Podargus strigoides (assembly GCA_028020825.1). NCBI lineage: Eukaryota > Metazoa > Chordata > Aves > Caprimulgiformes > Podargidae > Podargus > Podargus strigoides. Next base: position 43,728,266 of record CM051663.1, read on the forward strand.
CACTGCAAGATGGGCCAGACAATTTGTTGAGGTTCCTTCCAATCTCACATTTCTTGGAAAATATCAATTGCTCTAAGATACTAGAGACAGAAGATATGAAAGTACAAGGTAAGATGACAGAACTTTCTCCATTTTCTTTTTAATGCAAAGGTTTTAGAGAAGTATTTAGCTGTGGGAGCATCTCCTTTCCCTGTACACTACCATGGCTGTGATGGGGTATGGTCTCTACTGTAAAAATTATCACGGCAACCCAAAATGCTGAAGGAGAGCTAAAGGCTCCTTGTGGCAGGTGGGAATGTGTGTATGTATAACCTATTGCACATATATTCAGGAGATCATCCCAGTTCTATGTAATGTGATCTGTAGGATCCTTCACTGCATGTATTTAGTGTTATTGGTGTGAGTAGTCATATCAGTAAGGTTGAACATGGTTTTCAAAATTCACAATGTAAGCATGATGTAGGAGAGAAGGAATGAATACACAAACTCACACTGAGATTAACCAATTACCAGAAAAAGTATTACTCATCATCAAGCACCTTTTGTTAAGATTTCTGTAAGCCTCATAACCTAAGTTAAAGAGAAAGCAGAAAGTGGGTATTTATTTGTGGGTTCTTCAAGGAGGTTCTTCCAGACATAAAAGATGGCATAAAAGAAGTAATAACAATTTTAAAAGAAGAAAATTAAATACAAATCTATTTCTAAAAAATATTGGAGATGACCTGTGAAGGCAATAATTTGTCAGAAGATTTCTGTCTGAATTTATTTTTCTGCTTTAAGATCATATCTGTCTTCATATCATTTTTCCTAAAAGACTTTATGACCAGGATTTTAACAGCACATCCATATCCTAAGCAACTAAGAAGGTAAACACTTTATTAAATTACACTGTGTATGTTAAAATCTCCTTATCTCCCTTACAATACACAATTGTCCCGGTTTAACTAAATAAGAACCAACTTTTCCTTTCAGTCATTTTACTTTTCAGTTACTCTTCTAAGACTGCACTTTCTGAAGTTAACAACATGTTTTTCAGACAGTGTCTGCTCCTAGAAGTGATAACGCTCGATGTTTATAGTTAGTACTGAGCTCACAGTACGATGGTGTGCAGAAAGGCTCTTGCTTATACTTAATCTTACAGAAACCAAGGTCACTGCTAAATTCCTTCTGTACCGCCTTGGGGCCCTGTTAGTGTCAGGGTGCAAAAGGGTGGCACCTGTGGGGAGAAGCAGACAGGTGACTCAAACTGACCAACACAGTATTCCATCCCATACACATCAAGCTCAGTATAAAGCTGAGGGATCGCAGGGGGCAAGCCCTCTCACTCTGGCTCTTGTTCTTCCTCAGTGGCCAGCATCCTGGGAGGATTCTGTCTGTTCTTCTGCCCCTGACCCGTGCATTCCCGAATCTGGTTCTCTGTAGCACCAGTGGTGACATGAGTGTTATTGGGGCAGCATGTGATAAGGGGGGAGAAGCTCGATACTGGTTTTGTGTATATTCGTATATATTTCATTACTTTTCTTCTCATTATTATTATTTGCTTTGTATTGTTGTCGTTTCATTAAAGCTTTTTTAGTTTTACTTCCATCCTGTAAGTCTCTCTCACTTTTCTTCTTTCCCTTCCCCTGTCTGGGAAGGGGGAAGGGTCAACAGAGAGCATCTATCATCCCATTAGTGGCCAGCCCAGCTTCAAACCACGACAATGGTAAATAACCAGGTCAAAAAATGGATGCAAAATTTTTCACAAAAAAAAAAAAGCCCAAAGGTTCTTGGTTCTTCCATGAAACTGTCTGCAAAAATAAACACAGAAACCCATCACCAGTTTCTAGGTTCCTTCCTTCATTTGTCATGAAAGTAAAAAATACAGGAAGTGGAGTTACAAATTTTAAGAACTTCTTGACGTGCTTAAATTCTAATCTTACTCCATCAATACGTCTTCTTTTCTACTACTACATATTGCAGAACAATTTTCACTATATGACACTGTGTACATAAAATTTTCTGGTTTTATTTGAAAGGCAAGTGAAAAATATCATCAGTATTACTCTAATTGCGAGGAAAAAATCAAGGTGGCTTAAACCTTGGTCCTACTTCATAGACCTGCACGAGCTGATCTTTGAGCTCACAGGGGCTCCTGACGCAGTGTGTTTGAGTACGACCTGCAGGATATTCCCGTATTAATCCTTCTTCCATAGCCATCAGACCCTGATGCCAAAGCTTGGTCATGAACGGATTTTTAAGGTAACCACCGCATTTAAAAAAATCTGGTCATGTTGTCTCCCAAACCCCCTCTTGTAATCTGGCAGTTTCAGCAAAGTCACATTATTTTGGACACGCATCATTACAGACGCCCCGAACCCCTGCAGCGGGTCCCAGGCCCCGCCACACTCCCGCGGCAGCAATGGCGCAGGCACCGGCCTGCCCACGGCGCGGGGGGCGGTGGTGCGGCTGCAGGCGCAGCAGCGGGAGTGCGTCAGCGACGAGGGGCGGGGAGGCCGGCGGGGGACCGGTGCCGGGCAGCGGGACCGGCAGAAGCGGGAGGCGAGCTGGGAGGCGGCGCGGACGCGGCAGGGAGCTCGGCCGCTTCCTCCCACTTCCATTCATCCCCGCGCCGCTGCCTGTGTCCTCGGCTGCCGCCGCGGCTGAGGTGAGGCACGGCGGGGTATGAGGCTGGGTATGAGGGGACCTGCCGAGGCGTCCCGCTTCTTCGTCCAGCCCGGGCCTGGCGGGGCGGCTGGGAGGAATCGGCGGCCGCCTGCAGGGGCCGGCAGAAGGGAGGCAGGCCTGGCCCGCCGCGCCCGTGAGCGCGGGATGTGCTGCCTAACGGGATGCAGATAGGCGGGCGGGTCGGAGCGGCCGCTGCCCCCCGAGCCCTCGTCCGCGGCAGGCCGCGGCGCCAGGTGTCCGCCGGCATCGCCCGCGGGCGCCGCGCTCCTTCACGGGGAGCTGCGCCCGGCTTCTGCCGCTCTCCGCGGCCATCGCAGCGCTGGGCCCGCCGCCGAGGGGGCCACCTTGTCCGTGGCAGAGGGCGGAGGCGGCTCTGCCAGGCGGTGGGGCCGCGCAGGGTCTCTCGGGGCGGGGGGCGGCCGGACCCGGCCTCCCGTCGGCCTGGACCGCCACTCCTCCCCTGGCCTGCCCGGGCAGTCGTGGGGTGCGGGCCGCAGCCGCCGCGACCCCAGGTTTGGGGTGAGTTCTGGCCCCACAGGCCGCTCTGTGCGGGCAGGGCCAGCCTGCTTGTGTGGAGGCGTCTGTTGTAGCTCTGCAGTTCACTGTAGCCACGCGCGTATGTGTGCCTTTACGTGTGCGTATGAAAGTAACAATTGCAATGCTGCAATAGATGCCTCCCAGAAAAGACGGCTCTGTGTGTGCGTACATGCAAATACGTGAGGACACACGCAGTCACACACATACTCTTCTGTTTTCCTATATGTGATGTGTGAGGTTTTTTGAATTTTATTTTGAGGCAGGGTTGATTCTTCCCTTTTAACAAGGGGGAGCATCTCGCCTGAGAGATCTGGTGATGTAGCATTGCTATCCTGCTTATGGAGTGTTAAATCCGGCCTGAGAAAGTGGGTTACACTGGGAGCTGGAGCACAAGGGTTTACTAGCGTTAATGGAAAACAAAATACAGTAACTTACTGATTTTATGTGCATATTAATGTCCGATTTGGAGGAAACCATTACAGAGTGATCTTTAAGATCTTCTGGGATGTAGCGTTTTCAGTATTAATAATGAGGAATTTGGAAAACTAGCCTGTAGTGTGGAGACACTGTCCAGCTGATACTAGTTCTTCTGTGTATGTGTGTGCAAGAGAGAGAAGGGAACTTTTTCTCCTTTCTGCTTAAGTGCAGATACTCATTTTGTGTGTTGGGCGGCACCATTTTTCATAGTCTGATATATCACTGTCCTGGTTCCCCAGGCACAGCCCCATGGGCCAGCCATGCAGGCAGGCCATGAGTACCCCCAAGTCAGCTGAGAGTTCCAATCAGGTCAGCTGACTCACAGGTGTATCCCATACCACCTCGTCATGCTCATTAGAAAAGGAGGGAGCTCAGTGGGGGTGGGGTTCCACGTCTCCCTGAGGCTTCTTGCTGGTGGTCTTGTATTCCTGCCATTGGCAGCAAGAACCAGGCTGAGCAGAACCCTCTGTGCTTTATGTTGATTGTTATTCCAGTTTTGTTATTCTATTAAATCTGTTTATACTTCAGCTCACGGGCCTTCTCCTTTTTTTCCCCGATTCTTCTTCCCAGCTGGGGAAGGAGCCTTGGGTGAGATACTAACTGCCACGGTTTAGCCCTGAGTACTGGCTAACCATAGACAATCACCCACTGGTTTTTACGGGAAGTAAGTATTGTGGTAGAATGATCAGTAAAATAAAATCAGTGCTGCCTCACTGGAGGACCCGTAAAAGATTGCTGCTGATCAGAGTGATCGTGGTCTCACTTCTGCTTAAAACTCTTCCTATAGGAACTGAGTGCATCTTCTCTGTTTCCCTAACCCCATCTGCACCTTTCTTGTTTAATTCACCCCTGCTTGATTTAGATACTGAAGAACTTCTTTCTTCTTGTCTAATGATAGTTAGTAAGAAAACATTTTAGCACCTGTTTCATAGAGAGAAAAAATCAGGGCAGAGAGTAGTTTATATTATAAATGTTTAAATTGAAGTGGTCTTTACCTCAGTGACCATCTCAATTTCAACACTTTTATGAATGAAAAGCTGCTGAGGACTCTGTAGCAGACAGGTGTTTAAGTTGCTTCCCCGTTCCCCTTTCTCCAGTCTGATCTTACTTAGCATCTGCTCTGTATGGATGCAGATGTTTTACGGTGCCTTTCTTTGCAGTTGTGGAAGATGACTAATTAAAATAGGATTCTACTGCACATTTCCAATATACTCTCTCCAGCAATGTGTGATCAAGACACACAGTACCAAGTTTTGGAGTATTTCATAACTAGTTCCTTTACAAAGAGGTATTACTCTGAGAAACTACTTGGAAAGTACTCTTAATTTCTTCTGTATGCATATTAAGGTAGATAATGTCTCTTCACTTTAATAATTAAAAACAGGGGTTTTGTGGGTTTTGGGTCGGTTTGGGTTTTTTTGCTGATTAGTACTGTAAAGATGACACAACTCAATGAACTTGAAACTCTACTTACCCGAACATCCTACCTGTGCAGGTTGGTTTAAATAGTTAAAATTGCATACCTATTACAGTACAGAATCTTTGCCAGTGAAAGATGAAGTTCACTGCAATGTTAAGGCTGACTATTAATGCTTTTGTTTTCATTTTTAAATGTGAAAAATGGAAATGTTGATACGAAATCACTAAAAGAAGAACATGGAATTTGGTGATATTAGAGAAACTTGTCAGAGTAGAAGAGTCCTTTACTTATGTTCTTAGGTGTAATAAGGGTTGATATCAATCTGTCTCGTACAAATCAATAAATATCAAGTAGTAGTAATCATTTAAAGGTGTTACCAATTATGTTTCTAAACTTCAAATACAAATAGTAATAGAGCTGAAGTAATGTGTACTTATGCTTATTTTCACACTGCTGTTCCTTAAATATTTCTCTATTCAAGTTACTAGCTTCTTGTTCCTCACAGATAAATACCTTCCTCCAGACTCAGGAAGTTGTAAACTAGTCATCAAATTGTGTCAACTGTACATTCCAGAAAGTCATAGTCATCCTCTGATCTGTAAAATGTAAAGTTTGGGGCAACTGTGGTAGAGGTGCATGTTTTTCTTCGAAACTTCTTTCATCAGTGAATGTCTCTTGGGTAATCATTTTGTCAGCTGTTTAAGAATAAAAAACCTTTTTCATACAATAGAAAAGGGTTTAAAAAAAAATAAGCAAGCAAAATTGAACCCTGCTCTCAAACTTGCTTCCAGCTGTTACAGTATGGATTAAACAATCCTGAGTGGAAAAGCTTTAATTTATTTCCTCTAATGTATTTTAAATATGACTGAAATGGCATATGCAGTGTCTTGATAGCTCTTCTCTGGCATTCTTGCAGTTTTGTCTGCTGTTCTTTTTTTTCTTTGTACAAGACAATGTGACAGCATATATTTATCTAATTGTTATAAATTTAGTTGGTGTTCTCCAGTGAGCCTGAGATTTCAGAGAAGCTTTTAAATATCTCCCTAAATATGTAAAAGAATCCTGTCCCAAATGATTGATAAGCTTTCAAATCTTCCCTCAAATCTCACTAAAATGAGTGAGAATTGTCAGGACTAACCTATCTTTTTTTTTGTTTTCAAAGTTAACTGGAAAACCTAGTAGTGTTTTAAATAATACATCTGTATGTACTAAATGATCTCTTGAATTGAAGATCTAGGAAGATGCGTTTGCCTGAATGTGTACTGAACTGCGTGTTGTACAGCTATTCAAAACAGTGTTTTGGGTTTTTGATTTGTTTTCAAATCTGAGTTGGTCCTTTCTTGGTCATGTACTTTGTTTTGTAGTAAAATAACATCTTATGGTTTTTATTATTACTGTAGAACAGGGGACCTGAGTATTCACAGTGCCAGTGTCTCTCCCTTCTGCTTATGGTTAGAAATTGTTTATGGGCCAGGGTGAATTGAATTCACTGTTACTCTTTCTTCTTGGCTTCATGAAAACATGTAAAATAAGGGTGGTTAAATAGGTTTCTTTAATTCTGAGGATCGCCAAAGAGGAAGAATAATTGGTAAAGGTGTGGTCTCTGTCGAATCAGTAGCCCTTGAGGCAGTACTAGAAGAATACAATCTGTTCAGAAGTTGGAGCATAGCAGTGATTGAGAGCCTGCAGCTGCACCAGCCTTTCCCAAGGACTGAGTACTGATGAACTTTGAATGGTGTGGAATGCTGCATTACCCTTAACTGACTTTATACTTCTAATACACCAGGTGTAAAAATGTGAAATGTGTTTAAGTTAGCAAACGTATTGCTAGAAGACCAGTCTTGTCTAGCTCTTTTGCAGATAGCAAATTTTGCACATAGAAAGGCTTTCTAATTGAATAGCATTTCTCACAGCTGTTCTAGAATTAGCCAGCAGTAATCATAACTTTGGAGAACTGGAATGATTTGTGAGTTGATAATGATAAAATAGTTGGGGATGATAGCAACAACAATGTAAATATTATTACCGTGCAGCACAGACAATGGAAAAGGATTTTAAAATGTTGGAGTGCTTTCTTTTGATCTTGCAGCATTGAGAGTGTCTTGTCAGCCTTTAGTCTGAAGCTGTAGAAGGGAGTTTCCTGAAGAAACAGGAGGTAACAACCCGATTCCTGCAACTGAGGCTTAAAGCTGAACACTAATTTTATGGTTACTATCATGAGTTAGCAGTGCTAATACTGTTCCATTTTTTTATGCAGTATGGTATGGTGATATATGCAGAGGTACAATTAATTTGCTTATCTGTGTTCTAAACCCACCCCTAAAAAGCAAGTAATGTCTGTATTTCTAGAGAAGATCAGTTATTGAAGCTTTTAAGACTTTTTTAAAAGAAAAATCAAGTACATCCATAACAAGGTAGCCTAGGTACTAGGAGGTAGAGCTTAGAAGTTTGAATCTTACAAATGGGTATTACTGTGAGAAGCAGAGGAAATGTGATATATTCACAGAAGCGTGTTAAGTTCTTGGAAGGATGTCAGGATGATTGATGATGGAGATAAGTACAGGATGACACCAGGGAGGAGATTCTTTGTGAATTCTTTTCTACTATTATAGACATTCTTGCTGATGTTCTCAGACAGAGAGAACGTTCAGTCCTGTGGTAACATGTTTACTGATAGGTAGTGAATGCACGTTAACAAATGTGTTTTTTATAATGCAGCTGTGATAGGCTGAACTAAAACAAGTGGCTATACTCGGAGAATTGCAGGGAACAAAAATGAACCATCTGCAAGTACGAGACTGCTGAAAGCCAAGGCAGAGGTGCTCAGGAATGTGCTCTGTCTGCTAAGGAGTTCGCTAAATACTGGTTCTGATGGCAGCAGGTATGGACAGCGGGGAAAAGCAATTCATTTGGGGGAAGATGGTGTGCCCTGAGCTGCTGCTCGTTTGTGTGGTCCCATTGGAAAGCTTAGAGAAGAGGGATGCAAGTCAGTTGATGTCTGAACAGATTCTTGAGGGCTCTGAGCAATGAAATACTCTTTTGATGTTTTATTCTTACTTTGTTTTGGGAACAGGACTTCTACATAAACAAGAAATACCAGACCTCACTGCTTATATTTTTCTTCTAGCTGGAACAGCCTACAAGATGCCTGACTTCTTTCCTAGCTTCTTAGTCATATTGGTGCTAGGTTTGAATCTGTGTTTCTTGAATGCTTATTTTTCATAGGATGGAGTTTACTTCTAGTTTTATAGTTTAGGCTTATATGTGCCTTTTTTCCATCCTTCTGAAGATGGGATGAGGAAGACAAACATACAGCTGAATCCAGCTGTGAGCTAGATCGCAGTAGTCTGGCTGTGTGGCCTTTGTAAAGGTGAGGAAGCATTGGTGCTGTTTTGCATGGACATATGGAAATGCTTACATCTACCACTGTATTTGTGAGAATGGTGTCTGTCACCTGGGATGGTAGCTTGAAATATCTCTTCACAAAATGGCTGGGCTCAGACTGACATGACTTCCTTATCATGTCTGTGGTGTCTGAAAGCCCTGATTACTTTCTTTGAACATTGTTCTTGTTGTCTGTGGTATTCTTGTCATCTGACTTTCACCCTACTTTTTCTTTGAGAAAGGCATGGTAAAGTTCTTTCTGGTTATCTGCATCCTTAGCTCTTCTGGTGTTCTTTGATCCCATCCTGTTCTGGTAAGTCCACAAACTGCATTGCCTGTGAAGTTCACCATTTTGTTTTATGATGTGAAGCTTTTAGCTGTCTGCAGCTGAAAGAATTTGCTACTGTAGAATACTGAGTACAAAAAGCAGATAAAATTCAGAATTTGATTTATTAAACAGTGTATTTTTAAACATCTGTCATCTTCTGAAGATAATTGTAGTAACAGTTGGAGATAGCTGCCTATTCCTTCTCTGGGAAAAATGCAAATCTTAATCTACAGTAAGGTTTAAATTCTTACTGCTCCAAACATGTTATACTTACAGTAGTACTGATTTCCAGATTCTGATCCTCAAGCTATTGTAAATGGGCCACAGGGCCATAGTGTCAGACTCTGAAACTTCTCAATTCTGTGTGCTTGCTATTCTGCAAGAAGGTTTTGGAGTTGACTGACAGGAATCTGTTGTTGCAGTCTTGTTTATTTGCTTTCCCTGCTTCACTTCTGTGACTTACTCCTACTCCTGGGAAGATCTCATGTGAACTTCTACCCCTCTCTCTGCATTTTCATTTGAATCACCCGCAAAAACAAGGCAGTTGCTACTTTCTTACTTATAGATTTCCTGCTGCAAATGAGTTTTAAAACAAAACAAATCCACCTACACATAATTTAAAAAGGCAAAAGGAGTATGAATACTACTTAACCCTTGAATTTCCTCAAGACATCCACAGACTTCATGTGGCATAGCTGTAGCTCAGGCAACTCTAATTCCTTGGGTAAGTAGGGTATGACTGCAGAGTTTTAATGACCTGCTGCTCACCGTTAGTAACCATGGCCACTATCAGATTTGAATTTGCATGTGGAATATTCTCAAAGCAGCCATGCTGTTTGTCTGATGAGCAGCAACTCATTAGACTGTGCTAACGTGTCTGCAATTGGCTGACCTTATCTGTGCAGTTTTGCAGTCTGCTCCAGTTGTAGGAATAGGACAGCACAACCAAGTGTTTTAAAAATAGGTGCAAATGTATACATAGTTACTACAACACCAATCTCATTATGGTGTTAGGTTAGTTTCATTAGGCTTGATAGTCCACCAGCTGTCTAACTAGATGAACTGGGTTTTTTCTAAGTATGGTCAAGAGAAGAGCTTTCTTTATTGTTCTTGTCTCTGAAATCACTGGGTGTATTTATGAGGTGGCCCTTCCAAACCGGAGGGATAATGTTAGAGGAAGGTGTGAAGGTTTGAAAACTGAAGAAGTTGCCAAGAAACTGAGAGCCAAGTGGGAGAAGGAGATGGTCATCTCATAGCAAGTGGCATATAAAGCTGCAGAAAATCAGAGAGGAGGCATATCTCAGCTCCTTGTCAAAGGGGCACTTGGAGAAGCAGGTTGTGAACCTAGGGATGCAGAGTTGTGGAAGGTGAGCAGAGGCAAGAGCAGTATGGCTGAGTGTGTCAAAGGTGGCTGTCCAGCTGTGTGAGGAGGAAGGCTGAGTGTGGGCTACAGGTGCTGAGCTATAGGAAGATCTGTAAGAGCATGTGCTGTGTGGTGTAAGGTGTAGGAGCAAAACTGAAGGGAGCTCAGGGTGGAGCTGGAGAACTGCGAAACAGCAGTTCTAAACTGCTGAGGCATGGAAGAGAGACAGAGCAGTGACCAGAGAGGAAAAGTGCGTCATTAGGGGTATCTGTGTGAGGTTTGGTGTTATTTTTTAAGGCACTGAGCAGGTTTGTCTTGTGTAGTGAAGGGGAGATAGAGGAAAGCGGGCGATTAGAAAGAAGAGTGAGTGCTGAGCACAGGAGCGATCAGATATATGTTAGACAGGCTGATCCAGGAAGTGATAAGCCTACTTAGTCCTATCTTCCTGTCTTTCGTAAGTTCATTATTTTCAAGCACAACTGGAATGGATATTGTGTATGCATGTATTCGCCTTGAATCTGAGAAGCTGAAAGGGAAGGCATGAAAGGTTTCTTTAATAAATCTAAAAAAATGAGTTTTTCTTAATTGTGCCTATTCTGAGTAGTCTCAAGCACAGAATTTTAATTTAGTAAATCTCTGGCACGCTTTCCTTGTAGGAAACACTTGGGCGTATTAATTTCCCAAAACTCTCTACTGAAGAAAGCGCTCTTCAAGAAACCAGATGATAATCTCATTGAAATGTAAAACTGTAGAAAAATGTAAATAACAGGTTAGTAGTTTGTATACCTAAGAATTTAGTCTTTGATTAAATAGGCTACCTAATTATATACCTAATTTTAATCACTTGAACAAGATGCCAGTGGTATTACACAGGTGCTTAATCAGGCATATGCTTAAGAACCTTACCTACCTAACGTGGGTTAGAGAGTAAAGTTGCATAATATATTCTCCTAATACTACTCTGTCCACCTCAGTTCTGGAAACTGGTAAGTTTTCTGTCCTGTTTCAATTAAAGCCATATAATTTTGTAGTAGTTAGCAGAGTTCATATTTTTTTGCAAATCTAACCACTAATTGTTTAAAAGTACTTTTTAATGTTGTTGCTTATGCTTCAATTAAGTGTATCTAGTTTTATGTTAGTATATTTTGCTTGCAGTTTAGTCTTTTAGACTAAAAATTTTTTTAGACCAAATATTTTTTTTATTACATGTTAGAACATCCTAGATATATTTAATTGTAGAATTAACTTTTAGGTACTTTTTAAAGATGTATTTTCTTGTAATGAAATTGACATGCATTTTTCAAACTTTAAAAAATATAAAATATTTGCATGTGATTTCAATTAAAAAAATTAATGTGGAGGACTCTTTCATTTTTCCTTCCTTGTTCATGTTCCCTTTAACAAGAGACTGAACGCAGTCACATAGACCTTTCAGCCATATTTCTTGCTGATTGCCACTGCAATTGTGTTTTGTACCGGGACTGGGGAGTTGGGCCCTTTCATGTTGATTTTGTAATTCCACGTTGTACAAGAAAATTGAAGTTAAATTGTGGCTAATTAATAAACAGAAAGGATTGATTATTTTTGTTTGTTTATTTACGTTCAAATCAACAGCTTTGATTTGTGTCTCTGATAGAAAACCAGAGCTGCATAAACTGCTTTAAGCAGATTACAGATTATGTGCTTGGCATATTAATCCAGAGCTCTTGGTCGATGTTGATGACAGTTTCTAGACCACTGTCCTGTGTTTCCGTATGAACTTTCTATTTGGGATTTATAGGGTATGAGTAGATGTTATTTGGGGTTTTAATTTTTTAGAAAAAATGACTTCTTTTTCTTTTTAGGAAAAAGTAAAACTCTAAACCAGAGCATCTAGGGAGATCATGGTAGAATTGTATTTTTTAAGAGAGAAGTTGGTTCAAGGTGCATGATGATGATTCCTAAGAAATTCATGGCAGTCCTTGAGGAGTTCTGTGATCTAATACTTCAGCACTTGCTTAAATAGATTAAATCTTAGGTTAGGCACTATTGGGGTTTACTTTTTGTCTGAGTAGGCCAGTACTTTATCAGAGGACTGGATCTGCTGTGTGTTCTGCAGGCAGGGGCTGGATTAGTTGTCCTGGTTTAGCAGAAAAGTTCTGCAGGTCGTAGCTTGAGCACCCTGGTGTCTATTCTCTAAACTTCAAATTTTAATGACACCCCGCACCCCCCTTAAATTATTTACTGTTAAACACAAATTTAAATCAGAAGATTGTTCACCTGTTATCTAGCTGTTGATTTAGTTTTGGACATATTTGTTATATCAGGCATGTTTATCTGTCCTAGTTACTTTATGTTGAAAAGTCCCTGATGGATTGTTTGTGATTTTTATTTATTTTTTTTTTTAAAGGAAAATGAGCTGTGCAGTTAAGTTGTGCTGTGTAAGTAATTGTCTACTTCCAGTACTTGTCAAGTTTAGATACAATTTGTGTTTAAGTATCTCACAATCTTGGTGAAGTATTTCCTATACTGTTCTCTCTGAGGTAATGATTATTTGCGTTTTGTAGATGAGGAGTTCAGGCGGATAAAGTAACGTGTCTGTGCTAGAGCTGAAAGTTCATCCTGATTCCTCTAAATCCTTGGCTGGCAGCCTAACCAGTTCAGTTCCCCTAAGATAAAGGTGCCCCAAACCAGTTTTAAGCTGTATTTTAAGCCCTCTTATGTGCTGTAAGAAACAATATAGCTTTTGGCTTCTTATCTTTCTACTATTTCGTGGCACTCAGTATTGAGGATCTGTCAAGGGATGAACAGATCTCTCAATTACTGCTGAAATCCATGTGTAAGCTGGAAGCTGCATGTACTGTGCATCTCTCCTTCAAGCATTTCTAAGATGAAATAGTGGTTGCAGCTGTAATTTATAATTAAATCATTTTGCAACATTGTCCACTTATTCTACATTTCTTTCTTTTTTAACCTTAATGCTTATAGTAATAAAGATTTTATGGATAAGGAACTGCCTCAATTGCACAGGAATGTGTTCACTCATCCTGTTAAATGTGTTTTTATGTTGGTGTTCCTTGAATTGGTCTCCGTTACCCTCTGGTGCTGCAGCTGTTCCTAAAAAAGGACGTGCCATTTGTCACATAGTAGCTTGCATAATGTTGACAAAGGGGAAAGTGTTACAATTCCACATTAAAGCAAATGTTGCTCATGTGAGTTTATTACATACAGTCTTTAATACTATTATGTGAAACTACATGGTAACGAAGAGTGTAAGATGTATTTTCTCTTACTTGAAACGGTGAAAAGCATAATTTGCCTCATCTGAAAAATAAACTTATTCTCCTCCATACACACACTTCTAGTGCAAATGGTTGTGATGAGTTTAGTTGCTTAAGGCTGCATCACATGTGCTCAGTCAGCCTGACTGCTAACCAATTGGAGTGGTGCCCCATGAGCAAAGCATAGTCCCACAATGTGTGACAAAGATTTGACCTGACAGTTTTACAGTCATGCAACACATGGAGGCTTAGAGCAACAAAAAGGGGCATGAGGAGCTGGGTAGCAGAGACCTGTGCTGTGCCTGCTGCCTCTGTGGAGGAAAATGTATAATGCTCTTGTCAAGGAAAACTGAAAAGCTGTTTCCTCTTTCCCTTTTTCTCTCTCCTGCATTGCTTGGGACTGGCTAGATGTGGAGCCATCTGTATTTTCACTTTGTTAAAGACATTGGTAAACCAATTATGTTTTTGTGAGGGAAATGTATTAATTTACTGCTATTGGAAGCCATTTGGTTTGTCTTTGGTAGATTATTTTGCCTTTCAAAATGAAGCTGTATGCATTTTGGACTGTTGAACTACTTCCTTATGCTCTACTGGAGATTGAAAGGAGAGTGTCCCATGCCATCACACATTTAATGCTTTTAATGTAATTTAATAACTTCAGGGATCTCATGAACTTAATATGATGCAAAATATTTCTGATCTCATCAACACTGAGACAAATTGCATCACACGAGTGTTAGAGAGCTTGTCACCTTACATGTTTAATCTGCTGCATGGTACAAATGATAGACAGTTATTTAGCAGGGATGCTGAGCAGGTTTTCTTTGGTTCAGTCTTGAAGATTGCCCTGTGTTGGTCTTTTTCTCCATAACCCATTCTCTGTAAATGATATAATATGAAAAGTCAAAATTAACTAGAGTGAGTTGAGAGTGGATAGAAATGAAAAGTATGCTATATAAAAGTGTTAAGTAACCCAAACAGCTGAAGAGAAAGGAGGTCTTTGAATGATTTTTGAGGGCAAATCAATGAATTTATTAATTAGCAGAAAAGAGGTCATCGTCTTTTTTGCTTAAACCAAAGATATGGTTGTTGCTTTTATTTTCATAGTGGTGTAGTGGTTGGAACTCAGATAATCTACTGAATTTCTTATTGGATGTTTTCTGCTTTGAACCTGAATTATTTTATTCTAAAAAAATGTCAAGAATTGTTACCTAGAGGCTTTCAGTTATAGCTTGTGGCTTGCTTGTATCTTTGTTGTGTAATAATGAAAGCTCAGCTCAATTTGTCTGTTATTCTTGGAGTTATCCAAGCACGTTAGGTATTTTTTTAATAGTGGAGAGGAGGGTTTCCCCTTTCTGCCAGCATACGGAAAATTAAATTTTATGGTTTTCTGGTGTCTGCATTCCCTTAAAGCAGAATTTACCTGGCCTGTTGCAGCTCACTGATGCTAAAGCCTCATCCTATTGTAGAAGCAGCAACATGTAGTCTGGCACTTAACCTGTCTTTCTGTTTCTCTTGTAACATGTTTGCATCCATCTGGTCCATTTACATGTACTACAACATTGCTGTTGCGTTCTGGCACTGTAATATGGGTGGGCAAACCATATTCCCTAGAGGTGAGCAGACCAGTGGTGGATGAATTGCTACCCTGGCAGCAGCTGCTCTGGCTGCTGTGCAGTGCTGCTGCATTTGGAGGTATGCACACAGCACCTTTGGCTCCTGAATTCACTTTGCTTGTGAAGAGGAGGAGGAAATGGAGTTGTCTGGGGTCAGGTGTCTCTTGCCTGATTCTGCCGTGTTAGCAAGGGCAGCACGTGGAAGGTGCGTAGAAACAGGTGGAGAATTAAGAGATAGAGCTAAGTATGTGGGAGGGGCAGTGAGCAATAGCAGGAGGAATGTGAGAAGCTGGAAGAGAAAGCAAGAGAAAATCCAAATAACAGAGAAGGGGAAGGAATGAGCTGAATTTGAAAGGAAATTGCTGTGGGGAATGTGTGTGTGTGTTTAAACAATACCATTCATGGAAAGCATTACTGTTTTCATCAGCAGAAGCATTAAAGCTAGAAGTTGTAAATGTCAATGAAGTCATGTCCAACTTTGTTTTTTAATTTAACGGGGAAAAAAAGTATTTTGTAGAAGGAGCAGCCTCATCTTCATATACAGCAGAAAACTGAAGTTTCTGTGGAACAAAAACAATGGGCCGAATGTCTTGTGAAACAGGATACTTTGTACAAAGAGTGCATGCCTTACTAACACTATACCCTTGAAGAGGAGTTAGGACTGATAAGAGTTGAAGGAAATACACTAACCACTGCTGTCTTTAGCCTTGAGGGTTAATCACAAAGAGTAAAACCAATAGTGCTAATTGTTGAAACTTACTGTGAACTTACCTCACTAACATAGTAAAATGCTCTCCCCTAGGCTGGAAAACCCCCTACTCAAAAAAGCCCCCTGCCCTCTGTGCATGTGTGGTTAAAAAAAAACAGAACAACTGTCACTTTGAATGGAAGCAGGGAACTAGTTAACCAGTCACATAGGCACAGGGTATCAGTACACTGAGAGATACAGTGATTTTGCATAATTTGGTCTATAAAATCAATCTTGTATTATGGGGAAGGGTGTGCTGTCTTTGTGGGAACACCCCCTAGCATCCCTTTCTGTGCAGGACTGGAATAAAATACCTCTGCTCTGTATGTGTATTGATACCTCGCATATGGGGTAAATGACCCCACTTTTGGGATAACAATCTGTTCATGCAATTTAATATTAGTATATTGTTGCTGTTAAAAAGCTTTTAAAATGCAGACTTTTTAATTGCTGCTGGGTGAGTCGAAGTAAAAACTTTGTTTGCATTTGGTTTACCTGTGTCAATACAACACTGAATGATAGATTAAAGGGAGGGGACTGGAGATAAAGGAAAAAATCATTGGAAACTAGGATTTAAAATAATTGTTTTAAAAGAAACTCCATAGTGGAGACTAGGAATCACAAATCCGTTATCTGAAGCTTTGTGGTTTTGAAAGTTGGGTGGTGCGTTCCTGGGAACTGAGCAAGACGGATCAAGTGATCACTGTGTTCTTCCAGAACAGGTTCTCAGGAAATTGTAGTAGCTCATGCTTGTGAGAGTTTGGGCTGTGCCTTGAAGGGAGCTGCGGGATCTGTTTCAGTGTTTTGAGGAGCTCTTGTTCATCTTAATTTGACACTGCTTTGACAACGCAAATCTGAATCTAGGAGTTTTCAAGGAGCTCTTGCCACTATAGTTGCTCTTCAGTGCTTTAGTTTGTCTTGTCACGTCCTTAAAGTGTCTCTTTAGTCTATTGTGGGCTCTGTTTTCAACGAGCTTGTAGCATTTCCAGTTCACAGTTGAAATGCTTTTGGAAACAACCAGCTGGCAGGCACACTAACAGGCCAGTTGTCGAGTGAAGTTCTGAACAATGCTTTCGTTTCTTCAGAGATGGATTTAAATGCAAAGTCTCCAAAATAAATGAACTTCTCTTTCTTGTTGGTGTCTTTCAGGGTGTTTACTTTTTGTTTGACCAGCCACTTACAGCTTAATCTGTGGCCTCAAAAACATCAGCTAGAAGGGAGATAACTGAGTGTGCCACCTCAAGGCAGCAAGCGGTCTATTGTACAGGTGCTGCAAATAGGGGTCTTGTATGCTGGAAATCTGCTATGTCTGGATGCAAGGGGATCTATGGGCCAAACCGATCCTTTTCTGCTTATAAACACAGACTGGGTTTATGTACTGTTTTACAGACTGGGTGTTAATAGATGCCTGGAGCGTTCCTCCTTTTTTGACTCTGATATGGAGGGCTCTAGAGAGCAGCAGAACGGGAATGTTCAACAGTCTTAGTTACGTGTTTAGTAGGAATGTGTAATAAACTATGCATCATATCTCTCAAACTGCCTACAGTAATAATGTCACTTATTTCTCAAGAGGATGTCATTTCCTGTGGATATATTGAACATCTGCAGTCATGAGGACTTGGAGAGCTCAGGAGAGCACTACATGTCTGAACTTCTGCGTGGGAATCCAAGCAATCCTGAATTCTTGTCTTTGCCAGACCAAAGCAAAGTAAGAATCAGCAAATACCTTAGTCTCAGTTGTCTTGTTATACTTGTAGATTTAAAATATCCAGTCCATAACTATTGAATTACATAATTATTTTAGCAAAGCTTTTGTATTTTCCAAATTCCTGTTCATGTGTTAAGCTCTACTTTTTTTCATTCTGTAATTGCGTTTAAATCTGGGCATCAGTGACTATTTGCTACTTCTAGGCAATGGATCTGTATGCATTAAGTAATTTTTTAAAAAACTCTTAAAACTTCAGCTGATGAGTCAAACTCTTTCCTAAAAAGCACTGACTCATGCAGTTATAAAAATCAGTCATCAGAACTGAGGGGTTAATGATTTACTGATTTGGCTCTTTTTGTATCTCAGTCCTTCGGTGTTCTTCATGGCTGAGTTCAATTCTTGATCAGGAAATTTCATGAATTCAGAGGTGATTATTTTCACCTGAAATATTCCTTGCTGTTGTTGAGAGTTCTGGTAGAGGCTGGCTGTGACATTTCATGTTTTAAACACTTATCCCTTGCATGATAAGTTGGTCAATGTTGGTTCTGTCCAGATGAACATTTCTATTAGAACTAGTACCAATAAAAGCAAAGATGAAAAAATAAGTGAGCTGAGAGAATTCTCTGTGGAAGCAAAAGCTCAGTGCTACAGATTCCTTGGCAAAAGCAGTCTTGAGTACTTTCCTGCATTTCTGCAGGTGCTGTATGCTTAAATATTTGTTTATGTTAACGTCCTCGTTTGTGGCATAGCATATAATAACCTTCAGTTGAGTAAGCAAGCAAGTCTATTTACCACACTATTAATGTCTGTCTAGTTTTTATGCATTAATTAAATATTGAAAATGTGCGAAATGCATTTCCACAAAGGTACTCAACTCCTGAAAGGTGGATTGGTTTGGCCTTTTTCATATTGTTCCTGGGGGAAAATCAAGCAGACAACTTCGGAATTTCTAAAATGTGTGTAATTTAAGGGAAGAAACCCCTCCTGAATCCAGCCTTCCCACCTTAGCATGTTAGCACTTGTGTTAACAAATAGCAATTTTGCTGTGCCAGTTCATTTCTGTGCTTGACTGCCTGCCTCATTCTTCTGTTGGCTTTGACAGCTTGCATAGCTGGGGCCATTGAAGTGAACATACTGCTGGCTCTTTGCACACCTTACTTCATTTATGTACACATAAATGCAAACTGCTCACAGCAGAGAGCTGTAACACTGTAAATTACTGTAGATTACTAAATCTGTCAGAACTCGAGAATCAGATCTCTTTATAACATAGTCTGTCTTTAGGAAGAAACATCTAAAATAAGGTCTGATGATTGTCCTTTACAGTTAACTGTTTAGCACTCAGTTTTCAACATTTGTCTTGCTTACCCTGCTAAACATTCTCTGTATTTTACTAATGTTGTTCTAGCAAGAGTCTATTGAAGTATTGCACACTCTTGTTTCAGATTCCTATTACGTTGTCAAATGTGGGCTTTGTTCCTCTTTATGGTGAAGAGCAGACACACAAAGTTCTTGCTTTGTTTGCACCAACGGACTCGTTCAAAGGTTTCATTTTAAGATTTTAATCTCTGTGTTGCTGTTCCTTTTTCTGTGACAAATACATGTAACAAGGCCCTTGCTCATTCCATGCTGATATAGCTCATAACTTTGCCACTTTTGCGTTTGTTATTTGTTGCATTCTTGTTCCCGTACTATTATTTTTGTTCTGGATTCATATACATAAATGATAGAACTTTGCTACTCAGAGTAGAACTGAACCCAATTAATTCAGAAGATATGTAGCAAAATAACATGGTGCTTGTCTGAATCCAAATACAACGTGTATGTCTTAATCTCTAACCTCACCTCTCCAAAAGGAATTTACTGAGCATTCATAGAATCCATTAATTTGCTCATGAATTTAGATGCCTGTTATTAACAGTGATTGATCAGCATCATGTGTAAGTTTGGCTTTAGGTCCTAAAATAGCTCTGAGTAACGTGACATATGATTATTTGATTTTATTTTTTTTCTCTCTTCCCTTCCAGTCTTCGTGTTTACTTCTCTTTCCGTTTAATGCCATGTATATGATTGCCAAGTTTGCCACAAATGCCCTTAGATCAGACTCTTCCTAATTGCTAATCACATGGCCATCAGCTTTTTTACATTCATCAGACTCTGTAAAACTTGAAACAGTTTCAATATCGATATCTATTAGCAATCCAGAACTAAAATATATGTGTGAATGAGACTCCTCTTGGCAGACCCAGCTTTTAGTGGAAGGAGGTATTACAGCACAGTGATGAAGGAAAGTGCTTATATCTGAAAAACAGTTCCTATATGTCGTACTGAACAAAATCTGTGTTTGGTTTTTTATTGTTCTCAGTTTTCAAACAAATTTTGGACTAGGAAGCATTGCATATGGGGGCGGGAGGGGTATATAGTACCACATTTGTTGTGCTGCGGTGGTTAAGAGCTGCATTAATATAGTACCAACTAGAAGATGCTTAACTTGTTTGCTGCGGTGTTATTCCTACTTGTTTAGCAGTTTGAATGAATATGTTTCTTTTGAAATGGTAAGAATCACTAACTTTTTATTTCCCTTTGTTTCTTTCAAGCTGTAGCCCTGTATCTTGCTGACCGGTGGTGGTCAATTGATGACATTGTGAGAACATCTGTCCCTGCTAGACAGGGACTAATTCAGGTAAAGCACTCCAGCATTCACCTAGCAATTATTCTTATCCTTCAAGATAGTGGCAAGTAATGGAAAATAGCTAGTGTGTGAGATATTGCATGTTTTAATTTCATTCAGAAATGAGTTGGCTGTCACAAGCAAGATTGGTGGGAATAGAGTAATGGGTACTAGGGGGAAGGGAACTTGGTTGTGAAGAGGCTGGTGTACAGCTATTGTTTGGTGAATGTTTCTTAAATCCAAAAATAGTTTTGAGTTAAAATCAAAAAATTCCCCCCACCACCCCACTCCCAGCACTTCTCTTAGCTTTTACCCATTGGATTAGGAGTGACATTGAAGTAATGAACTATCCTCTGCTTCTGGTAGTGCTTTATGCTTAACCTATTGCTATGGCTTCTGAGCATTTCCTTGCCCTCAAACAAACCCCAGTGCTTCATCCTGCTTCAGTGCTTACAGCTTCTCTGGACTCCATCTCCAGCTGTGTTAACTGGCAACTTTGAAAAATAAGGTCCCTGATGCGTGAGTATTAAATAATCTTCTAAAATGTTCTTCTGTGTTTCTTTAGGTGACGTCTGTTGGAGAAAGAATTGTTCTCTATGTTCTGAATCGAATTATCTATCGGACAAGAGAATTAGAAGGAAATAAGGCCCCTTTTCTCTGTCATGGTAGCAATGAGTATGCTAAGATCATGTGGCAAAAAGGAGAAGCTATTGGGTTCTACTCTGTTAAACCTACAGGTAAAACACTTGTGGGATTTGGTGGGGGAGATGGGGAGCTTACTTGAAGAATGTTGTATTTAGTTGATTTTATAAGCCTTGCAGGCCCTAATGAGTTGGTGTTTTCCTGAAATCGTAAGAGGTCAGATTGCTGTTCGAATTTCTAGCTTAAATGCTGATGTAGTTTAGCATTTGACGTAAATTCTTAGATTTCTTCATATATTACAAAATATATTTAAAACTGTAGAAATGATGTATACCCAAAAGTTGGGGTTTTTTTTAATTGTAGGAACATTGTTTACAGCTAGATTGGGCTGTGCTTGGTTTTTTGGGCTTTCTGTTTTGTTTTTTGTTTGGTTGGTTTTTTGACCTAGCTCCAGAATGCAGATATCCTGTTTATCTGAAATTATTGTAGAATCAGATGTCATCATCACTTAAACATTTGATAGCATAACAGCATAGAAGCTTTGCTCACAGGCATAATATTAGAGAATCACAGAATGGTAGGGATTGGAAGGGACCTCTGAAGATCTAGTCTAGCCCCCCTGTTAGAGCAGGATCCTAGAGTAGATCACACAGGAACATGTCCAGGATATTCAGGTACACCTGGTGATAACAAAAAAAGATTCCCTTTCCTTCCATGCATGCATTCCCTCAGAGATTACAATTGAGCTGGCAGTTTTATGTTATTAATGTTACAGACTTCCTGTTGTTTTTCTGTTTTTTTCTAAAACATTTCCCTGTAGTTATTTTGGAATTTATTGTTTTTCATTTTTTGCTGAATAAAATTTAGTGTTTGGGTAGGCTGTGTAACACATTGACAGCACTTTGTAGAATATCCATATCTGGATCAAGGAGAAACAGTCTGGCATTTGTGTTTCACCTCTAGAGGACATTGACTAATTCAAGATTAATGATGGTACTGGAAGCTCGCTGAAGACTTTTCCCATTCTAGCATGCATACATGCCTTTGCAAACTTAAAAATAAAGTAGTAAACTGTTTGGGTCACTGACCTGTTCTGGTCTGGCAATCAAGATAGGAAGGCAACCACCTAATTTGTTCTGATTTGTCTTTGTTATCTTTTTGTATGTTTTTTTAAAAGAAATTTTGCTTTGCATATTTTGTAAGTCTCAGTATTACTTTTAATGTCAAAATTGCTGTAGTGTGGTGGTCACAAAGTAGTACGTACATTGCAGTGGTTTTTGTTGTGGCCTTATAAAGCTGGAAACTAGCATAGTGATTCTATTTTTAGTTTAGAATGAGGACACTACTTTATGTGGCATTAAAGTTTTGCTATAATCATACTCACTCTTTACATTTCTCAGGATGGCCTCTCATCTACTTGTCCTGATGTGAGAGTTAACTTGTGTTTTCAGAAAGGGTTGTGAGAACCATGTTTTTGCAGAACCAAGAAAAACAGAAACACCAAGGCCTTGTACAGAGGCACCAAGTTAGAAAGCAGCCTAGTATAAAGACCGTCTTGCTCAGTACATCCTGATAGCAGATAATGCAGAAGGACAAGAGCTACGCATAACAGCCTGTTATTGAGAATGTTGTGTCTTACATGGATCAGGAGATAGGGTGCACCTGAGAAAGTATTGCCATCCAGACTCAACAGACTGAACAGATCTCACAGCTATGCATAAACAGCCGGTTGGTAAAAGAAAGACCTATTATGGAAACCGGAAAAACCTCTGATGGAAACTTATTGTAATAGAATGCGTCGGATAGGCTGTGAGCCTGGAGTATCCAACCCATGGAGAAACAGGAGAGAGCAGCCCACGTCGGGAGAAAATACTACATAATGGCTTTCTTTTTGTTGGTAAGGCACGCGTCTCCACTTCGGCCATGGGGTGGCGCCCGCCATTGCACTCGCGAATAAACGGAGCTGCTTCACCATGATCCTCGCCTGAGCAAACTTTTTCGGCCTAAACTTTGTTTCTCACGCCGTGTTAGCAAACACTGAAGGCTAATGTTTCTGGGCATTATCAGCATTTCACCCATGTTTGATTGTGTGCTGTACTCTCCAACTTGAGTGTTCTATGTGGAGTAAGACAGCTCTGGAAACAGATGGTTAGGAAAGAGTGGAGGAGCTGACTAAGTGTCCTAAAGGGTACCCAAGTAATATAACCTCTCTGTCCCTGTTTTCCTAGCTTGAAAAATGAAGATAAATATGTTCATTGGTCTCAAAAGTACCAGGTTACAAAGACCAACTACGCTGTATAGACAACTGTGTGCTTCTCTTTGGCCTTGTTAGAAGAAAAGGCAATTTTTTGGCATAGTTCACATTGACTCACAAAAAGAGGGCCTGAAAATGAATCGGATTAATTGATCAACTATCTTAATGCCATTTTATGGCATCCCTTTGTCTCCACTGAGTCCATAGTTACCTTCTGATACTGAAGTAGCTATATGTTGTGACAGTATGCTTCATCTTTGCTTAATTATGGATAATGTAGTATTTATGGGAGAAATCCAGTGTAGAGTGTCCTAGGATTTTTTGTGGTTTCATTTAAAAATATTGGAATTATTATTTCAGTCTTAAAGCAAGAGCTGAATTACAATCTTCATACTTATCCTGAGGAGTGTTGTAGTCTACATCAAGTGCAATTCAATAATTTTATTGTCTTTTTTTCCCTCCTCCCTCTTTCTGCTTCAGTTTTAGTATAGTTTTCCTATGGAATTGTATAGTGAGATTTCAAAGTGAGCCTTATCTCTCTATCTGTGCTATTCTTTTCTGGTACTACAGACTTAACATATTAATCTATTAATATATATTTGCAATATTATGAAGCTAGCCCAAAGAGCCAATAAATGGCTGATAGCAAATATTTATTTTTAATTAACATTATAAATGCTTTTTATTATTTTAAATATAATTTTATATTACTTACAATTATATCACTTGGTATAATTTTCATAAATTATGAAAGTCTTCATATGAATATGCTAAAACCCATGCTGCAGCATATCAATGGTGATAGTACTGATGGATATTTTTTCCCTCCTGTTATTTCAGGAAGTGTTTGTAGTCCTTATCGTGATCAGAGATATATGCTGCCAGTGCTAGACACAATGTTTGTAAGAAAGAAATATTCTGGGGAAGACTATGAGCTAATGGTATTGGAAGACTTTGTGCATTCCTTTGGTGAACAATTGCTCGGCCTACGATACCCGCTGTCATCCGTCATGTACACAGGCAAGCTCTTTAATTTATTCTTCTGTTCTTCTTTGTGCTTTCTTTACATGTCTAGATGAGTGCTGTCAGTCAAGCTCCATGTTTGTGGGTACATCCTCGGGTTTTGTATTAAATGTTCTGCTCTTCCCTGAAGGTTAAAAATCCTGATCGGTTTAAGATAGTGAAGTAGCTCCTGATTAGATTTTTTTAATCTTTGGCATGAGATTAGATTTTGATCTCTGGCTTTCTGCTACTGTGAAGTTTACTGCTGTATTCCGCCCCCCAAGCCTCCAGAACGGGCTGAGGTGTTTCTGTGTGTGATCTAATGTGTGTCTTCTTTGTAGCACCTTCTTCTTGCTCACTCCTGAGCCTCATAAGGTCATGTAATTCATGCCGTCTCAGAACTTCTGGTCAAGTGGATGTACTACGCTATACTTGGGTATAAGGAGGCCCAGTTCTAATGTACAAGGAAAACACTTCTGACTCTTGCCATTAGAGGCTCTTGCCTCTTGGCCAAGAGGCTTATGTCACCGAGACTTACATTCTGGAAATAATGTTGCTTGGGACTGTGTTCAGGCAAGAAACGTACTTCCTTTGCCCTGTTTCTCATGGCTTATCCTACTCTTAGGCCATCTCCCACGCTTCCTTCTATGAACACTTTCATCTGGTCTTCTTAGGCACTGGAAATTTTCTACTTTTCCAAGTACCACTGTCTGCTGGATCTGAGTAGGGTAAAGCAATATTATGTTTATTTCAGACTTGACTGTTCTGTTCAGCAGTTCCTTCAGTGGTGGTTCATGTGTATGATGGAAGATTGCAAATTAATTTGATTTCAGATAAACTTTAAAAACTGAAGTACACCTGAGTATATACTATATATAATACGGTGGATTTTTTCTTATTTTTGCTCAGCTTGTAAGCAATATTATGAGAAGCACCCTGCGCATGATAATCTTTTTTGGGAAGTGGAGGGACCAGGACATTGGTTTCAGAAAACATCTGTTAAGTCTATAATAGAAAGGGAAGAGCTCAAAATTGCAGGTATGGATGCTTTGTTTTATTGTTTTCTGACACTTCGTAAAAATTGAACAAACACTCTACAAGCACAACAGTGACTTCTGTGAATACTGCCCATGGAACCTAGCAGAAAGATTTTATTTATCCTGATACCTGAGAGATCATATTTGGAATGGTTAAGTCTTATGTAAAAGTACTATAATTTCCCATTTCCCTATTTCCTCTTCTGAATCTCCATGACAGAGGCCTCACAGGAAGGAAGTACAAATTCCCAAGCAGAGGTTCGTTTTCAGCAGCCTGCAGCAGTATCTGAAGCAAGTGGACAGAATACTGAACTAGAAACGCAGCCAAGTGTAGGTACACAGTCTGTTATCCGTATATTAAAAAGTCTTGAGAGCTTTTAAGTTTTCTGTACTCACATAATGTATCGTCTTGTTCTTCTGACTTTAAATAGCAGTTCTTTATGTTCAGTAAATATTTTTAATTTCTACAAAAGAATAAATTTCTGAACTTAAGAAATGAAGGATTTCAGCAGATTAGTATGTTTGATCAACTGTGTGTTATGCTTGCTTGGTATTTCTATTTTAAGTTCTCAAAAGAGCAGTCCTGGGTTATGCAGAGAGTTTGTGCTTTCTGTATCTCTTCACTTCATGTGGCGGTCAGTCTGACAGAACCCATAGCTTTTACCAGAAAGTGATGCCTTGTTTTTCAATTGCTTTGTTACTAAAAATACAAAATATGCAAAATGCTTTTTATCCATCTACTTATAATTGAATTGGCTCAAGTCTGCACTGTATGTATAAGTCAAATGCTTTTGTTACTTTTTGGGTGGATGTTATGCTTCCCACTGATGTAACACCAATGACTAAGCCGAGGATAAAAATCCTTTTTTTTTTCTTTTTTTTTTTTTTAGGGGGGTGGGGTGTCCCGATGAATGTAGAAGGTCTGTGCCACAGTTGTCAGGATCTATAAGTTGAGCTGTTTGCTAGCAGCTTAGAGAAGTGAGAGTATTTCAACTGGCTCTGAGATTAAACTGTCTAGAGAGGTTGTTGAACAGTAGAGTCACTGCAGGAGTGGAGAAGATGAGGAAAAGTGTTTATAGGAGTGCACATTCACATCACAGTTGAGTACAGTGGAAAGTGTTTAGTTTGCATTCAATTATACATAGTCCATATAGAAGGACTGCAGGTTTCTTTGTATGTATTTGAAATATCCACGTTTCAGCTATATATGGATTTGTGGTCATGAATATATTTCTGTCTTTGAATATTATGAAGCTATTCCTCAGTCTCATTTGTGTTCTGAGGCCACACAGAATGTGCTTGAGAAAAACTTGTAGCTCCAAATATGGTGAACATTGATTTGTCTGCTTCAGGACTGCCTGTAGTATTGATATGACCATGCTCTCATAAAAGTCAATGCTTTAATTAAAAATAGGAAAAAATGGCTGAGTCTATACTCTCAGTTATTAATGTCTAAACTTCAGATTTGAAATGTAAGTAAAATTTCCCTTTTCTCAGTTGATAAAATTAGCTTTTCCCAAAGCAAAACTGCGAGTGAAGTAATGATGATGATTTTAATCTCCAGATGACCAGAAGCAACAGTTCTTAATTGTCTGTCACTTGTAACAGTGTTTTGAGCATTGTCACTGACTTCTAGATTCAGATTCCAAGAATGATCATATGAGCAAAATGATCTAAAAAAATGTATCTTTTGGTTGTATAGCTAATGGATATACTTGGAGAAGATAGCAGAGGGATAGGATTTTTGTTGCTGTGATTTAGGAACTAAGGCCCTGTCTCTTGCCACCTTCCAGAAGAGGAAGACAGTGGATACCAAAGTGCTCCAACTCCTCATAGCTTGGTAGAATTGATGGCAGCTCTCTTCTTGGCACCTGCACTATCTATAAGCAGTTCTGCTATGATTTGAAAGCTATTGGACCACCAAACAAAATAGAACACCTCAGCTTCCCCCAAACCAGGAAAAAACATTCCCTAACTTTCATTTTCACCTTTCTCTTAGTGCTCCCCATTTCGTGTATTTTGAAGCTAGAATAATTTTTTGTTAGTGTAAAAATTCTTATGTATTGAAACTTTCAAGCACCAGAATGTAGATATGGCCACTTCTTGCTGGCCGGCTTGGCTAGTACTGGAAGTGAGGCTGCAAAAGTGGCAGAATACCTGGATGCTGGTTATTGCCAATTCTAAATTACTTTCAGCAGCAAAGGAAGACCAATGTGCGTAACTTTATTTTAATGTGTACAACTTGTACACACTTCAGAGTATCAAGTGCTTGAGCACTGAGTCCTCAGCTAACTTGCAGAAAAAAAAAAAAAGGAAATATTGAGATAGTGGAGAAGAGCAACAGGCAAAAGAGCTGTAGTGAGAGGGAACTGACAGAAGTGCTGACTGTGCACGTAACCTGCGTTACTGCTGAATCACCAGGTTCTGTTTTTTTCTTCTCTAATATCTTTTATTTTACATGGGCTGCCATATTCTGTTGCTTGCCATGATAAAAGTAAGACCACAAAATAGAATACAAATATAAAAATAAAACTTTCCCGTTAAATTTTGTCAGCTACTGTAGCATACTCCCTTGGTTTTATGCGGAATGGGGAAACAAGCAAACAAAAAGACTTCTAGCACTTCATTATGTGAACACCTGTTTGTCCTGGTTCAGCTAGGATGGGGTTAATTTTCCCCAGCAGTTGGAGGGAGCTACAGCCGGGCTATTCCATCCCATGCTGAGGACATGTCCGGGTGCCCAGGCGCGGGCAGTGCAGGAGCGGCTTTTGTCCGGGTCTGTCCCTCCTGCTGTGTCCGTGCGGTGTAGCTCTTGTTCTGTACATTGTTATCACTGTTATTGTTCGGTTTGTTGTTGTTACACTGTTGTATTAAATCTTCCTTATCTGAACCCCGGGGTTTGTATTTTACTCCCTGTCCCATCCCCGTCCGAGGGTATGGGAGGGGCAGCAACAACGTGGTCTCGGGTCCCGGCAGGGTCTAAACTGCCACACTGTTACAAATGAAAAATGGTTAGGAAAAACACTTGATAGTGTTGCTTATAATGACAGGTGACTTTCAGGTATTATCATAAGTTGAGGCCAGAAGTAAAATACAGAAAAAAATATTCATCCTTGTAGGAAAGATAATGGGGGGGGGAGGGGGGGAAAGTCTATTCAGAGATAAGACACATACATCTAAGTATCTTAAATTAAGAATGGTTGTAGCTGCTCTTCTATAGTATCATTACTATGAAATAGTACTTTAGAAAGATGCAACCACAGATAGGGCAATGAAAGTATTTTAATCAATTCAGAAGTTTTTGGAATAACAGTAGTTTTGCTTTTCCTTCACAGACTGACTCTCAAAAAGTTGAAGAATCAGATGTCCGTGCAAGCACATCTGAAGGTAAAAATAACCTGATTATCAGTATTGTGATTACTGTGGATTAATAAATTAGCAGGGTCTTTTACCACTTTCAATCTTAGTGTATTCATCTGCAAAGTATATAAAAACATGCCTTCCTCTAAGGTACTGAGGCTCAACTCATAAACCTTTTAGAGGATTTTGGGTAAGATTATTATGAGTCTTGGTAAAGATACTATACATGTATGTTCAGGAAAAAAAGTACCACAATCAAGTGATGTTTTATTTGCAGTCAGTTGCTTTAATGACATATTATGGGGAAAAATTGTACATAGATCTTAAACTGCATTTGTTCACTTGCATTTATTTTGTTGTTGTGTTTGTTGTTTTTTTTCCTTAAGACTCTAACATAACTCCTGTTTCCATTTGGACACGAAGCAGTAATTTAAAACGTCCCGTGTTAGGAAAAACTAGCCAGGAACCTGAACCTGAAACTTCCCAACGAGATAAGGAAAATGTTCTTCATGTGTCAGAAAGCAGGTAGAGGAGCCCATATTTTACTGATTTCTTATTTTGTTGCTTGGGCAGTCGCAAACTACATCCATGTCTCACCAGTGCTACTGGGTATTCTCCTTTCTTCCTACTTTACTTGCTTGATTTTAGAATTCCTAAAATAAAGCCTGATGTGAGAAAGAAAATTGAGATATCACCTGAAGAGTGATTGCACCAAAATGTAGTGTCTCTGAAAGCTTGGCAGATACTGTAAGAGTAAGAAAAGAGGGAGGGCTGAGGATGTTGTGTTACAGCTGAGTCTGCATGAAGGTAAAAACATCTGTGCAGCATAGTTTCCTGCGATAATATAACTGGACATGTATACATAATGCTATGTGTGATCTCTGGAGACGTGTCCCTTCCTGACCTTCTAAAGCAAGGGAGGTTTAGATTGGATATTAAGAAAAAATTATTCACTGAAAGGATTATCAAACATTGGAACAGGCTGCCCAGGGCAATGGTGGAGTCCCCATCCCTGGGGATATTTAAGAGATGTGTAGATGAGGCACTGAGGGACATGGTATAGTGGTCAATTGGGAGAGCTGGGTTTGATCTTAGAGGTTTCTTCCAAACAACCAAGGCTATTCTATGATTCTATGATTGTTGCTGTGGTGGCATATTGTCCCTATGTAACCAAAGAGTTATAGGGAGCCACCTGTATTCAAAGGAAATCCCTTTGTTAAGATAAATTCTGACTTAAACCCATCATATCCTGGAGGCCAGTTGTGTCCCCCAGGGGTCAATACTTGGTCTGGTCTTGTTCAACATATTCATCAATGACCAGGATGAGGGGACAGAGTGTATCCTCAGCAAGTTTGCAGATGATACCATGCTGGGGAGGGGTGGCTGACACTCCAGGGGGCTGTGCTGCCATCCAGCGTGACCTGGACAGGCTGGAGAGCTGGGCAGAGAAGAACCTCATGAGGTTCAATAAGGGCAAGTGTAGAGTGCTGCTCCTGGGGAAGAAGAATGCCAGGCACCAGGATACGTTAGGGGGGGACCTCCTGGAAAGCACTTCTGAGGAGAAGGATCTGGGAGTCCTGGTAGGCAGTAAATTATCCATGAGCCGGCAATGTGCCCTTGCCGCCAAGAAGGCCAATGGCACCCTGGGCTGCACAGGGCAGTGTGTGGCCAGTAGATCGAGGGAGGTCATTCTCCCCCTCTACTCTGTCCTGGTGAGGCCACAACTGGAATACTGTGTCCAGTTCTGGGCTCCCCAGTTGAAGAGAGACAGGGACCTACTGGAGAGAGTCCAGCGGAGGGCAACAAGGATGACTGGGGGATTGGAGCATCTCCCCTATGAGGAAAGGCTGAGAGAGCTGGGACTCTTCAGCTTGGAGAAGAGAAGGCTGAGGGGTGATCTAATTAATGTTTACAGATACCTAAAGGGTGGGTTGAGGGAGGATGGAGCCGGACTCTTTTCAGTGGTTCTCAGTGACAGGACTAGGGGTAAGGGGCACAAGCTGGAACATAGGAGGTTCCATTTAAATATGAGAAAGA
This sequence comes from Podargus strigoides, assembly GCA_028020825.1. Lineage (NCBI taxonomy): Eukaryota > Metazoa > Chordata > Aves > Caprimulgiformes > Podargidae > Podargus > Podargus strigoides. The sequence continues at coordinate 43,758,777 of CM051663.1, forward strand.
ACTTCTTTTGGGTGAGGGTGACAGAGCACTGGCACAGGCTGCCCAGAGAGGCTGTGGAGTCTCCTTCTCTGGAGATTTTCAAGACTTGCCTGGATGCAGTCCTGAGTGATGTGGTCTAGGGGCTCCTGCTTTTAAGCAGGGGAGCTGAACTAGATGATCTCTGGAGGTCCTTTCCAACTCTGAAAATTCCATGATTCCATGATATCCAAACTTACATCTGGGAAAAAAAAGGTCATCCCCAGTTAAAAGGATGTCATCCTGTGTAATAATTCTTAAATGGGGATGTGAAGAATTGTACCGCTTGGGTGCCATAACAATTCATACAAGACAAGGCCTGAAGTACTAATTTGCACTGAAAGCAGAACTGTGGCTATTTTAAATAAACAAGTAAATTGCTCCTTTCTCCCTCTTCCTGTGTATGAGTAGTTATATGCTCATAGACACACTGTCCCCTGTGTCTCTCTCCCTCTCTCATTCTCTTAAAAAAAGCCCAAAACACTCCAGCCTCAAAAATATCTTTTGAAGAAATGAAGACAACCTGATTAGTTTCTATGAAATCCCTCAAACTTGTTCCATTAGGTTTTTTTAAAACAAAATTACTTTGTTTTTTTGCCTTCCCCCCACTCCCCCACCCTACGTGAAGCTGAGGTCCTCAGCTAGATACAGCCTAATTTTTTTATTTAAATTGCCCTGTTGAACTACAGAGATACAGCACGGCTGTCCTGCACTGTCAGTGTGCTTCTCTAAACTGGTTCAAGCAGGCCAGAATGCGTGCTTTGATGCTGCCACAGGCTGAGAAATTCTTTGCCCTTTTACTGCTACTAATTGGCTACTTGATATGTGAGAGGACTAGCCTGTTACTGAATGTCAGTATTTTGGGCCTTGCAAAATGAAGTCAACAAGGTGCCATTGCACCTTTGAATAAAAGATGTATAACGTGGTGTTTGTGAGCGGAGTTAAGGGGAATCCTGATGGCAACAGGGCAAGCTGTCTATTTGGTTTTCTCCTTCTATACACATTAGCAAATGCAGCAGGGGCTTCTGTCAGGAACTTTCTCCTATGGAATGCCTTCATCTCAAGACTGGCACCTGGGATAAAACCCTTCAATACTGGCTTTATTATGAGATCACGAAGCAGCCTTTTCAAAGTCTGTTGTGTGTACTTTTTTTCTTCGCTTCTATGTAATACTTCTGGTTCATCTAAGTTTTATCATCTCAAAATTGAGAATGTTTAAGGTGGTGTTACTACCTACTGGGTGCATCAGAGCTTCGTCTTTTAGCAATTTGCTAACTTAATCTGTAGCTGATTGAATCTTCTTCAGCCATTATGTGTTTATTGCCTTGAATTACTTTCCAGTCATGATCTTTGTAATGTGTGTATATTCAACAATTATACAAACGTATTTGCTTTTATAACTCCATAATTTTAAACTGTTTCTACAGTTGAGAGGGGGAGAAGTTCTTTCCTTTCTTGCCCCTTTGTGGCTTCCAAATATCTAATGGATTACTGGTTTCTAAATTTATAATAACAAACTTACACAAATTTCTGACTTTTATTCCCCTAAAATGGAAGTCACATAAATGTCTTCATTTTATAATTGTCAAAGCAATTTTTACTAGTTGGTGGGTTTTTTCCTAATGAGGAGTTAGCCATTTTTAGATGTTACTTAGGTTTTTTGATTCTTACTTCCTATGGCAAGCATGAGATAGAGCACTTCATAATTGGTCATGAAAGAATTTCCCTGCTGAGATCACCAAAACTATATATTAATCTAAAAGATTAAAGGATGCATCTTAATACCTGCTGCAGGCTGGAACTTCCTGCTCACACACCTGAAAGCTCTGAAGGCTCAGTACAAGTACCTGAGAAGAGTACTGTTGAGGAGGATGAGGAAATGACTATTGAAAATGAGGGCCAGTCCACATCAGAAGTGGAGCTACATGTATCACCACCTGAGAAACGGAGTGGGAAGGTGAGCTGAATGTGATAGTGATAGCAGATAAGTTTGGAATATAACTACAGTTTCTGTAAGATACGGTCCTTGCTGCTTTGATCCATGTGACTATCAATTCTGATTTTTTGTACCAATGTTTTGTTAAGAAGTATATTGGAGAAGCTAAGGCTAATACAGAATTAGTTTCAGGGAATATTCCATTATACTTATTTTGAACAATAGAGTTCATAGAGCCTTCAGTAAGCTGAATTTTGAGCTCATCTACCAGCAGAATTTTCTTAATTGATTTCTTCTACTCATATATTCCAGAGAACTGGAGTAAGGTCAAGATCTGATCCAGTATCTCTATTTTTTTAAATTTTTTTGAAAGTTTCTTTGAAGAAGCCAGTAGCAGGTATGCTTCAAGCTACTGTTGGCTCTTTTTATTTCTCCACTTAAAGCTTGCCTGCTTTGATGTTTAAATCCAGCTTTTATCTACAACTTGTTAACTGCTTGAATTTAAATCTGTGAGTACCCTTTGTGCTTAGTGATGCCTCCAGGGTTTTATATTCTTAGTAATCTGTTAGAAAGTGGATCTTAGACTATATTGGGTTCAAGGAATGATTGCAGCATGTATGCTGGTGAGATGCATAAGAACTGCTTGCCTGGGCTGCTAACAGTATAAGCTATGGCCAGAGATTTAGTGCAGGTTACAACACCAAGCTAATACGCCGCTTAAGTTAGCTGCTCTGCACAGTGCTCTGCCTTCTTAGTACGCATTTCTAGTTAACCAAGCGTCTGCTTCGCATATTAAGCTGCAAATTTAGATCACAGATACATCCACCAGTGTTGGGGAATAATGGCTCAGTGTAATCTGACTTAGAAATGTGATTTTTAGGAAAGTCCTTCAGAACCTCTTAATGGTGAGGTAACAGAAGAAACTGGTAGGACCTCACTTATGGCTGAAGAGAAAACGGCAAATGAAGTTCTAAGTGGTGAATCAAAATTGCAGTCTGAGGGGCAAGGAGAAGAACCATTAACACTGTATGTTCCATTAATCCTTGAGTCTCCAGCAAAATCTTCTGAAGACACTGTATCAGAGAAGGTGAGAGAATTGAAACAAAATGTTCAGTCACCTTTCCTTCAGAGTGTACATATCTTGCTGTATTTTCTTTTAAGTAACAGATAGAAAGTAGCCCCTTTGGGAGGAGTAATTACTAGACCAGATGGTGTAAAGCATAAACAGAATATCCTAACATTTCTGTTTTAATAAGCAGAAGTGCTTATTTCATCAACGACTTGGATGAGGGTACAGAATGTATCCTCAGCAAGTTTGCTGATGACACCAAACTAGGAGGAATGGCTGACACACCAGAGGGTTGTGCTGCCATTCAACGAGACCTTGATAGGCTGGAGAGTTGGGCGGGGAGAAACTTAATGAATTTCAACAAGGGCAAGTGTAGAGTTTTGCATCTGGGGAAGAACAACCCCATGTACCAGTACAGGTTGGGAGCTGACCTGCTGGAGAGCAGTGTAGGGGAAAGGGACCTGGGGGTCCTGGTGGACAGCAGGATGACCATGAGCCAGCAATGTGCCCTTGTGGCCAAGAAGGCCAATGGCATCCTGGGGTGTATTAGAAAGGGAGTGGTTAGTAGGTCGAGAGAGGTTCTCCTTCCCCTCTATTCTGCCTTGGTGAGGCCACACCTGGAGTATTGTGTCCAGTTCTGGGCCCCCCAGTTCAAGAAGGACAGGGAACTGCTCGAGAGAGTCCAGCGTAGAGCCACAAAGATGATTAAGGGAGTGGAACATCTCCCTTATGAGGAAAGGCTGAGGGAGCTAGGTCTCTTTAGCTTGGAGAAGAGGAGACTGAGGGGGGACCTCATTAATGTTTATAAATATGTCAAGGGTGAGTGTCATGAGGATGGAGCCAGGCTCTTCTCAGTGACATCCAATGATAGGACAAGGGGCAATGGGTGTAAGCTGGAACATAGGAGGTTCCACATAAATGTGAGGAAGAATTTCTTCACAGTGAGGGTGACAGAACACTGGAACAGGCTGCCCAGGGAGGTTGTGGAGTCTCCTTCTCTGGAGACATTCAAAACCCGCCTGGACATGTTCCTGTGTGACCTGATCTAGGTATTCCTGCTCTGGCAGGGGGGTTGGACTAGATGATCTTTTAAGGTCCCTTCCAATCCCTAACATTCTGTGATTCTGTGATTCTGTGAAGTGGGACGTATATGCATGTGATACCAAAAAGAAAGATAAGTTACTCCAGTTTACCTTGGCAACAGTGAAACAGCTCTTTCTCACTAAAATATTAGTTTGGTGTGAGTGAAAAGCTGTTGTCCCAGAAAGCAGGGTTCTTTACCCAGTGTGTAATAAGCCGATTAACACAGAGTTGCGATATTTGTTTTATCGTGTGTCTGTGCAGACAGGGGTGCTAGGTGGTAACTCCACAAAGCCAGCACAGCTTCACTGTAATAGAGGATTTGTTTTATAGACCCAAGTATGCAAAATTAAAATATACTAACATCCTGTGCCTGTGTGATTGGTTAACTAATTCCTTGCTTCCATTTAAACTGGTTTTTATCATGTGTTCTTCCACAAGTAGAGGCTCCTTCCAGCCTAGGGGAGGGTATTTTAGTGTGTTAATGAGGTAACTTCACAGTAAGTTTAAGCAATGAGCATTTTCTGTTATCAGTTCTGCTCTTTCTGGCGAATGCTCAAGGCTGAAGACAACAGTGGTTATTCATTCAGTGGTATTTCATTGAAGTCCTTATCAGGATAAGCTTCAGTAAGCATCCTCCTCCTTTAGGTGACCTATTTTGTTTTCTTTCACATCAGAGGTGAACTCAATAAGCATCATAGGCCTTTCTGTCCTCTTGACATCAAAGCTGCATCCATATTTTGTCTAGTAGTTCTGCCCTGATGAGTACAAGCAACTAATAAGTGGTAAAATACCCTTCTAGAACACATGCTTTACTGTTTTTTGTCTATACTGCAGAAGAAGATTGTTATATGCTAGCAAAATAGGAATTGTATATGTCTAAAATAAACTTTTTTTTTTTTTCCCCCCCTGGGATTTCAGGATTTTTTTACCGTACCTGAAAAATTCTTTGAGTAATTTGAATTTGAAAATAGGAGACGAACTCTGGATATGAAAATAGTCTCTTGCAAAAAGGATGAAAGGACTGGTTTGTTGACTGTACATGTAGTATTAAAACTGCTTAATGCCAAAATATCCTCCAAGGTTGCTAGCTAGGGGCAGTAGTTGTTCAGCCACTTTTATCTTCAATTAACTGATTGTCCCTTTGGTTGTTCTGGTACCCTTCCCCTTGTAGGTTTTAAATGCAAATGATTCAGGAGTGCTGACTGAAGAAAGTACATCAGTGGAGAAGGGTACTGAGGAACAGCAAGAACCAGAAAAGACCACCACTGAAAATGCAGCTGCTTCAGCATTGAAGGACGAGCCCTCTGACAATGGCCTGCCCAACTCTATGGTCGAAGCAGCAGAAGAATCTCTTTCAGCCATCAGCTTCCAAGCAGCTTCCTCATTGGAAGATCAGAATGAGGAAGCTGAGCACAACTCACAGGAGTCCTCTGTTTCCTTGAGTCAGAGCTCTTTGATAGTGGTTGATCTCGAGAGTGTTTCTTTTCAGCAGTCTTCTGGACAGGAAGGACAGAAGAACCAGTTGGAAGAGCACTCAGAAGAGCCTGAGCAGGTGGAACAGTCCGTACAGACAGGAGTGGAGCGGGCAGCTGACAGCAGCTCTGAGGAAGCAGAAATTGAGGTACCCGTTGTAGATCGGAGAAACTTGCGAAGAAAGACCAAAGGTTACAAAGGTCCACCCAAGAAAAAAGGAAAGCCAGCTTAAAAATGAAATACTGATTGTTGATTCATCTATTTATAAGAAAGTTATTATTTTGTGTAAAACACTAGGGTGTAACTAAACCATATGGGGGGCAGAACATACTCTAATTCTTGGTTGGACTTCCTCTTGGGATTCATCACCTTTCTTCAAGCTTTCTTGAATTTTTAACCACTAGACATTGAGCTTCATCAGAGTATGAAAGTAAACAGCCAGTCTCCTCCTTTTATAAAGGATACATGCTGAATAAATACAGTTGAGTTAGCAGAGGGAGCAGTTTGCATATTTGAGGTGGCAGTCATGGAAGGAAAATGCAGTGTGAAATCCTGGCCCTATCAAGGTCCCTTAAGTTCCCACAGACTTCCATGAGGCCAGACATCACTAGCATTTTTTCAGTAATTTTGTGTTCTCTGCTGAGGAGAGAAACAGAACAAGAAAAATCCTTCATCACTTCTTGTTCCCTCCCCATAGATTTTTCTCAGATGAGATTAAAAGAATATAAGATTCTGTAATTCTGTGTCTCAAAATACACAAGAAGGTGTAACTCAGTAGATGAGAACAACATGAGGAGCATGTCTTTCCTGAGTCACTTGAAACAGATGAGTCAGGAGAAGCACGGTCAGCACAGTATCTGCTGTGGTGCACACTGATAATGAAGTTCTTTATGTGAAGATTAAGACATGCCTACACAGTAAACTATTTGTAGCTTCCAAGGCGAGCATCTCAGTAAACATGTTTTTTTTTCAGTGTGTGGAGTGCAGACTGCAGTACATAAACAGAAACATTTCAACTGCCTTCCTAATTACTTGTATGTGTTGAGTACGTACATGATTACTTGTTACGTTACAGGAAAAGTAAAAATCTGACAACTGAAGACAAAAGAAAATCTGACAACTTTTGATCTTGTCTGAATGGAAAACAAAGCACCACTTCCAAATACTTGGCTGGTGCTGTAGGGTAACTTATTAAAATGTTGTGGCTGCCAGGTGTGTGACTCCTGTGAGTGGTGGCATTCCAAGTGGTTGTGACATTAATTAGTGTGAATATTAGTGGGTATTTCAGAAAGTACTTGCTTGCCAAACTTCTGTACCTTTAGGAGCTAGCAGGTGATTGCTTGCAAATACTTATGATTCCCACTTTCTTTTTCTAATTTGGTTATAATCCTTGGAATGAGAGCCTGCCAGTTCACAGGTTTTCTTAAAAGCAGCAACTAAACTATCCTGTATGTAAACAGAAATCAAAAAAGGCTTTTCATTTTTTTCATGTTTTCCTTTAGAGGTTGTCCTGTCAAACCATATATTTAACCTAATTTGGCACACATACAGTAGGTTACTTCTTAGTTTGATAACTGTTTCTTTCAATAAATGAAGCTCCTCTTGTAATGGGTTAAAAACTCAGGAATAAAAAAGAATAGTGCTTCTAAGAACAGGAAATCACACTACTATTTCTCCTGCTATGTGTCTTTTCTAAGATGAGCGAACTAGTCTCCCACAGTGTCTCATAAATAGAGGTATTTAGAAAATGCTGTTCAGGACTTGTGACTACGAGGTTCACGTTAATAGTTGCAATGCTGTCTTAACTTTTACCCTCTATGAAGCTAATGTAAAAATCTGGGTTTGGATTTTATGCTTACACAGTTTAACTGTATTTATAAGGTATTTTAACTATATGACACATTCATACTGTTTCTTTCAGCTGATGAAGTACCATGCTCCTTTATAATCTGTTAAGAGCAGTTTACAGGGGGAAAAAAAAAAAGGCAATTTAAGAAATGTGTATTACTTAAACTTTAGATTGAAGGTGCATGGGATTACTGAGTTTAATCTGCATTTCTTGAACTGTTGCTCATAGCTGTAACTTCCTATCAATGTACATGACTAAGTGTTCAAGATCTTTCATGATCGTTTGTAAATGTACTCAAGTGAACCTTAAGGATTTCTAAAAACAGTCAGTCATTTTCTATAAAGCACATGAGACAAAATTTCTGTTATCTTTTGTATGGTTTCTCTTGTAGTGCTAAGATTTATTATGTTTAAAAAAAAAAAAAAGCAGTTAGAAAACACATACATTGCATTGTTAAGACTGGGGATTTGTGAACAGCTGGTGGCTTTCAAAGGGTGGTTGCATACAGTCTATTGTGACTCATTTTCCATTATTTAGAGCAAGCTTTACTAAAGCTTAATCTGCTGAATACATCAATTGATACAAAGGTATCCACTTTAAAAAAGTGGATTCTTTTTGCTTATGAAAAGTGAGTCCCAGTTATTTAAATTACTTGTAGGTGGATTTGCACAGAATGACAGAATACCCTTGCAGTGGTGGTTTAGACCCTGCCGAGACCCAAGACCACGCTGCCACTGCCCCTCCCCAACCCTCGGACAGGGATGGGACAGGGAGTAAAATACAAACCCCGGGGTTCAGATAAGGAAGATTTAATACAACAGTGTAACAACAACAAACCGAGCAACAACAACAATAACAGTGATGATAACGTACAGAACAAGAGCTATACCACACGGACACAGCACGAGGCACAGACCCGGACAAAAGCCGCTCCTGCACTGCCCGCACCTGGGCACCCAGACATGACGTCAGCATGGGATGGAATAGCCCGGCTGTAGCTCCCTCCCAGCTGCTGGGGATAATTAACCCCATCCTAGCTGAACCAGGACACAATCCACCCCTTACTCTATACCATCTACGTCATGCCCAGCAGCCATCTAACAATTAACAAAAAACCAATTAACAAAAAGTACAATATGATTCATGGTATATTCTCACCCAAAATCACGTCCCCTTGTGGTACACATCGGACCTCTCCATCCTTCCACATCACCCACCAGATACACCCAGGTCCTTCAGCAAAAGCAATCCCGTGGATGGGTTTGCCTTTGCCTGGTCCAGGACTAACCCAGACCATTTTCCCCAGTACATCCCTCACGCGCACTACAGGGACTTTATCCCCGTCTACTGTACGTGGAAGTTTTGACTGAGCCGGGTGTCTTGGTTTGAAAGACAGGTGTCTGCTAAGGAAGGCAGGAGCCCCCCTTGGAATGGAAAATACAACCCCCTTCCCTCCGAATTGTTATAGAATTGAAATTAAGGGGCTTTCAGGCAAAGATGTGAGGAAATGGGAATAACAGTTTTTACTAATATATACAACAAAGCAATAATACAGAGGAACTGGTTAAAGGCCTGACAGAGTCAGGGATACAACCTGGCACCCTGCTGGGCAGGGTGCTGGTAGCAGTCTGATGTAGTGGTAGCTACAGTTCTCTTTGAAATGGTCCTGTTGAAGCGGTGATCTTGTAGAAAAGAAGTCTGCTCCTCCTCCGAAAATCCAGTGGTGGTGTAGTCCTTGTCCTCTGGGATCCCAGCGGGTAAGGCTGCTCGTGCTGTTCCAAACCCCAAATTTTATCCCTGGTGGGAATGCTTGGCTCCCTCCCCCTGGCTGGAGCATCTCACACAGGGATGGTGAGTCATGGGGCAAGGCACTGATGGGCCCATGAACAGAAGCTAGTCCCGAGGGGGAGGCAAGGAACATCGGTGCCTTGTTTCAACAGCTCATGGTAATAGAATACATTGTAGCCCAGGACATTATCCACCCCTTATTCTATTACCATTTATATCACCCCAAATCAATACCTTTCTTAAACTCTGCACACACACACATATATATTTATATACATACACATACAATGAAACTCTACACTCAGTTCTCACTTAAAATAAGGTCCCCTTGTGGTACACACCGGGTTTCCCCATCTTTCTGCATTACCCACCAAGTACAACCTGGTCCCTGAGCAAAGACAACCCCACGGATGGGTTTGTCTTTGCCCGAGGCAGAATTAACCCAAACAGTTTTCCCAAGCATACCTCTCATGTGCACTACTGGAACCCTATCCCCGTCTGTTGTTTGTAAGGATTCAGATTGAGCGGGGCCTGCTCGGTTCGTGGAGCCTCGGGTGTCAACTAACCAGGTGGCTTTTGCTAAATGCATCTCCCAGTTTTTGAAAGTTCCTCCACCCAGTGCCTTCAAGGTGGTTTTAAGCAGTCCGTTGCACCGTTCAACTTTCCCAGCTGCTGGTGCATGGTAAGGGATGTGGTACACCCACTCAATGCCATGTTCCCTAGCCCAGGTGTTGACAAGGCTGTTCTTGAAATGAGTCCCGTTGTCGGACTCAATTCTCTCAGGGGTGCCATGCCTCCAAAGGACTTGCTTTTCAAGGCCCAGGATGGTGTTCCGGGCAGTAGCGTGAGGCACAGGGTAGGTCTCCAGCCATCCAGTGGTGGCTTCCACCATTGTGAGCACGTAGCGCTTGCCTTGGCGGGTTTGAGGCAGTGTGATGTAGTCGATCTGCCAGGCCTCCCCATACCTGTATTTGGACCACCGCCCACCATCCCACAGGGGCTTCACCCGCTTGGCCTGTTTGATCGCAGCGCACGTCTCACAGTCATGGATAGCCTGGGAGATACTGTCCATGGTTAGATCCACCCCTCAGTCTCGTGCCCGCTTATAGGTGGCATCTCTGCCTTGATGGCCTGAGGCATCATGGGCCCACCGAGCTAAGAACAACTCTCCTTTATGCTGCCAATCCAAATCTATCTGGAACACCTCTATTTTTGCAGCCTGATCTGCCTTCTCGTTGTTGCGATGTTCTTCATTAGCCCGACTCTTGGGGACATGAGCATCTACCTGACGGACTTTCACAGGCAGATCCTTTACCCGAGTGGCAATGTCCTTCCACTCATCAGCAGCCCAGATTGGTTTTCCCCTACGCTGCCAGTTGGCCTTTTTCCACCTTTCCAGCCAACCCCACAGGGCATTGGCTACCACCCATGAATCAATGTAGAGGTAGAGCTTCGGCCACTTCTCTCTCCCAGCAATGTCCAGGGCTAATTGGACGGCTTTGAGTTCAGCAAATTGGCTCGATCCACCCTCTCCCTCGATAGCTTGTACAACTTGTCGTGTGGGGCTCCATACAACAGCTTTCCATTTCCGGCCAGCACCTACAATTCGGCAGGAACCATTGGTGAAGAGGGCATATCGTCTGTCACTCTCTGGTAGCTCGTTATATGGAGGGGCTTCCTCAGCACGTGTCACCTGCTCTTCCTCTTCTTCAGAAGATAATCCAAAAGCCTCACCTTCTGGCCAGTTCGTAATTATTTCCAAGATCCCAGGGCGATTTTGGTTTCCAATGCGGGCGCGCTGTGTGATGAGGGCAATGCATTTGCTCCAAGTAGTGTCGGTGGCATGCTGCGTGGAGGGAGCCTTTCCCTTGAACATCCACCCCAGCACCGGTAGTCGGGGTGCCAGGAGGAGTTGTGCCTCTGTGCCGATTACTTCTGAGGCAGCTCGAACTCCTTCATAGGCGGCCAAGATTTCTTTCTCTGTCGCAGTGTAGTTGGCTTCGGACCCTTTGTAGCTTCGGCTCCAGAATCCCAGTGGTCGGCCCCGAGTCTCATCAGGCACCTTCTGCCAAAGGCTCCAGGACAGACCCTTGTTCCCGGCTGCAGAGTAGAGCACGTTTTTCACCTCTGGTCCCGTCCTGACTGGGCCAAGGGCTACCGCATGAGCGATTTCCTGCTTGATCTGAGTGAAGGCTTGTTGTTGTTCAGGGCCCCAGTGGAAATCGTTCTTCTTGCGGGTAACCAGGTAGAGAGGGCTCACGATCTGGCTGTACTCGGGAATGTGCATTCTCCAAAAGCCTATGACACCTAGGAATTCTTGTGTTTCCTTCTTGGTGGTCGGTGGAGACATCGCAGTGATCTTATTGATGACCTCGGTGGGAATCTGACGCCGTCCGTCTTGCCACTTTACCCCCAGGAACTGGATCTCTCGGGCAGGTCCCTTGACTTTGCGTTTCTTGATGGCGAAGCCGGCCTCCAGGAGAATCTGGATGATTTTCTCTCCTTTCTCAAATACTTCCACTGCCGTGTTCCCCCATACAATGATATCATCGATGAACTGCAAATGTTCTGGAGCCTCACCCTTTTCCAGAGCAGTCTGGATCAGCCCATGGCAGATGGTGGAACTGTGCTTCCACCCCTGGGGCAGTCGGTTCCAGGTGTACTGCACGCCCCTCCAGGTGAAGGCAAACTGAGGCCTGCACTCTGGTGACAGAGGAATGGAGAAAAATGCATTAGCAATGTCAATGATGGCATACCACTTTGCTGCTTTGGACTCCAGCTCGTACTGGAGCTCCAGCATGTCCGGCACAGCAGCACTCAATGGTGGAATCAGTTTATTCAAAGCACGATAGTCCACAGTCAATCTCCATTCTCCGTCAGGCTTGCGCACAGGCCAGATGGGGCTGTTGAAGGGTGAGTGGGTCTTGCTGACCACCCCTTGGCCCTCCAGCTCACGGATCATCTTGTGGATGGGGATCACGGCATCTCGATTCGTCCGATACTGCCGGCGGTGCACCGTCGAAGTGGCAATTGGCACCCGTTGCTCTTCCACCTTCAGGAGCCCAACTGCAGAAGGATTTTCTGATAGTCCAGGCAAGGTGTTCAACTGCCTAATGCCTTCTGCTTCCACAGCAGCTATCCCAAAAGCCCACTTAAATCCTTTCGGGTCTTTGTAATAGCCATTCCGGAGAAAGTCTATTCCCAGGATACATGGGGCCTCCGGGCCAGTCACAATAGGATGTTTCTGCCACTCCTTCCCAGTCAGGCTCACCTCAGCTTCCAACAGGGTCAACTGCTGCGACCCCCCTGTCACCCCAGCAATAGACACAGATTCTGCCCCCACATGTCCCGATGGCATTAGGGTACACTGTGCTCCAGTATCAACCAACGCTTCATATTTCTGTGGCTCTGATGTGCCAGGCCATCGGATCCACACTGTCCAAAAGACCCGATTCTCCCGTGCCTCTTCCTGGCTAGAGGCAGGGCCCCCCTAGGCCTGGTTATCATTCCTTCCCTGGGCATACCTGCTAGATGTTTCTTCAAGGGGATCCGACATATCATCCTCCCTTCTGTAATACCTGGCAGCTCGGTCACGGGAGGCTGAGGCTACTTTTGCTTTAGTGGAACCCCCTCGGTTAGTGTTTTCCCTTTTGAGTTCACGAACCCATGCTGCCAGGACAGAAGTGGGTTTCCCATCCCACCTTCTCATGTCTTCCCCACAGTCACACAGGAAGAACCACAGCTCAGATCGCGGGTTGTACCCTCTCTCTCTAGCTGGGGGACGTTGGGCTCTGACTCTGGGGTTTATGACCTGCACTGGTGCCACATGAGAGCTGCTCCTCCTCACCTCCTCCATCACCTCCTCCCTAATCTCTTCTTTGAGGTCCCTAGCCACAGCAGCGACATGAGCTTTCATTGGGCCATTGACTAAACTCTCATAATATCTGAACCTGTTGGCAACAGAACCCACTGTCTCTTGGTTGTCATCAGCATTAATTGTTGCAATGAAGGTGGCGTATTGCTGTGGCCCCAGCTTTGCCAGGTTCCACAGCATCTGCCCTGTACATTTGACCTTGTCGGGGTCATTATCATGCTGTCCGTCCCTCCCAAAGAGTACTTCTAACACTGCCACTTCCCTCAGCTGTTGGATCGCTTCCTCAAGGGTCTTCCATTGCATTCTATGATGGTACTCCTGCATTCTCTCTCTGTGGACAAACCTTTCCCTCACACTCATTAAAAGCCGCTCCCAGAGAGAAAGGGGCCCCGGCTCCCTTACGAATACCTGGTCCACCCCTGAGTCTTGGGCCAAGGATCCCAAATACCTGGCTTCGCCACTATCCAGTTGTACGCCTTTACCCATGAGGTCCCAAACCCGAAGTAACCAGGTTGTATAAGGCTCACGTCCCCGTCGCGCAATGTCTTTTCGCATATTACGGAGACTGTCGAACGACAGGGATTCGGTGATAATTTCAGGCTCTGACTCCCCTGCTGGTTGTGAGGGCTCTGGCTCATCACCATCATTAACTGGGCGTACTGATTTGGCCTTGCACTTCCTCCTCTGCACAGGGGCGACTGCTGCTGGCTGTGGCTGTCCTTGTGGTTCAGCTGGACCCTGCACAGTTGTAACATCTCTGGGTTCCACTGCTGCACCATCAGACTCTCCCTCTTCAGGACAAGGTTTCCCACTAGTTTGGGAGGTGTGTTCCCTCAGCATCTCGCATATTTCCTTCACCAGTACCCCCACCCAATTCAGCTGGTCCATTTGTGAGGTGGGCTGATGGGCAATGTCAGGTCGTGGGACAGGGTCAGGCTGCAGGGCAGGATCTCTGGCCTCTGGGGCCGTGTCAGGTTCTGGGGCAGCATTCCTAGTGTCTGGGGTGGGTGCCCAAGTAGTTATCCAAGCCAGTCTCACTTTATCTCTGAAGGCCCAGCAAAGTAGGCCTATTAGCAACACATGGATAGTATCTAGGGGAAATCTAAACCCTTTGAAAGCTGATGGAGCAGACCCAAAGAACTGGTTGAATGGTTGGGAGAAAACTTCCCCTGGTGTTATTTCCTCACAGAAGGTACCATTTTTAATGTAATCCCAAAAACATACGCTGAGCATGTGATAGCCCTTTATCCATGTGCCCACATTCCACAGGAAATTAAAACCCCATGAACTCCTCACCTTATCAACCCATAGGGCAAGCTGGATAACAGCCACAGTAGCCTTAGTCAGAGGACCCATGTTTAGATAAGGGGCTGCAAAGGGGAAAAGTATAGCCATGACCACCTGCCACCCAAACCAAGGTAAACTAGACCACATGGTGCTGCCTAACAAAGTTCCCATGTTCAGCACACAAAAAAATCAGGTTACCCAGGAACTGTTATTCCTTTTTCACCCTTTTTCCTCAATGCCTTCAAGCCCCATGTTGGGCGCCAAAATCTGTCCCAGTTTGAAAGACAGGTGTCTGCTAAGGAAGGCAGGAGCCCCCCTTGGAACAGAAAATACAACCCCCTTCCCTCTGAATTATTATAAAACTGAAATAAGGGGCTTTCAGGCAAAGATATGAGGAATATGGGAATAACAGTTTTTACTAATGTATATAACAAAACAATAATACAGAGGAACTGGTTTAAAGGCCTGACAGAGTCAGGGATACAACATGGCACCCTCCCGGGCAGGGTGCTGGTAGCAGTCCGATGTAGTGGTAGCTGCAGTTCTCTTTGAAATGGTCCTGATGAAGCGGTGATCTTGTAGAAAAGAAGTCTGCTCCTCCTCCGAAAATCCAGTGGTGGTGTAGTCCTTGTCCTCTGGGATCCCAGCGGGTAAGGCTGCTCGTGCTGTTCCAAACCCCAAATTTTATCCCTGGTGGGAATGCTTGGCTCCCTCCCCCTGGCCGGAGCATCTCACACAGGGATGGTGAGTCCTGGGGCAAGGCACTGATGGGCGCATTAACAGAAGAATAGTCCAGGTGCAGGCCACCTATGGGTCATGCTGCAAGGCATTGTTGGGCCTATTAACAGAAGCTAGTCCCGAGGGGGGGGGCAAGGAACATCGGGTGCCTGGTTTCAACAGCTCATGGTAATAGAATACATTGTAACCCAGGACACCGGGCCAGCTCCATTGGCAGATCCTCTTGTGTTGACTAACCAGGTGGCCTTTGCCAGATGTGTGTCCCAGTGTTTGAAGGTTCCACCTCCCATTGCTTTCAATGTAGTTTTTAGCAGTCCATTATAGCTTTCAGTTTTTCCAGAGGCTGGTGCGTGGTAGGGGATGTGGTAGACCCACTCGATGCCGTGTTCTTCTGCCCAGGTGTCTATGAGGTTGTTTCAGAATTGAGTCCTGTTGTCCAACTCAATTCTCTCTGGGGTGCAGTGTCACCACAGGAATTGCTTCTCAAGGCCCAGGATGGTGTTCCGGGCAGTGGCGTGGGGCACTGGATACGTTTCCAGCCATCCAGTGGTTGCTTCCACCATTGTGAGCACGTGGTGCTTGCCTTGGTGGGTCTGTGGCAATGTGATGTAGTCGGTCTGCCAGGCCTCTCCGTATTTATATTTCAGCCATCGTTCTCCATTCCTCTGGGGCTTTACCCGCTTGCCTTGTTTGATTGCAGCACACATTTCACATTCGTGGATGACCTCTGCGATGGTGTCAATGGTGAGGTCCACCCCTCAGTCTCGAGCCCATCGGTATGTTGCGTCTCTACCTTGGTCGCCCGAGGTTTCATGGGCCCATGGGGCTATGAACAATTCACCTTTACGCTGCCAGTCCAAATCCACCTGAGCCACTCTGATCTTAGCAGCCTGGTCTGCCTGCTGGTTGTTTTGATGTTCATCAGTGGCCCGACTTTTGGGCATGTGGGCATCCACATGGCACACTTTCACGACGAGGTTCTCCACCCGAGCTGCAGTATCCTGCCATACTTCAGTGGCCCAGATGGGTTTACCTCTGTGTTGCCAGTTGCTCTGTTTCCACTGCTGCAACCGCCCCCACAGGGCATTTGCCACCACCCATGAGTCAGTGTAGAGATAGAGCCTCAGCCACTTTTCTCGCTCAGCAATATCCAAAGCTGGGTGGCTTTCACCTCTGCGAACTGGCTCAATTCACCTTGCCCCTCAGCAGCTTCAGCAACTCGTCATGTGGGACTCCACACAGCAGCCTTCTATTGCTGATGCTTTCCCACAAGGTGACAAGACCCACCAGTGAACACGGCATACCGCTTCTCCTCATCTAGCAGCTCGTCATATAGTGGGGCCTCCTCAGCAGGTGTCACCTCCTGCTCTGGTGACATCCCAGAATCTTTTGCACTTCTGATATTCCTGGGCAGCTGGGGTTCCCTGTTTGAGCCCATTGTGTTATCAACACAACCCATTTACTCCACGTGGCATCTGTTGCATGATGTGTAGAGGAAGCCCTTCCTTTGAACATCCCAGCCCAGCACCAGCAGTCGGGGTGCCAGAAGGAGCTGTGTTTCAGTGCCGGCCACTTCTGAGACAGCTCGAACTCCTTTGTATGCTGCCAGTATCTCCTTTTCAGTTGGTGCATAGTTAGCTTCAGAGCCTTTGTATCCAAAAGCCCAGAGGTTGGCCTCGGGTTTCCCTGAGTGCTCTCTGCCAGAGGCTCCAGGTAGGACCATTCTCCCCAGCTGCAGTGTAGAGCATGTTTTTAACCTCTTGTCCTGCCTGGACTGGCCCGAGGGCTACTGCCTGAGCAATCTCCCATTTAATTTGTTCAAAAGCTTGCTGTTGCTCAGGGCCCCATTCATAATCATTCTTCTTACGGGTCACGTGGTAGAGAGGGCTCACAATCACGCTGTAGTTTGGGATGTGCATCCTCCAGAACCCCATAGCACCCAAGAAAGACTGAGTCTCCTTTTTACTAGTTGGTGGGGCCATGGCTGCTGTCTTGTTTATCACCTCCATTGGGATGTGGCGATGCCCGTCTTCCCATTTTGTTCCTAGGAACTGAATTGTTCAGTTTCCTCCAGGGCAGCTATACCAAAGGCCCATCACTACCCTTTTGGGTCTTTAAAGTACCCTCTCCTGAGATAATCTATGCCCAGGATGCATGGGGCGTCTGGACCAGTCACAATGGGGTGTTTATGCCAGTTCTCCCCAGCTAGGCTCACTTCAGCTTCCAATAGGGTCAGCTGTTGGGATCTCCCTGTCACTCCAGAGATACAGATGGGCTCAACCCCACTATAGCTTGATGGCATCAGGGTGCACTGTGTGCCAGTATCTACCAAGGCCTTATATTCTTGTGGGTCTGATGTGCCAGGCCATCGGATCCACACCGTCCAGTAAATCCGACTGTCCTTTTCCCCCACCTGGCTGGAGGCAGGGCCCCTCTAATCCTGCTCAGCATCACTCACTTGTTCTAAGAATGACTATTGTTGTAGGAATGGCTCAGAGGTCCCCTCAAGAGGGTCAGGCATAAGATTGGCCATTCTGTTCTGTCTGAGGGATTTCCGACTGGAAACTGGAGCAATGTTTTTCTTGGACAATTCCCCCTTCAGCTTCTGTACTCGTGCAGCTAGGGTGGAAGTGGGTTTTCCATCCCACCTCCTAATGTCTTCTCCATGGTCACGGAGGTAGAACCACGGGGTACCCCGTTGTGGGTACCTTCCACTGTCTTTCTCTTGGGTGGGGAAACATCTGCTTCTAATGGCCGAGACATCGGCCCATGCAGGTGGAGTGCGGGACGTGTTCTCTTCCATTCTCTGGACCTTCTCTGACAGTTCCCTCACAGCTGAAACCAAGGCCTGTGGAGAGGAAGGGAGACTTCCTTCATATTGCCGGAGCTGGCCAGCCACTTTATCCATTGTTTGTACCTGGCTGTGTCTCCAAGACACCACTGCCAATACATTGGCATGTGATTGTGGTGTGCTTCTCAGGAACTTCTGTCACGTGGAGGGTGTGCACTGGGCCTGGTCTGGGTCCATGGGTGATCGCTCATCATTCAGATCACCGTAAATCATATCAAACACAGCTAATTCCCTGAGATACTGAATACCTCTCTCCATGTTGGTCCACTTGTTTAACTGGCATAGGATATCATCCTTGTAGGGGTACCTTTCCCTTACACTGAACAGGAGTTGCCTCCAAAGACTGAGGGGTTGAACCTGTCTCCCTATTACCTTGTCAATGCCAGCTTCCCTGGACAAGGATCCCAGCTGTCTGGCCATTTTCCCCTCTAATTCCAAAACACCAACTCCACTATCCCAGCATCGGAGCAGCCAGGTGATAATCTGCTCACCTGGAAGGTAGCTGAAATCCTTCCGCATATCTCACAACTCACTCAGGGATAGAGATCGGGTGATCACCTCTGGCTCTTCCTCCTGTTCTCATGGTGGGCCTGGCTCATCTCTGTCCCTCATTGTGCAAGCTGATTTTTTGGTATATTTCATTTTCTGTATAGAGCCGACTGATACTGGCACTGACTGTCCCTCTGGCCCAGTTGCCATACTAGTTGGTACGTTTTCAGGTCCTGAGACCCTTTCTTCCCCTTGAGGGCACTGAGTGGTGTTAAGGAGGACACGGTAGGTATGGGCAAATCCCCAATACGTTGCACTGAGTTGTATCTCCTGGGGTTTGTCAGATTGGCAACACACCTCTTCTAAATGCTCCACTAGTTTATCAGGACTCTGCACTTGTTCGGGAGTGAAATTCCAAAGCACTGGGGGTGACCACTGACCTAGGCACTTGCCCAGTTTTTCCCACACACCTTGCCACTCATAACTATCTGGCCTCAGGGCAGGTCTCCAGGTGGTGCTATTATTGGAGAAGAACCATATAACCTTAAACAGGATTTGGCAGACATTCAGAAAACACTGCACTACGAACACGCTGGCCTGGACACTCCAAGGATAGCTTAAACTCTCAAAAACTGAGGAATTCTTCCCCTGGCTCACCTATAGATGGGGTGAGACCACTAACAAATGCCCAGGCCGCATACAGGTACTGGTTCACCCCCACAAGCAGTGATGCAACCATATCATAAGTAGTCAGTACACAGTACAGCAAAACAAGGCACTTGACACATTTTCCACAGACAATAAATGCCAGCACTGAAAATACACAACAGTGGATATAAAGATTATTCCAGCCCCACCACGTGAGCAAATTGGCCAGCATTGTAAATATACCTTATTCAAACAGTACAAATATATAAACAGAAAATTGCACTTAACAGTTTGTTTCAACACACCCTGGTCAGGTTTTTGTCCTCATCTCAACCCTCTCGTGCCTCACGTTGGGCGCCAAAAAGGCTGTGGTGGTTTAGACCCTGCCGGGACCCAAGACCACGTTGCTGCTGCCCCTCCCCCACCCTCAGACAGGGACGGAACAGGGAGTAAAATACAAACCCTGGGGCTGAGATAAGGAAGATTTAATACAACAGTGTAACAACAACAAACTGAACAAAAATAGCAGTGATAACAATGTACAGAACAAGAGCTGTACCGCACGGTCACAGCACGAGGCACAGACCCGGACAAAAGCCGCTCCTGCACTGCCCGCGCCTGGGCACCCGGACATGACGTCAGCATGGGATGGAATAGCCCGGCTGTAGCTCCCTCCCGACTGCTGGGGAAAATTAACCCCATCCTAGCCGAACCAGGACACCTTGGTTGGAAGAGACCTCTAAGATCATCACGTTCAATCATTAACCTAGAACTGCCGATTTATCACTACACCATGTCCCTCAGCACCACATCTGCACATTTCTTAAATACCTCCAGGGATGGGGACTCTACAACCACCCTGTCAGCCCATTCCAATGCTTGATAACCCTTTCAGTGAAGACATTTGTCCTAATATCCGATCTAAACCTCCCCTGGCACAACTTCAGGCCATTACCCCTTGTCCTATCACTGTTACCCGGGAGAAGAGACCGACCCCGCCTCACTAGAACCTCCTTTGTGGAAAGCAATGTGGTCTCCCCCCAGCCTCCTCTTCTCCAGACCAAACAACCCCAGTTCCCTCAGTCACTCCTCATCCAAACCCTTCACCAGTTTTGTTGCCCTTCTTTGGACATGCTCCAGCACGTCAATGTCCCTCTTGTACTTAGGGGCCCAGAACTGAACACAGTACTTGAGGTGTGGCTGCACCAGAGCTGAGTACAGGGGCACAATCACCTCCCTACTCTTGCTGGTCACACCGTTTCTGATACAGGCCAGGATGCTGTTGGCCACATTGTCTTTTGGTCTATTTTCATTTAATGCAGAATTCTTGTTTGCTGTTTATGAGAGACCGACAGTCTTGAAACATGCAATTCTGTTAAACTTTGATTGCAGAAGCATGAAAACCAGACTCTGATTTTATCTTTATGGTTGCTTTGTGTGATTGATTTAAATCTGCCTCCAGGGGGAGGGAGGCTCCAGCAGGAACGTGACCAGCTGTGGCTGGCACCTCCTGAAGGATTCAGATAAACATACAAGAACCAGCTGAGACCAAGATAACAACTAGAAGGATGAGCTAAGACAAGACCATATATGGAAGAAGTGTCCCAGAGTTCCGCGGTACACGTGAGATACTTAAGATGTAGGTGTTAGGGGAATATAAGCTTGGAGAGATGATCTCAGTAGTGCCAGGATGCTTTGACACCCAGTCATAAGTATAGAGACCAAAGGTTATGTCTCAACATTGTGTTATGCTTCACCCACCCAGCGCTGTACTATTGTGGAGGACCGCCAGGCTCAGCATCCCCTTTCCTGCATCTAAGAGAGATAAGCGTAAATATCACAAGCAGGATGCATTTGTTTTCAGCATCCTCATGCCTGCATCTGAAGATAAGCAGGACGCATCAGCATCCACGCTTGGGCAACAAGGAGCTCTCGAAGAGGAAAACAAAGGAGGGATCAATATCGCTCCTAACGACCCTTGGACTACCCCTGGAGTGATACCTGCACTGGTAAGCTGGATGTATGTAAAGCAGCGTGTGGCAGAAATGACCACCCAGAGTCAGTGGGTGGAGAAAGAGACTATATCTAGCAACAACAGCTCACAACTAATTTGGAGCGCTTCCCCACCAATCAACAACCAGACTTGCGAGATGTCGCTGGATCCGTGTTGGTAACACCCCCCTCTCTGCTCTATTTCTCCTAATACTGCTTAGTCTTACATCCACTTCTTTCCTATCGCTGTTTGATTTTTTAAGTACACACAACTTTGTAATAAACCATAGAGAGTGCGTGACATTTGACCTTGTTTGTGTCTTCATTTCACCTCTGGGATCAAAACGAATCTCCCTTAGCCCGAATCAGGTCAAGACACTGTTCTCATGTTTCAGAGCCCTTTACATGAAAACACACACATGTCTTATTTCAAAAGTACTTTAAAGGTATTTGAAATGGTGTCTGGCCTTGATTGGTTTGCTTTTTTATACCATTCCATTTGTAGATGTCAGTAATCAGACTGATCATCTGCAATGTCATCAACAGTACTAAGTTAAACATAGCAACAAATAGGCCTAAGTTTCAACTTCTCTGCTCTAAGTGACCATTCTAAAAATCTTATTTCCAAGAGGATACACTTCTAAATTTATTTTCACAAATGTGGTATTAGGGTATCACCAGTTTAGAAAACATCTGTTTATAAATCTTATATGACCTTATATAATATTCTAGAATATTGTACTTAACTCTTGTTACAGTGTTAGTGTTTCCTTTTTTTATAACTGTCTTGGCTAGTTTTAGTACTTGAGTCCTTTCTGGTATATAGGAGGCATACTTTAAAGTGGTTCACACTAGAACTAGCATCATTTTAGTCTGTCTGCTACCAAGGAGCTTTAAAAGCTCAAAGATTATTAATTGAAAAATATTTTGATTAAAACAATTAGCTTGTGCATCAGACATATTAAAAAAAGCTGTAGAATAAGCTGTTTTGAACGTAACAGCATACGTTCTGCTGTTTACATCCTCTTGCCTAGTTGGTATAAACTTAACAGTTAGTAACAGTTTGCTACAAACAAGCCAACTAAAAATGCTGTAATGCACTCCCTACAGTGTGGTACATTAAAATGTCTTAAGTGCAACATCTGTGTTATTCAGCCAAATCACATTTATAGCACAAAATGTAGTAATGTTCATGAGACAACTGTAGAAAACTAAAGTATTCTGTTCATGTTATTTGTTATCGTGCAGTAAAGGGTAAACCAACAAGAATGTAAATGGAGGCTTACCTGTTTTGACAAAATGCCCTCTCTTCAAGCAAATGACTTACTGGCTTGTTACCCTCTTTTAGTTTCAAATCATATGTCAATACACAAAGAAGTAAAAATCATAGCAAGTTGTTAAGTCCAGACTAGGGCAATGTGTTAAACTGACAAAAAAGCCTGTGGGAGAAGACTTTAGTATTGTTAAAGTACTGTCTCTACCAGATAGTGTGACAGAAGTTAGAAAGCTGGTACAAAAACAGCTAGCTTGACTCCCTGACCAGAGTTCCAGATGTGGAACATGATCTGATCGTGAAGATGATCAAGGGACTGCAGTATGTGTCATACAAGAAGCCAAGAGCTGCAGTTGTTCAGCCTGGAGAAGTGAAAGCTTGGGAGTATCTTGCCTTGTGCACAAATACCTAGTGGGGGTGTATAAAGAAGACAGATGGAGCAAGACTGTTCTCACTGGTGCCCAGTGACATGACAAGAGGCAGTGGACAAACTGGAATATAGGAAATTCTATTTAAACATAAAACATTTCAAACTGTAAGAGCGGTCAAACACTGGATCAGGCTGCCCAGAGACGTGCTGGAGTCTCCGTCCTTGGAGATACTCAAAACCTGACTGGACATGGCCCTGCTGTAGTTGACTCTGGTTTAAGCAGGAGGCTTGCACTACACAATCTTGATGTCCTTTTCAACCTTAACTACTCTGTGATTCTGTAATCTGCTACTCAACTTGTATGAGTGACCGTTTCTAGCCTTACACTTCTGTTAATGGAAAAAGCCTCAATGCAAAACTGTTCACATTCTGGCTTCTGAAGTATCTTGGAGTTTTGTTTCAATGACTCCTTACAATGTTGAGGGTTAAGAGTGCCCTCAAACTGGAGAAAGCTTGTAAGGATTTGACTTGGAACTTGTGTTAAAAGCTCTTTGGCTTGGAGTACTGTTTAAGAGCAGGGATCTAAAATTTTATGCTTATTTGTAGTGACAGTTTGTTTACCACCAAATTCTTGACTGGAAGATTACTGATGCAGTTATATACAGCATTGCTGAAAGCTTCCAGATTAGAAGCAGCTTTTGTTTCTTGCATTTCAAAGATGCAAGCTAAATATCTATTGATCAGTTGATGCTTGTGACCTTTAGTTTTTCTTGAATGTTTCTTAAAGCCACCAAAATAGCTAACAAGTATCAGATTTTACAATCTCAAAACCCCTACAACTTCATAAATTTAAACTTCTGAAAATGTTCTCCTCTTGCCTGGAACCACAGTGCTACACTCTCCAGTCCTTATTCTTTCCATTAATGCAGTCATTGAGGCAAAGGGGAGAAAGAGATGAGGTAATGGCAGGGGGAAGGGCTGGGGTGGGCAGGGGGAAATAGCTGCCCTTCTAGTTATCTCCTCCCCCTGCATCTCCATGCTGTGATTGTGTTCTTAAACCCCGACTTCTGTAGTGTTTAATTTCTGATATCAGTCTGTACTAAGATTGTAGGTGCAATCTTCCAGCTCTTCTGCTTTCCCAGAAGCTAAATACAAGTTAGCATGTTCCTCTATACCTTTAGCTATTACAGTAGGCCATCATGGGAGACAGTGGCTGTATTTTCCATCAAGGTGAGATAAATTAAGTACTCATACAACATATCTAAGCCAGGAAACTGCTACTGTAAAGGATGAGATCAAATCCATACCACATTAGCAAAACATGAAAATCGAATCACTTTATTTGGACAGTGCTCAGCTGAGCGAACATCATAAATATAAAATCCCAACCAGTCATTTCTGATGCGTTTAAGTTCCTCACCAGCTTGCGGGGTCCATGTTCTTGAATGGTTGAAGGTTCCAGAGATCTTGCAAACTTGTTGAAACTGCACTGATTTTGCAGGAGGCCATGTCCAATGCTTAAGATCAAACACAACTTAAACAAGTAGAACTGCGTTAATACAGCCATCATTTTCTGGATTGTTTGTTACTTGTGCGTATTTCCCTAAAGAGAAAAGGGAATTAGGTGTCTACAAAAGCTTGAAGTAGTTCATGTAATAAGTCAGAATTTTCTATGTTTGCAAGTTCAATCTACAAGTCTCTAAAAGCATACGAAATTCCTGTTCCAAAACTGAAATGCATTTTGAAATCTAAATCTACGTTCTGCTGAGCTGCAAACTTAGGCTCTCAACTTAGGCTGTTTTTTATACATGGACCATTTAGAGTTCTGGGTAGTCCAAGTCAGTCTATTTGTTAAAAGAAGTCAGCCTGATCCTATGAAGACAATTCTACACAGAACTTCCACTAAAAACATAATAGATTGTTCATAGTGCACATAGGGTTAGGTCTTTATAGACCTGTAGCGCTGCTTAATGTGACACATAGGCAAGCAAGTTTAGTTTTTGCTCTGAACTTTGCCTAATTTGTTTTTGAAAGTATGTATGGAAAGCCTCAGATTAAAACTTAAAATTTGTATTTTTAGAGCTGCCTAGCTTTGGCTATAGCCATTTAACAGTAAATCAATTATAACAATTTATAGGAAGTGATCTTAACAATACGACAGGCAATGAAGACTTAAAACTTTTTTAAAAGTAGTTCTGCTGTATAGCTAGTTTAACTACGTACCCCAGATAACTTTGCCCCCTTGTGTCACAAGGCCAAGCTCGCTCACATTCACCTCGATGACGGTACCCTTGGTAATTACACCCAGTGTTGTATACAAAGGAGAAGAAGGATTCTTTTTTACACCAAGGATCGGTAGGCAGAAAGTAGCTTTAAGTTCAGGATGGGTCACATGTGCCTTCTTGAAACGTAAGCCCTGTTGTATAAGGAGTGTTAGAACAAGTTAGTATTTGCTTTAAGCCCTCATGACTAATCTAGTTTAACACTTTTAGCATTATGTCCTCAGCTTTAGATGTTTTGAAAGACTGGGAAGAATGAAAAAACCTGTAACATAGAATGCTGTCTGTCTACTACAGAATGCCAGACTTGTTTAAAAATCCGATTAATGACAAGATAAAGCTTTCCATGTATATTTTCAGTACGACAATTTTTAACAGTACAAGAATACGTGCTACCTCGATGGCTTCTGTTCCGTGAAGATATGAGGCATTTATGGTAATGCATTTAACAGTGCTACTGGCTTTTTCAAGACCAGAAATTTTTTATTTATACTTGTAAAGCTGAAAAACCTGTCACATATTGTAAAATACTAAATATCCATCTCTTCTAGCACTTTCTATCTAGCAACTTGTGCATCATAAAGGGTACTTTACCATGAAGTAACATAACCTTTTCTGTATCAATACAAAAGTATCCAAGGTTTCTAAGATGACCGTCAAAGGTACAATTCAACAACAAGCCTCTGTAGTAATTCTGAATTAACAAAAACAGGTATTTAGAGAAAAACTACACTGTCTTAGTGAATCTAATTGTTCCTCCTGTGCACTGCCAGGCTGCTAGAACCCAGGCACTGTTCCTGCATCTGTGTAAGGAAAGGACAGGCTGGAGGCACAGCATTTCCCTTGTATACAGTCACGACTGTGCTTCAAGTTTACTTAACAAGCCAGAAGGAAGGAGTTCTGGAGTCCTAGAACAGAGCTGGCTTCTGCAGTGGACAGAATCACAGCAGCTTGAAATAAGTCCAACTTTACAAGCTATTCAGGGTGCCTTTGCTAATTACTTTCCATGCTAATTTGACAGCACATAACTTCAAGTTACTGCCATCATCTGAGTTATGGGAATAAGAATGGGCATAAGAATGGGCATAAGAGCAGAGATTTCAATGCAGACTGTGAGTGCAGGGGCATCTCCCCCCTCTCCCCCTGGCTATTCTGCATTTAGATTTCTGCAAGTAAACAAATAGCAATGTTCTACATCAGCAGTAACCAGGTGCATTATTATAGAAGAATGTTTCCTTGCCACAGGAACTCAAAGCCGTTAAGTCAGAATAATTATTACTTAAACATTATTTAAGGCTCAAGAACATTACCATTGGTCGAATGAATCGTTCATATTTAGGAGGCTTCCGAGTAAAGCCATCTCCAACAAAACAGACTTTTGTAACCATTCTCTTCCAGGCCTTCTTCTTTCTCTTTCCTGTACGAATTACTTTCAAAACCTCTGTTTCTCCTTGTGCACGGACCTTTGGCACAGGAACCTCCCATTTCCCCTGGAAGGGGAAAAACAACCAAAAAGTCAATAGTCTTACATGCTGCATTGCTAAATGAAAGGGGACAACAAAAGCATAAAACAAAATTTCCGTAAAGAGCAGTGAACACCATACTAAAGAGCATATGAACACCATACTTTTTATACAACTCATAGGTATCACAGAATCATGGACTTGTCAGAGTTGGAAGGGACCTCCAGAGATTATCTAGTCCAACTCCCCTGCCTAAAAGCAGGATCCCCTAGAGCACATCACTCAGGACTGCATCCAGGTGAGTCCTGAAAACCTCCAGAGAAGGAGACTCCACAACCTCTCTGGGCAGCCTGTGCCAGTGCTCTGTCACCCTGACCGAAAAGAAGTTCTTATGTATTTTAATTACCATTTAAAGGTCTGAAAATCAAGATTCTGCATATGCTTACTTTGTCCTAGATTGCTCAGTTACTCAAGGTTTCAGGTTTTGTACAATATCAGTCTTTAGACTTTGCTTGTAGGCTGTAAGTCACCTCAGCGTCAGCAATACTAAGTGGTCATCGTCACAAGTCATAGTAAGTATCTGAATTTTAATACAGTTACTTACAGCTTTTTCTTTTCTTTTCTGTTTGATCATGTTAGAGAGAACCTTAGCCCGGGACTGGCCCTCTCTGTCCAGCAGGTATGCTGGTACAGCACCTTTAGGTGTTTTTTCATCATTCTTTTTCTTTGTATTTCTCTTTTCATGCATTTTAATGCTGCAAGGAAAGAAAACCACAAAAACAGTATTAAAAGTAGGAAAAAAAAAAGTCTCATTTTTACATCATAGATAGATACTTTCAACACAGCTTGTGCCTGCTTAAAATTTGCTTTTAAACGAGATACTTGTAAACAAGTACATATTTATATTCAAGGAATAATCCTAAATAATTTTCAAAGAAAACTAGTAATTTCATTTCATGTAACAACTGACAGATGGTACAGTGCATAAAAGCTTGTCAGTTCCTGTCAGGACAGGAACACAAGACATGAATCTTACTAAGGAATTTCTGAATGACTTAAAACAAGCCATCAAGCACTTTGAAAGACAGTAGCTCCACTGACAAAAAATAACATACTACTATTCTTCTGAGATTTGATGGAAATACTTACACATCTGAGGAGCATGTGTGTGTAAAAGGGATCATGTTTTGTTAATTTTGAGGCCGTTCAGGGCAAGAAAAGACCACAGACTAGTTAACAAACCCAGTACCTTTACAAGTAGCAGAAGGAAATAACTGTCTATATACTTGGAAAACAACACAAACAACATGGTGGATAGATACTAAGTTCACTAGCAATAAGGAATACTGTTAATAGCTTTGATTTCAATTTCTGAACGAGAGAAAATTTCCAAAAAAAAAAAGCTTTTGTTTATCTATGCTTGATACTGTAACTTATCCTGGAAGATAGGCCTCATGTTCTGCTCAAACACCATGTATGTTACTGTACTTTCTCCATTAACACTGACAAAAAAAGTCTGCTCCCTCTTGCTACACTAATACAGTAGTGGATGTAAAAAAGCCCTAAGTAAAAGCACTCATATTTTTACCATAATTACATTAGTCACTGCTATTGCTAACTAACACTTCAGGAATGCTTTTAGGAGCAGAACGTCAGATGTGTGGCAAAACCCACTTTCTCCTACAACCTGAGCACTGTTTAAAAGCGTAGCATAGGATCCAAGCAGTAAGTAGTTTTTTGTTACTACATGGACATCTTGTCTCATCCTTCAAGCGTCAGGATGACTAGACGGTGCCAAAGAAGCGGCGGGTACTCACGTCTTCTTCATCTGTATCTTCTCAGCATGCCGCTGCTTGTGGTAGAGCTTGGCCTTCAGCCCGATCATCTTCTTGGCCTTCCGGGACCGCTCGTGGGCCTCGCGGCCCTCCCTCTTCCTCCTCCTCTCGTGGTAGTCCAGCCGGTACCCATAGCGCTTGCGGTGCAGCTCGATGTACTCGTTCTGCGGCTGCGGGCACAAGGCAGGGCGGTGAGTGGCAACGAGCGGCCGAAGCCGGCCCTACGCCCTCACCGAGGCCCAGCGCTGCTGGGACACGCGGCGGGGCCCGAAGAGGCCGCGGCCCGGCAGAGGCCCTTTCAGTGGGGGGCGGCGGGGCCCGCTCGGCCGCCTTCACCTCTTCTCCCGTCCCGCCTCGTGCCCTGTTGTCCCCGTCCCGCCCTGGCTCTCACCATGGCGGCGACCTCGCGGCGTCCCTCCGCTCCCCGTCAAGCCCTCCGCCCAGCGGCCTCCTCCGCAGCGGAAAGGGCGGGCCGACCGAGAGGCCGCCCCGGCTGGAAACGGTCCCCAGCGGCGCTTTGGTTCCTCCTCGTGGGGAGGCGGCGGGCCGCGTCCCCCCCCAGGGCTGCGCGCCACTTGGAGGGGTCGAGAAGAGGTGAAAACGGAGGGCGAGGGATCAGAGCGCCGCGTTTTGCCGCTGGGTCGGTCAGGCCGGGGTGGGGGGGAACGGTGGAGCCCAGGGCGGTGAGGTGGCGGGGACAGGAGGAAGGAGCGCACCTTCCTGCGGTATGGTGGCTGTCCCGGCCGGGGAGCTGGGCCCGCGCCGCAAGCCTTGTTAGATCGTTTAATCTTGAGGCCGAAGGTAACGTGGGGGCCGGCGGAGTAACGTGCCCGCGGCTGGTAACGCGGCAGGGAGAGCGGCGTCGGTTGGCGGGGCGCCGCCGGCGAGCGGCCGCCCGGGCCCGTGTCGAGGCTGGGCTCGGTGGCGTGTAACGGGCAGCGTACTCGCCCGGTGGCTCGGTGCACGGCGGCTCTGGAAGAGCGGTGTGTGGCTCGTGGGGTGGAGGTGTATAAGTGAGCCTGAACGCCAGCGTCTTTCCCTTCGGTGTGGAACGCTACCACAGCATTACTGGAGCTGCGTATCTCTGTCGCCTTCAATAAGCAGCCGCCAGCAAGGAATGCTTCTGAAGGTTCAGCACTTGGGCAGTGTCGCAGTGGTTTGGGCCATGATGAAGAGATTGTAGTATTTAATATTTTCTGTTACCTCTGTCCCAGATATATACTCTTCTCTGCCCGTAATCCTCCTTCCGGATCAGAAGAGATATTTACACTTCACCGATCAGTAACGGGTACCCTAGAGCTTATCTGAGTGTGAGCGTAAACTCTGATGTTAACTTTTCTGCTGCATCATTTGCAAATTTCTTTGAGGAGTATATCTAGTGTTTGTAGGTGTGCATTTATGCTGCATTTTTAAGGCTTAATAATGTTATTTTTACAGATCTGACAGTGATTTAATTTGCAGAGCAGTAGCCTGAGAAATAGTAAACTGATCTAACTTTAAAAACAGTTAAGTGTCCTGATCGATCTGTGTGGAAGTAATGTCGGTACCTGCTTCCCATCATAAACATTTTGTACAGTGTTTACTTATCTTGGCAGGGAACAGCTTTAAAGACAGAAGACAGAATGTTGAGAATTATGAAGAAGTTTTCAGTGAACGCATTGAACTCATCAAGTTTGTGCAATGAGGTAAACTTTCCCCCAATTTTTGATACTTTTTCTGTACGCAAAAGAAATACTCAGATTACTCTGAATAAACATTTATAATTGGTAACTATAGACCGGTCAGCCTCACCTCCATCCCTGGAAAGGTGATGGAACAACTTCTCCTGGGTGCTGTCTCTAGGCATATCAAGGATAGGAGGGCCATTAGGGGCAGTCAGCATGGCTTCACGAAGGGGAAGTTATGCTTGACCAACCTGATAGCCTTTTATGAGGACATAACCCAGTGGATAGATGATGGTAAAGCAGTGGATGTGGTCTATCTTGATTTCAGTAAAGCATTTGACACTGTCTCCCACAGCATCCTTGCAGCTAAACTGAGGAAGTGTGGTCTGGATGATTGGATAGTGAGGTGGATTGTGAACTGGCTGAAGGAAAGAAGCCAGAGAGTTGTGGTCAATGGGGCACAGTCTAGTTGGAGGCCTGTATCTAGTGGAGTCCCTCAGAGATCAGTACTGGAACCAGTATTATTCAATATATTCATCAATGATTTGGACGAGGTAATAGAGTGCTCTGTCAGCAAGTTTGCTGATGACACAAAACTGGGAGGAGTGGCTGACACACCAGAAGGCTGTGCTGCCATTCAGAGAGACCTAGACAGACTGGAGAGTTGGGCGGGGAGAAATTTAATGAAATATGACAGGGCAAGTGTAGAGTCTTGCATTCTGGGGAAGAACAACCCCATGTGCCAGTACAGGTTGGGGGCTGACCTGCTGGAGAGCAGCGTAGAGGAAAGGGACCTGGGGTCCTGGTGGACAGCAGGATGACCATGAGCCAGCAATGTGCCCTTGTGGCCAAGAAGGCCAATGGCATCCTGGGGTGTATTAGAAGGGGGTGGTTAGTAGGTCGAGAGAGGTTCTCCTCCCTCTCTACTCTGCCCTGGTGAGGCCGCATCTGGAATATTGTGTCCAGTTTCGGTCCCCCAGTTCAAGAAGGACAGGGAACTGCTTGAGAGTCCAGCGCAGAGCCACAAAGATGATGAAGGGAGTGGAACATCTCCCTTATGAGGAAAGGCTGAGGGAGCTGGGTCTCTTTAGCTTGGAAAAGAGGAGACTGAGGGGTGACCTCATTAATGTTTATAAATATGTAAAGGGTGAGTGTCATGAGGATGGAGCCAGGCTCTTCTCAGTGACATCCAATGATAGGACTAGGGGCAATGGGTACAAGCTGGAACATAGGAGGTTCCACATAAATATGAGGAAAAACTTCTTCACAGTGAGGGTAACAGAACACTGGAACAGGCTGCCCAGAGAGGTTGTGGAGTCTCCTTCTCTGGAGACATTCAAACCCCACCTGGATGCGTTCCTGTGTGACCTGACCTAGGTGTTCCTGCTCTGGCAGGTAGATTGGACTAGATGATCTTTTGAGGTCCCTTCCAATCCCTAACATTCTGTGATTTTATGATTCTGTGATTCAAACAGAATGTGCAATTTTGCATAAGTCAGATTATGGAAGTTGCATTTGTAATTTTTCTGTAAACTTTTTTAGTTTAGTTATCTATGATTTTGGTTATCTAACATTTGTCGTTGTTAAATTTATATTGTTTACACAAATAGTTGGACTCGTAAAATATTGTCACTACCAACAACATCTTTTGATGCTATTGTAGATTTTTACTACACTTCCCAAATAAGATTGGGATCAGACTTGGTTTAAACCTTGGTTGTACTATCTTCATGCTTCTGCTTCCAAATAGCTGTATTTTGAGCCTATATAAATACCTAATGTCAGTATTAGTTCCCGTAGGTATTTTTTTTTTTGAGTTTAGTTTCTACAACTGGCAAAAATGTAGTTACAAAGTAACTCTATAATTATAAATATTCTTTTTTTTTTTTTCCTTTTAAGCATGTATATTTCAAGAAGATAAAAATGAGAGTCATAAATGTAACACAGCAAAACTACAGTCTAAGAAACTATAATTCTTCACCAGGTATGAGTTTAAATTATTTTCTTAATAGTAAGGATTACTATAAAAATGAGTAAGAGCACCTTCTAAATTGTGTTTTATTATGTTATTTTCGTCATTGTTTATAGAAATTGGTGTACAAAGCACAAATGGAGCAGTTAAAAGGTTCAAGGACTGAAATAAGTGTTTTGTATTGCTGCTCTTTTCTCAGTAGATGTGTTATAAAGCCTTTAGAAAATAATAGTAATAAAAAAAAGATACAGATCTGTAAGAAGTCAGGTCAGTTGTGAAGTGCAGTGGAACCTCTCTCCAGTTGTCTGAAGTATTAATTGGTTATCAAGTAATTGACGATAGCCAGCCTGTTGGACAAGGGGAGAAAGTCAGGAATCTGATTTAATAGAAGTTTTAAGTTATCATCAGTATGTTTTCTTTGCAGGCTCTGGATAAAAGGCAGTAAAGAGAATAAGATACTTGGAGAAGAAAATTTCAATTAAAATAAATTTGTACTGGTTTTTGAGTAGCTGCACTGAGATTGAATGGAAATTGATTAATATAAGGTAGTGTTGGGAGTTAGGGATGCTTTTTCTGTATTTTTTTTCTACATAAAAATGAAGATGGGAAGAAAATAGTCATGACTAGTAGGTAACCAACTTCTTTTTTAAAAAAAAATAAAATTGTTAATGGATTCAGCACTGTGTATCTTAGCAAAAGTCTTTAACCTGCAGTCACATATCTGAGAAGAAGACTTACTCTTAGTTGCTAATGTCAGTGCAGTCTGTTGCTACATATTACTGTTTCTATGTAGCTGTCTATGCAATGTCTTTGCTGTCTGCTGTATTTATCACTGCTTTTGCTGTAATGAATACTTCAGTGTGTCACACGGAAGCAGAGCTTCATTCCATACACAAGAAGATATCATGACTTAGACAAGCAAGAAATCTTAAACATACTAATGTGTTATTTTATGGGTTATTTTAGAAACTGGAGGGAAAAAGGCAGTGTTATTTTGAGTTTATATCTGGGGGGGGAGTGGGAGGTGGGTGGACGTTTGTGAATTTTCAGCCTGCTACTTCATTTCTCCTAAGATCAGTCTTTCTCCTCATCAAGATCTTAACCTGTAAGATGCTTCATTAATGTCTACCTGGTAGGAGGGATGATTTGTAGATGGTGAAGGAATGTTAGTTTAAATATTACTGAATTCTGTTTGGCCTATGAAAGATAAACCAAAGTACTAGGAAAGTGAGTTCCTGAAACACAACTTAATCTGTCTTGAGTAACTGAATTGTAGATTAGTTTCATAAAAGTTTAGCTTGACAGTTTATTTTCGAACAAAACGGTGTGTTAAAACTCAGTCCCATGTTTTCTTAATCTAGGTCAGTTTGCATTTTCTCCCTAAGAATTATACTGTCTTCAGTGTTTAAAGGAGAAATTACTTTGGAAATTTTTTATCTAATGGCCTGTTCAGATGAATGTCAGCATTACAGTTGTCTTTAACTGTGGCATGTTTTGTTATGGCTTCTGCAGAGTAAGATTTTACTATGCTGATGATACTTTTCTGTGTTGGCTTTTTCCTGTTGTTTCTAAATTACAGCTGTTTTGAAGAGTTTCTCTTTTTTTTAAGAGAGAGATATTTATTGAAAATTAAGTACAAGTTTAAGTTACATGTTTAGTTAAGTACATGTTTAGAAATTTGAGGTGGTAGAGATTATGGATTGTCATGATTTGTGCCTCTGAATCCTTTTTTAAATAATTTTTTTAGTAGTTTTGTTAAATATATTTAATTTTGTTAAAATCTATCATTTCTACATTGGGATCAGTCTTACAAGATGTTGTTCTGTTTTATTTGTCTTCAGGAGATGTTAAATCTCTGCGTTCTGTCATTAATCCTCATATATCCAGGTATGTCATGCTAGCTTACTTTTCAGATGTAAATGGCAGTCAGAGCAATTGATGTGATAAAAAGTCATCAGTTGTTGCTATGCCCATCACGTGCCTAGTTCATGTGCATGTTCTAAATTAAAAATAGTACTTCCTTGGTTTTACCCATCTGACATTTCAATATAGAATGGTAGCTCATGTCAGAGAGGTCTTGGACCATCTCTTGTTTACATCATCAGAACTGAAACTGGGCTCTTGGGGAAGCTCCAAATCCAAGGTGGTTGTGGGGAGCTGAATGAGAGGGAAGGGATGTCTTGGCAACTAGACCACTGCTGTAGGCAGGGCTGTATACTTTGTATTCATGGGAGTGCTCAGCCATGTTAGATCAAGGCCTTACCTTAGGTAATTAGGGGCTGAGCTGCCAAAGGAATGGCTTGGGGGTGAAGTTCCCTTGGAAGACTCCTTCTGTCCTGAGGGTGAATTCAGCTAGCATTAATGGTGAATATGGGGGTTGACTGCAAACCTGTGATACACAGGGGTAGTGACGAAGTTTTGGAAGCTACTGGAGAAGTACTTCAGAAAGGAAGACTTGACTGAACAGAATCAAGGACAACTTCATCGGAACTTGGATGTGATATTTGGGACATAAAGGGTATACATGGAATAGATTGTTTCAGGCACCAGAGATTAGGGATTGAGATGGACAAGATGGTGGAGGAGCTACTTCTGTCTGTGGGGAGGGCAGATGGGTGAGAATGAAGCCAAAAAATGGCCTTCCCTTGAAAAGAAGAATGGAAACCAGTTCCAAAACTCTTGAGTACTACTGTTCTGAAGAAAATCCACCGTTTCAATATTGATGTACTTCAGTATAGAATGTACACTGTATCAGATATGCAACAGAGGAAAAATGTTATTTGTCTGGTATGCTATTCTCAGTGAATATTTATTGTTTATACAAATAACAGTATCACTGAATAAAAAAATTACCACAGTAAAAACAATGTTTTTGCTTTATGCAGAATCCGAAACATTGGCATTATGGCCCACATTGATGCAGGGAAAACTACAACAACAGAGAGAATGCTGTATTATTCTGGATACACAAGAACACTTGGAGGTTAGAAATACTTTTTCTGTTGATAGGTTTGAGAGACTTAACAGTATATAGTAACATGCAATGCAGTTAAAGGTTGCCAGTGGAATACTTAGTGTCAGTTGTTCCAAAGTTGTGCTGCAAAATTATGACATTTTAATACACATTCTATCAAATTCTACGGCAATTGTACTTTGGGAGGTCGTAGGTTCATATTTTTCTTTTAGTGCATTAATTAAAAAAATAATTTAATTAACAAATTAAATGTTTAATTAGTGGTTCTCCTTGTCTTACCTGTTGCTCATTGGCTGTTCCAGTAAAGCTGTTTGTTCAGTTCTCTTTTGACCTGTAGAGAAACCAGATTAACAAAAAGTAACCACTTATATTTCGAAAGCCATAGCACAGGAAGAATCCCTTGCTTCAGCAACTTTCACGGAATTCTTCAAGACTGAAAGGGTCAGAGCAGCCTCCTATTTGTGCTACCTTTTGACCTTTTAAATTTAATTCCCTGTTCTCTACTGTGTAAAAGAATGGTAGAAGATGTCAGGCTTGTGAAGCGGTTGAACTTGGTGGCCTGCTTGTTTAAAAATGTAGGTAAATTAGCTGAATTTCAAAATTCAAAAATTATTTTTTGAAAAAGGCTAGTTTTCATAGCTTATACATGTATAAAAGGGGCAGTATTTCCAGATCTATTTCAGCATCTGTATTTCAAGACAATTTCATCTTTTGAGTTATTTACCTACACAATTGTAATCTTGCTTCCTCTTCACAGATGTTGATGATGGGGACACAGTGACAGATTTTATGGTACAGGAGAGAGAACGTGGTATTACCATTCAGTCTGCTGCTGTTACTTTTGACTGGAAGGACTATAGAATCAATCTGATTGACACCCCAGGTACTACACTTTCGCAGTACTCACTTCATTAGAGGACAGTAAATGAGGTGGGGTGTTGGCCTGTACTGAGCTCTGTTCAGCTTTGGCTAATTATTGTTTGCTGGTGCCTAATCCAGCTTGTTTAAAGTGAGCTCAGACATTTCCACATGGAATCGCTCTCAGTTCTGAGATTGCAGTGTAACAATCTTGTGTGTTTCAAGGACTGATGGGTGTATTTCTCTGCAAGTGAAGGCAGGGTTATTTTAAGAGGATTTGAAAAAAAAAAAAAAAAAAATCCTAATGACCTGTTGATGTTGCCTGTTTGAATTACGGTTTTTAGGTCATGTGGACTTTACAGTGGAAGTTGAGCGTTGTTTGAGAGTCCTGGATGGAGCTGTAGCTGTGTTTGATGCTTCAGCTGGTGTTGAGGTAAAAATAACTGGTAGACTTTTTTTTTTTTTTTTTTTTTGGTCTAATGACTTAAATCAGACTGTAATAATAATAATAGTACAGAGATGTTGCTCTGTATTATCTCTTTTGATGCTTTGATCAAAATTCACCTTCAGGAAGCTGAACATCAAATTTAAGTCCTGTAGTGTACAATAGTTTCCATGGTAAGAGACAAGTAAGTGGGATTCTCATTAAAGTCTGGGGTTTTTTTTGTTGCTCTCCTTTACAAATGCTGATTGAGGTGAATGCTTCTGGCTGGCTCCACCAGTGGAAAGAAATTAATATCTGCTCATTGCTCATTTTCAGATTTCATATAGAAAATGATTGATTTTCAGCCAGAATTTTGCCCTCCACCATGGCCTATTAACATGCCCTTTGGGGGATAGTGCAGAAAAGGTGGAGGTAGGCTGAAATTTGACTTTATAGCATGAGATGTTTGAGTGGTTTGATCCTGTAGAAAAGTTACATCTTGTGAAATCACTGTGTTCCATAGGACATCCCTTTTTCCTAGATGAGGGATGAGAGAACTCTTGATCAGCGTGAGTCCGATTATTTAACTTGCCATTGGAAAGCATTTAGGTACCATCATATATGAACTTGAACTGAGTAACAGCCCCCATTCCCAACAACAAACCAATTAGATATGCTTGTGGGTTTTTTTCTGTGTAGGAAATTCTTGCATTATTTCCATGAATTGGTAAGAGACTGTTTCTGAATCTGAACAGATTTTCATATATACCTGTTTTAACTTTCAAATAAAAATGTGTATCATAAATGACTCAGCAGCACACAAATTGCTAGCAAAGCCACAGTAGTCTTTAGTTTTGTATGTGTAGCCACAGAAATGCTTGCCTGTGTGCACTTAAGTATCTTGGCAATAAAGTCTTAAGTCTCTACATTAATGAGTTTTTTCCGTATATATCCCCTGTTTCTCTCCACATTCCCTTGCCCATATGCCTGTGTGCCCTTAGTGAAGGAACGGGAATGATGACAGCTGAAGGAAGAGATGAGACAAAGCTGCTTGTGGAGTTCATCTGTGCTGCTAGATACAGGATTGTCACAACACATCCAGCACAGTTTACTTCTGTGCTCTGAACTCATCCCTCAGCGCTGTTGGGCAGTGTATAGTTCACCTACCAGCTCTAATGCTTCTGTTTTGCTGTCTTTGGCTTTAGGCCCAAACTCTGACAGTGTGGAGACAAGCGGACAAACATCAGATACCACGAATTTGCTTTTTGAACAAGATGGACAAAAACAGGGCAAGGTATTTAGACAGTTATTTTAGTCATTGCTAAAAACCTTGTAAGAGAGTGTAGCTAATCAAGTTTAAGTTTTTTTTGTTAAGCAGAAAGCAAGCCAATTATGTAAATACTAACTCTATATGTCTTTGATCGTGCAGATCCATATTTTTGTGTAATTTTAGGAGTAATTTTTGCAGTAAATAAGAAATGGTAAACCTATTTTACTGTATCAGTAAGTTTTGTGTAACTTAGTATCTATTGTTTTAATATAGCTTTTCATATGCCGTTGAGAGTATCAAACAAAAATTGGAGACAAAACCTTTGCTTTTACAGGTAAGCTTAGAAATTAAATGTTTATTTGCTTTCTTTCAAATGGAACTCCTTTCTTAATTTTTTGCACCTATCTAAAATCTCCACTCTATTTGTAGTTGCCCATTGGGGAAGCCAAGACCTTCAGAGGACTGGTCGATGTTGTGACTAAGGAACAAATAATTTGGAAACCTACTTCTGATTTGGATGATGGAAAAAACTTTGAGCAAAAGCCGCTGCTGGAGGCTGATGACTCCAACCTGTTCCGAGAAGTTCAGGATGCCAGAAATACCTTAATAGAACAAGTAAAGTTCTAAAGTAAATATATAATGTATTTAAACCCATTATTTAGAGCAGCAGAAAAAAAAACAGGTTGAAAGGGACTCCTGGAGGTATCTGGTGCAGTGACCTGCTCAAAGCAGGGCTAACTTCAGCATGAGATCAGGTCACTCAGGCTTTGTTCAGCTGAGTTTTTGAGTCTCTAAGGATGGTGATGACAATCTGTCTGGAGATCCTGTCCCAGTGCTTGATCATCCTTGTAGTGAAACATTATTTGTTTTTGTCCAACGGGAATTTACCACATTGCAACCTGCGACAGCACCGATTGTCCTTTCCTTGTGCACCTCTGAGAAGAATCTGGCTCTGTTTTCCCTGAAGCAGGCCCAGCACCACCATCACTTCAAGTAGCAAGAGATAGCATCTGCATCCTGCCTTAGCCTCTCCAAGTTAGACAAACCCATCTCTGTGGGCTTCCATTTGCACTCCAACCACCTTAGTGGTTTTCTACTGCACTGCCCGCAGTTTGTCAGTCTCTAAAAGCAGACAGTGTTTTAGATGCAGCTTCACAAGTGCAGGATAGAGGGTACTAACCATTTGCACTGATCCACTGGCTGCACTCTTGCTGATGCAGCCCAGTATGGAGTTAGCCTTTGTCACTTGAAGGGGACTCTGCTGACTCATGCTCACTTGTCCAGCAGGACCTTCTGCTTAACCTCTGCAGAACTCTTTCCTAGCTAGTTGATCCCCCCTGTAACAGCGCATGGATTTGTTCTGTCACAGGTGCAAGATTCTGCACCTGTTCAGTCCTTACTGAACTAATTTCAAATTTTCTTCTCTTCCTTTCCATCCATCAGGGATGCTTAATGCACATTGGAAACGTTAATACGTAATGGCAAAACGTGCTGAATATAGAGTTGGACTTCCTGGCTTTACAATATGTGCATGAAATGGAAAATACTCCATGCTTTATAAATAGGGAACTGAGGAAAGCAGACGCTAAATTTAGCGTTCAGTTGGCTGACATGACATTTTGTACTGTCTTAGTTGCCAGAAGATACTTGGGATGTTCAGGTGTGACCCGGAACCTGCAGGATATTCATACCCTTCTGGAGTAGCAGCTAGAAGCTGGATGGGATGTTGCAGGCTGGTCAAAATGGCACTAAATATTGTGTTAGAGGCAGCTGAATCCCACCATAAATCTTGTTCCAGATCCATTCAAAAAGTCCATGGGAGAGATGAGAAAAGAATATTCTTTAACATGGACTGTCATACTGTGAAGCTAAGAAAGGCAATAGAAACTTGATCTACTTGATACCAGGTTTTGCACAGTTGACAGTTTAGAATGGGTGAAGAATGGAAGAATTAATGAAAGTAAAATAACTAGTTTGCCTGGTGCAGGCAGTGCAGGACATTTTAAATAGTTTGTCCAGAGCGTTCTTCTTCTCCCCTCAGCTGGCATCTTAAGGTCCCACATTATTTTATGTAATTTATATAATGAAGATTTGGTTGTACTTGAGAGACTGAGCAAATCTTTTCTCCAAGTAAAAAGGTTTTTTTATTACATTCTATTTGCTTATATACAAGGTTAAAGTGTAGTAATGATTACCTTTGAATGCATACTTTTATAAGCAAAAATGTGGGAGGTTAACAGCTATGTTTTTCTTGGATGTCAATGCATTTTGCTGGAAGGGCTGCGCTCCATACAACTCTGAGGAACACTGTCCAAGTGTGTAAACAGATGATGCTAGGCATTCAGTTTCCTTTGAAACATCAAAATCAGAGAGATCCATTTTGTATTGATCCTAGTTCAGTAAAACACATAGGCAATCTGGTTTTCAAAATTTCCAGATTTTAAATGGGGGTGTAATTACTCAGCCTCTTAGCTTTCTATCTGACAATACATTTCTTATTGGATTTCTTTGGAAGAACAGGGTTGGGTTTTTTTCCTTCAGTTTCTGGGCCCTTCCTGAAGCAGGAAGGGGTAGACCAGTAGCATGATAATTGATTTAACCTTGTGATCATAAAATTTTTTATGTTCTTTCTATCCTATTGACACACCGTATCAGAAGCACTGTAAAATGTAGTAGTTCAAATACCAGCCATCTTGCACACGTTGCTTTCACTTAATTAAATAAATATTTTCCTTTGTCTCTCATGGTTTAACTGTCAGCTCGATTAGACTTCTGATTGCTTATCAATGAATTGCTGTCATAGCCACTAGAGGGGGCAAAGTGCCTTTCTGCAGTGCAAGGCTGTACATGAGATGAGGTTTCGAGAGTAGTTAATTTATTTGTCAAGCTAAGTGGTACAGTTCAAAAACACGGATGAGCTCTTGGACCTACAAGAGCCTTTGACATGAACAAGGTCAAAATGCCTTGACAGCTTGCCTCTTTTTTCCAGCTGTATGTCTGTTGGCTCGAAAAGGTCACTTGCTGCTCACTTCAGATTTCACCTTGTTTGCAGATCTGAAATACATTCAGTTATACCCTATGGTCGCAGGATTTTTCAGTTTCAGGGAGAAGTACAAGCATTCTCTCTCACACTGGTATTTTGCCTGACAGCAGCTTTATAAGTTGATTTGTATTTTTTTCCTGTCTTTTCTTGAAACCTTCATTGCCATAATTTAATGTGGTTTCCGTTTATGATCTCTGATGTCTTTAAAATCCTTATTCCTGCAATGTTTAGCTATATATCCTAAATAACTAAGTTTTGTGACTTGTCTATGAAACTGCTATATGCCAAATAAAAAATAATTATTCTGTTGAAGGTTGCAGATCTGGATGATGAATTTGCTGAACTGGTTCTAGGAGAATATAGTGAAAATTTTGACTTAATACCAGCTGACAAGGTAATTTTTATATTTCATTATTTATAAACAAGTTTTTACTAGCTGTTATTCTGAAGGGCTGGGTTTTTCTTCCTTTGGCACATGCAGATTATGATTTTGCAGATGTGCATTTTTTAGCAACCAAAAAAAAATCACACCAGCTTTTGTAGTGAATTTACTGTGTATTTAGGACAAAGTATATTCAAGCTTAGTATGAATTTTATATGATAATGCACTATGATTCTCAGACATGCTAGACACAATTTTAAAAATAGGGTACCTTTGTTCAGGACAGTGTTTTGGGGTGTTTTTTTTTGAAAGTTAGGCTGCAGAAGAGTTTAGGGAAAGGTGAATGGGATTTCCAGATAGACTCAGTGCAGTTTGTGTCTGAGCTGCTGATTCTTACTAACAAAAGTAGCATCTCCACTGCTATGAATTGCTTGGATCTTCAGACACTGCATGTTGAAAGTGGAGAGGTACAACATTATGAATTAAAAGGACTGCTAAAAAAAGAGAAAGAAAAGCTGTAGAGCTGCATGAAATGTTTAGAAATCTTAACAACAGCTGCTTCTGGTTTAGTATCTAAACATTTGGCTTTATGGTTTAGAGCTCACTAAACAGTGAAAGGAGTTTGGATGAGTGATGTTATATTTGGAAACATACTTTTTAACTTTTGGGGATTCGTTAGCAATATCTGATAGCTGGA
This sequence comes from Podargus strigoides, assembly GCA_028020825.1. Taxonomy (NCBI): domain Eukaryota; kingdom Metazoa; phylum Chordata; class Aves; order Caprimulgiformes; family Podargidae; genus Podargus; species Podargus strigoides. Next base: position 43,800,373 of record CM051663.1, read on the forward strand.
ATGCAATTTAAGGCTAAATTGTAGTTCTCATGTTAATAGAAAATGATTTTTTTTTTGCAGTTACAGTCCGCTATCCGCAGAGTCACGCTAGCTCAGAAAGCGGTACCTGTGCTCTGTGGCAGTGCACTGAAGAACAAAGGAGTGCAGCCGCTACTGGATGCTATTACAATGTACTTGCCTGCACCTAATGAGCGTTCCTATGAGTTTCTGTAAGTACAAGGACAAAAGGAGAGTCATGAAAAAGGGAAAATAAGTAGGAAAGCATAAAAGGAGAAAATGACAAGTAGTAACAAAGCATTCATGTCTGTAAAAAGTTTAGTGTTTTTAGGTATTAAATAACAGTAGAGATGTGTGGACAAAATTGGAGTCTAGGGATCATTTTTAGTATTGGCTGAATCGTGTGACCTCTTATGTATCCTACTGCAGCTGGAACGGCGTAAGTTAGTATTTTTTGGTATAAATTATGATTTTTAAAAAAATCTGCCTCTATTAATATTACAATAAGATACATTGCTTCTTAAATTAGTGGAAATTTAGGTAAATGTGAGTTTGAGTAGATTAATCCTGCAAGTATGCTTTTTGTTGTGCCTTTTATTTTACAGACAGTGGTACAAGGATGACCTGTGTGCCCTTGCATTTAAAGTTCTCCATGATAAATGTCGTGGACCACTGGTTTTTGTTCGTGTTTACTCCGGTTCACTGAAACCTCAATCAGCTGTGTATAATATTAACAAAAGTTGCACGTGAGTAAGATAGAGGTATGGTTTAGTGTAGCATTGGAATGACTGTTAAAGTCCCAGGTAACACAATAATTTCATTTTCAGGGAGAGAATGAGCCGGCTCCTCCTGCCTTTTGCTGACCAGCAAATTGAAATACCATCGCTAATGCCTGGCAACATTGCTCTTACTGTTGGGTTAAAACAGGTAATGGAAAATACTGATTCTGTAAGAGAGCTTGTTTCACTTGTGTGCTTTCTACTTCTATGATACTGTGTCTCAGAAGTGTTCTTGATTACTGTGACGTATGTAAACATGCTTTATTTGAAGTACATGTACATGTACTTCCTCCTAAAATGAAACACTACAATGTACAAATGTCAGTGATTGACCTGGGAGATGCAGTGCTGATAACATGGGAAGGACTGAAAACTGAAGGTGTATTAGTAGGGTTCTGAGCTTGTATTTATTTTGTGACTCTTAGAACACAGTGTAATGCCATGGAGAGTGTGGTTCCAAATAAGTTACCTAAAAGCAACAGTTCAACTCAAGTTCAAATAATTTTGTTTCATGGTTGCTTCTGTTAGTTTACTAATTCTGTGTTTTATTGTTTGAACAGGCTGCATAGATCTCATGTACACAGATTTTCTAAAATGTAACCAACTCTGGCATGCATAAGCAAATTTTCATTTACCAGTACTGTTCTTTGTGGCTTTTTATTTTGACTGGTATGTTAGATTTAAAATGCCGTGAACTGCCCAAGGAAATGTTAGTCTAAATTTAAGCACAGTTTTTCCTCTTCCAGATAATTTTATTTATTTGAAGAGAGAAGTTACAGTAATAGTTTATAAAAAAGTAAACGAGTCTAGCACAAGTGGTATTGAGGCAGAGAAATCGCCAGGGATTGTGGTTTTGGTTTTTGTTGGTTTTCTTTTCGTATGCCCTCCTCTTGCCCTCCTGTGTCTTGTGGGTCACTGAGTGTTGATTTACAGAGTGCCACTGGAGATACCATAGTGTCATCAAAGGCTTCAGCAGTAGCTGCAGCACGCCGAGCTGGAAGGGACGCTGCGGGAGAGGACAGGTCTGCTAGTGACATCGAGAGCCTTCTGCTAGCAGGCGTTGAGATCCCTGACCCTGTCTTCTTCTGTACAATTGAACCTCCTTCAATGGCCAGACAGCAAGGTACAACGTAGCTACCTAAGAATATGATACAACATTCTACAAATGAGATATTCAAACATAACCATATTGTCATATGTAAGAAACAATGCACATTCCTGATCCATGCACACCTGGTTGACATGACCGAGTTCCACAAATTTATCAGTCAGTGATCTAGTAAGGCCCTTTTTGGTGTTTTGCACAGATGATATATTTTAGATCATGGTTGTCAGTATCTTTTGCTATTACTATGTCAAGCAGTACTAGTACTTTTCTAGTTTTTATGACTAGAAAAGTAGTAGCTCTTCATTTTGAAAGAATAGATGGAGGTACTTTCATTTCCTGCTGTCATGCTTAGTTTTGCTGCAGTCATGCTGGTGTGCTGTACATCATGTCCTGAATACAAATAATCAGTTGAAATGGGGGTTTTTTTGTTGGGTTTTTTTTTCAGTAAGTACTTGCAGTTTTGCTCTATGGTGTTAAGTCTTCATTTACCAAGACTTTTGTGTGTCTAGTTAGGGTTCACCCATGCAGTGTGACCTGTAATCGTACTGCGTTTCTCAAGAATCTGTACCAGAGAACTTGGTTATTTGACTCTTTTTGGAAATACATACTTTGAACTCTGTATCTTCATTATCACAAAGCTGAGCTTGGTTGAGGGTGAAGAGGAGGAAGGGTAAGTCCCAGTGTGGTAGGATGGAATGGAGCAAGGTAGAATGCAGATTTGGAGCAACACATCTGCAGGCTGAGCCACTGGGTTGCAAGGTGTTCCTGGTTTTGGGGGGGTTGTATGGGTTTTTTTATGTTGTTTTTGTTTGGTTTTGCTGTGGTTTTTTGTTTTTCCACAAAGACTGTAAGGTAGATAAATGCAGTCTCATCTGTGAATTTATCATTCTGTAGCTGCTTTCCTCGCCAGTTAAGATAGTGGGGAATCAGAAAAAAAATAATTTGCATTTGAACCTTTTCATGTTGAACTCATCTTGAAATATTTAGGCCATTTTTTCTTCTCTGTGAACAAGTCCTTTTTACTGACTTAAAGCACTTACAGGTTCCATTCTATCTTCATACAAGTACAAAATATCTCTCTGAAAATGGTATTTTTAATAATTAAATAAGCGCTCTCTAGCATGCAGTTAATTTGTTGGCGAGAATCAGAAGTTGCATGTTACTTGTAATTTAAGTTGACTTTGTTTGCCAAAATCTGCTTTTCTAGCGTCCTTTTGATTCCTTCTGAGAATAAGATTTGACCTTATGAGGACAGTGATATTTAGACTTTCCATTGTGATTCTCAAATTATTTAAGTCTCTTTAGATATAATGTTTGATACTTATGTACAGACTTGGATAACGCATTGAGCTGCCTGCAACGTGAAGATCCAAGTTTAAAAGTGAAGCTAGATTCTGACACTGGACAAGTAAGATGGATCTTCTATTGCTCCCCTTATAACCAAGCTTTATTTTAGAACTGTCAAGATGGCCCTTCAGTTGGTTCATTTACATATTGAGATTTTCTTGAATAAAAAGGACTCTCTAAATGTTCGTATCATATATGTACAAAGTTCTGTGCATCAAACTAAAATGGAGCCTTGTGCACTTGTGATTGACAGACTAGAGGAAGTCATACTGTGCTCTCCATATTTTTGATAATTCTGTATTTTAAAAAGTTTGAATTACATAGTTTGTAAGATAACGTAAGAAATCTTTTTTATAGTGGTCACAGTAGTGGTTAATTATCCTCTCACTTACATGGTGTTTATGTCAGATGACCTAAAGCAGTCCTGTTTTCTCTCTAGGTTCCTTAGAATTTGAAATGTTTCTAGGAGACTGTTAAGAGCATGCAAATCCTTGATTAAACAGTGTGTATTAAATCTGAGTTTTTTATGTTTTTTCTCTTCTCTTCTCTCTTAACTCTATTCTTACTAGACTATTCTTTGTGGTATGGGAGAACTACACATAGAGATCATTCATGACCGAATCAAACGTGAATATGGAATTGAGACTTATTTGGGACCTCTTCAGATAGCATACAGGGAAACCATACTAAATGCTGCCCAAGCTACAGGTAAAATGAGTGAACAGAAGGAACATCTTGTTTTTTGGTTTTGTAGTTTGATTTACATTAAATGATTTTAGGATTAACTTTAAGATTAATTTTATGTAATTTTTTTTTCTAAATGGTTGTTTTGACTTTTTTTTTTTTGTCCTTGCAGATATATTGGACAAAACAGTAGGAGATAAACGACACTTTGTAACTGCAGAGTTAGAGGTGAGGCCTAGGTTGGGGGGGAGAGCAGTGACAAAACCTGTCATTGAGTATGCTGCGAGCATCACTGAAGTGCTGCCTAAAGAACTCCAAGGAGCTATAGAAAATGGAATCACAAATTCATGCATCCAAGGTAAAGGGAGTGCTATGACAGCTATATTGGTCTAACATTTCTGTAAGAAGAGCATTTAGTATGTATCTAGGAGGAAAAATCTTTAGCTTGAAAACTAAAAGATAGTCCGTATTAACATTAGATGCAAAGGAAAATTACGAAATTTCCTTAGCTACAAAAATTGCCGAACACTCTTTTCCCTATGCCAGGAATGGAAGTCAGCGTGCCTTTGGTTTTAAGGTCTGTTTCTTCTCAGTAACTCAGCTGTGAGTTTGAGGGTCCTTTTGGTTTGTTTTTTAATCTGGTATAAGAGATGTTTACTTGATGACATCACGTAAACCACAGTGATGTGACAGAAGTGGTTTTGGAGGCCAAGATGTACATACCACACTTCTATTGGAGTTACTGATGGTTTTTTTTTCGATTTTCAAATATGTTAAATCCATGAAAGTATACAATAAAAAGCCTTACCTAATTGCAAAGTATAGGCTTTCTAAAGAACTATAAGCATCCTTTATGTTTGATTAAAAATAGGAAGTATTAACTTCCGGCCAAAGAACTCTCCCTTACAGTAAAATAAACATAGTGGACTGATAAATGAGAATTACTCTAGAAGAATCAGCATGAGGTGTTTTTTCAGTGTTGTTTTGTTGAGCTGGAAAGCATCTCTCATCTCTGGCTATGGAATGAGTCTTGACTGTGTGCTTTCTTACGCTCCTCCTTGAAGACATTTCAGAACTATGCTGACTCCAGCTTAGAATTCATGCCATTAAGTGCTTTTAAATAAGTAAATAGATCTGGCCGTGTTCTCTGCAGGAAAAAGAGCTATGTTTTTTCTCAGATGTGGTTCAGTACTCCCATGCAGTCTACTACAGTTTTTGGTCTAGTTGAGAGTCCTGGGTTGGAGGGAGATTAACCTACCTAGGACACTAGACATTAGACATGGTTTATCCCTCATGGAACTGAGTTAACCCTGTCATTTTGGTAGTGCGTTAGTATTGGGCTTTGCTGTGATCATATTGTGTTGAAAAGGAAAATACAGGAGATTCTGGATTCTGGTTAGACAAAAGGTTTCACTACTTTTTCTAATTAGGTGTTGTTTCAGTAGACAAATTTTAGATATTATAGTGTATTAAAAAATAACTTCATGTTTGAGAACAGTTGTATGGATGAGCACACTCGGGAACTTCTGGTTCTGAAAATTATCTTTGCTTTTTGTAAAGAGAGTAAGACAGTATGAGTCTCCACTCCTGTGTCACTTTTGACAAAGCTAGGTAATGACAAAATCACACAAAATGAGGAACAAGACCAGTAGTCATGCCTCTGGGGGTAGGAATGGGAAGGAGAGGGGAGACAGGAAAGTGAGAAGCTCCAATTAATCCTGAAATTTTTTGCATGTGTCTTAATATTCTGAAAAAGCAACTTGCTTTTTAGCTTTTTTTTTTTTTTTTTTTTTTTTTTTTTGTCCTCCTAGGACCCTTGCTTGGATTCCCAGTTCAGGATATAGGTGTGACAGTGCAATCACTGACAGTGCATCCTGACACCTCCCACACAATGGTATCAGCCTGTGTCTCCCGTTGCATGCAAAAGGTACAGTGAAGCTGAAAGGTGTCGTAGAGCACAGTAGCATGATGTACTACTGGGAAAATACATGTGTTATCAGTATTTGGTAATTATTCTTCTCTGACAGCATAATGCCCTTGCTGGGACCTTATAGCTTTTGGAAGTAGGGAATTTGAGAGGCAGTGTTAGCTTGAGTTATCTAAGTACTTATTATATCAATTTTCTAAAAAAAAAAAAAGAAATAGTCTCATCAACATCACTCCCCTTCCATGTAGGCTTTGAAAAAAGCTGGTATACAAATACTGGAGCCCCTAATGAACCTAGAAATCACAGTAAGTGAAGATCATCTCAGCACAACACTTGCTGACCTTGCACAACGGAGAGGCAGTATTCAGGAAATCCAGAGTCGTCAGGATAACAGAGTTGTGGTTGCTGCTGTTCCACTAGCAGAAATGATGGTATGTGATTAACTTACTTATTAACAGTAAAACACAAACCTGATCTTTATCTGCTTCAAAATAATTAGGCCTCAGTTCACTTTTCCTGCTGTTATAGATGAGTAAGTTCGAAATGGATGTTTGTTGCTGGTTTTTTAATTATGGAAGGTCTGAAGCAAGTGCCCACAAATCTAGTAGTGTTTTTGTGCCTGATTCAGATTGTTAAACCAGCATGTTTTCAACTGTAAGTCAGAGAAGTAGTAAATGCTACTAAAAGAGGTTTTACAGAGAGTAGTTTTTTTAAAGGTGCATTATTAGGTTGACTCATGCATGTATTGCACTTGTGATACAGTAATATTACAAAATCAACTTACTGGGTGTTGCAGTATTCTGCTGATTCAGTCTTTCTCTGTGACCTAAGCAGCTTTCTGTGCTAACTTGTCTTCCCTTTGTCCTAAATTGAGTGATGTGTTCTCCATTTTGTCCAGGGCTACTCAACAGTTCTGCGTTCTCTAACATCAGGCTCGGCAGCCTTCACTTTGGAGCTTGCCAGTTATCAAGCCCTGAACAGTCAAGAGCAAAGTGCACTTCTTCAGAGGAGGACAGGGGTGGTGTGATTGCTTTACTCTGTAGAACAATAAAGATGTTTTCTCTCCTCCTTGTTAAATATTTTCAGGAGCCTGTTTCTGTACACCAGTATGTTCTTCTGGGACCAACTGGTTGTGGTAAATGATGAAATAGCAGCAGTATGAGCAGGCTGTGCTTGTAACTGTCCAAGGGAAGGTTCAAGAGACTGTGTTCTTCTGGTACAGCCTTGTAATTGCAAAGCAACCGAACCAGCGCTGCAACCACCGTTTGCTGCTTTGCAAGTTCTTATCTTGCAGATAACCTACAGTGAGAAATGATGCAAATCCCCTTCATAGAAGTGAGCGCTAAGTGCACCTGAATGTGCCATTAGGACTGTTTACTTAGTAAAGTAAGACAGTTTGGGAAGTTTATATCAATAAAAGAAATTACAATCTGTATCTTGATTTCTTTTCAGCTGAATAAAGTATGATTAAGAAGCATTTTAAACTGTGCAACTATAACTATTATTTCCTGTATTGTTAGCAACCAGTTTGAACCAGAGTTCAGGACTGGGTGTAACTTCTACCTGAGTTTGCTTTAGCAAGTAAGTGGAATGGAATTTTCTGCAAATTGAGTGAGATCTGTGCAAAAAAGAAAAAAAACCCAAACAAACAAAAAACCAAAAAACCAAGAAAGGCAGAGTTCTTCCAGGACAGGGATCCCTGCCTACCACCTTGGAGTACAGTGAGGGAGGAGGTTTTTTAACCTTTAGGAACGAGTGATTTAAGCTGCAATGGTTCTGGTTTGCTATGTGTTACAAGTCAGTTCGGATTTGCAATTATCTGGTTACATAGTGGGAAATGGTAAAATACTTTGAAATAAAAAAATTATTTAAATAAAAAGCAAACTGTGTCTTATCTTTATTTTCCCTCAACTTTAGAATGTAAGGAAAATGGAGTTGGTAACTATGATATCAAGTGTCAGGATTTCACAGTGAAAAATCCCTATTTCTAATGAAAGCTGAAAAACATCATTTTTACTGCAACAAGAATGTCAAATAACTTTATTTTAAAAGTGAATATTTTAAGTCTTGGTTGAAATACCAAACTGCATGCACATATATTCATACCCCAGAGGCACTTCAGGTTGTTGACTAGAAGTCTTTGCAGCAGTTACTGCCCTCTTGCTTCATGGGCGCAGTATCCAACAAACACAGGTTCAGCTGCTATGCCACGGCTGTTAAAATAAAGTGGAATGTGTATAATTATCATCAAACACCTGGCTGGTTGTGTAGGCAGGAAGAGAGAAAACGGGTTGAAAAGCTTAAATTCAGGGGCTAGTTGTTACGATGTTCTGCAAAATCTATCACTTTTATTGAAGAGAAGTCATAAGAGTGTGAAAATATGAATCAGCTGAAATTTACATACTCCCCCCCACCCCCCAGTGTTTCCTTCATATGCCATTTTCATTCATTTTTTGGGGAAACCAGTTCTAACAAACAGGACTTTTTCCAGCTACACTAACATAAATTATTCTGTTCTCGTGTGGCTTTAGAAACAAACCAAAAAAATCCCTTAGCTTATGACAGTGCAGTGAGATAGTATAAAAAGATATTTCAGAGTTAAAGTAGTTGTAGTCAGAGTTTTGCTTCTTGGGTATTTAAGATTTAGTACTGCTACAGTGGTTTGCAGGATAATATATACCAGTGTTTAAATTGCACTTAAGAGCTGCAGTGGAAGAAACTCAGTAATGAAATAGCTCATCTGAACTGTTGTTTGCCCCTATGCAAGACTTCCTCTTAGTAAAAGACAGCGTTATTGTTTAGGTCTCTGGAATATACACACACCTGTTTGTTATGCATACACCTATTTGTTTCCTGTCTCACATCACTATTTCTCTGCAATTCGGGCTGCTGTATCCTCCTACAGGAAGCTGAGTTTAGATCTGAATAGCAGCTACTGCTTTCATGGTACTATTTCAACAGCATCAGTCTCAGCCTTGGATTGGAAGAAAAAGTAGCTGCCATAGTCTGTATAGACCATGTATAAAAAATGTTAGTAGGGACACAGTCCTTTGCCCAAACTATCAAGACTTTACAACAGCCTGACTTTATCAGCTCTTTTTGTTCACACAACGCTATTCATACATGAAAAGCAACATAACTGCAGCTCCAAGGAATGCTCGTTTCATCAGTGGAAAGGGAGTGGTTTTTCTGGTTCAAAGCCTATATAAAAGGAATAATTTTCAGGAGGACATCTCGTTTTGTTAAGGTAGTCTGCTTATAACAGGAATCGTTCACCATAACTTTATATGCCAACAAAGCAGTTTTAGCTCCAGAAAGTATTTTAAGGAAAAAGTGTGCAACAGGTATGGGGAGTAGTCCTGAGTCTGCCCCTGCATTTTGCATCTCTCATGCTAGCGCTACCAGAGCAGCTGCAGTCATCTGGATCGGCCCCTGTACAGCTGTACAACTGCCAGCATTAAGGAAGAAAATGGAGATGTGGCAATAGTTAACTTTTATATATTAAATATACTTTTAAAAGTCAAGTCAAATTTGGATTTCTGACCTGGAAACTGCTCATTTCTACAACTGCAAATGTACAAAGACACCACTGCTAATAATTAACCAGTAAGCTGTCTAGATAGTTTTTAGGAAAGAACTGCAGAGAAGAATATGTTATGAACTGACTTTGTTTACAGTAGCCATAAAATAAAATCTAATTCATCAGTCTTTATACTAAGGCAACACCTGAAAGAACATCTTGCTCAAGCTCACCTGTTACGCAGACAGCTCTACTTGACTGCCTGCTGCATGTCTCTAATTAGTATTTGTAATAAATAACAAAAACTTTTGTTAAAAGTCCACTTTTTATCCTGTGTACTCCTCCCACATACCCTTTAATATCCTTTTTGTTGAAAATAAAGTCTATCATGGTATTGGTTTTTCCTTTAGAGGAAAGAAAGACATAGATGAGTTCTAGTGTTTCACTGAAGAAAGTTAATGAGTTCTGAAAATGTTAGTTGCAAAACTGTCTAGAAGTCCTGTCTTCCTGTTATCTGTTCTTCCTCTTCTGGGGATACAAAACCACATGGGGTGACATTTACATAGTCAGATTAGACTGTTAGCTCTAGTCCCTTCATTTCCAGGACAGCAATTTAGGCCTATACTTTAAATCCACTGGTTATAAGGCACAAGAAACAAGCTTTACTACAGCTATTAATCTTACCGTAGCATGCGGCATCGATGATTAGTCAGTCTTTTATAGGCATCCTGCAAGTTGGTCACGTTTCTGCTGCTCCAGAGTCTTTCCCCTACAGCACTTGCTCGAGGCCTGTAAAGATATACTGAGTTGTAGAGCACATATAGTCTATAACCAAGAATGGATTAAAGTTTTTAATACCAGGTCTTATATCCAGAAGCATAAATTTATATAGCTGCTCACCTTCAGTACAAAGCACTATTACCACTAACATACAGCCCTGCTGGATTAATTAATGCTCCTTGTAGCTGGCTTTCTAAAATCTAAAGATAAAGCAGTTCATACCATAATCTTGGTGTAAGGTTAGTTGCATCCACAAATTCCCCCCATAGGCAGGCTTCTCCACCTATTAAAAGCTTCTTCTGTTTTTCAGATCCTGAATTCAAAGCAGAAAGTTAGAAATTCTGTTTGCCCAGATGATGGGCATATATCAAAAATTTCATTTTCCAATACTTGGAGAGGACTGCTGTTTGGTTGTTTTATCTTATAAAATACCTATCCCTGAGCACTAACTTAACATTTTGGCAATCTTGTTACTGAATGTGAGAACCAATGAGGATTTGCCCAGAGAACCCATTTCCCTTCTCTGCCAGAAAGTATTTTAACTTTTATCCTCTGAAGACACTCCTCACCATTATGATGTTCTTCTGAGATTTCAGTCCTGGTTGAAACTGTTCATTCTGTTACACACAGAACATTCCTTGAAAAAGCTACACAAGTCAGGTGTTCTCCCTAATCAGCTCCAAGAGCTACCTTGCACAAAATGAAAGCTGTGGGCAGAGCACAAGATTCTTGTATCAGCTTTAGCCAGAGGGAGAGAACATGTCTTTTTCTAGAACAGTCTAAGGCTGTAGAAGTTTGCTAACATATGAATTTACTGTCTGTCTACCAACAGCCATTTTGCACAACTCTGCCCCTAATGCATGATGCATCTGTCCACCCAGCCCGGCGCCCTGTCTCACACAAGCACCAGTGCCAGATGCTTGAGGAAGTTAATGCTTTTCCCTATGAGAAATGGAAAATTGCATTTTTCTATTTCAGAATTTTCTGGAGTTTTAGCTGACATTTAAGTCCTTTGATTACAGTGTATCTGATCATAGTGATTGTATGAGCACTTTAAATAGCCTTACCCTTTCCGCTTACACCTTACTAGGAACCAAAGACTTTCATCTACAGAACATGCATATAAAAAAAGTAACAAACCAGGAAAGTTAAGCGGTTCAACACTGTAGTATTTCCTCCAGTCTTGCCCATAGCTAATGTAGTCCAAGTACCAGGGAGCTGCCAGGATAGCAGTGAACCCAGCTCCAGTGACACTGCTCAGTTCATGAGCATAGTTGTTTGCCATCCACACTTGAACAACAGTTTCTGGTTTCAGCTAAAAACGGAAAAAAACAAAACAAAACAGAAAACCCACAGAACATTAAAGACAATCCTAAATTGCTGTTATCAGGAAAAAGGATGATGGATTTGAAAGCTGGAAGAGTGGTATTTTGTTTTGAAAAGGAACATTTTGGAAGGTAACTTTTGTAATTTCCCGTTCCTCCCCAGTCTAAAGCTGATTAGATCTTCGCTGGTTTTAAACAGAGTTCACAGTAGAGTGAAGCTTAGTTTATACTATAGACAGTTAATGCTCTAAGAGAGTTCCTAAAGGTACCGCTTATCTCACCAGCTGAGCACCTGGTGTTACTAGACCAGGTGCAGTTATGTGAGAAAAAAAATACATGGAAACTCATAGAAACTTCCTTACCCTTTACTCTGATGCTTTATTATCTGCATTCACCTTTAGAAAGCAGTTCACTGCTGATGTTCCTGTTCCACCTATTCTGCATGTTCAATAAATGATATTTAAAGGCAGGCCCCACACCAAGGAAGACTTGCTAAAGTTAGCAGATTTGCTTTAACTCTTAAGAGACACAACCGTAATTACTTAATAGTCTGCTTTAGAAGCCTCCCACAATATTGTGCTGTTGTGCAAGAGTATCTTACTTATTTTCGTAACTTACCTGTGCTTTGTTATCAAACACTTCTTGCCAGACAATGTATCCTTTGTTATAGGAGGAAACAATGTCCAAAATCCTAGAATTCACAAATGAGATCATGTTTGTGAACTTCAATGAGATGACTACTGGCACATGAAGTAGCAACATTTTCTACCCTACGGCACTTTAGGCCTTTCCCAGCACTGCACAGAGGACCAGGAAAAAACAGGTTTTTCTGGTTTTGGCCTTTAGTGCTCTGCCTCAAAGAGCATATTCTCCCACATAAAAGGATACGCACGTGCAGTAACACAAACCAATGTTCAGCAACTCATACAGGTGTCTAAATCCATGTTATTTAAGTACAAGAGAAATAAATGGCTGCAAAAAAACTAGGACTTTCCCCCTCACACCCCATATGCTGACATTACAGCAGATACCTAGTTTAAGACACCCAATAGATTCAGTGTGTGTAGAACTAGCCTACATATCCTTGTTGTGTCCCACATTTTAAAGCTGTGAACTTCACATTCAGTGCATTAAAATAAATGAAAGTGGGCAGTCCACAATACATGGCAACTTTTGAAATCAATACAGGCTAATCTAAATCAGCTTCAGTACCTGTACTCAACAGCACCCCCTCAGATAAAGCTGTGAAAACATGAGCAAGAATTAAAAAAATAACATACTTCTGAATATAGTAAGACTCCAGTTTAGCATAGTCAACGCCAAATCCTTGCCTCTTCATGAACTCTTTCACTTCAGGGTTAGATTTCCTTAAATAACAACAACAGAACAAGTGGGGGGAGGGGGGGGGGAAACACCACAATAATTGTTTTGTTTTAAAGCGGATTTCCCAACCATTTCCACCTATGCACAGCACACTAGCTGATGCCTTAGGCACACCATAGCCTGGAACACACAACAGAGCAGAAGCAGCAGGCTAACATGATTTAGGTATTTTGAAAGTTTCATTCTGATTTGACATAAAGCCAATAGTCCTACATCTCTGGTAGGACTACTGGAGTCCCTGTTCTGAAGCAGTCTCTGGCAGACAGCCTCAAGCTCCTAAGAGCTCTGGAGTTTCTGTTTTCTCTGCAGCTTTGTGGGAAGATTTCCAGCAGGTCTGGAAACTGAGCAGCCATAGTACTAGGGGATCTGCAGGAGTGACATCAAGAATCTGGGAAAAACCAACATTTTTGTGCTAAAGCATTTGTCAGAAATTTTCTCTCTTTTTAAAAATTAAAGCAAGTTCTGAGGGTCCAGATTTGATGTTTCAAGAGAACACACAAATACTAATTAAATCAATTTGAATACTTATCCAATTAGATCTGCTCCAAATTCTGTATTATTAGTTACTCCAGCAGAGAGACTCCAAAATACTCAAAATCCACAACCACCTGAAGTGCTCTATAAACATAAGCCATACTTTAAATACAAGCACACAATAGTCAGTACTGTAATACTTAACATTAGCAGATTTTCTGGAAGGCAGAACTCAATGGAAAGAACTGCTTTTTCCTTTAACACAAAGCATTTAAATGTTAATTATCTTATATAGTACTTTTCTACAATACTAGTTCTCCTTCCTGCTAGGCTAATTTTCATAAAGAAATCCTTCAGAGTATCTGAACATTTGTGAAACTACTAGTCAAAGCAAAATTCTGCACAGTATCACTTGTTTGTGGAAGATCACAAATGCCCTTCCTGTAAATAGTTACAGGAGTGGAGATCTTTGGGTGATGAAAGTTGTCTGGTACAACTGAGTTCCATAATTGATGGTTTTAGGCAAGTTTAAGAGGCACTAGATATTCATTCTTTGAACTGTCACCATACCAACAATCGAAGTTCACTTCATCTCCTCCCAAATGAATGTATGCATCTGGAAATACACTGCTGACCTCTTTGAAGAATTTAGTCATGAAGTCATAAGTTGTATTCAAAATGGGATTTACTGGTCCAAAGGACCCAGTTGGCTGTTCTCCATTGTAACAAGGGGTGAGGAGATCTTTTTGACCTAATAGAAACAATTAATAGAGGATATTCAGTTCCATGTTGGTATGCTAGCTTCACTAGTAGGAAGAAGCAGTTATGCATATTAAAAAGCTTAGTATTCATGACTTAAGTGCTCGTCTATTCTAAGTATAATCAAATAGAGGCAGGATGAAATAAAACAACTTGCCCAAGGTTGAAGAACCCTCTAACTGGAAATCAGGACTCTGAATTTTAGATTTGCATTTCATCACGCACTAATTCATGGAACACGTCACTACACCTGGAACACAGCTTCTAGATGACTACTTGAACAAAAAAGCTTTAGTGGATCTAGGAAGGAAGCCAATTAGAAGGAAGCCAAATATAATGAGATAAATATAATGAGGCTCCAGAGGCCTCTCTTCTCTTTTTATTACTCTGCTTTGTTAACACCTAAATTAACACCACTAAAGTTAACCACCTAAAGGTGGTACATTAGGTGTATGTCCTACCTAATCTGCTTAGAATTTACCTCTACACAAGAAAGGAAGGCTAGACAGACATCAAAACTAAGGACTGGTTCTTGAGTCAAGATACCTGAAACAACACAAGCCAGGATAACAAAATAGGGAAAAGTTACCATATGTAGATTGGAGATTCTTAAGTCCAGTTTATTCAGTGAACTGTAGTTGCAGCAACAGCATCTTCCTGGCTGTGTTTCCTACTCTGAGTTTGGCCAAAACCATGTTACGTTAATTGAAGTGAAATCACATTCAGTGCACCTTAAATTAAGGCACAAGGCTCCCTGGTCCTTGAGTACGTGTACAGGATTCAAGTACAGTACATTTCAGGATTCAAGCATTCTCTATGAAGAGAAGTATTACTCTGAAACCCAGAAGACAGAGAGTGAAGAAGCATCCAACTTCATGTGTTTTGTACACTGGCAGATTACCACTTTAGTAATAGACAGAAACACCAACCACTTTCAAAGAACCTTTCCAAAGCAGAAATCTCTATTCTAGTGATAGCAACTCACTTGTTTTCAGCCACTGCCTTATTACTCTAAACCCAGGAGTACTTGATGGGTGGATAGCAACAACATGAAGTCTAAGGCAGACAGAATCTATCTGTGTCTTTGCACACACATCCAGCACAGGAAGTGTCAGCTTCCTCCGTTCACTTTAGTTCCTCCAACAAGTAAAGGTCATGACCATCACTGAGTCTGCCCCTTACCTACCTCTTATCAAGGGCCTTTCAATGCACTTTAAAGGCTGCTTTTTAATAAGTTCATTTGCTTGCTACAGCCTACTTACCACAATCTTCTAACCGTAAGTACTTTCTTGGACATACCTTTTCCCCAAGACTGTGTGTGTCCTGGGGTATCAAACTCTGGGATAACTCTAATGCCTCTTAATCGGGCGTACTCAATCACCAGACGGACGTCAGCAGGAGTATAGACATGGTTATAGGAGTATGCTCCCTGTAAAGTATTCACATTTAGAGACAGTTTACAAAACATTATACCAGCAGCTCACAAAATTGGGATTAAAGTGTTATAATTTAGACTAGAGAGCAGTTTTACAAGTTGGCTTTTTCTGGTTTATCACGTGTGCAACTGCATTGACAGAACTTTTCAGTTGTCTAGTGGGAAAAAAATAAATTAAAAAAAAGCAACCACAAAAATTAAACCCTTTTTCCACACTAACACAAATCTCCTGGAGAGATTATCCTTTCCTCCTTAGCTCAAAGTTACTGAAGAAAACAGTAAAGCTAGTTTCTATTCCATCAGATTTTTGAAAGATAAGCTTTTCATTTCTCCTGTACAAATTAGTTTTCCCCTCCACCTCTCCATCATTAGTTCTGAAACATAAGGCCCTTGTTACATGACATGCAAGACTAATGGAAAAATTCTGCCAAGTCAGGAAGAATAGCATCTTCTTCCAACACCTCTGCTTGTCAGTTTTGATACAATGCCCAATTTGTGGGTGTATTTGTTTTGTGATGCTGAACTTGAGTGTTATTCCACTCCCACACAGTCAACAAATGTGACAAATGACCCAGACTGCTACAGTTTGGTGAAACAGATGTTTGCCAAAGAGCCAAACTACCTAAGAAAAGCACCATGACTCCTCATGATTAATAGCACCTTAAGATTCCATTTATCTGGAAATGGTTTCCACAGCTGAGTTACTCAAAAAAGATAATGGTAAACAAGAAGCCTTTCAAAAACAAGGGCATTGAGACAAAGGCCATCTCCCTCTCTCCAGCTGTCAGTGAGAATAGGACAGAACTTCACAGCCATTAATTACTAGGAAAAATAATCTGACTGCAGCATCCAACATGTACAATTTTTTAATTATGAAATTCTTCATGGCATCTGCTCAAGCACTGCCTACATAATTTTCATGAGGGTCAGATTCTTGCAAGCATTTTAAAACAGAATCACAAATCTTGTGCTTAGGTCCAGTCTACTTATTCATGCTTGATTTGGCTACTACTGTACCGTGGCTGAGCAAGAACATTGTGACGGCTTTCACTAATTACCAAAATCTGCTGTGAATCAGGAAATAGATAAATTGCACTGTATTTGTTTTAGAAAACAACCTCTCACTTTTGAACCTCTTACAGACATGTTGTGTTTTGTAAAGTTAACTAGATCTCAGATAGGGCAAAAGTACTATTGCAGTGGTTCCGAACCTAGACCTGACAGGAAACTCTTAGATTTGTTTGAGTGGCCGGAAGTCTACCAGTTAAACAAGAAAACCCAATGAAAATCCAAGCAGTGCTCACCACAACAGGTTATTTGCCTGCCATTACCGCTTGGATGCTGGCAAACACTGAGGATCACTATTACCAACAAATTTACACAGAAGAGTTAGGGATGTCATTTACCATGCATCCATCAAGGAAGACTTGAACATGATCCACATAGACACTCCAGCAGGATCCTAAATGTGGACTTTCTGGTTACTGGTCGTCTGGTACTGTTCCACAATCAGCCAGAGCAGATGTATTCAACCATTTTTCACTCTATGTTTTATTTTCATGAAATACGCGCCAGATTTCTGCCCTCCCACCCTGCTCCATGATGTTTACTCACCTTGTCACTTAACTCAGGGAAACACAGACTCTGGTAAGGGAATGACTGATCATCTACTATATGCCAGTGGAGAACATTGAACTTATTAAAAGCCATGGCATCCTGTAACAAATAATGCAATATAGTCTAGTTGAGCACTTCACTCTCACAGAAAACTTAGGCAAAAAAGGTAGTCGTGTCCCAGTATATCCTACGTGTGTAAAGCAACAACTAAAAAAACCAACCCAAAGAAAAAGTGTACGCTGTTTCACCGAATCGTAGAAGCATACACTAAAATGCAGGAGACTGTTTATACTACAGCTCCATTCCTCTGCCATCTGCTTGCACCACTCCTGTCAACAAGGTCTTGATCTGATCATGCTGCACTGGCTGGTAAGAGGGGAACTGCTATAAATGCCTATGCATTGCTGCCACTTCAGAACATACCTGGGTAATTCTCTATGCACCATCAGCTATTTGAGCTTACAGAAAAACTTGTATTTTTCTACCTAAATACTTTGGACTCAAAAATTAAACAGCATGAGAGAGTTTCCTACTATTTAGTACATCCCTACTTGCTAGTGACTTCTGCAGAATTGATTTCAAATGCATGCAAAATAAACCATGCATTTTTTCCGTAGAAGATAGTGTTCCCCTTATTTTTTTTTATTACAGTATCAGTACTTCCCTTTTTCTGAACTTGAATATAACTAAGATGAATGTTAATACACTGATTTTAGAATTATGACCCCAGATGAACAGTTACACACATACCCTGAGTTACACAAGTTTGTTACAGTCACCAGAAGCATTGTGTGCTGTAAGCAGACAGAATATGTGTTCTGTAGGTTGTTCGTGACAGAATAATTGCAACACAGTTGCTTCCAATCGCTTGTCACAAAACAACTATTTCCACCCCTCCTCCTTTCTTTTTACACCAAACTGTGTTTAAAGTAGGGACAAAATCTCTACAGGAACTCTCACCAAATCCAAAGGATTATATATACCTTGTTCATTCCCCAAAATTAGAGAGCACAAGTTTAAGTTACCACATGTCTTCATGCATTTCTATCAAATACCATCTTTCTACACAGAAAATTCTGAATATCTCCTGACATTCACGTCAGCCATTCCCTCCTCAAGTACAATGCCCTTTCTGGAAATACAATACAGCAGCTGAACACAAACAAGCAATTTATTTGAACTGCTGCCTTAAGCATCTAACTACCACACCTCAGTGAAGGGATTACTGTTGCTTTTTTACTAGGTTAGCCTGCATTCAAGCAGGCACAGAAGTGGGAGGAAAGCACACTTGTTCTTAAACCAGAAAAATCACAGAATGGTTTGGGTTGGAAGGGACCTCAAAGATCATCTAGTTCCAACCCCCCTGCCATGGCAGGCACACCTCCCACCAGATCAGGTTGTTCAAGGCTCCATTCAACCTGGCTTTGAACACATCCAGGGAAGGGGCATCCACAACTTCCCTGGGCAACCTGTTCCAGTGCCTCACCACCCTCATGGTGAAGAACTTCTTCCTTATATCTAGTCTAAATCTACCCTCTAGCTCTGAGAAAGTATTAGAGCCACAGACATAACTTAAGGAAAGAAAACAGAATAGCAACAGTTACAGAAACACAAAAATGGTTAGAAATCCTAGCCCCAAAAGTCAAGTTACTTTTTGGACACTGTCACCTCTTTTCAAAAAGACAACATATATTGGCACAAGTAACTACTTGAGTCTTTGAAGCACCCTCAGTTGCAAATGAAACACTACACAAACACTACTTGCTGAACAGGAACTGATCACAGAATTACAGAACGGTTGGGACTGGAAGGCACTTCTGGTCATTATCTAGTCTAGCCCCACTGTCAAAGCAGGTTCACCTACAGCAGGTCACACACAATCACGTCCAAGTGGGTTCTGAACGTCTCCAGAGACTGAGACTGTACAACCTCTCTGGGCAGCCTGTTCCAGTGCTCTGTCACCCCAAAGTAAAGAAATTTTTCGTCAAACTTGATGTGTTCCAGTTTGTGCCCATTGCCCCTTGTCCTGTCACTGGGCACCACTGAAAAGAGTCTGGCCCCATCCTCTTGGCACCCACCCTTTAGATATTTATAAACATTGATGAGATCCCCTCTAAGTCTTCTCTTCTCCAGGCTAAACAGACCCACGTCCCTCAGCCTTTCCTCACAAGAGAGATGCTCCAGTCCCCTCATCATCTTTGTAGCCCTCCACTGGACTCTCTCGAGATCTTAAAGGTAAATAAAAGTAGTAAATACCCATGGAGAGGCAAGTTCTGAGTACAGTTCAAAGGCTGTTGATATTTACCTGGACCTTAGTAAAGCCTTTGACTCTGTTTCCCACCCCATTCTCCTACAGAAGCTGGCGGCTCATGGCTTAGATGGGTGTACTCTTCGCTGGGTTAAAAACTGGCTGGCCGGGCCCAGAGAGTTGTGGTGAATGGAGTTAAATCCAGTTGGTGGCCGGTCACAAGTGTTGTTCCCCAGGTCTCAGTGCTGGGGCCAGTCTTGTTTAACGTCTTTATCACTGATTTGGATGAAGGGATTGAGTGCACCGCCAGTAAGTTTGCAGATGACATGAAATTAAGTGGGAGCGTCAACCTGCTTGAGGGTAGGAAGGCTCTGTAGAGGGACCTGGACAGGTTGGATCGATGGGCCCAGGCCAACTGTATGAGGTTCAACAAGGCCAAGTGCCAGATCCTGCAGTTGGGTCACAACAACCGCATGCAATGCCACAGGCTGGGGAAGAGTGGCTGGAAAGCTGCCTGGCGGAAAAGGACCTGGGGGTGCTGGTCGACAGCCAGCTGAACATGAGCCAGCAGTGTGCCCAGGTGGCGAAGAAGGCCAACAGCATCTTGGCCTGTATCAGAAATGGTGTGACCAGCAGGACTGGGGAAGTGATTGTCCCCTTGTAGTTGGCACTGGTGAGGTTGCACCTCAAATACTGTGTTCAGTTTTGGGCCCCTCACTACAATGAGGACACTGAGCTACTGGAGTGTGTCCAGAGAAGACCAATGAAGCTGGTGAAGGAAAAATTTCTTCACTGAAAGGGCTGTCAAGCACTGGCACAAGCTACCCAGGGTAGTGGTGGAGTCCCCATCCCTGGAGGTATTTAACAGACATGTAGGTGTGGTGCTGAGGGTGACTTGGCAGTGCTATGTTAATGGTTGGACTTGATGATCTTAGAGGTCTTTTCCAACCAAAGCTATTCTAAGATTCTGTGACCTCAGGAATGAAGACTGGTTTTACCTCCACTCTCTTCCTGCCCATCTTAAGTCTGCTCTGCAAAGTTTTGCAACACGGAAGGGAAATTGCTACTACTCTTTCATCTTGGAATAGCAAAACAGAGACACGACAGGAAACAGCATGTTCCTCTAGTCAAAGACTCCTCCATTTCAACCCACCAAATAAGCTCTGCTACAAGGATTTCAACAGCAGAAAAGAGAAGTAAAATCCAGAAAATCCCACAGCTTTTGCTGCTAAGAAAAGACCACAAAAGCCTTGTTATTGAAAAGACTGGAATTTTCCTGCAATTACTAGCACTGAAGCTAGGGCTTGCAAGGTCTCCCATGTATTGCCTGGTGACAGTCAGATGTCTCAAAACATGCTTCCAAGAAATACATGAGCTGGTTTAGGCAAAGCAGGGTTTTTAGAAAACCCAAGGTACTACAAATCCCAGTCCCCTTTACAGATTCTGCAATCATCGTTTCTGCCCACTCAATTCCTCCCTGGTGGATGTTACAACCTTCACTTAGCAAAGTTCACTCTGTCCTTTTAGAAGTCAGCCGGAGGAGACAGGATCTCCTTTCACATCAGCTCCAGTTGCCACCCATTCCAGCAGGCAAAACACAATAATAAAAAGCCTTTATTATTAATGAAACTAAACTGCCCACTTACCAGGTTTGTAAGAATAGATTTCAACGGTAAATAATGCCTTGAAGTGTCTAGTAAGATTCCTCTATGAGCAAATCTTGGGAAGTCGTGAATTTCAGATTCATTGATGAGAAACTATGAGAACGAGATTTAAAAATTAGAATTCCCATTTTATATTCATCATTTCAAACAGGAAATACTTCTAGAAGAGCATCTAATAAATACATAGTTGTGTGTTATTACGACTGTGGTTTTAGTTAATAGCTGTACTTACACTTCCATAGTCATCTTCATGAACCAACTGGCTGAATGTTTCCAAACCTGGAAAAAAATCCAAGAAAGGAATGTGGAATACAACCCACCACTTGTCCTTAAAGTTTTAGTTAAAAAGAGGATCATAACTATTTACAGGTATTCACACAGCTAGAAAGAATGCTTTGTAACTCAGTTTCTTTCTCTTTAGGACAGTTACCTTAACTGCTCAAGCACCACAGTTAAAGAAATTCTGAAGAGAACCATTCAAACTCTCCATTATACATATATACTGAGTACTAGCACTACAGTTTAGCTGTACCAAATTAATCCTTGAATAGTACAGCAGTTACTGAGAGTAAGGTAGGATTTTCTGGTGTTGTCACGCATCTATCCCTGTCATTTCTGGAACTAGTGAAGTTTCTAATTCAGCATGAAAAATCTGCTAATTTAGACTAACATTCCAGTAAGAATAGCAGACTGAAATGTCAACATTGTGGTCTTCTTGGCGGTGTATCCAGCATGTTCAGTTACTAGGTGCAGTCAAAGAATAATTTGTTCATACTGTAGATGAAAGAACTTTTTATCACCCAGGATTTGGTTGGCTTGGCTGATTTCAGGCACAGCAAGAGTGCACTTACAGTATGCCACTGGATCCGAGATGCTGAGCATCTAGACTGAGGGTCTGACCAACACACATCTGGGTGTCCTTCTCTGTCCTCTATGCCCAGTCTTACTTCCCATGAAGGACTGAATGAGAGCAAGGCTCAGTGGCCAGCTGGTTCTTAGTCTGACATGGAGTTTGTATAAGCCCTGAACAAATAGCTCTATACGAAAAGTATCAGCTTACCTCTTAAAGCACCCCATACCTCATCTGCTTTCAGTACAGCCAAAGGCTCAGTTACAGTTAAATGATCTAAAGAAAAGAAGGGAAGGAAAAAAAAAAAAGGTTTTCCTGAAGAGAGCATGGATTGACAGGACAATGCTAATAGGCATTAAAGAGATTCTTCAAGAGCCATATTTCCCTTTGTTTTTTAAATTCTAACCAGTGCTGGTTTTAGCAGTGATATTGTGCAGCTATTTTTCATTTATGTATTCCTGAGATAATGCAAGCTATTAGTCAGAGAGTCAACAGTAAATCAGTAAGATAAAACAAATACAGTGCTTAATAATGGCAACGTTAAATATTGGGCTAGAATTCCAGCCAAGTTTAACTCAACTGATTTAAAACATAACAGATGACATTTTTGCATTTTAAACATAAGTGATAAGGGCTGGGAAACTAAGCCAGACCTAACTGCAAAAGTTTACTTCTCCTTTCACTTGCCTTTTATACAGATTATGCTTACATATTGTCTTAGAGATACAGCTTGTCAAGTGATATTGTTAGGTGCTTACTATAAAGATCTAACTACAAAGGAAAAGAAAGAAGAATCAGACCCCACCACCTAATGAACATGTGTACAGGGACAGTGATATGAAGTAAGGTAAATAAAATAAAGAATGGTATCTGAAGGTATCCACAACAATACTCCTTTAAGTTTGCATACTGAAGTACAGTACAAAGTACTGGGAAAAAAAAAGCTAAAATAATTTTGGTTTTCAATTTGAGATGTTTCAGTACATTTTAGTACAGAAACAAGTATCTTTTAAATATGTGAATTTTTAAAAATCACATACATGTATAAAAATACACTACATCTACAAAACTATAGATTTATATTATTATTATTCAAACATCAAAGCAATAATAAACTGACTGGAGTCACACACTTGAACCAGCAGAGAAGAAGTCAGAGGGGTAAACTGCTGTACAGTGATTTATTAGATCTGCCTCAGTATGAAAGAATGGTTGGTTATAAGTCATGCAGTTGAAACATTTGCCTGAACTACCAGGAAAAAGCCATTCAGGGACGTGAAGAAAATACCTCAACTTTTCATTTTAAACTAAGCATAGACTGCATACAGTGGAAGTTCTGGGAACGAAATAGACAGTTACTGCAATCTCCACAGGTCTTTCTGTGGTAAATTGTAGTTCAGTCAGGGATTTACTTCCAAGACAGTAGGCTTTTTTCTGAACATATACCTTAAACGAACACACAAATTTTGTATGGCTATTTGGGACCTTTTATACAAGCAGGCAAGAAGTCAGCAGGGAGAAGAGCGGATAATTTGTACTTTGATTACATATCTAATACTCTTGCTATAGGTTAATCACTGATTGATCCATACTATCTCTATTAAAAAAAGTAGTCAAACTGCTCAATCCAGCAAGTGACTAATTACTGCATTATTTCAGCATTTGTTCCCTGAACAAGCTATCCCATTAAAAGCAGAAAATTAAAACCTTGCTGAAGTCTGGAGAGCTCAGCTTATTACATGAAGGAAACTCCATGTTACTTTTAACAGGAAGCTCCTTTCCTACAGCAGAGGGAAAAGCTGTGACTGTTCTGAAGAGTGCAACCTAAAAATCACATGATCTGACAGATTCCTTGACAGAAGAAAAGACCCAGCACTGGCTAAATTCTGAAGTTCACAGATCAGTTCAAAGTTTAACTAGTAGCAAAGCAGTGTAATAACCTGACTGTGGCAGAAAAAAAATCTAAAGATATAGCAATTTTGCTGCTATACCTCATTTGCATTGAAATAGATGATAAACTTGCACACAAAAATTGCACTACTTGGCTAAATGTACCAAAAAGATTGAGTAAACTTAAAATCAGTACACTGTATTACAAGTCAAGTGGAATTAATTCTGCTGCAGATATATGACTTAAAAGGATCTTTTTCTAAGGATCTGTATACTGCATAGCAAACAACTGCCTTTCCTAGTACAGAAGATTATCTCAAGACAGAACTAGACAAACTGTAGATGTTGAATTCTGTGCTAACCTGCTTAGACAAAAAGCAATACTATCAGCTCATCCTTATTTCTGTTGAGAAACTTCTCTGGTGATTAGGACTTGGTTATAGAGTACTTCTCCACTCTGCACTTCAGTCATAGAACTAAAGAAGCACAGAACTGGAGAACAAGTCCAGTATAACCATCATGTTTATAAAATCTTTCTAGTATTTGCTGATAGAAAGAAAGTTGATTTATAATACTGCAAGATGAATAACAAAGGAGTTCAATGAACACTTTCCGGTTTTCCTGGAAAAACAGAGATACGGTGTACATAAGCCAGCGTAGGTAGCTTCAATTCAAATGTAGTTATTTCTAAGGAGAGCAGATGAGGGAGCAAAGGCAGCCGGCCTTCACTCAATACCCTGTACTGAAAGAAAGGATGATCTCTTCACTACACACAGATCTCAGCATACTTAATTGGGTGCAACACAGCACCTAATTCTTAGTGACAGTTACTAGAAAGGGCAGCAGCAAAGTAAGCAAGCCGAGTGCTAGCTAAACAGCAGAAATCACAGGTTACACTTCTAACCAGCTTTGTGATTCACTACAGGCTGACATTTCCCACATCACTAAGGGCAAGAATTACCCTCTGGTGGCCCCTGTTGCAAAATGTTCCCCAGTGCCTCACTGAGCTTATGAACTTCAGTTCCTTAAAAAAAAATCTGCTGACTTTTACATAGGACAGATGACTGGAAAACAAGCGCTAACGATACTGCCTGAGCCCTAGGCTGGGAGAGGAAGGCGGTGGCCGGCCGTGCGCGGTACTCACAGGCCTCGCTGGAGCGGAGGTGCGGGTAGCTGTGGCAGCCGGGGTCCCGGGACTCGATCACCACCTGCAGCTGCAACAGCTCGGGCCCCGCGGGGGCGCCGAGCGGCCAGAGGCCCCGTGTCCGCCGGCGGTACGGTCCGAACATGTACTCGTAGTACCTGCGGGGAAGCACAGGCGCCGGCGGGGCCCTGAGGTAACCGATCCCGCCGCCGGGCCGCCGCCCTCAGAGCCGCCGGCGCCGCGCCCCTCACCTGCGGAAGGCGTCCTGCAGCAGATCGCAGTCCGGCCCCGCCGAGGAGCCGGCGCCGGTCACCACCTGGAAGCGGCCGGGGACCAGCTGCAGCTGGCGGCCGGACGTGCGGAGCCACTGCGGCAGGGGCCACAGCGAGTCTTCGGGGACGGCGTCCGAGGCCACCTCCCACTCGGCCAGCTCCGGCTCGGGCTCGACCCACGGGGCGCCATGGCAAAGGCTGGTGCTCACCAGCACAGCGGGCACAAAGAACAGCCCCCCCAGCAGCCCGGCCAGCCCCATGGTTCTGCCCGTGCCGCAGCACCTACGGCCGCTCCACCGACCCGCGGCCGGCCGCCCGACAGGCAGCGCAGCCCCGCCTCCCTCCGCCACGGCGGGGCGGGACCAGCGGGGCGGGGTTCGGGAGCGCCCCTCAGCCTCGCGGCTGCGCGGAAGCCTTGGGGTGTGGGGTATGGGGTATGGGGTATGGTCGCCGCCGGAGGCGGGCAGCGTCGTGGTCTTCTAGGGGGACTTTCCCCTTCGGTTGTCATCGCTCCTCGCCGGCCTTCCTCGTGTGGGAGATTAACTCTGTAGTTACGAAATGCACCGTTAATTTATTATTATTTTCTTTAAAAAGAGAGTGTCTCCATAACGACAGTTACATCTGTTTGCAAACAATGCAGATGTCTTGCAGAAGAATTACTAAGAAGCAAAGCCCCTCTTTTTCGGTAGGGTTTGTCCTCCTCTTCTGGTCTATGTGGCTTTGTGAGTTTGGAGGAGAAGCTGTCCCACCAGCGGGACACGGAGGGAGTCACCGCGGGGCCGGGCTGCCCAGGGGTATGAGGTGAGTCCTGGTGTCCCCAGCGCTGCTCCCGGCCATGCAGTCATGGAACCATAGATAGCCTTGGTTGAAAAAGACCTCTTAAGACCATCAAGTCCAACCGTTAACCCAGCACTGCCAAGTCACCACTACCCCATGTCCCTCAGCACCTCCTCTCTTAAACACCTCCAGGGATGGGGACTCCACCACTGCCCTGGGCAGCCTGTGCCAGGGCCTGATAACCCTTTCAGTGAAATTTTTTTTCCTAATACCCAGTCTAAACCTCCCCGGGCACAACTTGGGGCCATTCCCCCTCGTCCTATCACTAGTTACGTGGGAGAAGAGACCGACCCCTGCCTCACTACAACCTCCTTTCAGGTAGCTGTAGAGAGCAATGAAGTCAGATTTATGTGATAGCACACTCAGCAAGTGTGGGGAGCTGATCCAGTCTCAGCCCCCTCCAAAAACAGCAATGGCATGCTGGACAGGGGGGGAATCAACGGCAGCATGAGGGAAGGTTGGGACTATGCCGAGCCTTTTCAAACTGAATAAATCACAAAAGGGAACGAACCACAAAACATCCTGGTTTGGTCATATGTTGTGCCCATCCATGCAAATGGAGTTTGAGTGCTTGATGGAAGCTGTTTGACGCAGGCTCTCCATAGCAGAATGTTATTTCATCTTGTGCTGTAAGTAAGAAGCAATTCTTTATTATGTTATACCGAATGGGCACAGAGCACATAATGCGTGCACATTTCCCCTTGTGTCCCGCAGCATGTGGTCAGATACGTGGAAATGGCTGTGCAGACTTTTCTGTCCCTCTCACAGGCAATTGTCACTCTTCGCTGTTCGAGTGGTGGCAGAGGTTTCAGGTTGCCTGTTACATACACCTTTCCCTTTGCCTAGTGTCTGTTTCCTCAAATGTTCTGACTCAACTGTTCATGTTGCCTACCTCTGTTCATCTGTTTAGGCATATTTAGAAAATCTGGATTATTTCATAGTTTTATTTAGCACAGCTGAGAGATCACTAAACTGTTGGGGAAGTAGAGGGCAAAGATGAGTAGCTGAAGTTGCTGGGGAGCTCTAACATACTGAACTGAGTCTGCTGTTTACAGGTAAGTTTTAACCAGCCTGGCTATCCCAAAGGGCTGGTCGCTATCGATGGACTAAGCATTTTTGCTTTCAGTTCTCTTTTCAGTGGTTGTAGCTTCCTTACAGCAAGGCTGTTCTATACCAATTAAGTATGCCTATTTATTAGTCACCTAATAAATATTCACCTATTTATTTATTATTGTCACTCTTTAAATAACCTGTGCAGAAAAAAACCTAATTAAATAAATTTTGCTTTTTTTTTTCCTCTTCCAAGTAGATTTTCTGATGATCAATAAAGACAGCAGGTAGTCTTTCCTTCTGTAAGTCCAAGAATATGGTTTCTTTCTTTTACTCATTTATATATTGGACAGACTTGTAGGAACTTAGAATCTCTGAGACACCTACCTCTCTGCCAGTTTTGCTTGAAATTGGCTACTGGGATTTAAAAGTTATTGGGTGGAAGGGTGGAGTAAACAGACATGAACATGCTGTCTTCATTTTCCAAGGAAACCTGACAGTTATGTCTTTAATAACCACAAGCAATCCGAGTTTACACTGGTATTTTTAGACATATTATGTTTGAAGTTCTGTAATGTTAACCTAGTTTTATAGTGCATCTGCGGACTGGTTCTAAACTCACAGGGAAGAAGTACAGGATGAGCAGGGAGATGCAGAATTGAAGAGTCTTTGACTGAAGACAGCGGTGCTCCAGTACACTTGTGTCTTCACAGGTGAGAGGGCTTTAAACTAGATGTGAAGGGGGAAGGGGAGACAACTGGGTCTGTTAGGGACGAGCCCAAGAGCAGTATGCTAGGGCCTGAAGGAAGGGGGTCTAGGGAGGATTTTCGATCATTGAAGAGAAGGGATAGATGTTTAGGCCCTGACCACAAGGCCTCCTGCCTCCCAGGGGTGCCACCAGTGCGCTCTGCTTGCTTTCTGAAATGCCTGTACACCAATGCACGCAGTATGGGGAATAAACAGGAGGAGTTAGAGGTCTGTGTGCGGTCTAAAGGTTATGACCTGGTGGCAATTACAGAGACATGGTGGGACAGCTCACATGACTGGAATGTGGTCATGGATGGCTATGTCATTTTTAGGAAAGATCGGTCAGTGAAGCGAGGTGGTGGAGTTGCCGTCTATGTGAGGGAGCAACTAGAATGTATTGAGTTTTCTCCAGGGGCTGATGAGGGGCAAGTTGAAAGTCTGTGGGTGAGAATTAAGGGGCAGGCTGGCATGGGTGATACAGTTATGGGGGTCTATTACAGACCTCCTGATCAGGACGAAGGAGTTGATGAGGCTTTCTACAGGCAGCTGAAAGCAGCCTCGCAACTACAGGCCTTGGTCCTCATGGGGGATTTTAACTACCCCGATATCTGCTGGAAGACTTACACAGCCAGCCATTCACAGTCTAGGAGGTTCCTCCAGTGCATTGATGACAACTACTTAATGCAAATGGTGGATAAGCTGACTAGGAGAGGAGCACTGCTGGATCTTGTACTCACCAACAAGGAGGGTCTTGTTGAAGCAGTGATGGTCGATGGCAGCCTTGGCTGCAGTGATCATGAGATGGTGGAGTTCAGGATCCTGTGTGGGAGGAATAGAGTACCTAGTAAGACCAGAACCCTGGACTTCCGCAGGGCCAACTTAAGCCTCCTCAATCAATTGTTAAGGGAAGTCCCATGGGACAGCGTGCTAGATGGTAAAGGGGCTCAAGATAGTTGGTCAACATTCAAGGACCACTTCTTGCAAGCTCAGGATCAGGGCGTCCCAATGGGTATGAAATCAAGTAAGGGAGCTAGGAGACCAGCATGGTTAAACAAGGAACTGCTGGGCAAACTCAGGGGGAAAATAAGAATCTATGGATCATGGAAAGAGGGGCTGGTCACTTGGGAGGAATATAGGACAGTTGTCAGAGGATGTAGAGAGGCAATTAGGAAAGCTAAGGCTTCCTTGGAACTTAACCTTGCAAGTCAGGTCAAGGATAACAGAAAGGGCTTTTTCAAATACATAGCAAATAAAACTAACACTAGAGGCAATATAGGCCCACGGATGAATGAAGTGGGTGCCCTAGAGACAGAGGATATGAAGAAGGCAGAGGTGCTGAATGCCTTCTTTGCCTCTGTCTTTACTCCTGCAGGCTTTCCCAGGAGCCCCTGATCCCTATAGCCCCAGAAGAAGTCAGGATAAAGGAGGAGTTTGCCTTGGTAGATGAGGATTGGGTTAGGGATCAGTTGAGCAACCTGGACATCCATAGATCGATGGGACCAGATGGAATGCACCCAAGCGTGCTGAGGGAGCTGGCAGACGTCATTGCTAGGCCACTCTCCATCATCTTCGGTATGTCATGTGCAACAGGAGAGGTGCCTGAGGACTGGAGGATAGCAAATGTCACTCCAGTCTACAAGAGGGGCAAGAAGGAGGACCCGGGTAACTATAGACGGGTCAGCCTCACCTCCATCCCTGGAAAGGTGATGGAACAGCTTGTTCTTGGCACTATCTCTAGGCATATCAAGGATGAGGGGGTCATTAAGAGCAGTCAACATGGTTTTACCAAGGGTAAGTCATGTTTGACCAACCTTATAGCCTTCTATGAGGAAATAACTAGGTGGATAGATGATGGTAGAGCGGTAGATGTGGTTTATCTTGATTTCAGTAAAGCATTTGACACTGTCTCCCACAGCATCCTTGTAGATAAGCTGATAAAGTATGGGCTTGGTGATCAGGTAGTGAGGTGGATTGTGAACTGGCTGAAGGGAAGAAGCCAGAGAGTTGTGATCAATGGGACAGAGTCTAGTTGGAGGCCTGTGACTAGTGGAGTCCCTCAGGGGTCGGTACTGGGACCGGTGTTGTTCAGTATCTTCATCAACAACCTGGATGAGGGTACAGAATGTATCCTCAGCAAGTTTGCTGATGACACCAAACTAGGAGGAGTGGCTGACACACCAGAGGGTTGTGCTGCCATTCAACGAGACCTTGATAGGCTGGAGAGTTGGGAGGGGAGAAATTGAATGAAATTCAACAAGGGCAAGTGTAGAGTCTTGCATCTGGGGAAGAACAACCCCATATACCAGTACAGGTTGGGGGCTGACCTGCTGGAGAGCAGTGTAGGAGAAAGGGACCTGGGGGTCCTGGTGGCCAGCAGGATGACGATGAGCCAGCAATGTGCCCTTGTGGCCAAGAAGGCCAATGGCATCCTGGGGTGTATTAGAAAGGGGGTGGTTAGTAGGTCAAGAGAGGTTCTCCTCCCCCTCTATTCTGCCTTGGTGAGGCCACATCTGGAATATTGTGTCCAGTTCTGGGCCCCCCAGTTCAAGGACAGGGAACTGCTTGAGAGTCCAGCGCAGAGCCACAAAGATGATGAAGGGAGTGGAACATCTCCCTTATGAGGAAAGGCTGAGGGAGCTGGGTCTCTTTAGCTTGGAGGAGACTGAGGGGTGACCTTATTCATGTCTATAAATATGTAAAGGGTGAGTGTCATGAGGATGGAGCCAGGCTCTTCTCAGTGACATCCAATGATAGGACAAGGGGCAACGGATGCAAGCTGGAACATAGGAGGTTCCACATAGATGTAAGGAAGAACTCCTTCACAGTGAGGGTAACAGAACACTGGAACAGGCTGCCCAGAGAGGTTGTGGAGTCTCCTTCTCTGGAGACATTCAAAACCCGCCTGGACATGTTCCTGTGTGACTTGACCTAGGTGTTCCTGCTCTGGTAGGGGGACTGGACTAGATGATCTTTTGAGGTCCCTTCCAATCCCTAACATTCTGTGATTCTGTGATTCTGTGATAACGAATTTCTGAATGGAAGTTATTAATAAAACATGTAAGTGGCAAAATGTGGCACAGCTATTTCCTTTGCCTGGAGAACAAGCACTGTGGGATTTAATTCTTGAGTAATTTTTCTGTCTTTTACAGAATTACTAGCTCTCTCTACCTTTTGTTTTTTTAGAGAATCAGATATGGTTGTTGGCAGTAGAGGAGACAGGCAAGATGACATGTAGTAAATGGAATAAATGTGGATGCAACAGGAGTCTGGGAAGGAAGGAATCTTTTGCAGCTATCAGTAAAAATAAGGAAATGGAGCTATAACAGCTGGGAACAGTAATGAACAAAACACCTCAGCTGAGACATCTTAACCTCATTTGTGTAAGGAGGCTTTGACAATGGAAGTAGATTTCAGGTAAGAGGTATACCTTATTTTGGATACTCATTACAGTGGGTTAAAGAAGTGTCACAATTTGGGGAAGAATTGTTCATTTGTTTGTTTTTCTTTTCAAAATTTGTAGGTAGGCTGATACATCAAGTGATAGCTAAGGCTTTAACTCTAACAGATATGGTTATGCTTCCAGGCTGTACTATGATTAGTAAATGCTGTTTTAAAGCATCTGTGACTTGTTTATTACTTTATACCTCTAATTCATAGACGTGGGAAAGCAAGAAGAGTATTTCTCAAAGGTCTCTGTGCTCCAGTATCAGCTCAAAGTCCTGGATGCGGAGAGCTATCATGCTTTATCCTTAGCCTGTTCTGTAAGTTTGATGTTGTGTTCCTGAGAGGAATGGATTTTGATCCTCTTTTATTGCAGGCAATTTGCTTAGATTGTAAACTATGTTGACTGGGAATGTACTCTTATCTATGCCTGCAAATTATAGAATCATAGAATGGTTTGGGTTGGAAAGGATCTCAAAGATCATCTAACTCCAACCCCCCTGCCATGGCAGGGACACCTCCCACTAAATCAGGTTGCTCAAGGCTCCATCCAATCTGGCTTTGAACACCTCCAGGGATGGAGTATCCACAACTTCCTTGGGCAACCTGTTCCAGTGCCTCACCACCCTCAGGGTAAAGAACTTCTTCCTTATATCCAGTCTAAACCTACCCTCTCTCAGCTTCCACCCATTACCCCTCATCCTATCATTACAGTCCCTTGTAAAAAGTCCCTCCCCAGCTTTCTTGTAGGCCCCCTTCAGGTACTGGAAGGCCACTATGAGGTCTCCCCGGAGCCTTCTCTTCTCCAAGCTGAACAAGCCTAACTCTCTCAGCCTGTCCTCATAGGAGAGGTGTTCCAGCTCTCTGAGCCTCTTGGTAGCCCTCCTCTGGACTCACTCCAACAGCTCCATATCTTTCTTGTGTTGGGGCCTCCAGAGCTGGACACAGTATTCCTGGTGGGGTCTGATGAGGGCAGAGTAGAGGGGCAGAATCATCTCTCTTGACCTGCTGGTCACACATCTTTTGATGCATCCCAGGACACGGTTGGCTTTCTGGGCTGCAAGCACACACTGTTGGCTCATATTGATCTTATCATCCACCAACACGCCCAAGTCCTTCTCCCCAGGACTGTTCTCGATCCACTCATTGCCCAGCCTGTTGCTTGGGATTGCCTTGACCCAGGTGCAGGACCTTACACTTGGCCTTGTTAAACTTCATGAGGTTGTTCTGGGACCACCTCTCCAGCCTGTCAAGGTCCCTCTGAATGGCATCCCTTCCTCCATCGTGTCACCACACCACACAGCTTGGTATCGTCGGCAAACTTGCTGAGGGTGCACTCAATGCCATTATCCATGTCACTGACAAAGATGTTAAATAGCACCAGTCCCAGTACCGATCCCTGAGGGACACCACTTGTCACTGGTCTCCACTTGGACATTGAGCCATTGATTGCAACCCTTTGAGTGCGACCTTCCAGCCAATTCCTTATCCACTGCGTGGTCCATCCATCAAATCCATGTCTTTCCGACTTGGAGACCAGGATGTCATGTGGGACAGCATCAAAGGCCTTGCATAAGTCCACGTAGATGACATCAGTTGCTCTTCCCTTGTCTATTGATGCTGTTACACCATCATAAAAGGCCACCAGATTTGTCAGGCGGGGTTTTCCCTTGGTGAAGCCATGCTGGTTGCCACCAATCACCTCTATGTTTTCTATGTGCCATAGCAGAGCCTTCAGGAGGATCTGCTTCATGATGTTGCCAGGCACAGAGGTGAGACTGACTCACTGGCCTGCAGTTGCCTGGGTCTTCCTTTTTTCCCTTTCTGAAAATGGGGGCAATGTTTCCCCTTTTCCAGTCAGTGGGCACTTCACCAGACTGCCAGGACCTCTCAAATACGACGGAAAGTGGCCTAGCAATTTCACCTGCCAGTTCCCTCTGGACCTGTGGATGGATCTCATCAGGTCCCATGGGCTTGTATACCTTCAGGTTCTTTAGGTGGTCTCGATCCTGATCTTCACTAACAGTGGGTGGATTTTCATCCTCCTAGTCCCCGCCTTCAGTTTCTAGAACTTGGGCAGTGTGGCTGGAGCCCTTGCCAGTGAAGACTGAGGCAAAGAAGTCATTGAGAACCTCAGCCTTCTCCATATCCTTTGTGATCAGTTCTCCTGTTCCCTTACGGAGAGAGCCCACATCTTCCCTAGCCTTCCTTTTATCACTTAGATGCCTGTAAAAGTTTTTCTTGTTCCCCTTGGTGTCCCTGGCTAGATTTAATTCTGTCTGGGCTTTTGCTTTCCTAACCTGATCGCTGGCTGCTCAGATAACTTCCTTGTATTCTTCCCAGTCTACCTGTCCTTTCTTCCACTTTCTGTAAATTATCTTCTTGTCTTTAAGTGTGTTCAGGAGCTTCTTGTTCATCCACGCAGGTCTCCTGGCATTCTTGCCTGCCTTCCTCTTTTTTTGGAATGCATTGCTCCTGGGCTTGGAGGAGGTGGTCCTTGAATATGGACCAGCTTTCTTGGGCCCCTCTCCCCTTCAGGACTTCATCCCATGGTACTCCACTAAGAAAATACCTGTATAAAGACTTATACAACTTTATAGCTTATACATACCTAGTGAATGAGTACTAGAAGTACTATTTTCCATTTTTGTGAAAATTTTTAAAACCTTAGAAATGCAAACATGAATCATTATTCACATAAGGAACCTGCATCCCCTGGTTCTGTCAGAGATGGCTTTCCCATTTCTAAGGTATAAGTTAATTGTCAATTAGTTATAGTCTAACACTTTCTTCTGGGAAGTCTAAAGAAGGGGAAAAATTGCTACAGTGAAAAATAAAACATGATATGTGTATAGCTGAGCTTGACTTCTACAACAGAATTGTACAGATTCCTTCACATGCATGTTCCTATGTTAAATAGGAGAAAAGACAAAAGCAGTTGTGGACATTAAGGAATCTCAAAGGTTCATCTTACTAAGCAAAATGGTGGAATAGGGCTGGACAGCAATCTTTTACAGCAGGAGATAGTAAAATTGGCTCTCAGTTCTTCCAATTCTGCTGTGGCTACAGCAGTCACTTCAAAGTGAATGGAGATCTCTCAGCAGTTGTAACAGGTGTTGAAAGAGATCTACCATATAGTCTCTGCAGTTGACTCCTCTTCTTACTTGAGAAATAACAAAGCAGCAGAGAGGAAATAGTGACTTATTATCACCAAGTAATATTCCGTGGCCACTGCAGTCTGGCCAACATATAGGGATGTTACTGCTCGGTAAACTAGGGTGTGAACTGACACCAAACTGGGAATTTCACATTGGTGTCTCTTGAAGACATTTTTAGAGTATCTTAAAGGCCCATCCATTAATTTTTGAAAGAAATTTATCACAGTTAGCAGGAAGTGGGACTTTCACATTATTTGGAAACCAGGTGATTTTTTATTTGCTGCATTTCCAAGCTAAGCTAAATTCGTAAGTTAACTGAAACTGACTTAAATTACATGTAAATGTTTTCACCGTGGTTGTAAGCAGTTCAGCTGTTCCACTACATGAGTAGTGGAACCTATCTTTTAAGTATGAATAGTACATATCCTTTGCAGACAAGCCTTAATCTTTAGATGCAGTAGCTTACTCTCAAGCTAAATAGCATAGGGTACCTCAGCTGATGGGTTTGCCTACAAGGAGGTGTTGTGACTGAATTAGGTAGGATGATAATTTCATTTTACAAGTAGCTGCTCACAACAGTTTCCCATAGAGAAAGGTTGTGAAAGTTCTGCAGTTTGGAAATGGAATAAACTTCTAGCAGGGAGTCACTTGCTGCACTGTAAATTCCTAACCTAGCTTATATGTAGTCTTCTTTATGGTGATTTTTCGTCCAGATTTTGCCAGACCTATCTTCTCTTTTGTCCTAGCCACTTTGTACAGATTGATTTTTAAGGATGTCCTTTATATATTGGAGCTATCCAGGCACCTATTAGATCTAGAAGGCTGGAAACCCCAACGGCCTAGAAATCCTGTGTGTGACCACAGAGTGCTTGAATTATGGGCTTAGGACCAGCTGAATTAAAGTATGTTTGTTGGCTGAGTGGAATTGCAAAATGGAAGATTATACAGGAGCCGTGTGTGAGCTACACATCGAGAATGCTGGTACAGATGTTGACATATATAAGTAATTAGGGATGAGAACTAACCAAAACAGGATGTTTAACTGATGTAACGAAGAAAACTCACTGGCCAAAACTGCTTTGAACAATAGCAAGAACAGTTTGTGAATGGATGCACATGCCAGACACAAGATTAGTGTAAGTATGTGAACCAGCTATAAAGCAAACTGTGGGCACCAGATATATAATATACGCATATTGTTTTGTAAAGAGAATTGTGGTTTAGGCTGCCAGCCTCACTGTGTGTTACTGTCTGATTAGTGTTTCAGCATTTGCTGTGTTGTTTGAACACAAGAAAATGTGAATGATTCTGGTACTGACTCAAGTCTGTGGCTTCAGCAGTTAAGCCCCTAGAAGGTGTGAAGAACATTTGGGAGAAAGCACCCACACATGCCAGACGCAGAAACGTTCTAGTCTGCTGGCTGGCTATAAAACTCCTCATGGTCTTTTGTTGATTTCAGTTTTTGCTCCATAGCTGTCTGAGAGTTTTGAGGTCTGGAGTGGTGCTGGATCCATGTTTGGGGACTTCAGACTGATGGATTCCCCTGTTCTGGTGGGGTACTGCTGCTCCCAAATAGAGTGCTCCAGGGTCTTTATTTTCATCAGCCCTGGTTCTTTGGTCTGCAGTCATTGCAATGGGGAGCAGGGAAAAGGTTGAAGCGAGTAAGGGCTCTTGTACAGTCTGCCTTAAGTAATGATTTGTGCCTGATCATTAGCTGCTGCTTTCTCAGATCACTGTCCGTCATTGCACACACAATTTGACATGGTAGGGCTGTCCTGAACTAGAAGTGAGGTATTCAGCAAATGGGTCACTAATTTGAGCACGGAGGAATAGGGACTATTCAAGCAGATGGAGAATTTCTTGCGCTTCTAGGACAACTTCCCTGAAGATCTTCAGATCTTTTATGACTACAGCCCAAACATTCAAGTAGTTCTGGCCTCCTGCTTAATAAAGTTGTCCTTAAATATAGCTCCAGTTGTTCTCCTTGACTTTCTTCTAGGCAGGCTTCCTCACAATTATGGAGTATCATCTCCAGTCTCTTATCTGTCTGGCTTCCTGCAACTCCATTCTCTGTCATGGAACTAGGTGTCACTAAAAGGTCTTTTAGTGCAAAACTTCTAATAGTGTTAGAGCTTCTTTGTACATTACAGAGAGGGTGCAACTCAGCTGGGGAGAGGGGACTCAGACAACACTGCTAGTTTGTCTATGCAAGATAGCTATGATAGCAGAGAAAGACAGTGATTTCCTCAAAAGTTTTCTGATGTTAAGCATTCAAGGCATCCTGTCTCTTTGCTGCTTCCTGGGTGAAATAAAATCCCAGATCCCAGCAGAGCTCCATCTGATAACATGACAAGGCAGCATAGCACATAGACCAGGTACTGAGTTGGCTAGTTAGATGCTCTGTCTCCTGGGAGTGGAACAAGCCTGGTTGCACGGCAGCATTTTTTCAGAGAGGTGACATCAGGCTTCACGAGAGCAGAGCACATCCACATGAGCAGGCTGGTGAATCAGTAAGAGGTGTGGTACAGGAAGGCACCTGCTAATGTATTATGAACCAAAGGTAGACCCACATAAACATAGTTACTGTACGTTTGTTTGAGGTTAAATTACTGTCAGAGTGTCTTAGTCACTTATCTGTTGCATCATTGTTATAAATTACACATTGAAGACACAGATCCTTTTACATCCCTTGTCTTATACTAGACTAAACTGCCTGTGTGTACAAGCTCTAAAAGGGATATTTTCTAGAGAAGCACTTGGTCAACTCTGAATATGAACATGACGGAATAATTGAAATGGCCCAGAATCACCTAGGAGGAGTCTCTACAAAATGTCCAAGGCACAGAACCCTTGCAAGTTTTTTATGTTGGAGACTTCTTCAGTAATCAAAGAGGATTAGTCTATATAGAGAGTTAATTTTTTTGGTCTTTCTTTTTATCCGTCTTTTTTTTATATATGTATATTTTTAAAATTAAATCTAGTAATATTATGGGAAAAGATGGCAAAACCCTTTTACTACCTTTTACTGCCTTCTGAAGCCTTGTCTTCGGCAGCAGGGCAGCAGGTGGTGCTATGCTCTCACTGTATCAGCGTTTCGTTTCTGTTCCTGGGGACATCACCCTGAAAGTGGAACTACAGGCCCAAGGGAAACAGCAATTAGTCTTATCTCCACTTTCTGTTAGCTGATTAGAAACCCTCTCGGGATTGCACACGCATAGTTTATTTGCTGAGTTCCTCTATGCTGTGCATGTATGTCAAAATAAATATTACTGCATTTTGTTACTGCAGAAATGCATGGAAATCAGACGACTACTTCATGGTTACTTGTACTGTCAGTAGTTAGCACTAAAATTTACTGATTACAGACTGCAGGATAATAGTTAATTGTGTAATTGTTGCAGCTTCTGAGACAGGACAAACTTCAGTGCACAGAGGTAAGCCCATGCTCTTTAAGGACACTACAAGAATCTTCCAGTAGCAAAAAAGCTAAATAGCTATATTTAGATATGTAAGAAACAAAATTATTATTTCTCAGGATCTGAGTGGGTTGTTTTGTTCCTGCCTCCCTACTTGCTGTCACTGAAAATGTTAAACTTAGGATGAATTTAATTGCCGGGGCCTTGGAAAAGTTTTGTTCTCTTTCTCTTAATGATTTTACTCTGTACTAAGTCCTCACTAAACAAGCACACACAGTGGTTTCAAGTGGACTCCCAGTTCTCTAGGGAGGGATATGCTGGATCTGTTGCAGTGAGATGTCCAATTTGTGGACAGTACAGTTTAGTAGAAGAGGACAGGCTTATAGGTAGAACTTCAGAGAGACTTCGAGAAGCTTAAGGACTAAACTAACAGAAAACACATGAACTTCAATGACAAGAAGTGTGCGAGTGTAGAATAGTCCACAGCAGTACAGGCTGCTAACTTCTTTGGTGCAGCACTGGAACAAGCTATCTGGCGAGGCTGTAGTCTTTCATCCATAGAAGCTTTTGAGCCTGGCCAGATAAAGCTGTGGCTGACTCATATGGTGTTGGTGTTAGTCCACTCTGTGCAGAAGTCCTTTCCTGACAATACTCTTTAATCAATGCTGCTGTGGCTTAGTGCCAGGTGCAGTAGATCTATAGTATACACTACAGTTAAATTAAATATATGCACTGATTAATGAGGTAAATGTATGTGACATCAAAGTTATGAGGCACAGTACCCTAATGATATTGCCTTCTGTCCTCCTTGGATGCCCCTAACTAGGTTCAGCAGCTCTGTGCCACCTGGCCATGTTGTGCCTCTCCCTCCTGCAGCCGGAGAGAGACATCCTGCAGCTTCATTGTAACTCTGCTGGGGTAGGTAGGGTGCAGGAAAAGATGACCTAGATGTGGAGCAGAGTTGCATTTATGTGGTCTTTGAATGCCGGAGAGCAGAAGAGAAGAAAAAGGGGGGGTGCGTCATTCAGTTCTCCAGGTTTTCTGTTGAGGTAAAGTCCCATAAGCCAAGTTCTGGATCAAGAGCAATCAAATCACTGAGCAAGAAAGGGTTAGGAAAATGAAATATTTTGTAGGCCTTGTGTTATGATAGCTATTTAGTATCTGGATGTCCAAAAGCTCAGGTAGTGTTGCCTGTCACTAATGTGTTCTAGTGCGTTGCCAAACTAGATCTGGTGTGTTGTTCACTGCTGGCAAATTGTTACCGATTTTCCATTATTTTAAAATAGGACTGTGATCCCGAAAAGCTGCATGCAGTGTAGTCTGTTAAGAAGAAAATAATCTAAACCCCTTTTTTGCAATGTCAAATACAGACTCTTTAATGCAGGATGGAGTCGATGGGGGACATGGAGGAAGGAGGTATGAATTAACCTCCTTAGGCTCATTTCATTTTTATCACAAACTTCGATTACAGAAGAGGCATGTTTTATGGAGCAGTAAAGAAGCCAGTGGATCCAAACTCTTCCACTGGTCCTTATAAAATGAAACAAGAACATGTGTTAGGATTACAGCATGCATGCAAACAAGACCCAGAGTACATACAAGGCAGATACATTTTCTAGTCCAGAAAATCAAAGATAGATGGATATCCTTTTTTCTTTGGATTTCATGAGAACTGCAAAAGGAATACCCTATGTTTTAGACAATAATATAGGTAACAGTATATTGAAAAATCCCCAGAGCAGCAAACCTTGAGGATACTGTT
The DNA here is from genome assembly GCA_028020825.1 of Podargus strigoides. NCBI lineage: Eukaryota > Metazoa > Chordata > Aves > Caprimulgiformes > Podargidae > Podargus > Podargus strigoides. The sequence goes on from CM051663.1 coordinate 43,839,987, forward strand.
TTGTTTTTAACAACGCTTGTCTTTCTCTTGGACAATACAGTGTTGTAGTGAGAGCTTGCATATGCTTTCAATAAAAATTGATAGTGGGACACAGGTGAATGCATTACTCTAAAGACTGAGGGTGAGGCCAGTTCTACCTGCCATACAACTGGCAGCTGTTCTGATTTAGATTGCTGGTGTTCCATCTCTGTGGCTTTGTTAGCATGTTTTTGGCTAGCATGTTATATTTGGAGAGCTGTGTCTTCTTTGCAAAGTATTTGGAGACCTCCTAACATAAACACTACTATTAGTATTTATAGTCCTTATGTTCTTAGCTTTGGGAAAAAAAAATCCATTTTGAGCATAAAGGTGTAAGTCTTGTGATGTTTGTAACAAGCTGCTTGTTTTGAATTCTTAGTATTATGTGTTTATGTTGCTGTAGTCAGTAAACTTTAATTTTGTTCTGTTAGATATGCTATAGACATATTCTAAGTGATAGATTTGATACCTAGAGGTGTCAGGATATTTAGCAGTGCAGAGAAGCTGAGTTGTTTTTGCTTTGCAGGAGTCATGCAGAGTCTCAAGATTAATTTAACCAGTGCTTTAATTTAATCCAAGAAGGAACAGTTCACTTACATTTCCAACACAGAAACATTTCAGGGAATGTACAGGATCTTCTGCTTCCAGCACTGCACAAATGCATTGTCTGTCTCTTCTTGGTCGTGTCTGTACACAGGACGCCGCTTCTGTGTGCCCTGTTGTCTTTGAGCAATCCATTGCACAAGCAGAATCAGATTTTTTCTCTGTCCAGATTGCTTTCCAATTACTATAAGAGAACAAAGTGTTTGAAAGAGAAAGGGGAGGGAATTTATTAGCGATTAGGCTGATTCATACAGTGAGAAATATTAATTACCTCTTTAGTCTTATCACAGCTATCTCAATCATTATACACAAACCTTTTGAGAGAGGACATGGGAGCTCTCCTGCCTTTGTCCGCAGACCACACTGAGGAGCTATTCAGCTGGCTATTCACTTCCACCAAGGGGTCTTGTGTTTACCAAGGATCATCTCCTGTGCTGTGCTACTCAATCTGTAATTCTAGATGACTTGATCTTGTAGTTAGCAGTACACTAAACTACAATTTTTCTGGCTGGTCTAAGGAGCCTGCTGAAATGCTAAACAATAAAGCAGTCGCTGGAACTGTTTTTAGAGAAGACAGTTAATGGCTGCAGCAGGACAGGCCTTAACCTGAGGAGTAGGGTATGTTATTGATGATCATTCCTACTTGATTTCTGAGGAACTATCAATGATGGTGGCATCACATTTTTCATGGTCAGGATGATGAATATTTTCCCATTTTTTGGGGTCCTGTCTAAACCTTGGGCCATACTTATAGTCTATGCTGGGTTTTAGGTAAATATAAGTTATGTGGTTGTGGTATTCATAGGACTGAAATTAATTTCGCCCTTCTAGCCACTATGTATCTCAAACAATCTGGAAATATTTTCTAGGTTTTTAATGGATCTAGTGTAAACCTGTTTTAAACGGTGGTGTTTAGTAAATCTGAAGAGAGGTAGTTAAATAAATCATTTAAATGGGAAGTTGACCTTATAGACTGTAGCATCTGGGTTTCTCTTAGACACTATTAGGACTGCTACTCTTTACCTGATCATTGAGATGTTTGGGGTTTTTTTTAAATGGCTGTGCTCCTGCTCAGGTTTTACTAAAAAAGAAGGTGTGGTGTGAGAAGTAGTATGTAATTTGAAACAGGACGCACAATGAATTGAGGAAAGGAACTTTGACGCTTTCATTGCCAGTATAGGAAATGTTACAGAGCAGAAAAGAGCCTGGCATTAATGTTACTTCTTAGAAACAGAAGTTACAAGATCTATGTTATGATGCCCTTTTGTATGGGATTATAAAGTAAATTTACTATAGTTATTCAAAGTGGGGGTTTTTTTTAAGGACAAAATCAGAAATGTCACACTGATACACCAAATATTCTGAAAAACAGTGTGTTTTTATTTGGTAATCTTCCCATCTCTTTATAGCTTGTACTTCACTAAACCAAATCCTGCATTTAATGAAATGTACTTTCATTACAAGCATTACAAGATTCTGTGCAACCCTTATGTTAGTGCTTACTTTCTAGTGGCATTCTTACAGTTGCTTTGGTTCTACCTTGCTGTGCTCAAACTAAACAGTCCTGTCTCTTCTGACACCTTGGTGAAACACCATTTTTATGACATAGTGTCTGCTGCTTTTCCTCTCCTATATGTGTTCACCTACATGCCTTTTCATCCCTTCCTCTACCTCATACTTTCACTACTGCACTAGAAACCTTTTGTGGGGGACCCAAACAAGCTTTTCAGATGTCATATGGTTGCTTTCAGTTCACATAACGTTTGAAAATACATTTCTGTTCCTTACAGAGAAAAAAGAACCCACAACCAAGAACGAACCCACAGCCCAATTCCAAACTGGAAGAATTAAAGGATATTAGTTTTCAATGTCTTCAGAATTTTTAGCTAACTGCTTGATATGTTTTTGGATATGGTTATAGTTACCATTAACTTTTGTACTAATGGTTTCAATTTAATTTCCATTAGTTGCTTGCTCTGTTTTTCGTAAATATTACCTGCAATTATGTGCCATTTGGTGCTGTAAGTATAAGTAAGTGCATATTTAAAATGCAGTCAACTGAAATTTTAGTCTGAAATTGAATTTTTAAGTGCATCTCTTTAAACATGATAGCACTGATGATTCAGCCTCATGACTTGCCACTAACTGTATCTCAAACATTTCCTGTAGTTTAGCTCGCTGTTCCTGTCCCTTGCCCTCTTGAAATAAATGGACTTCCAGCAACAATTTTGACAATACTCTTGTCTACAAGTAATAAAACATCTGGAAATTAGGCTAGATGGATAAAACAGTTCCATGTAATAATACGTATCTGGCATTCATACAACCTCTGTATAATGCATGTTTTTTATAGACCAGATGTGGTATTTATGTGTTATAAGGAACAGAGGCATGTTCAGTCATGCTTTTTATTGCATTTAAATGCAAGGTATATTTTAATAACTCTCAAAGGGAATTGTCTCCTATTGATTAGAAACTGTCAGTGTGTTAGACATAAACCTGAAAAAGCAAATGAATCAGTCGTAAAACCGTAGATGTAATTTAAGTTGACATTAAGCTGTATACTTATTGTGAGCTGGCAAGAAAAAAAAAAAAAAAGGCAACTAATAAATTTCTACTTATTCATCCAGTCATCCAGTGAAGGTGATCTATGAATCCTTTGATCTAAAAGTTGTTTATTTCTTCTCTAGGACTGTGTTCTCTTACATTTACAGGTCTATGAAATAATTATTCTTTTATGTTTATTCTTCAGCCTTTTACATTTTCTCACTAAGACAACAGCTTTGCATAAAAGCCAGCTGCACAGTCTCCATCTTTACAGTCTTGCACAGCATTTTCAAGTAAGGTGAACTGAACATCTGTTGGGCAGAGAAGGGATTCTACTGAACCCTGTCCACCTTGCTTTTGTTGTTATTTTTCAAACAGTCCTGAAAAACATGCAACTGAGCTGTTTTCTACACATTTTCTTTGTCTATTTTTACTATTTTCAGCCTCAATCATTGCTGCTTTTTCAAGAATGGCACCCACCACTTTCTTTCATTTACCATTCCCATTTCTGTTGAGCCCATTGAGCTCAGTCAACATGAGGTGATCCTGCAATATTCTGCATTTGCTATAATGCTTCTGTTCCATGTCCTTTTTCATGATTATTACCTGTATGAGAGCTGTCAATGTCAAATCTCTCTTACAGCTTCTTTAATTATTTTTTTTTACTCTGCAATATCTCCTCAAACAAATAAATCCTCTGCATGTGTATTTCCAAATATATTTATAGGTTGTTTTAAAGCAAGTGCACTGAGGCCAGCCTTGACAAGTGTCAGTACCAGAATACCACTGTAGTTTTTCTAATGCATCCTTCCTTCTCTTAACTTCTACTGAAAGGGAGGAAAAGCCTGCAGGGATGCTGGCTTGGCAGCTATGAAAACTTTTTTTTTAACTTTGTAAGGGGACTCCAACTAATGCAAAAATTTGCTTAATTATCTTCTGCAGTTGTGAAGGCCAGAAATCTTATTCATTCTTGAATCATCTCCTGTCTCTCTCTTTCAGCTTTCTTTTATATTTCTTCTAAATCCCTATACTCTCAAGCTTCAGGAGACCCAGAGTACCGTGCTTAGATTACTTTTTCATTTATATTTTCCATCCATCCCTTCAGCCAGGCATCTTTGGAGTTAGGTTCAACATCAGGCTTCTGCTTTTCGGAACTCTCGCTGGGTTTGTATCTCCTTTTCCGATTTTGAGTCTGTAATGAGCAGAGTGGGTATACATGCTTCATTCAGTAACAAGATCGAGGAAGGCAGAAAGACATTCAAGTCCGAGATTCAAATAGTGTTTCTGTCAGCCTCTTGACTGTAGTAATAAGTAAACTGTCACATATGGATTTATTCCTAATCTATAGCCCTGACAGAGAAGGACTAAGGCACTAGTACATCTCAGCCTTAATGTGTAATTTAGATATGAGGTGGGTTGAGGGAGGTTAATATCCTCCACTCTTGGAGATTTTTCAGAATTTGCCTGGAGGTTTTCAAAAAGGCCATGAACAACCTGATTTAACTACAAAAGTAACCCTTCTTTGAGCAAGAAGTTAGACTAGAGACATCCAAAGACCAGCCAATATTCTATAATTTTGGCACAATAAAGAAAATAACCTGATATACATTAGTCTCTTAGGAATCTCAGCTCTCAAAATTAATTTAATCACTTAATGGGGAAGTCCAGAGTAAATTCTATGGAATTTATGGAGCTTATATTTAAAAGTGCTTTATATATAAGAAAGACTTTAGATTTGAAATATTTTTAATTTTCTGTGTATTCATAAAATGAATGAATAATTGATCCTTTAATACCTAATCAATGTAAATATTGACATATGCACCTTCCCAAGCCCCTAATCTTTACTGTCAATATTTAATTTATTGTGATAATTTCATTTAGAAGTATAGTGTGGAGCATGAGAGTTGTGACCTAAAAGCTATGGCTATGGGAGTCTCAAAGAAAGATTTGAGTAAGCACTGATTCACAATCCAAAAAGCTACCACAATATAACTACAAGACATTTGTAAGCAGTATTGCTCAGTGTACTGAGTAAGACCTGTTGAAAAGAATTTCAAGATTTATTGTGAAATATTTTGGAGAAAAGCTTTTTTTGAGTGATAAAGAAAGCCTTACAAAATATCAAGTTTCAAAAAAATAAAATAAATTTAAAGTGAAATGTGGATTTTAAGAGCTGCAGAATGGTTTTGACTGCAGTTAAACAGTAATATTTTCTTTGTATAGACCACAGTAACAGATGTTGCTTTCTTTTTTGGCAGTCTGTAAGTAATCACTTCCATTCAGTGAGCTCTAAGGCTTGTGTATTGTATTTGCAGTTTAATTTGTCAGAAGTGATCAGATCATGTTATTTAACTCCTGCTTCTTGTGGTCATTAGTGTCTTGTATTACCTGGGATGCTTTGTGTAAGTGTTCTTCATAGTACTGCTATGAATAAATGGTATCAGAAATAGACTCTACTCATCTATAATGCCTTTTATTATAATCATTTTCAGCACTATGTTTGGTCAGCTGAAGAGAGCTTAGAGGGGCAGCTTCATTCAGGTCAATTGTGTGGATAGAAGGAATTTGCAGTCAAATGGGACCTTGTGCTTAGAACTGCCTCTACCAACGCTGATAGTGCAAAATGGCTTTAAAGCAAACCCCTGGATGGAGGAGACTTGTGCTACTCCAATTTCGTATTCCTGAAGTAGCATACACGTACTGCCATTTTTCTGCTTTCCCTCCCTGAGGGCTATTGAATGTAAACAATGTGAAAAGAGGTGGCTTTTTGCCTTGGTTGTAGCTGGAACTGGAGGAAGGGAAACAAAGAGAGGAAGACAATTTAAAGCTATATCTGTCTACTGCTCTTAGTTCTGCCAAGAGCTGCTGTGCCAAGGTGCCAATATTTTAAGAAGATTGCTTAATATCATTAGACATATGTATTGTCATACGTAGATTTATTATTTTTTAAAAGTAATCAGACAAAAAAGACACTTCAGTCAGAAATACATATCTCTAGGCAAAGAGTTTGAAGTAATAGCTACACATTTTTATAAAGCCCAACTTGATTTTCTGATGAAAAATGAGATTTGGATTTTTTTATCATATTATATTTTCTTGACACTTCATAATAGTTGCACAGAATGATACAACATAGCATCTACCAGTGTCTGGTTTATAGGCTTTGCTATTCAGGAGGAAATGGGGAAACTCCTTAGGTCCTGAAAGAGGGGGAAGAAGTCAGAAAATAGGCTTGCAGACAGGAGTTTGATATGGCATAATATTTTAGTTTATCAGTTCAGAAGTCAGAACAGTTTGAAGTCAGAATGGTTTGAAGTAGTTTAGAGTTGTGTCTTCCAACAAAAAAACATACAGAGAATTTGGTGGTTTGCTGAAGGCATCTGATTCTATTGCCGGCAAAGGCAAAGGGTAACTTGTCTCTACTTCACTAAAAGCACGATTGGATGCCTAATAAAATTACTGTAATACACCATGATTTGCAGTTCCTGCTTAGGAAGCCAAGAAAGAAAATAGCAGAGGTGCTGACATTCATTGGCAAAACTCCCATGGACTTCACAGGAGCTGCGTTTTAGGATTAAATGAATAATGTTGAGAAAATGTGCTTCAGAAACTTTGAGTTAATCTGTTGGTTCAGATCAGGGCAGACTGGACAACTATGCCTGCAGGCATTAATAGGTCAGACCTATCTTTTCATGGTTGTGGGATTTACTGAAATGGATCAGATAGGGGGTGTGGTACCAAAACCTATCGGGGTGGAATCTGTGCAATCCTTCCAAAATCAGTCCATTACCAGGGTGTGACCGAGTATATTTTGGCTGTGCAATTGGCAGGCTCTCCTCTCTGCAGCTCCTTTTACCTTTATGGGCAAATACTGCTAAACTACGAGGGCAGCTAAGAGAAATGTATTTTGTTAACAGTTAGGACACAGCACAAATGCACTATGCCAAGACAGAGCAAGACAGGAATGTGCAAAGTGAAAAAATACGCAGAAAACAAGAAAGGAAAAAATACCATTGTCTTGAGTTCCTTAAGAATGTGTTTATCTATAAAGAAAAGGAATTGCACCATAAATAATAATAAAAGAGGGAGGAGGGATGTATTTAAAGAGGGAAGGGTGAAGTTAGTTTTAGATTTGTGAGCACAGGTAATATAAATGGATGTCTGTTTCACTAAACATAATTGCCCAGCTATGTAATAATTAGTGAGACAAAACCACGTCTTGATCATCTGTCTACTGTCTTCAACAAAGCCAAGGTTCACTCGATCCCTTTTCAGATGTCTGATGTTTGTCCATGATAAGAGATTGCCTAAACAGTGAGTTCAACATCATTTCTCACGAGCTTTGGGCAGTTTCTTGCCCTGCCTGGTGCCATGTGCTTGACACAACTAGAGACAGGGAGGGTGTTGGTTTTCCACCCTGCCTGCAGAGCTGCTGACTTGGGGCAGGCATCTGCCACCTCACTGCGAGGGAGAGCTGGGCTGCAGAACTCAGCCCAGATTTTATGACTGTCAGGGTTTAAAAAAAAGGGTCTAAAGCATTATACTTAGCAAGCAGACGATTGAACATGATGGAAATTCCACGGTAGTACCTGTGGTGCTCTAACTATAACACTAGAAGAAGAATGAAGGTTTGAAGAGATTTTCTTTTCTTAGAAACCTTGTTGTAGTAATAAATTATTAAAGGATCTTTTTCTTTTGGTCCCTTAAAACAATGGACTGGATTTTTTTGAGCTTATTTCTCGTGAAGGAGTATATTGTGGTATGCTGAAATATTCAGAATATTTAGGATATATTAAAAAGACAAATTTTACAAGTTAAGGAGTCTAAAGATTAGTCCTTGTTTAAAATTACTGTTTAAATCACAGACAAAAGTTTATGCTTTTTATTCGGATGGGCTGGGAGTCCTGTGCTTTAAATGTATTTTCATTTCTATAGTCTGTTTACTGAAATGCATTAGCACGAAAAAACTAAACCACACCACATTACTTAATGTGTGCCTTAGAAGTTCACACGTTAGTGTTATTTGGTAGGAAATAAGACAGTAGGAAATCTAGAAAATATAAAACTCTTTTGCTGTCAGACAACACAGCTCTTGTGCAGAAACATATCTTCACTAGACCTGCTCAGAGAAGCAACATAAAATAATTTTAGTTATTGATTTTATAAAAACTGTATGGAATCTGCTGTGTCAATTGTAAAGGAGAATTCTATGTTGTTTCTTGGTTTTTATTTTTTTATTTTTAATTTATTTTTTTTCTGACTATGTGTGCTGGTTTCCTATCTAGGAAATTCAATGGCATCTGATGAAACCACTTATGATTTTTGTCAGATATTTTGTACCCCAAATATTTCTCCCCATTTGACATACTGAAATCTCAAAGCCCCACAGCAGAAGGAGAACTTCTTGAAATGTACTTGAGCAGGAGGCAGCAGAAAGTCTTTCCAAAGTATCTTAGTCACAGGAGCTCAGGTAATCCTCTAGGCAAATTTTAGGATTTTGTTTGCAAGTGCACATAGCTTTCATTTGCATGAAAATCTGGCAGTTGGATTAACACTTATTGAGGTTTTTAGGCATTTTCAATCTTCATATGAACAATGAACATGTAAAATTTGCTTTAGAAATTTCCGAAGTCAGATTTCCAAATCTGATGAATTTTCATATAATTGGTCACCTATAAATTTCATTTTTATGTTTCTGTCTGAGAAAATGAGACTACACATGTTCAAACACAAGTCTTGGCTGGGCTTGTGCATACCAGAGGCTGGGTGCGTGCCTGTGTGCGTGCGCCATAAATGCACTGGCATTTCATACAAGCTACTCAGCACTTACAGATACCTGCATAGATATTTTGGTGAACTATTACTTTTGAACTACCAAATCCATTTATGTGAGGACCACTCTCTTAAGGCTGCCAACCCCTGCCCCCATCTGTTTATTGTATTATGACAAAGCTTGCAGGTATCCAGAAGACTTGTGATACGTGCAGTTTATTGTAATAAGCAATGAATTTCAAAGATGTCTAGAGAATGTACTTGTGGGAATCTTCTGATCTTTTAGCCAGCACAGGATATGATTGCTTCCACAGCTGAATGTGCATTGTTCCTGTAAGGAAAACCCGATGTTTTTTCCAATCAATTAGTTGGATGTTCCGAGTCACTATACTTTGTTATTCTATTTAACCAAAATTCTAAGTTTACATACACATGAAAGCAGATTCTAAAAAGGAAATTGCCTGTTAACTAAAACCTTGAATACATTTCTTTAAGAAAGCCCAAGCGATCAGTTAGCCATTGTCCAACTATGCACTTCAAATTCTAATTTAATGTATTACCTCTTTTACATCTTAACACACGACCTGTTGCAATGACAGAAGCTGTCTTTTGTATTTCCAAACTACTGTCTTTTCTTTAAGCCAAAATACACATATGTTGACTTGCCAAGTGGCTCCTTCTTCAGGTAGGAAAGTAAAAAGCATGTTCAGACATGTCCCGGAGGTTGGGAAAATTGCCAGAAAATGTTTAGTTCAAATAAAGCATCAACAGTTTCATTTTCACTGCTTTCAGTAGCAATCAGATCTCTAATTAAATTCCATTAGCCTAAAATAAAGCAGACCTTTGAAGATGCAAATCAATAACAAGAGTAAATGCCACATTGACTATAATAAAGTTTTGAAGCTTTGCCTGCACTACACATTCTTCGAAGTTTAAGCCCTTCTACTTAACTTGGGTTTAGCTAAATCGTCCAAGTTAACATTTAGAGCTGAGAGTTAATAGGCCTTTTTGGAATACAGTTCACCTACGAAATCTGGTTTCCCCTCACAAACTTGAAACTTGCAAGGTTTTGTCTGTTATGATGTGACATTTCTTTACGCATAAACTGTTTTTTTCTTTTTAAAAAAGGATTTGCTGCACTTCTAAATGCACCAGCACTTCACCAACAGTGAATTCATCTTCTACAAAGGCTCGCTCATAAAAAAGTAAAAAAAAATTTCAAGGCAACACCGTGAAGGACAACCTTTGTATAATACGCAGGCTCACTGGCAGGATCCAATTCACTGGTTTCCTTTGTACACAAGAACAATTAAGTCTCAAATAAAGGCTTCGAGAGAGTACATAAACAAGTCTTTTCAAACAATCAAATGTGTCCTTTTAAGTCCTCATTAAACAGACATAGGCTGATGAGGATACTTGAGGCTACTTGTACATATAAGAACGCCTGGGAAACAACCTCTGCTGTAGGCAACATGTTCAAAAGTTAGATGTAAACCACAGAAATACCAACTCTATAGGACACATTTCATTCTGTCAAAATGTCTGGAATCAGATTACTTAGTCCTCACAATCATCAAGCTTCACAGAATAAGACGAGGTAACTGAGACTCTACTTTAACCTTCTCATGTTCTGCCAAGAGCCTTCAAAAGTGTTCCTTTCTTAAGTGTTCTTAAGTATCTGTAAAAATGCTATTTAAGAACATCCAGAATTAATGTGGCCTTGAAACTACTAATAATGCTGTTCCAGATGTTTGTGGTGAATTGTTCAGCAGGAAAATTAATAAAGCCATACTCACACAAACAAGCTTGCTTTAAAATACCTGTCTGGATCTGTCCTAAACCCATAAAAATCAGGGAATTCTGTACTCTCTGTCTCTTTAAAGCCATGGTCCCCAGCAAATCATGTTACGCTTCCAAATTTCTAATACATTCTTATCATCAAACTTTTTGAATTGGAAACAATATAAACTTTACAGTTTACTTTGGTTCTGTGGACCGCTTCCCATGACCTCATGGCCTGCAGTTTGGAAACTAGTCCTCTAAGATGTATGTACATGATAATTGAAAGCATGACTATAAAATGTCTGTTGGCTGACACTTTAATTAGGTACAGTGGATGACAGTAGCATCAAGACATAGACTTTTGGCAGGTGTGCAAAATCCAAGGCCCTGATCTACCTATATATCCATAAGGATAGATTAGCTCAATGTCCCCTGGGCACTTTAAAACAGAAGGATCAAAAAAAGTATTTCTCTCATGTTTGCTCTTATCCACCTGAAGAAATCCAAAGCTTTCTTCTAAGTGTGTGACCCAGCCAGGGTATTTCAGCTCCTATGCACTGCCTTCTTTTTTCTGGCATCTGCCGGTGTATGGCTTGATGCTTCAGCAGGCCTGAAGAGGTTAAGACCTAGCTCCCTTCTGACTTGAGGGCAAAATAGCATCTGAGGGGAACAGTGTAAGAAGTCCCCAAGCTAAAATGTAAATTTCTTTCAGACATACATGTCTGTGTTTTCAGACTTGAGTGACTCAAAGTTGCACCACAAAAAAAAGTATGTGTATTCCCATTTCATGTCAAAAATCCTTATCCTTAAAGCCCTAAATAAAAGTCCTTAAATAGACCTTAAGTATTGAAAGACCTTAAATACCTTGTATTTAAATGTGTACTGCTACTCATGGACATAAGAACAGCTACTTAGGTGTGTATTCCTGTCCTTACAAAGCCAAAGCTATTTGTTTGCATGAATACCATTTTTTTTCTTCTTGCTTTAAATACTAACACAAAAGACAAAGATAAGCAAAAAATCTCCATCATTTAGGGGTCTCCCTAGATGACACACTGTCCTGTGTTTAAATTACCTAGTCCCTTCTTAGAGACTAAACATTTTAATGAATAATATAAGGCACAGCCCTATTCTTGGAGGCTTACCAAGAACCAGCATTGGCCGGTTCCAAGCTTAGGTCTGCAGGGGCTTGAAGGGGTCAGGTGGAACTGGCCGATGGTCCCTGGCAGAGCTGGAAGATGTGGGGAACTCGCAAGTCCTCAGGCCAAGTTTCTGTTGCAGCATGGAGGCTTTTCAATAGCGAGTAGGAAAACTTCAAGTAAGAAACCAGTTTAGCTGTCGCCACTGGGGGCCACTGCTACTTAGCAAGAGAGAAGCAAGGGAAGTTGCTGCCAGGCCTGGAGTCTGTGCTGACTGGAGTTAGTTCCTGGACAGAAGCAAGGAACTGCCCCTGTGGGGAGTCACTGTTCAGACATGGGAATAGCCAGCACATATGTGCACAGGGAATTGAAATCTCCTGACAATGAATGTATGAATGAGATGTTAAGACTTTCGCTGAATGTCACCACAGGTGATGGCAGAAGCGGGGCATCAACTGTTCTTTGCAGCAGTACTCCCAGTCCTGTGCCAGTCCACATATCTGTGGGAAGTGGCTTGCATACCTGTAATAATTGGGACCCCCTTGCTAATCAAACCTGGTCAAAAGTGGGCCATCATCACTGTTGTCTTCAGTGACCAGGAATGACTTTTCTTGCTAAGACACAGAACAGGCAATATGGAATAGGCAAAAAATAAAGTCAGGTATCAGAGACTTTTGGGGGAGAAATTAGAAAGCAAGACAAACTGGAAAATTGTAAGATCTAGTGGGAGGTGACCCTGCCCATGGCAGGGCGGTTGGAACTAGATGATCCTGGAGGTCCCTTCCAACCCAGACCATTCTATGGTTCTATGATTAGAGGAATTATGTACAAAATAGAATTGTATGTCTTCTCTTTATAGTCTGCATCATCTTTTTTTCTCAGTGCTGCTTTTTTGTATAAGCACGTACTGCTGAAATGATGCAGAATTGTGAATTCTGAACTAGGTGCAATATTCAGGCTTTTGCAAGGTTTTTCCCTAAGGATTAAGAAACCTCAGGTGAAAATCTTTTTCTCTTCAGACATTATTCATAGCTATGTTATTTTACAGCCAATTTGACCCTTCAGAAAATCTTTTGTACAAAACAAATTCAGCCTCAAATAGAAACCAAGGCCTGACTTTTCTTACCTCTTACACACAAGAGGATCACATAACTTACTGACTTCAAATGGGCTAATGTTCATATACTTTACAAGTAACAAGGGACTCACACCTCACAACCACTTGTCACACTGATGCAGTACAAATGTTTTGGAGAGGAGCAGTTACATGTCACGTACATCAACATTTGCCCCTTAGTGCTGGTAGTTTTCAGACAGCAGCAGATACTTTCTTTTCAGTCTCAGCTGCAATTCCATGCAGGAATGACATCTAAGGGCCAGCCTGACTGAATGCAATCCTTTTGAAAAATAAACATACACAGAGGTGAGAAAAATAAAACAGGGCAAAGAGGGATTTCTCCCCCTGGAACTAGTGGACAAGCTGGCGTAATTATTGCTAAGAACTGTTGAATGTTGACCTCCCACCAAACACTTTAAATATGTCTCTGGCACTAAACAAGCATTGTACTATATGGGGGTATCAACCCAAACCTCAGTTTGCAGGCCAGGCTGGAGAAGCCCTGAAAGGCAAATGATAAGAAAAGCAGGTGTGGATCACTGAGGGGTGTTCTTGGCCCCATCCCCCTGGGAGAGCTCTGGCACTGGTACTGCTATTGTACAGCGTTAATTAAATCATTCTAATTAATTCATTCAAAGTGTAAATTAGGAAGGAATAAAGATAAATTACACTAATACATTTAACCCCATGCTGTTTATTTAGCAGTTGAACAAAATAATGTGGTTAAAAAGAGTCTAACAAGGCAAAAGCCCAAGACACAGCTGTTTAATAGCATTAAAAATGAGATCTCAGCCTGTGCTTCGGGCACATAATGCTTGTTTGCATTTAAAAGGCTTGCCAAGATAGCTGTACTGGCAAACCTTGCCAGTGTAGATGCAGCTGATACTAACAAAACAAAACAAAAAATGTATTTCCCACTCCTGAATGAAATAACCTGCACTGGTAGATGGATTATTTCACTGGTATTGCTCTGCCAGCAATAGAACTCTTGCTGGTACTGCTAAGGTAGTCTGGAAGATATTTCAGCCACATAGGTATGCCTACAAAATGTTTCAGTGTCAATAAAGCCATACTATAAAGTTTGCTATACATTCAAGGATCCAAGAACTTGTCTCAACACAGGAGCCAAACCAATTTAAATAAAGTGCAAGGTGAAACTCATTTAGTTAAAACAGCAGTGCTTCTCTGCACAACAAGCTGGATTTGAGTTGAACAAGTAAGTTTTTGCTACCCCCAGTTTTTTCAGAGTCAAATGTGGCACTCAGAATTCCAGAGATGAAAATAGAAATATTTGGGGGTTTATATGCTTTCTGTTTTTGAAGGCAATACTTCCATTCCACATAGTCATTCTTTCAGACTGAAAAAAAAAAAACCCTCAAACAACAAAACCAACCCTAAGAGACTATCAATTTCACATGACTCTAGAAGCTGGGGCTTTGAGAAATGAGCCACTTATCTTGTGATCTGTGATAAAATCATGATATTTAGCAACACTTCAAAGATCCTATCTATCGTGGCATACAAATACTAGGAGAAACATGTTTAAACTAGTTCAGTGGGCATGTTAAACTATGTCCTGGGATAGGCTAGGCCAGCTTTTTCAGCAGCGTCAAAATACAGATTTGCCCATCTACAAAACTGGCTTAACCGGAACTGTGTTTAAATGTGACCTGACTTAGTTCTTAGACCAATATAAAGCAGGCCAAAGATTCCCTTTGGACCAGGTTAATTTATTGAGTGTTTTTTCCATGTGAGCCATGCAAGCATTCTTATCCTAAATGTGTTACAAGCTGTAGTCAGGCAGAGCTACCTCATTTTAACTCCTGTGCAGAAATGAGCAAAGGCATTTTGGATGCTCTTTGTCACCTCATGTGAGCATGATCAAGAGAACCATTGCTGTGGTTTCTAAGTGTTTCAGGTGTGGAATTACAGGCAGAGAACTGTGGAATTACCTTTTCTTCTCCTTCTCTCTCTGCTCCCACCAGTAGCACTGCTTTACACAGTGCATATGAACTGAGTTATATGCACACAGAAGGGGCTGTCTGGCTGTGTAGTTGTTTCTCAAGCAGATGATGTATAGTTTCATCCAGTCATTCTGCCGTGATTAACTTCAGCAGGTTCCTCATTTTATGGAGGACAAGGAAGATGATCAGTACTTCATCTGGTCACTCTCTTAGAGGACTATGGCCACATTCTGTTCATGCAAACCATTGCCCAAATCACAGAAAAACAGAATCACAGAGTGGTAGGGGTTGGCAGGGACTTCCTAAGAGTAGATCCTAGAGTAGACCACACAGGAACACATCCAGATGGGTTTTAAATGTCTCTTTAAATCTGTGTGGTGCTGTGTAAACCCTATATGTTGTCCTCTCTACAGACCTCATTTTTCACTGACCATTCTTCATAGCCATGCTCAAAATCGGTTTTACAGCTCAGATGTTGCTGAGTGATAGATTAGGTAACGTTATTCTACTATTTCTGTTTTTCATTCCTGGTGATAGTTGTGCCTGTTTGAAATTTGTCTTGACACTGTATAAAGTGATGCATCCTTGTGTTTTCAGTTGCATAGGATGATATAATCTGGCTTTCTGAATTATCTCTAAGGGGACAGGATTTGGGTGGAATCTCTGCAGGTTTTTATTGGGGTAAAATGGGAGAAAACAGGATCAAGGCATTTTATGGGAGATGTTAAGATGAAAGGAAAAACCCAGACTCATAATCTGGACAATCCAATGTGCAAACAAAGGTCGAACATTCACAGTCTAATCCAAGACCCTCTAGAGAGACACGACTCTAGTGAGCACTGGTGTCCATGATTACCTCTTGCGTAAGGTCGTTTACAATTTCCAACAGCTTCTCACACCTAAACAGCTTTGAAACATACTTTATTACATACAGATGTGCAGCATTTTTAGGCCTTGCAATCTGTAATACTTCATGTCGTAATCAAGCAATATTGTAAAAAGAAATAATCTATGAAACAAATTGCTCTTTCATCTGCTCCCTGTTCAGCCATGCTGTCCAGGCTTCCATAAGCCCCCAGGCTCTCTGGAATTTCCGATGTGTCCTGCTGTACACTGTGTCCTTATCTGCAGTCCCTGGAGTCCAGTAACAGCAATACAAGTAACCCTCTGCATGTTAGTGAATTGCTTGCAGGTTTTTTTTTTTAAAAACAGACATTTGGGTGACATTTCATTATAAGGAATGAACGAATTCTCCAAACTATTATATGCAGCTAGGAGTTTCTGGCTGGTGGGAGTAAAATAATTTCTCTTATCTTCCTTGAAGCCTCTTTAGACTAATAATGCTTTAAATGGTATTACCAAATGGTAAATTAGCAATATGTACAATGTTTAGTACGGTATCCTGTATTTTTCAGGTAGAGAGCTGCACAATACCATTATGTAAACACTGCTGTTATGTCTAGAAGATGTTTATTTTTGAAATCGGCCTTTTGCACAAGTGCGTTTTTGTCATACTTTGTTAATTGGGAAATAATTAAAGCCAGGCTTAGCTTTGTGCTGCCGTAGCACTCCGGTGTGGAGCTAGGCAGCGGTAGCCCTGCGGAGGCCTCACGGGAGCGCAATGACAGCGCGGCGACTGCAGCTCCGCGGCCGCGGGGAGGAGCAGCACCTGCAGCGGTGCTCGGACCCCGCGATGCCCGGGGCCCCGGGCGCCCTCCGGTCCTCCCGGGAGGCTGCTTCGCTCGGCTGCTGCCCAGACGGGGCGGCGGCCGGCGGGGACCGCCGCGCGGGACAGGGGCAGTGCCACCCTCGCCACCGCAGCCCTCGGGCCGCGACGCGCGGAGAGACGCGCACCCTCCGCGCGGCTCTCCCCCGCCCCTCCCCCACCGAGTGAAGTTATTTCGGTGTCTGCGAAGCGAAGCGCATCCTCTCGCTCCCTCCGCGGGCAGCGGGCAGCGGCAGCCCGGCTCCCGAGGAACACCGCCTACCCCGTGGAGTGCTGACCCTCAGGCAGCGCCCCCCGTTCGGCGCGGAGGCCGGCAGCGCACAGCTCGGCGGTGGCTGGCGCGGGGGGGGGGCTGTCCGGCAGCCCCCTGCGGGGCGGCGTGGGGAACCTCTGCACTTTCTCGGCCGGCAGCCAGGATGCCAGCTCCTGCGGGAGGGCTGCCCGCGTCCGCCCGTCCCTCCCCCGGCTGTCACTCACCCTCTTTGCATAAGCGCTCCCCCCGCCCCCTGCCCATATACCGCTTCCCCGCGCCGCCGCCGGGGCAGAGCTGCGGCCGGCAGTGCCAGCAGCAGCTACCGCCATCTCCCTGCTTTTCTTCCTTCCGTCCCTCTTCCCTGACTCCCGCCCTCCTCCCGCGGCCCGCCTCCCGCCGGCGGCACCACCTCCGCCCGGCGCTGCGCGGCTCCCGGCAGCACAGCGCTGCCCGCCCGGCCGCCTCTCCGCCGAGCCCCGCTGCCAGCCCCGCTCCCCTCCCATGCGCGGCGCTGCGCCGGACGCGGAGGTACGCGAACGTCCGCGGTCGCCCGGGAGCCGCTGCTGTAAGTCGGTGCCCGCTGACCTGTTGCAGCGGCGGCCGCGGGTGTGGGCGGGTGGGCAGCGGAGGGTCCGCGTTGCGGTGCGTGCGGTGGGGAGCGGGGCGGCCGGGGCCGTGCTCTGCTCTGCCCGGAGCGCCAGGCACTACCGTCCCTTCTGCGGGCAGCGGGGCACTGCGCGACCGGCGGTAAGCTGTTCGGTGCCTGAGGTATGCGGCCGTCCTCGGAAAGTGCCGGCTCCCGTGAGGAAGGCTGCTAGCCTCCCTGGTGGGCTTCAGCTACCTCCTCGGGGCGCCGGGAGGGCCGGAGCATCCCTGAGCGGGCGTGCGGCGGGGCAGGGGAAGGAGCGGGCACCCCGCCGCTCCCGGAGCTGGCGGCGACGCCGCTTTCCCTGCGCCGGGACAGAAATTTGTGCACGTGGTTGTTGCTCGGTAAAGGAAACCAAATGCTTTTTAACTTCTCATACTATTTCTTTATCAGGTTGGGAAGAAACTCAGCCAGTTTGTTTTCAGAGACGGAGTTATTGAGGCGTTGCGATGGAGCGTTCTAGGGGGAATTTAAAGTTGTGTTTCTTTGTCTGCATGTGGTGAGCAGTAATGCGTTCCGAGCACGGGCAGCGTATGCTGCTTTCCATCTCGCTGCAGGTCCTCGGAAGCCACTGAGTTTGTGCTAGAGGACTTTAGGTAGGGTGAGGATTTGGCTCTGTAGAACTGATAGATAGTATCGCTGCCGATTTAGCAATTGAAAGTTGGTGGGATGCTTAGCAGATTTCCTCTCCTTCAGCTTTTTTACTGATTCTTAACAAAAGCGCAACTACCACCATGTAATTAGAGAGTCGTATTAAAATGAGTCTACTTCAGGAATGTGTCAATAATTTGAAACGCTTAATTTCTCATTTGATTTAGGCTGAGACCGGCATGCTGCAGAGCTGTTAAGAAGTTGGGCAGGGAGTCTGTTGTTTCGTCTTCAAGTAGTGTTTACTACTGGGCTGCTGTGACAAGTAGCCTGTTTAAGTGTAATTATAAATCAAGGTCTTGGTTCAACCTCTGTTCCTAGATAAAATCTATATCTGTAATTTGCTGTCCACTTTTTGTCTTTTACATACAAATATTATTTCTAAGGAAAAAATGCCTAAAGGGAGTTGACTCATATTATTCAGGATGAACATTTGCTCCCTGAGTGTAAATTACCTCTACTGAAGTATTTGAGGCTTGCGTAATTTCCAACACCAAATAGAGAAATCTGAGATGTCATTTATACATTTTAATATTCTTATAAGATTCTGGACTAAGCTACTTGTCAGAAACTGCAGAGGGACACGTTTACAGAAACACTGAGTGTTAGTATATAATTGCTTGTAAGGGTGTTTGTTCAACTAGCCCACGTGTGAACTCATCTCAGCAACCACAGTGGCGGAAAAAGATATGTATAGATACGTATCTTTGTTCTGTTTGGGGAAATATGTTAGCTTATCTTAAATGTGAATTCGCATACTTTGAATTCCTCTCATTAGATGACACTGTGGTGATAAAGACAATGTTACTGGAACAGTTTTGACCAGCATATGTGAAATCTGCAAGTGCTTCACAAGAAATGGCATTGCTCACTGGAAGTCCAAGTCTTCTGTTTTAGCGAGGCGAAATGCTGAGTGCCTTACTCAGTAGCTGTTCGAGACTGGCTCTTATAATTTTTTTTTTTTTTTTTTTTTAGAGCAGTGGTCGTTACTATGGCTGTGGGTGGGCTTGGGTAACACACAGTGATCTGTTCCTCCCCTCTGCATATGGTCTATAACTCAGTAGCCTCCAACATACACATAACTGCAGGGTGCGTTTTTTATGTTTACCCCTATTTTGTAGTGGTTATGGGCTCGTTCTGAATGATGCTGAGCAAGTGGCACTTGCAGGAGTACAGAGACCACTGAAAGATCTGAACGCCCGCATTTGCAGCCTCTAACGTGAACTTTACCTGCCCTATTTCTCAACTCTGTGTGCATGATAAAATGAAGTTTTCGGTATACTCTGAATTCTCCCTATATGTGGGGGGAAAGGAGAGGAACTGTGTTTCCATATAGATCCTGACATATGTAGGCTGTAGTGTCTGCACATTCACTTAATTGGAATGGAGAGCAGGGGGGCAGTGAGCATTTCCTATCCTGATGACTGTTGTCTCTGATCAGTGGGTGTTTAGCCCCTGTCCTGCTCTCTAGCAAGGAAACTGTGCAGGAGTATGTCCTCAGTGTGAGGAAAGCAGATCTTTAGAGGTCCAGTGAATGCTTTGCACTGAATCATAATAGCAATTTTAAAATTTTTCAGGAAATGCTTTGCCAGCAACGGGTTCACCTTCCCATCTGTGTCTGCAAACTGTTTATGCACTAGTATTTCAAGCCATGACCCTTTCTGTAATCTGTCAGTTCCAGCAGGTTTCAACCTGTATATGGTCAGTATAATCTTTTTGGCTATAGATTAAGTGGGTAATTTTAATATGAGATTAGTGTTCAGGATCCTTGAATGCCATCTGAGTCTTTATTTGCCAGACAATACAATTGCATTAAAGGTAATTTAATTTTCCTTGTAGAAAGATTTGTGGTATTGTTCTGTGCTTAGTGTATTTAACAGGTTGATCTAGGGAGCATTGGTAAAATAACTTTCCAAAGTTTTGCATTGTAGAGTGAGACAGATACTGTGTCCTGTGTCTCTGATGGGAAGGATTCCTCTTTGGTTTTGAGGATTTTGGACTGAGCACTGTATACTGAGCTGTGTTGCTTTTCTTTTCAGTCCTAGTTAAATTTCATCAGGAAGTCATGTTCCAGATTAAAGGAAATGAACTATGCTACTTTTGCAGTAAGGTGTCTCT
Source organism: Podargus strigoides (assembly GCA_028020825.1). Classification (NCBI taxonomy): domain Eukaryota; kingdom Metazoa; phylum Chordata; class Aves; order Caprimulgiformes; family Podargidae; genus Podargus; species Podargus strigoides. Next base: position 43,860,323 of record CM051663.1, read on the forward strand.
TTGTTCCTTAATTATGTTGGTTTGAGGGGCTTTTTTGCTGTGACTGAAGGGAAAGGTGTATCACAAATTTGCTGTTTGATGTGATGAATCTATTATTCTGTATGTTAGCACAGTTAGTGAGCAGGATGGTACGGGTTATGCTGCAGTTAATTGGTAGGCGTTGTATATCCCATATACACAAATTGGTTGTTCTGCAATGGAGTCTGCTGCCCAAATTAATTATACATGGTTTTGATTTTGTTGAAGGCTCTGGTCATATGAATCTAGAAAAAATATGTATTTATTCAAAAATGTTTGGGTTTTTTTTTTTTTTTTTTTTTTTTTGAGGCTTGTAGCTCTTGTGTCATCTTGAAGCATGAAATGTGGGAATAGAGTTGTTCAGTTCTGCAGTGCTTAAACATGCTTAGCAATATGCAAATGTTTGAGTCTGTGAGAGAGGGAAGTATATCCATAGTAAAAACCTACACAAGTGGCCTCAGGTCATGCTCTGACTTTGAGCATTGGGTGCTTCCCAGGTAGGCTTTTGCCCTGTTCCTTATTTGAAGGTGCAGTAAAAGGGACTCGGCATGTGAATATCATAGCAATTAGGGAAGTTTGGTTCTCTTCTTTCTTCAAACTTCCTCTGCAGTTTGGAGAGAGAGAGAGAAGTGGGATTACTGCAGTAGTGGTCACAGCTGCAGCCTGCACTGGGCTCTGTATGCTTCACCTTCTAGTACTTTCACTGTGGCTTTTTGGCCATTAGCTTTATATGGCTGCCAGTATTCCTCCCTTTACCTGTACTCCATACTGTTTTGGCTTGGCTCTTAATTAAATCTGGAAACTTGCTGCTGTAATCATGCATAGACCTGCATATCATGGCAGATAACAGTAACATTCACCTCCAAACAGGGACCGAAACAGGATTGTGTTTGTTAGGAATAGGGTAGGATAAGATACACCTGGTGCTTTATATCTCCTCCAAAACTCAGAATGAACCACTGGCTTGTGCTTTGTCTACCTCACTCTTGAGGAAGCTTCAGAGGCAATGCCTTGGTGACTTCAGCTGATAGTTAAAACACATTTTTCTGCTGACTCTGCCTGTGTGTATGCTGTATCATTATAGCAGGCGGCCACTGGCAGAGTTCAAGATATAATCTCTAAAATTCACTCATCATATATTTTTAAAGGTTTCGCAAGTATAGATTTATGATCGTTGCAAGGTTTTTATTTTCAAGTTCCTTTTTTTCATTCTCTGCTTTTGCATATAGAATCATTATACCTAAAGGGAAGCTTCCTAATGGGATTAGTGGGTTTTTGTTCCCCTTGCAGCTTCTGACATTCCTAGGGTATTCTGTCTGGTAGCTCTTCCTGCTATGATTCAGTACAGGAGAATGTTTCAAGCATGTGCATGTGTATGTATGTAATGAATCAGCTGGTCTAGGTTGGGGAAGGGTGAGAAAATCAGACCTGATTCCTTTTCTTTCTTCTCTGACTTAGTTCTTACAGTATTGCTATGAAAGTTGGAGATCAGGTTTCCCCAGATAAACCTGCTCTTGGGCAACAAATTTAGAGTATGTCATTTATGAAACTCATCTTACAAAAAAATAAACACGTGCCAAAGGTAGATGCAATTCTCTGTCCACTCATCTATAACTTAAGGCTTTTTTCCCCATCTTCTAGTAAATAACAGATACACTTTTTGATACATAAAAATAATAATGAATTTAACTGTCTAATTAATATTATTAATTTTTTTTCTTTGTTTGTAGGTGTGAGAGAAAATGTCAGTCAGCATGCATGAAAATCGCAAATCTAGGGCCAGTACTGGCTCCATAAACATATACTTGTTCCACAAGTCATCCTACGCTGATAGTGTCCTTACTCACCTGAACCTTCTGCGTCAGCAGCGTCTCTTTACAGATGTACTTCTCCATGCTGGGAACAGGTCATTCCCCTGCCACAGAGCCGTTCTAGCTGCTTGTAGCCGCTATTTTGAAGCAATGTTCAGCGGAGGACTGAAGGAGAGCCAGGACAGTGAAGTCAACTTTCATAATTCAATTCACCCAGAAGTCTTGGAGCTTCTTTTGGACTATGCGTATTCCTCCAGGGTCATCATCAATGAGGAGAATGCGGAATCACTGCTAGAGGCTGGCGACATGCTGGAGTTCCAGGACATACGGGATGCCTGTGCCGAATTTCTGGAGAAAAACCTTCATCCCACCAACTGTCTTGGCATGCTGCTGCTGTCAGACGCTCACCAGTGCACCAAGCTGTATGAACTCTCTTGGAGGATGTGCCTTAGCAACTTCCAGAGTGTTAGTAAAAGTGAAGACTTCCTCCAGTTGCCAAAAGACATGGTAGTGCAGCTGCTTTCCAGTGAAGAATTAGAAACGGAAGATGAAAGGCTGGTATATGAATCAGCTATCAACTGGGTCAACTATGATTTGAGTAAGCGTCACTGTTACCTGCCTGAGCTATTGCAGACGGTGAGACTGGCTCTCTTGCCAGCCATATACCTTATGGAGAACGTGGCCATGGAAGAACTTATTACCAAACAAAGGAAAAGCAAAGAGATTGTAGAAGAATCGATAAGATGCAAGTTAAAGATCTTACAGAACGATGGAGTGGTCACTAGCTTGTGTGCCAGACCCCGTAAAACTGGCCATTCACTTTTTCTCTTGGGTGGCCAAACCTTTATGTGTGATAAGCTGTACCTGGTGGACCAAAAGGCAAAGGAGATCATTCCAAAGGCTGACATACCAAGTCCACGAAAAGAGTTCAGCGCTTGTGCCATAGGCTGCAAAGTGTATATCACTGGGGGACGAGGGTCAGAAAATGGAGTCTCCAAAGATGTGTGGGTGTATGACACCCTTCACGAGGAGTGGTCAAAGGCTGCTCCCATGCTGGTAGCTAGGTTTGGGCATGGCTCTGCTGAACTTAAGCACTGTTTGTATGTAGTAGGAGGACACACCGCAGCAACTGGTTGCCTTCCAGCGTCTCCTTCAGTTTCCTTAAAGCAAGTAGAACAATATGACCCTGTGACCAACAAATGGACTATGGTTGCCCCACTGCGAGAGGGAGTAAGCAATGCAGCCGTAGTCAGTGCAAAGCTTAAGCTGTTTGCTTTTGGAGGTACCAGCGTTAGCCATGACAAGCTGCCCAAAGTTCAGTGCTATGATCAGTGTGAAAACAGATGGACAGTACCAGCCACCTGCCCCCAGCCGTGGCGCTACACAGCTGCAGCTGTTCTGGGTAACCAGATTTTTATTATGGGTGGAGATACCGAATTCTCTGCGTGCTCTGCTTATAAATTCAACAGTGAGACATACCAATGGACTAAGGTGGGAGATGTGACAGCTAAACGAATGAGCTGCCACGCAGTGGCTTCTGGAAACAAGTTGTATGTGGTTGGAGGCTACTTTGGCATTCAGAGGTGCAAAACACTGGACTGCTATGATCCCACGTTAGATGTATGGAACAGCATAACAACTGTGCCCTATTCGTTAATTCCCACAGCATTTGTCAGCACATGGAAGCACCTCCCCTCATAATTGTGTGTATGTTGCAATTACAAATTATCAGGTAAGAAATAGCACCTTTGAATTCCTCTTTAATAATGCTTTTCACAAGGCTTTTCAGCAGCAGCTCTGAGGAGGGTAAGTATACTCAATCTGATTTTACAGCTGGAACAGCCAATACACACACATTTACATGCTGTTGTAAGCCAGGCAGCACATCTGTGACAAAGCCTGATGCTGGAAGTAATTTGCCATATATCTTGCACTCACGTCTCTTTACGGGACCTTTTCCTGCATGATTTAGATATAAAGGACTGAACAAAACCAACATTTTCAACTTGAGGGGAAATGCACATAATATTTTAGAAATTGAATCCTGCTCTGTGTTTAAATACTAAATGCATGCTAACAAGGGTTGGGTGCCGTTTCCCTGATGACAGAGGCTAGATCACTCAGTATATCCAGTAACAGTGCCCAAAAAGATACTGTGAATTCTGATCTGAAGCCTGATAGTGAATTCACTTGAATTTCCAGGCAGACAGCATGCTTTCTCCATGCAGACAGCCTTTGGGGAAACTTACTGTCTTATGAAAAGTGTTTTACAGGCACTTGAGGCCTAATTTTCCATCTCACCTAGACAGCATGGTTGCACCTGCATGGACTAAGGTTGCATTTGCTCCATTGATACACTTCAAAATACAGATTTTTCCAAATAGTTATGGTCATATATGTTGGACTAGCTATAGTGTCAGGAAGACATATAATTAATATTACTGGCTGAAATAATTACCAGTCTATAGCACACACTGTTCCAAAACAATTTAATTATACATAATGGGCCAAGCTCTTACCAGATGCAACTTCAGCACTGCATCTTCTCACAAGCAAGTCCGAATTTGGCCTTGCTTGGTTGGTTGTTGTGAATTTCTGATTTTTAGGAAGAGAAAAGGTTCATGAGAAAAACCTCTAAAAAATCTGGGTAGCTACACAGAGCCAGTATTTTCTAAATCTACTTTTTCATGCTAACTACTAACTGTTACTTCAACTATTACTCATTTTCCCTTATTTTTATCTTTTCTAGGGTTACATCACTTAAAATAAGTCACTGACATTTCCCAGAACTATTAATCTGTGTATTTTGCAACAAATCTGGCAAATTCCCCTTAGTTTTCCCTGACTTCCCCCTTGAGACTTTAGTACAGAATTACAGTTACCACCAGCCAACCAACCAAATACAGAGGCATGTTTAATCCTAAATAATCTATGCCCCGTGACTGGTAATTTCTTTTTGGATTTGAACAGTGTACAATGTAACCAGGAAGGCAGACAGGTTAGAAAGAATGAGGCAAATAAATACAGTTGCAGTAATTAAACAAGCTCTGCATTTGCATCTAAGTTACCTAAAAGTCCAGACTGATGGAGGTTTTCCAGAAAATTGGAAGAACAGCTTGTGTATAAAGACTTCCCTAGGTTCTTCTGCTTGGGACAGGTCATTTTTTTTCTTCTGGTGTCTTTTGCAGCTGGAGACATTTGCCTGACTCTTGCAGTAAACACAAAACCCTAATGTCTTTGAAGCAGCGCAGATATAAGTACATACCTAAAAATGTAGGGTAGTTGTGAAATTCCTTTCTCTGTGATACACTGAGGATTCACCTTGTAGTTGTCGTTCAGCTGACTGGGAGGTTTGAGTAAAGAATACAAGGCTGGGCCTTTGGAAAGCAGCAGGTCAGCATGGAAATCTAGTGTGAAACTGGGTTGTGTTGTGCCGTCAGCTGCTCTTGTCTCAGGTGGTTATTTGTCTTGAAGGCATTGCCTTCACCCCTCTCCTTGCTTCATTTTTCCCAGGCTTACTCTTGGGGAAAGCAGGGCAAACCCTTGAGACTTATCAGATCCTGGGAGCAAACACACCCCCATCCGCCAGCAAATGGAAGTCCTGATTGCTGTGTGGTGGCTTCCTCTCTAGCTGAGAACAATGTCTTGAAATCTTCAGTGAATTTCTGTTACTGACTTTCAGCCATTCTCAGTGTTATCAGAGCCGCAGTACTGAGTGCCTGGACTCAGGTCTGTGCCAAGAAAAATATTGACTTATTCTTCTGAGATTCACTTAATTGTTCTGAAGTTTACAGTACATGAGAGGGAGTGTTTTATTTTGAAAAACAGTCCTCAGAATATAACGGTGCAAAAAGCTTTCCTTTGCTCTGCAGCATGTTGTTAAAAGCCGTTAATTTAGCTTCACTAACACACAAAACCCCTGGCTTAACTAACATACAAGATAACCGGCTGAACGCAGCCATTGACTGAAATCTCTCCAATGCTGTGTTCTCATCCAGCAAGTAGTGTTTTTTTTTCTACTGATTCCTGCTGCTTTGTCAGTGGGTGGGAGGGACAAAAAGGAAATTACTTCCGATTACCCTCTGTTTTCATGGTGCTGTGTGGCCCCAGTCTGACAGCTCTTAGAAAGACTTCAGTCTGTTTTGCCCTGTTCTTCAAATTTGGGGATTTTGAGTAGGTTGGGGGATTTTTTTTTTTTCCTCTCTGTTTTGGAGTTGTTTGTAATTTTTTTTTTAAAGTTCAGCCCATGACAGGAAACACAGTTTTGGCGTCTGTGTTGATACGTGTGTTTCCATGGGAAGAATGACACAAAACCCTGAAGAATGTCTAGAAAAGACTAATCAACACAAAGTGCAGAGACTTTTTTTTAGACATGAGGAAGATAATCTGTTTCAAGCCCACAGTTGCAAAGAGGCTTGATGCTATGGGCTGTTATGTAGGATGCTCTGTTGCCTGTGAATGTTCCCTCTCGTTCTTGGACAGTGCAGCTTTAGAGAGATGTGCTGTGTTCAAATGAACTACAAGTTCACTGGAGCTTCTTTGCACTGTAATGATGTATGATTTGCCTCCTAAAATTCTATCAGTGCTTTCAGAAATGACTGTGATGAGCCGATGATGGTTTGCAAGCCGTCATTTTAATACAGCTTCTTAGTGAAAATGCAAAGAACAATCTCGGCTTCCAAAAGCGGAATTTTTCATTGAATAATCAATTTTTATAAAAGACTCTAGGATGGAATTATTGATGCATGGTGCACTACTGTGTGAAAAGAAATGAGGCAGACTTCTGCTTTAATAAATAGCAAGTATGTATTAAGTAAGGGGATTATATGTGCCTTTCTATATTTTGAATAGATTCAATTTGGAATTCTTCATGTTGAAAGGAGGCACTGGGGTGAGATACCTTTACCTCCCCTTCTGCTGTACTCCAGCCAGGTTTGCCTTGGCCTAGGGATAGAAAAAACTCTTTGCACTAAGTGTTCATATGGTCTTTTTTTTGCAATAGAACTTGCACAAGGTTATGTTTGCATAAAATAACTCTACAGAGCCCATTGTGTTGTATTGGGACAGGTTGATTTAGGTTTCAAATGACTGAATTTAAAGCCAAAAAGTTAAATGATCTTTCTAGGGTCTGCAGGATGGTTTGCCGAGTAAGGCTAGTAGCATAACAAAGGCAGAATCTAACCCTAAATAATTGTGTTCTTGGCTGGCTTATTTATTAGTAGTTGGCTATTGCACAGGAACACTGAGGTGGTGGTGGGGCAGGGAAGCCCATCAACTGGATTGTATCCTCAGCCTAGCTTTTACATTTTCTTTGATATCTAACAAAAACCTTATGGTACATTGTCTCAGCAATTTTCTCTTGTTTCCTTTTTTTTTTTCCTTTCTTTCTCTCTTCCCATGCTTTTAGTTTACTCCTTTATTTGGAGAACAGAATTGGAACCTCAGATCTGGAGAATCGGTTTTAATGAAGAAAAATAATTCAGCGTCTCTTGCATTTGAAGAAAATCATCTGCACCTTGTAAATTATCTAACCTAGACATGAAGGAATGGGAGGAAAAAAATCCCATCTTCAGTGCTTCAGCACGTGGTTTAAATATGAATGGACAAACCTATAATCTGGTCCTTGTGCTAGTAATTGTGGATTAATGCCAATATTAATCAGTCCTTCAAAGGAGAAAAAGAGAGAGGACTTCTCTGAGCTGTGCTGCACACAACACTCGATTTTCATGGACTCCACTGTTTATATGTGAAATTTGAAATGGTTGTCACCTCTCTTTGTGGTGGTTTGAAGTGCCAGCGCCAGCTGCAGGCCAGATCTGAAACAGTGAGATACTGCTGTGAATGAAGATACAGCGGTATTGCTGCTGAACTCTGCTAACCGGAGCGTGCTTATCTGTGGGCAGTGCCTGCAGCATCTCTTAGATCCCACATTGCATTGTCCTGTGTGCAGTGAGTGACCTTCTGCTTGATAAGGAATAGCCCAGTGCTGAAATGTTTTTGCAACAGTGGGGAACAAAAATGACATCCCCCAAATACTCCTTGTTCCCTTTCCTTCCTGTATTTATAAGTAATTCACACTCCCCATTCCTGTTATGTTACTTGTTGTAGATATAGTTATTTATTGTTCAGTGCTTGCATGCTGAAACAATGCCTGCAATTGTCTTCATGTTGCAAGGGCTTGTGTGAATTGTTGTCTGTTTTGCACATTTTGTGATCGCTGACTTGCTCTGCTGCACAAAGAAAGAGAACTGTTTGGTAACAGTTGGAGGTGGGAGGGAGGGATGGCTTCCCAGTCGGAAATTGAGGGATTACAAGGCAGGATCTTAAATTACACACATACTAAAGGAAGAAGCCATGGAGGTCACTTTCTCAGGCCACCAGCTCCCCAGGTTGCATGTGGTGTGTCTTGTAGATGGTGCCCTTGCCACATTTCATTCGTTGGTCATGCCTTTCAGTTTCTAACCTGGAAATAGCCAAAATCTCTTGCAGCTCTCTCTTTGTGCAGCTTCCTGATTGCAACGCAAATACTGTGGAAAGAGCTTCTGGATACCAAGCCCAGATGGAGTAATTGTCCAGAGTTATTTATTTATTTATTGGGTTGGAGGAGGTGTACCTACAATATAGCCGCATAGACCTGTATGAGTGGAGTATGGTGATTCAACAATAAAAACAAAAAACCTCAAGAGAGGTTAGTGATGAAGTCTTACAAGAGAAAAAAAAAAAAAGAAGAAAGAAAAAAGAAGAGCAGCAATTTTGCACTGACTGGATTGCCTCATCCACCTGGATTTCAGATGATCATCTGAGTGGCCAGGTGTCAAAGACTCAAGCACTCTAGCAAAATTCTTATGGGGATAGAAAATGAATTTCAAACCTCTCAGTCTTAAAAGTAGCCCTCAAACTCTGCTGCCTTTTATTTCCCTTTACCAGGTGTGTCTTTAAACACTTGGTTGCTCAGAAGCATCAGATACAATCCTGAGAAACCAAACTTTTATTTTTTTTTTTTGAATGAACTTGTTTCTTATTAGTCTGGTCTTGAGACAGAGATGAAGCTACTCTTTTTCTTCTGGATTTCAGAAGCTTATGTTTCACAGATGCTTTCTTTGCCAGGTCATGTAATGAAGCATGTATTGTATTGTGTTTTTTTCCTAAATGTTTCTGGAGCCCAACTTAACTGGCACATTCAGTAACATGGTTGGTGTGTGCTGTGGTCAGTATAAGTAAACAGCTGCATGGATGCATGCAAAACAAAAAATAGTCACATTGGTGATGCTTGCCTTTCTCTCTGTGACAGTGATGTAGCTGTATTTGTGAAAGCTTTGTCATCTGAAAGTGTTTACACTGGTCACTGGAACATTCTCTGTGCTGCCTTACTTTTTGACTTGTTGTTTGCAATAGACCCTTAAATTTCAGAAATAGAGTATTTGGAGTTCTGTGAGTACTGAGAGAAAATGGATTAATTAGCAAAGGCATTAGCAGTTTTTTTAAATGCTGAGGCCCTGCTAGATGTGAACAGTTATAGTTCCTCTGGTTAAACTGATTTCTTGAAGTGATAGATTCAAAAAGTGTTTAAATCCACAGCCTCTTCCCTCCCCCCCTTTGTTTTTTTCTCTTAGATGGCTTTTAAGCAACAGGAAAACTTAGATAGGGTAGGTCTCCTTTCTATATCCCTGTACTTGCAGAAGTTATTCTGCTGACGTAAACAGCCTTGAATTGCTTTTGCCTTTCATTTTGTGGATCACTCCGAGGAGTGTGAAAGTAGCCGTAAAATCAGGCTGCTGTGCTTTGCATCTCCTCTCCCCAGGCGCTGGTGACTGCACGAGGTACAAGGAAGCAGAGAACCCAGTCCCTAGGGGCCACCTTGTTTGAATAAGGGCATATAGGTTTGATACTTGTTTTCTCTGTCAAGCTGCTTAGAGTCCAGACATGAAGTTGCACTGCGTCTAACTACTTAGCTTATGAAATCTGTTTTGTAGCACCATGCAGCTTCTGAAAGTGGGATGAATTTTCTGCAGCTGTTTCCAAAGTTGTGGCCTGCTTTCAAGTCCTTGATTAATTCCTGTGTGTAGGCTGAAGGAAGCTGAAGTCAGGGTGGGCCTCTGGCTCTGCAGGGAATATGCTAGGCTCTTGCTCTTTGAATTGATGTGGGAATCCTGGCTAGTTCCTTGACCATTCCAGTCCTGCAAAACACCCCACACTTAGAAGCAAATGCAGTTCACAGTGGAGTGCACACAAAAACCCTGGCATAAGACAGGAAGGTTCCTCTTATTTTGCAGGCTGGTTGCTGTAGAAACATATAACAAAAGACAGCCTTCCTCTTCTGGTATAATTGTGCAGCCCCTTTTCTCTAGGTCTGACACGTGTCTGAGTAAGAGTGATTAGAGCAGAATAATGTTCCCTTTCCTGGCTGTTGAAGATGTGGTTCATGTGCTAAAAGAAAACTGTACTAGTGAAGAAGTAAAATTGTCTATGTTGTGTCCTTTTGTTTGCTAGTACATCTTAAGGTTTTGTAAAACTTGCATATTTTTTTTTTTTTTCACAATGTGAAACTGAAGGTCAATAAATTATTAGAGATTTTCTCTCCATGGAACATTCATTTGAAGTGTTTTCTCTTCCTCCCCTCCTTCCCCACCCCCAGATGCTTTGAATCCCTTATAATGTCCTTTTCATGTCCTCTTAATAAAAGCGCATCGACAACATACAGTTTACCGCTTTGGTTTAAGCTTCTGCTTCAGTTGCACTTCCCTTTCCTTTGTTCTGTTCTGCTGCTGTTACTATGATCTCTATCTCAAAGTTCAGCAGTTAAAACTCTGAGAGCCTCAAAACATTTAAGAACAGGAAATGCAAGTTTGTTGGTGCTTGCAGTAAAGTTTAGCTAGTGCCTGATATGACTTGGAAGAGGAATTAGGCATGTCAAATTCTTCCTCATTATTCTCAAGGCAAAAAACGCCATCTGTGTGTAAAACGTTCAAGTTGTTTTATGTAAGGCACACATACAGCAAAACTCTTTGATGTTTTTACCTCATTTACATTTTTATATGTATGCATATATATATATATATATATATATATATTTTAAATGCTGTTGTTTTTTCTGTGTTGGCTTAGGTGTAGCTGACCACTGTCCATGTCTAAAATAATATGCCAGGGGCATTCAGGCACAGACTCTGGAAGTTCAGTTACTCAGTTCTGCTGAGTGCTGACCTGCTGTCCTGCCTAGAAGAGGATTTTTCTCAGGTGTGCATCCATTGCTTTGTAAGAAAGGTTTGGGGCATTTGCAATCAGTCTGGGCTGGGGGAGCGGGACACTTACTGAAATACGAAGAATATTGGAAGAAATCAGCTTTCCTGCAGAACAGGATTAGGTTAAATTAGTTACAGTGCTCATTGCAGTCTCTTTGCTGGACAATAACCTGGGTTTTTTTTGTTTGTTTTTTTGGTTTGGCTTTTTTTTTTCTATTAGCATTTCACCAGGGCCTGGGATGCTTACAGCAGCACAGGGCATGAACAGATTGCTGTAGTCTGACTCACTGGTGGCATTTTAGGGTGTCAGGTTACTTAGTGGAGTACTTTGGTCGTGGATTCAAACTCCCTTTGCTTGGCTCTGAATGGGGAAGATGTCACATACTGGAGGTCTGATATTTATGGTGAGAATTTAAAATAGTTAGATTTAAAATTGCTGATAATTTGTGAAATAGACACCTCCTTGATACATACGTATGAGTACTAAATGCCTTGAATGAGCAGAAAGGAATCAGCTCATTAGCATTGAGTAAGGCTCCATCAAGCATACCTGGGTGATCAGCCCTGACCTGGGAAAAGTTTCAAAGGCTCAGTCTGTACTAGTAAACTGAACATGCCTGGGAATGGTCCGTGACACTGAGGCCAGCTGTCATGAAACAGCCATGAGCATTTTGAGCAGCCCCTTGTCCTTGCAAGAATGGGTGGCTGCATGCAAGCTGTTTGGGGTGGCCGCTGAAGTGCTTCTGAACCCTGACCGGGAACACTCTCGAGGAGTGCAAGTTTGCACAGGCAAAAAACCATCCCGGGGCATTTCAAACAAATTAGTGGAACCACCTTCCAGTACCTAGGAACATTCCTGAGTGTGGTTTAGTTGTCTCAGCTGGGACATCCTAGTAACATCACACTTAGGGCCTGGATAACTTGAAGTTGTCTGACCCAGCATTAGTGACTTAAATGCTGTTAAAGATGGAGGAAGGAATGCTGTCTCTGAGTGACCTGGACTTTGATAAGTGAAAAAGATGGGTCCCAAAGAGGTGGAGATATGCTGCTGCTTCAAATGCCCTGACACAAAGCTTTGGAAATGCAGAGGGAAGAGGGCAGGAGCGCCCACGCATGCATGAAGAATGGTTGGTGTGCCTGGTTATAGGAGGTGGAAGCACCCTGCAGGCTTTGCAAGTGGCAGCATGGTGTCTCCTCCTTCTGGTTGCAAAAAAAAAGAAAATGGAGAAGAGCTCGGTCAGAAGAGACAGCTCAGGTGTCCATGTGGGAGCACATCTATGTGCCAATATCCTTGACTAGCAAATATGAAGTGAGAAAAAGTTAAGATTCCTTTGTTGTAAAGGATCAGTATTCCGTGGCTTTACTGGCATATCATCCCTTTTGGCCTTTACACCTCTGTAAGACCTGCATGATTTGCTCCCCTCTATGATGTGAAAGGCTGCGATCTGAAATGGTAATCTGGTCTATCATCTGTGTATGTGTATGCATATAAACCACACAGAAAAATACAGAAACATAAATATCACAGGAAAATTGTATGTTTATTCAAATCTTTGCTAACATGCACATATACAACAGGACCATCTGTCCTCTATATGTCTTTAATAATGGTCTGTGAATTTGAAAGTGTCACTATTTTTTAGAAACTGTACATTTAAATATGAGAATCACCCTTAAGACTATAAATGTACGTGAGGCATGACTGAATTAAAATGTGGTTAAATAAATTACAAATCTCTTTCATAATCATGTTTAGGCTATGCTTCTGGCCGGACAAAGCTCTGACGGTCTCAGGAAAACAAATTAGACTGTGTCTTTTGTGTGTGTGTGTGCGTGTGTGTGTGTGTGTGTGTGTCTAGTTACCCTAGAAACCATAATCTTTATCTCTGAAGCGATGGGGAGCTGTGAAGGAGGCAAAGCCACTGGAATTTCTGCTAGGACTCTTCCTAATCCTACTCTTATGTTATCAGACATTTAGTAAATTACTTAACTCTTGTGTACCAGATGAAGTTCATTAGGTATTTTGCAATCACTTTGCGGAATTTGTGGGTCATAGCCTGTGCTCTGATTCAGAGGTAAAGTTTATGGTTGACTGTTATTTAATTCCAATTGTATATTTATATAAGCCAGAATCACAAATACAAACTAAGATTTTACAGATCTGCAGCTCTCTCCATGAAATGTCAATGTATCTCATCACTTTTCATCCCAACAACAGGTTTCTGAGAGAGCAAAGATATTTAGTCCTAGCTTTGAGCCAGGAAGCTGGTGCATGGGGGATTTGTCAAAGGATACAACAGGAGTCACAGCAGAGCCTCCTCAGGTCTCCTGGCGCCTTCTCCCGCAGTGACTGCATGCACTGTGCTGGTCAGTGAGATGTCTCTCTGCTTTACAAGACTCGCTGTGAAAGCTTCTTGTCTCATTCACAATATTAATTGGCTTGGGAAATGGTTAAACTGTTTACAGAGATGTTGTCTCCCAGGACTAACAGAATTATAAAGGACTTGCCACAAGGTAAAGAGAAGTGGGCTGGCTTTTTATGTAGCAGTGAAGGACAATAGTTCTTTCAGATGAATGGTTTACTCTTTAGCTAAAAAGCACTGATAGGAAGCAGACAGATTCTGGAAGCCACTGGTAACAGAGTATTTACACAGACTTGAAATGTTATCTTGCTCCTCGGCATCCTCCCAGTATGGAGAGGTACTGAGCAGAAGAAAGAAAGAAACATGCAGGTCAGATTTTTTATCTTAAAGGTAATAAAGGCTTTCTTTTCTCTTCCAAAAATAGAAACACCTTGTCTTACAAATACTGGAGTAGTTTAAAGCATGGGGATTGCTGTAAAGGAAGGGGCTCAGGCAATGCAGATTTTCTCTGACGGCAAATGCCTGGCTGGAGTGACCTGGCTCAGAGTATGGGAAGCGGCTGGGTGAGAGGAGGTCACGGGGTTGGTGGAAGTGTCCCTGGGTGCACAGGGTGGTGGTCCAGCTTTCATTTCCATGTCAATTTAGCCCTTACTTTCCTTCATGCCCATCTTCGCTCTTTCAGCTTGTTCCTGTGTAAACTCCTCCTAGACCTGTCGCCCCAGCCCATACACTTAGATGGGGAGAGCAGTGAATCTTGTATATGTTAGGAGAAAGGGAGGTGAAAAGCTTTTAATGGCACTTGCTTACATATTGCTATTGAATGAGGTCCAGGAGCTGTATCCCACAGCCTGATAATCCTGCAGAGGATCTGTCTTTGTCTCACTCCACCTGAATAGCAGAGCTTTAGCCCCTTTTTCACATGGCTTGTGGCTATTAGCTGTTTGCAACCCTGTTTGGCACAGGCCTGTATCTAGCTGTTTCTGGTTAACTTTGCAAAAACCCTGAAAATCTAATGTCATAAGGTAAGATCCGATGTGTTGTGTTAGCTAGTGTTTTGTTAGCTTTAAAAGGGTTAGTCATCAGTGCTGATGTATGTCCTCTTCTGTTTAGCTGAAACATGCCTTTCATCTTTGATCCTACAAACAGGGTTCTGGAACAGTTGGGTGCGTGCAGACGCTCTTGCAGGGACCGGCTTGCCCTGCTCACGGGTGACCAAACACCCTCCCTGTTACGAGCAGCATTTCATGTTGGGATTTACTAGCTACTTTGCATTTTCAGCAAATAGTTTTGAGTTGATAGAAACTGTTCCCTTTTCCCCACCTCCCACCCAGATGAAAATACCCCTCCTTTAGTCACAAAGTAAGTCTGTCTTTCCTCACCTCATACTTTGCAAATGTTGTTTGTAAATCTTGTGGCGGATGTTTGGTTTGCTGTAGAAATGTGGAACTTTTTTTCCGGGTGTGACTTGGCAGCAGGCATGAAACCCACCTGCTTTTGTCTTCCTGGCTGCATCATTGCAGTGAGGTGGGCATGGCAGGATGGAGAGAGATCTGCTCAGGTAAAAAGCTGCTGCTTGTGGAAGATGCTTTGGGTGTGCAGCCCAGGAGTCAGGGATGGAGGTGTCAGTAGGACAAGTGGTGACTGTGACATCTTGAAAAATACATGATCTTTTTTCCAGTTGGGGCAGACCTAAAGCAAAGCCTCCAAGATGCTACAGGAATAGAGTTTCCTGGGGACTTACAGGAGATTTTGTAGTGTTTTTCGGTGCACACAGTTGCTGGACTAGTGGGCAAAGCTGCAGGAAAAAATACATATTTTTCTGTTTCACGCTCCTCCTGCATGAAAACACGGTATTTGTGTCCAAGCATCTTCACTTTGTTCACCTCATACAGTGCATTTGGGTGTTTCCATTTAAAAGTTACTCTGTCTGATGCTATAATAAAATATTACTTTAATGATCAAATGCCTGTGGATATCCACAGTCTGTCTCACTTTCAGGAAAGGGTAGGGCACACACAGCTCAAGCCCCTGCCTTGTTCAGGGTCATGTTGAGCTGACACTTGAATTTTCTTGCCTGGGGGCCACGGACAGAAAGTGGGGAGAAAGGGCCTTGCTGTAATTGCTGGTCCTGGTGGACAGATGGCTCAGAGCTGGTTGCAGCCCTGGAAACCAGGAACACAGCCTTGGATCCTGACTGTATGCCAAGGCTCAACTTCAGGTAACTACAAATGCACCTGCCAATAAGCTGAGACATATTTTCTCACTCCTTGCAGCTTCTTTGGTCCTTGGAAAAATGAGCCATTTCTTTCTTCTGCTGTCATCCGTTTCAAAGTTGCAAGGATGAAAAATATTTATAATTAAAACCACCAAACATTAAAAATGGTGATACAGGCCTTATAAATTCAGAGGTAAACTAGCTGGCTATTTAGACAATTGTACAGTCAAGCCCTACAATTAGAATATTTAAATAGAAAGGCATAAAAGTAGTTTTTAAACTTAGTTGAAATAGCAAAAAATTGATTCATCTTGATCTCTAAAATACATAAAGACTTTTTCCCCCTCTATTCTTCTTGAGCTGTTCTTGTTAAAAGCTGGCCTATAAGATGCTGCAGCTTTCTCCCTTTCATCAATGCTAGCATGTGTGAGTTGCAGGATTGAGGCCCATGCTAATAGGAAAAAATTTCATGAGGAACACTGCAGGGAACTGATATGAAGGGTTGCAGGATGGCCAAATGGTTTAATTTTTCTATTGAGGGCACCAAAAAGAATGCTCCTGTGAAAAACAGAGATTACCTGCTCCTAAGGGTGCTTGAACAATGCAATAGAACGAAACTAAGATAGCTTGGAAAATCGTAATGCTGAGCATTTAAACAATACAATTTTAATAGTTTTAGATTGTCATTGTTAGAATTTATTTAGCATTCTTTACTAGTTATGCTGTATTAGTTTCTATACAGGATAAAATGCAGAAACATGATATGTATTCACTGAAATTTCCCCTGCCTAAGCAGTGGTGTGTGCATTAAAATAAAAAAAGTATAAAATGCTTTTTACAGCAGGCTGGCAAGAACTGTATTGACAGAGAGAGAAATGTCATTACTTTTTCTTATATGAATAAATAGGAAGAGAGTAGTTACTTAGTGATCTTGACAGCCCAGTTGAGAGTTCATGGTATTTCTGAGGAATTAGATGCAAAAGTATTAAATTTATTTCTTTCTGTTCTTATGGCCATAACAACTAGTGACCCACCTGTTCTCTGGTGCTGTTGAACACCAGCAGCACCTCCAACGATGTGTTCAGTGAACACGTTGTTAGCACTGAGCATGTCTCGGGACCAGGTGCACAGATGAAGGCTAACATCAGGCTGGGGCAGACAGTTGTTACTCTAGTTCAGCATCCTGCATGGGTTTATCCACTTCTAAAGTCCATCAGAGCAGCTGCAAGAAACCCTGCAGCAGGCACCTGTAGCATAACTAACCTTCCTGAGAAGTTTCTCTTTGCTTTTCTGGACACAGAGTAGTTTCCTTAAAGTCATCTAGATTAAGTACTGCCTCTCCCACAGCAGCCTGTGACCAGCCTCAGAGTTACCCTGTTTGCCAGCAGCCACACCTCAGAGAAATGCCCTGCCACCACCTCATTTATTGCTTGAACCTGCAGCAAGGTACAGAAGATGCCAGCCTAGGACCTGTGTGCATGCAGGACCTGGAAAATGGTGCATATAATAATTTTATAGCTTTATTAGTATGAAGATCTGAAAATGAGTGTCTATCAAGCATGTTCAAGCATTACACAGTCACCAAATCCCAGAAGGGCTGAGGTTGGAAGGGGCCTTAGGAGACTGGAGGCGGTCGAACCTCCGCCCCAGCTCCCAGCAGGGTCAGCCACAGCAGGTTGCTTAGGACCGTATCCAGTCAGGTTTGAATATTTCCAAGGATGGAGATGCTGCATCCTCTCCAGGAAACCTGCTCCAGTCTTTTACCACCCTCACAGTAAAATATGTTTGCTTATGTTTAAGTGGAATTTCTTATATTTCAGTTTGTGCCCATTGCCTCTTGTCCTGTCACTGGGTGCTGCTCTGAAGAGTCTGTCTCCACACTTTCCCATCAGGTCATCGGCTACATCTTTTCGATTCAGCTGTGTTTTATAAATAGGCAAATATTTATCTTTTTAAAATAATCTGCTGAAGTGGTATTGTAGCAGAAAGGATGTTCTATTGAAGTTGTTTGCAATGAATGTGTGTGGTGTGCATATGCTAGTTATGACCTTTCTAACCAAGACTTGGTACTAATTTAAAATGAGAATTATGTATTATAATATAGCTGCTGAATTTAGAATCTCTTGTGGAACAGGCAGTATCTATTACATTACAAACTCCATATACCGTGTCTTCTTTCGCTAGGACTTTTACTATATAAACCCTGAAAATATTAACCATGTATACGAGCTTCAGAGATACAGTCTGCTGCTCCGCCACTTAAAATATATTTTCAGCATGTAATAAAATAAAGATTAGTCTTTTTATGGTAAGGCAGACACCTAGAAATCAGTGTTATTTTATAGGCAGTCTATATCTTTCCAGTGGACAAGGTAGATAACCTTTGGGGCAGGAGGAATGGCTAACAAATACATTAAAATGTGTAAGGTTTAGAAGGAAAATATTTCTTGTTATTATCTGGTAAGTATCCCTTTCTGCCAGTAGCTGAGATCTTGACTCTATCTTTTTGGTAACGTGGTGCTCACAAGGAAATTAGTAGGAAATGGGTGTGTAAAACAGAGCAGGACTTAACATAGACCAACAAAGTACAAAGCTTTCTAATATTGCATTGTTATGGCACTGATATATTGTAGGCAGAGAAGGTGTTATTACAAATTATAAAATGATGGTTTGAGAGGCTTTGTGGGGAGGAATGAGTTTATTAGCAAGTGACTAAATAGTGTATTGTGTTTGACTCAGAGAGTAGAAGAGATGGTTTATTCACCAGCCTA
Organism: Podargus strigoides; assembly: GCA_028020825.1. Taxonomy (NCBI): domain Eukaryota; kingdom Metazoa; phylum Chordata; class Aves; order Caprimulgiformes; family Podargidae; genus Podargus; species Podargus strigoides. Next base: position 43,878,740 of record CM051663.1, read on the forward strand.
ATGCGTAAAAATGAAATGCAAATCATCAAGGAAGGCAGCAGCCTTTATGAAAATAATTTCAGACCCAAACCTTCCTGTCGTGTTTCAGATCTCCTTACCTCTGCTTTGGACTCACTCTCAAAAAACCATGTGCACACTGTTGTGCAGCTGGAGGGTGGCAACAATGGTGCTGCTGGGATTTTTAAGATTGAAAGATTGTTTTTATTTAACTGAATAGTTGTAGCCAAATAACATATTTCTGTAAGAATCTGGAAGGATAAAGTGCTGTTCAGCCTCCACATGTTATTAGTTAAATGATCAAACCAAAGTTTCAAAAACAGTTTGCCGTGAAGGCAGGACAGGCCCATGGATAGTTAACTGCTGGTTTACTGGTAAATTAAAAAGTGGATTAGTTAACCTGTGTTACAGATCAGAAAGACAGAACTACTTGCTTGTGTTTTGTCTTGACTGTGCTGCTGGCATTGAGAGAATACTTCCAATGATACTTCTGAAAAAAACCCAAACAACTGGAAAAACGTGGAGCTTGTCTTGACTGTGGCCATTGCCCACAATCATTCTCTCAAGCAGGTATATGTGGGTAAGGAGATTTCCAGGACAGGGAGAATTTTCTAGGGAACAGCCTTTGCAAATTCAAGACTCAGATTTGTCTTTGTTCCTCTCTGCTATGAATTGTAGCCACAACCTTCCACCTATTGTTTTTGGCCCCCATGGTTTTAAAAAACTATCATTTTCAACCAAAATTATAGAATCACAGAATGGTTTGGGTTGGAAGGGACCTCAAAGATCATCTAGTTCCAACCCGCCTGCCATGGGCAAGGAAACCTCCCACCAGACCAGGTTGCTCAAATCCCCATCCTACCTGGCCTTAGATGCTTCCAGAGAGGGGGCATCACAGCTTATCTGGGCAACCTGTTCCAGTGTCTTACTACCCTCACAGTAAGGAATTTCTTTCTAATATCTAGTCTAAACCTACTCTCTTCCAGCTTAAAGCCATTACCCCTCATCCTATCACTACAGGCTCTTGTAAAAAGTCCCTCCCCAGCTTCCTTGTAGGCCCCCTTCAATATTATTTCTTCAAGATATCCACTCTTCAAAAAACATGCTTAAACTAATCTTAGATGTTCACTTTTTTCTCTCTGCATTAAAAAAAATGAGATCACAGTGATACAGGATGTAGCTACAAAGGGATTAATGAGCTGTAGAGAGCTGCTAGGAGTGTCTGATCAGTGCAAATCCAATCCCACTTTCCTCTGATCATACACAGTCTCTCTGCAGTCTTCCCAGCAGGGTGCCTTTTGTTCAAAAGCCCTGTTGGAGGTGTTTAGGAATTGGAATCTCTCTGCCTCCCATGGAACAATCACCAGCTTGCTGGAGACGTTGAATTTGGCATTTAAATTAGTTTAAAATTGGTCTTTATTAGCTTGAGAAACTTCAAAACCTCTTGTGCTGCTATTTATCCCCCAAATATGTATGTTTTTAAATCTACAGGAGTGTCTGCACACTGTGAAAATGCAGCACTACACAAACCCATGTTCTCTGGTGAGGACTGATTCCTGACTGCAAAGCCGATGAGATTCAAGGTCTAACTGTTATTGCTAAAAATCTTAAATGTACATCCAGTTGAATCAAGTGAAAACTCTTCATTTTCATTATGAAGACTAAAAGGGTGGAAGCAACTGACTGGTTTTATCATATAATCTCTGAAGGATAAGAAGTCTCTCCCATTTGGAGACAACCATAGCTCTATATAATTTAATCAAATTATCTTGTTTGTATCATACTATTGCCTTTAAATGTTAGTTGTTGACAATGTTACAGAGAACACGTATCAGGTGTTCTCCCTTGTTTTTTCCGGGGCGGTAGAGTTACTTGGGAAACACCAAGTGATGCAGAGTTTAAGAGACCCCACCCAAGGATATACAACTAGTTTGAGATGTACAGTTAACTTGAAAAGTCATACTGATACATAACCAACCAAACAAAAGCCTAAAGAAGCCTTTTCCTTTTCTTTGGACTTCTTTCTTTATGTTTTAGAGGCAATTTTCTGGAGCAGCCTTCACAAATACCTCCTTTTTCCAAGACGGGGAATTTTTCTTCACCTCATACGTCATATCTGTTTTTTTCTAAATACTGAAGACATGCTTGTATCTTTTGAATAGGTATGTATCTTGTGTTCATTTCATGATGGAGTATTGAATAGGCTTGGCTAAGGAGTCGTTAGTACTGCTTGACTGTACCCACTATCAGCAAGGAGGAGTTTGGGCAGTATGTCACTTTTCATGGGGTCATGCAGAGGGGATGCTCTGTGACCTCTGTATGCTCTGTCCTATGGGTAATGGAAGGATGAAGTTTCATAACTTTCTGTCTGACTGTTTTGGCCACCAGAAGGTGATGGGAAACTGTGGTATGCTTCAAAGGGAAGGTGGGACTTTGTTAGACACTGCTGGGAAGTGTACTTTTGGGGAGAATTTGGGAGAAAAGTGAAAAGGCTGCTGTTTCCCAGAGGAGAAAGAAAGGGCTGAGAAAGTGGTGGGATGAGGAAAGGTTTATGAAAGGTGACCTTTGTCAGCAACTTTCAGCTCTTGATCGATGCTAAGCGTTGGAGTGACTTACACAAACAGGGTGAGCTGCATGGCATTGCACTTTGCTGACTCTAAGCAGGGTTTGCCTTTTGCAGGTTGTGATCAATTTTTGATCACTGAATTGAGACAGATCGTTCCTGTTGGAAAATACGCAATGAAGAGGTAAAACATCCCATTTCAAGAGCAGAACCTACTGATCAATCAATAATGTATATAAATCAGTAATATTTAGGAGAATCCAAATTTGCCCTGGCAGAAAGTATGCCTAGACCTGTTGTAACAGTTAAGCACAGCATATTAGTGGTTTAATTTACTGGCAAACATGTAGCCCATGGGTTCTAGTTTGCTCAGCCGTGGAAAAAGGCTGGGTTGTAAGTTCTTCTTCTTGCCAGGGAAGAAGTGACGACAGCTGAAGATTTACTTGTCTGTCACACTTCCCTGCTATGGATGAGAGAGGAGTCCAAAGGGAGGATTAAATAAGCAGAATGACTGAAAGGAGATACGCAGGGAGGGCTGAGGAGGCTGAGGTAGAGCTTTCCAAAAGTTAGCCTGGCTGGTAGAGAAAGAAGTTTCCCAACAGCCACGACTGTGCAGAGGACAGGGAGACATGCAAGCCAGTGGAGACAGGAGGCTACACCTGCTGGAAAAGCAAAAGACTATGAGACAGCAAGAGCCAGGAACAAGGCAGAGCGGTTTCTGAAGGCCAGGAGTGTAGTTTTGTGCTGAATTCTTGAGTATGAACACAACCAGCATAGGGATCACCACCACACAAGCTGCCCTTGTCTCTGGAGACTTTTTATGTGCCTCTATTCCAAATTACTCAGCAAGATTTAAGCATATGAACAAAAGGCAACTGATTCAGGTAGATAATGCAGTTAAAATGTTTTTGTATCAGATTTTATCCTGTTTTCATGTCTATCACAGTAGTTGAAGGCTGTGCATGAAAGCTGCATTGTGGTGTGTGATTCCCTGAGCACTGCAGGTGCTGGGCTGGAGCCTGCATCGCTTCCCCAGCACCTATACGGGAAGGTCAGGACTGACGGGGGAAGTAAGGGGGCTTTTGTGGGAAGGAAAAACTGGGATGCACAGGGAAATAAGTAATAACAGAGTTTTTGGAAAACTGAGTTTAACTTCCTTTGAATGAAAGATCCGTTAAACTGCCTTTATGCTCACATTTCCTTGACTTCTGTAAACCAGAACAGAGCAGGCTCTGTGCCTGTGTACATGCACAAATACAGGTGTATACCTACAAAGCAGCCCTTTACCCCATACTCGGCTGTCCTTTGCAGCACTCACGCGTGCTCAGTACACCACTTCAATTCACTTAGTCTTATGCTGATACAGATGGTGTAAGAAGCTGCATAAGACTGGAAAGACATGTGCATTGGAATTGAATAAACCTTTCTAATTCTGGCTGTGAGGTAGAGAAGTATTATCAAATTAAATATTACATTATGCAGTAAACTACTGTAAATGTTCAGAGTTCTACATTTGTGAGGAAGGATGCTGGAGAATTATTTTAACAACAAACTGGGGAGAATTGGCAAGTCCCTACGATATACTGTGGCTAGACTGCCACTTTTTCTGTTCATGACCTGAACTGACTGAAAGTTGTGTGGGAGTAGATAATATGATAAGAGGAACTGAGCCTTGTAGAGGGTCAGAGTGCATTAGCTGAAGCAGTAGCAGCTTGCGCTTCGACTCTACTGACCTGCACACAGTGCTGCTTGTTGGTTTGGGGCAGAAAGAGGACTCCTGTCTGACTGCAGACAATCCAGCACTGGATCTGCAAGAACTTACTTATAACTGATTAGATACATTAGCAAAATGTTTTAAGATATTGGTTTTGAAAGTCTGATTTTACAGTTTAGTGTTAGGATCTAAGTACAGCCCAAATCTGCTCCTCCTGCTGAAATACCTATTTTGCGTCTGCTGAAATGGATCCCAGAAACCATATGGTTTCTAGTGTATTTGTTCTTACAAAAGGTCCATGAGGAGAGGCTCCGTGCTGTGCATTGGCAAGAGGGGGAGAGTCTTGCGTATGCAAGGTAATTTTACTGAGCAATCACATCAGTACTGGATGTCGTATGAATATAACCATGTAAGCTGTAATTTGTACTGTTTTAGGCTGTGATAACAAGGGGTTAGAAAGGAACTTTGTGGCATGGAACAGAAACAAATCCTGATCTTCCAGAGCCTTAAACAGAATGCAGACTGCCAGACCACCATTACTCTGAAAATTAATGAGCTCAATGGCTAGAATGAAACATAGAAAAGTTTGTCCAAAGTCCAAAATAATGTTGACATCTAAAGATATCACATATGTACTTTTTCCTCAATCAGTCTGACAGTCATAAAGTTGTGCTAATATTGCAGCTGTGCTAATCTGTCCCTTACTGCCATTCTCCTCTCTCACACAGTATGTCCCTAGATACCTGGAGTGTGCTCAGGGTCCCGTACTGCATTGATAATGGAGTGACCTGTCATGCAGCCAATGCAGGTGAGAGCCCAGACGTGCCAGCAGCGTCGCCCACTGCCCACCCTAGCTGGGGCACAGGGCTCTGGTAAGATCAGTTGTGCCCAGGAAGCTGTTAGGAGACATGTGCCTTCCGTCTCACCCTCAGCTGTATCAAAGGAAACAAGACATTTCAAAACACAGGCACACATGAGCTAGTGGATAAATGTAAATCTTTGCTTTTGATTAGAGCCTAACCAATAATTTCAGCCTTGCATTCTCACTTTCTCACTTTTTTTTTTTTTAATGTCTGTTCTGAAAGGGCTTAAGGAAGAGTCTTTAATTAACTAGTAAATAGAGTCTCTCGCCACTGAAGAGGAGATTTAGGAGATCCCTTTAATTACTGTAACCAGATTTAAGTTTGATTGCAAATACTAGTTTGCTCCCTGTTGAAGTGAAGTGAGGTGCTGGTAAAGTATTATGAAAAGCTGAAGCTGCTATTACATAAAGGGTGGACTTGTTTAAATACACATATCCACGTAGTGCTGTTGTTTGAACTGGAAAGGCAGGTGAAATTGGATTCAAATGATGGCTGAAGAAATTTAAAGCAGTCTTCTCATGGCTGATTTCTGCTAGTTACACAGTTAATGCCTCACAGTCTGCCTTTACAGTCCAACTGTTCAAGCCAACAGTCGACCAAGAACCTTACTAAATGGATGCTCTAGGTCAATGTTTATAAGTAGTTACAAAAACTTCCTAACTGACCACGTTTTTCTAGGACTCCAGATGGTGAGCTGCTTGTCTTGTATTCCAAGTAAGCACTGAAGGCTGTCAGTGCATTGCTCTTTCCCTCCCATGCTTTGGCCTCCCTGCTTAGGTATATAAAATTATGTTAATCCTGCTTTGCTCAATGCCCCTCCTTTTTGGAACCATCTGGTCTAAATTTTGCTTACCTACTTAGTGTGAAACAAGTCTACTCTGCCTGACTGCATAAGGAAGTCACAAGTCATTAACAGCTTATGCTAAAGTACCTGGTGGGAATATGCACTCTGCCTACAATGACGTGTTTTCCTAAGGTGGAAAAAACATGTATCGAATGCTGCAAAGAAAGACTGATGATTGAATTAAGGAGATAGCTGTAGGACTTTGCCCTGTCCCAAAAATCATTTACAGTTGCCTGGAGAAAGTCCAAACTGGTGTAAAATACTTCCATTTGAAACATTGGATCCCCTCCATCAGCAGCTTCACTGAAGTTGCTTGCTCTCAAAGCCAGAAGCTGTTGTTAGAACAGGTTTGACCAGTTACTGCAATTCAGAGAACAGTTTTAATACTTATATACTAGTGTGGCTGGATTAATCTGTGTGAAAATAGCCCTATTGCTACAGTCACTAGCACAATGTGCTAGGATGAATCTTTACCTCTGTTTCAAGATTTATTGAACAGCATTGGTGCCTGGAGTTAGCCCAATCACTTCGGCAGCAGCAGCAGTGACCAAATGCCCAACTCTACAAGCATAGGATTGAGAAGAGCTAAGGGAAAATGTTTAACTGAAACAGCTGTGGAAGAACACGGGGAAGTCCTGTGGCTCTTTTTTTCACGGGAATGTTCTCTCTCCTGCTCTTTCAGTCTCTGTTGCTTCAGGGTATATGTCAGCCAGGTCTACTTTTGGATCTAATTTGAAAACAACTAGTAAATAATGAACTGTGGAGAAGGCAGCTTTCAGCATTTAGTAATGGCCAAATTATGGAAAGAAAAGAGAGGATCAATGGGTATTGTTGGATAGGAAGGGAACAGAGGTGGGCATTCAGTAGTAAGTAAATGGTGGGGAACAGCACAAACAGAAGAGAGAAGAGATCCAGGCCCACTGGTTGCACATCATTGCTGGGATTAATGGTTCCAGCTATCATTAAATACAACAAAAGCAAAATCTTATTTCTTATTGTTGTAATACCATATGTCAGGATATCCCGCCCCGCACAGCGAGATCTGCCTGGTGCATGCAAATATTCCAATGTGGACCAAAAGATGATTCCTATGCCCCGAGCAAGATGTCTAGCATGGGAAACAAACAACGAGTGCTGTCAGATGTCAGAGTGTAAGGAAACAGTGAGAAGATCATGTGGAGATACATTTTGGTGGATCTGCTGTTATGCTGCTGCTGCAGAGTTATGGACATCAGGCCAGGGCTATTGATTCTTAAATGCTCATTCTGAAACCTACTGCCACATTTCCAGTTCTTGTGTTCTCCTCAGTAGGACATGATAGGAATGTCCTATTTTCCTTCCTTCTCCAAAATCTGCTCAGAACTGGCAAGAGTGAAAGCAGGCAGGTCAGAGAACATATCAGCCTCTGGTTTTGCATATCAGCCAGATGGCTGCAATCGTCTCTGTCACTAATTTTATCTCAGAGACCTCTACAACAGCTCTTGACATTTTAATATGTTATTCCAGGCTTCATATTGCAAATGTTGATGTGAACTTTGGTTTCAATGGAATTATGATCAAGTTTTCACTGGAGGGAGAAAAAAAGCTAACAGCTGAAACTGATTTCCTTAGATAAATCAATAGAACGAAGGTTGGTGGCCTAGGCTCAGGGTTCACAGATCCCTGGTTAAAACTGAATGAAGGCCATTGATTCTCATATGTGAGCTGAAAAGGGATTTCCCAGTAGGCTGGTGTCAATATTGCAGAACTGCATGAGAATTCTCAGATTATGGGTATGTGAAGTAGTCACTGGGAAGAACAGGTTACTCTACATCAGCTGGTCTGCAGGTTCCCACGCCTGCTCCTCCTTCATGATAAGGCTGAGGTAGTTTGAAATTGTGTGCCCTTTGATGAAAAATAGATGGACCAGTTTGCATTTGTCAAGTAATACTGTGGAATGAAAACACACATGAAGGGGCAGTTTCTGTGGGAAAAAATTGATGACTGCTAGCTTGGTATTCAATGGTTACATGTTATGTGTACTTGTCCGTAGTACCCACAGAAGTATAAAGCAGAGTGTAGAAAGTGTTTATGGCTATGGCAGCTGTGCTGCGTTGCATTCCTCTGTCTTGTGACAGGATCCATAGTAGTGGGACCTAAAGCAATTACTGCTCAAGATATATCTTCTGGTGAGAGGGAAGATGAGTGCTTCCAGGGCTATTAATCCAGTTTACTCTGAGAATATCACAAAACAGCAGTCACCATGATGCCTGTTTCTGTCTCATTACTATATTGGCCTTTAAACATAAACTCCATATGGAGAAAACCACGAAGAATTCCTCAGCTCTTTGAATATTTTAAAAAATTGCAACTATTTCCATTTTAAGAAATTGCTCTTGCTCAGCCTTATCTGAATAGTCATCAGGCTGGCCAGATAAGTTATTAGTCTTTCATCTATCTATATAATATGCTTTTGGCCTGAAGCAAAATTGAGTTGCTTGGTAATGTCAAGAGAACCACATTAAAATAAACATCCACTTCTGATGTAATTTCTCAAAGACTTCCCTTTGTGTGCAAAATATTCAAATTCCAGCTGAAAGTTGGGGTAACTTCTTCAAGCAGTGGCTTTTGTTTTCCTATTAGAAGATGATTACGAGGATAATCACTTGAAGGGGCAAAGTACTGATTCTCCTCTCATTTCAACTGGTCTGGATCAGGACTAATTCTCCTGACTTCGAGGATTTAGCCGCTGTGAGGGAAGAATGCGAGTGAAAAGGTGTTCATAAAATTGCAGCATTTTGATGCTGATTAGGACTGTTAAACACTAGCAATCTGCTGTTGCCAGTGAGTGGCTTTCTAGAATTAGCAAGGGCGCTCTGAGCGCAGCAACAATCAAGAGTTCACTTGCACCACGGCCAGGCTTTTAAAGGGATATTTGATAAAATTTCTACCAGACTCTTTCCCTGCTTGTCCTGTGTTGCCTTTTGAAAATCCAATTCTTCTGTTTTGCTTACATGTTTCTCAAGCATTGATCTTTATGGTGGAGTTTAACATTTCACTTCCTATCTTACTTCCATCCTGTCAAATACAGTTTCAAATAACTGGAGCCACTTGTCTTGCATGATCAAAGTGATAGAGGGACTTGTGTTCTCAAGCTTTCTTGGCAACATGTCAAGAACAAACCCTTCTTTGTGTGTAATATATAATAAAATAATTTGTTGCATGGACTGCATTTGTTTGAAGAAAGGGTAATTGCATATGTGTTGAGACATATAGTTTAAGAAATACAGGGAAAACTAAAATCAAGTACAGAGAGATTTAGCTTTGCTACAGGGAAGCAACGTGAATTCATAAACTGTAGGGTCAGATAGAACCTTATGAACTCATCATTTGACTGGCTATGTAATTTAGGCTGCAGAATGTCATTTAGTATTTCTTGCAGTGAGAATTACTTGTACCCTTCATGAGCTTTCCCGATTAGTGATAATTGCTTAATAATTTATTTAAATTCAGTGGCAATCAAATAAAATGCAGAGTAAATTTACCAGTCATTTTCCTGATTTCATATGCTGTGGGTTCGGTGACCTGCAAACCCCTTTATGATCCCTGTGTTGTGAGAAGAACTTAAGGGCTGAAGTCATGGTGCCCTCTGAGTCTCAAGAAAATCTACAGGTCAATAACCTTTTATTTCTGACCTTTTAACTGGCTCTAGTGGGCCATGAAGACCTAAATGCCAGCTTTTTCAGATTCCTGGGAAGCTTCAAGTCTCTTGAATCTAATTCTCTCTGAGAGTTTTGCTCTCATATATTCAGGTCACTGATATTGCAAAAGCAACTCACAGCCATATGTGAGGGGGAAGCTTTGGGGCATTCAGTGTTGTGCAGTTAGCACTACATGATGATTTCAGGGCAGTCATGTAGCTCAGGAATTATACTTCTATCCAGGTGTAACTCACAGCTGTGTCTCACCTAACTGTGCTTTTTCAAGGAGAAGAGCAGTGATGCAGATTTCTCAAGTGTTTTATCTGGATGAGGACAATCAATCCACCAGTCACAGAGGAGCTTCTCTCCTACTCTGCTGTCTTCTCCATTATAAACTTCACTACTTGCTTTTTATTCAACCTATCTTTCCCCTTCTTTCTAAGAAGAGTCTGTCTAAGTATACTAAAATCAATTAACTATTCTCCTAACTGTTGTGTCAATTTCTATTCTGCAGACTTCCAAAAATGTTATTAACTGCCTCTCAGCCATTTTGAAGACAACTTCAAGATGTGCTGACTTTGAGGGGTGGAGGGGTGAAACTCTAATTGTGTTCAACACCACCAGTGTGCAGCCACTCTGCTGGTGGAAAGAAAGAACACATGAAAGGATAAATATGTTGTCCTTTTTTGGCCAAGAATATCAAGGAACAACCCACTTTTTCAGAACAGACCTATGCTTTGGGGTCTCTTCCACTCCAGCTAGTAGAATGGAAATCAGGAGTCATTGAAAAGACTGAAACCAGGAGGTGACCTTTATGAGACTTGTCTCTTCTTCACTTTTTTGAACACGTGCATACAGATGCACATACACACACATACATGCTGAATGGGGAAATACTGTCTTACCAAGTGATATTCTCTTATCCTGCTTTTTCCTTCACCATGACTTAAAGCAACCATTAGCCTACAGTGGAGTAGCTATCTCCCTCCTGTCTCCCAGAGAAAGGAAGATCCCATGGAAATGACAGCGCCCGTCTGCACAAATTACTCCTGGTGACTTCCCAAGTAAGAGTGTGTGGTAACATCACACTGGGGCCACCGTGGGGACCTCTCTCAAGACTAAGATTACTAGGCACTGAGGATGTGAGCCCTGCTGGTGGTGAAGCTGAAGGCTGCTCTGCAATGTACAGAGGGGCCGATGCGCTTGTGTGCACTCAGGTGGATCACAGGTACTTCCTAAGTGCCTGCAGCAGCATTGGTGTAGAGGGAATGCCTTAGTCCAGAGTTATGGCTGTTATTTTAGAGCAGATCAGATGTTGGCCTACACTCCTTCGTTCGCTGCTCTGGAAGGCCTCCTTCTCTTTCAATATGAGTGTGTGTGAGATACTGTGCTGTCACCCTTGTATCCATCACGGCTTTCCTTAAAATCAAGAAGTTCAATCACATTTGCACATTTAAAACTTGACGTCTCCCTCATCTTTTTAAGTAAGTTGGTACGTATGTTGACCTGAGTTCTGGAAGATCAGAAAAAGTTGTTATTTTTACTGCCTAAGGACGCCGTGGGACGCCTGCTATTGGATGTTTTTCATAGTGGGTTAGAAAAACATTTGTCAAGAATGATTTAGGTAGAGCTGAGCTTGCCTTGAGGCAGGGGGATGGATGTGGTGACCTCTTGCAGTCTCTTCCAGTCTATTTTGTACAATTCTCTGGCTTCTCACTGGAATGCAGTCAGTGTCCAGTTTGTGCAGAACAATTCACATGTTCAGCATGCCAGAAGAGCCTGAATTCCCTGAGCGCCAGTGAGCCATACAGGTTTGGATGCACTGTAGGATTTGATGCTCAAATTTGCTCCATTAAGAGGTTCATTCAGTGTGCTTACTCTCTTCAGTGCAGTTTTTCCTTACAGCTTGTAAGAAAAAATGCAGTTGGCTTTCCTAGAGCTGTTAGGAGCCTGGGGTCAGAACAACAATTCCACATACTGGGGAACTGCCTGCTGTGGTTATTCGGGGACTTGCTGGTTATGAGGTTCAAGGAGACCAAGTTTCTAGGGTCACAGTTCTGGGTTCTGGGTCACTGGAAAATGCAGTAGAGTAATTGATAGATCTTTTCAGGTTTGGCTATCTGGGTCACTGGAAACCAGTTAGTTTCTAGGGAGTGTTTCATGGCCATGGCATCCTAAAGCATCTATTGTGATGGTCCATTGCACTGAAAGGCTGGAGGAGTCTCAGCACTAACAGCTGAACTCTATCTTTCCTCCCTGTTCTGAACTGGTGACATGCTGGGACAGGCCGGTGTGGGCAGCAGTCCATCCATGCTGTCCAGACTTTTGGTTGCAGTTCTTTGGTCAACTCCAGGACTGGAGGATGACAGGACACTTGCCATCTTTATCCACTGGAATCTGGATCTTCTTAGGAATACTCTTGAAATAAGCTGGATCTCATCAAGGGAGCCACACAAGTGTCAAAGTAGGATAATCACTAGGTGCCATTTGGTTTTGAAATTAATATGCTATGATTTTAATGCAGGTAGGCATATCTTATACTGGACCAGCCTGCTGGTTATGCAGAGACAGTCTAACCCAAAGTCTGCTGAAACGTACAATCTTTCCATGGACTTTGGTGGGATGCCAGGAACATTACGGCCTGAGATAGACTTCAAGGGCTTGCGCATACAGTCAATGAAACTGTATTTGCATGACAAGATAAATGGTATCAGCAAAGTGTAAGGATAAACTTCTGCCTGTTTCAGAGAAAGTTATTACTAAGGCTAAGTTGGAAAATATTCCTGTCATGAGAAACATTATTTTACAATAATGCTGATTTGTTGAAAAGAAAACTTTCTTGCAAAAAATATCAACTTTGTTGAAGTTATGGCAGGACAAGGCTTCTCACAGAGGACTGGCACTTCAGGAGAGGGTGGCAGAGAAAAGGGGGAGGATGAAATGGGGAGCACATACATCTGATTTTCCTGGGTCAGGACAAATATCCTATTTTCTGCCAGTACTTGGAACTAGATGTCCATGGAAAAAAATTAAGAAGACAGGATGGATGTGGTGATGCCTTTCTTTACATACTCCCCATTGAAAGGTAATGGGAAGAGAGAGAAGTTGAGCACATTCAAGCCAGACAGCAGCCCAGTGGCGAGGGCTCTCACCTGGAGGTTCCAAGTCCAGCCTCAGATCAGGTATAACAAAAACTGCAGTCTGGGCTTCCCAGTAGGTGGGTGCCCTGAAGAGTGTCACAGTGCGCATGTACAGCTCTGGCCTTTCAACAAACATTCATTCTGATTTAAAAAGAAAACATTTTCCAAAACCATGCAGTTTCCCAGGAAGTAGGATTTGCATGCTGTGGCCAGTTCTGGGCTCGTTCCACCACTGCTGTCCCATGCTGTCTGCTAGTGTCAGAGGTGTCTTTCTCAACTCTGAGGGCAGGGAGCTTTGTACAGCACTGCTGTCTCCGCATTCTCCCTCTTTGTTTTTCCCATCAGATCATGAGATAAGTTTCTTCCTCATTGCTCTTGGGTGCAATGGTACCATATCAAAAGAGACTATTAGCACCTTTGATACAAAGGCAGTGCAACAGTGTGATCTACCTGCGTAAGAAAATAGTACCTATTAATAATAGGCAAATGTTAAGAGCATTATCTCTCACAGCCTGGGCAAATCAGTTGCACGGCTCTTTGATAAGTGGGAGCATACTAAGACTGGGAAAATTGGATTTATCTTCCAAACTCTGAGTTGAGTCCACTTCTCTTGCTACCTGCCTCTCAGCACTGGCCCACCAAACTGTCTGTTTCTCATCTCAGAGCCTGGTTCCTTTTCCGGGGAGTCAGACAAGATATTTCATTAACATGGTGACATATGCTCAGTGTGATGGCCAGAAACCAAAGATTCTGGAACAAAGATTTCATGTGAAATTATAGCCATATCATTTTACTCTGGTGGGCTACTTTTCTGATATCTTTGAGTATATATTTTCCTCACTAACACTTCTGTGCTACGTTTGGTATCATCATAGAATCATAGAATGGTTTGGGCTGGAGGAGACCTCAGAGATCATCTAGTTCCAACTCCCCTGCCATGGGCAGGGACACCTCCCACTAGATCAGGTTGCTCAAGGCTCCATCCAATCTGGCTTTGAACACTTCCAGGGATGGAGTATCCACAACTTCCTTGGGCAACCTGTTCCAGTGCCTCTCCACCCTCAGGGTAAAGAACTTCTTCCTTATATCCAGTCTAAACCTACCCTCTCTCAGCTTCCACCCATCACCCCTCATCCTGTCATTACAGGCCCTTGTAAAAAGTCTTTCCCCAGCTTTCTTGTAGGCCCCCTTCAGGTACTGGAAGGCCACTATGAGGTCTCCCTGGAGCCTTCTCTTCTCCAGGCTGAACAAGCCTAACTCTCTCAGCCTGTCCTCATAAGAGAGGTGTTCCAGCTCTCTGAGCATCTTGGTAGCCCTCCTCTGGACTCGCTCCAACAGCTCCATATCTTTCTTGTGTTGGGGCCTCCAGAGCTGGACACAGTATTCCTGGTGGGGTCTGATGAGGGCAGAGTAGAGGGGCAGAATCATCTCTCTTGACCTGCTGGTCACACATCTTTTGATGCATCCCAGGGTACGGTTGGCTTTCTGGGCTGCAAGTGCACACTGTTGGCTCATATTGATCTGCCGCTGTGATGCTTGGCTGGTGGTAAAGCTGTTGCTTTTCCCTAAGAATTCCAGGCTCAGGAACTCCTGGCGGTGCTCAGCACCTCGCGTACAGCTTTCTCTCACCTGTGCGATGGAAGCACGTGGCCAAGCCCACACAGAGCTTGCTAGCTCTGGTGATATCAGAAGTAAAGAGTCCAGAGGAGGCCCTGCTAGGTATCCAATGTTTATTTCTGACCAGCTGCCATGCCAGGCCAGGTAGCAAGGGAGTGGGCCGCGCCCGCCAGGTTCTTTATCAAGGGACACAGACAGGGGAGGGACCACAGCTGAGGGCCAATGTAGTGTGACCCAAGGTTAGAGTGACTGTCTGGCTGCTGGCCAACCAGGGGGACCCTCCTCACACAGGTCACAAGACCAGGTGAGGAAGTTCCTGGCTTGTGGGGGGTGTCAGATATATGAATTCACCCACCACCGAGCTGCTGGGCTCCCTGGTCCCCCAGGCATCCCATCTGGTGGCTCAGGGACTACAACACTGATCTTATCATCCACCAGTACGCCCAACTCCTTCTCCCCAGGACTATTCTCAATCCACTCATTGCCCAGCCTGTATCCGTGCTTGGGATTGCCTTGACCCAGGTGCAGGACCTTACACTTGGCCTTGTTAAACTTCATAAGGTTGTTCTGGGCCCACCTCTCCAGCCTGTCAAGGTCCCTCTGAATGGCATCCCTTCCTCCATCATGTCACCACACCACACAGCTTGGTGTCATCGGCAAACTTGCTGAGGGTGCACTCAATGCCATTATCCATGTCACTGACAAAGATGTTAAATAGCACCAGTCCCAGTACCGATCCCTGAGGGACACCACTTGTCACTGGTCTCCACTTGGACATTGAGCCATTGATTGTAACCCTTTGAGTGTGACCTTCCAGCCAATTCCTTATCCACCGCGTGGTCCATCCATCAAATCCATGCCTTTCCAACTTGGAGACCAGGATGTCATGTGGGACAGTGTCAAAGGCCTTGAACAAGTCCAGGTAGATGACATCAGTTGCTCTTCCCTTGTCTATTGATGCTGTTACACCATCATAGAAGGCCACCAGATTTGTCAGGCAGGGTTTTCCGTTGGTGAAGCCATGCTGGTTGCCACCAATCACCTCCACGTTTTCCATGTGCCATAGCAGAGCTTTCAGGAGGATCTGCTCCATGATCTTGTCATGCACAGAGGTGAGACTGACTGGCCTGTAGTTGCCTGGGTCTTCCTTTTTTCTCTTTTTGAAAATGGGGGCAATGTTTCCCCTTTTCCAGTCAGTGGGCACTTCACCAGACTGCCAGAACCTCTCAAATATGATGGAAAATGGCCTAGCAACTTCATCTGCCAGTTCCCTGTGGACCCGTGGATGGATCTCATCGTGCGGTCTGGATGACTGGGTAGTGAGGTGGAGTGTGAATTGGCTGAAGGAAAGAAGCCAGAGAGTTGTGGTCAATGGGGCAGAGTCTAGTTGGAGGCCTGTGTCTAGTGGAGTCCCTCAGGGATCGGTACTGGGACCAGTACTATTCAATATATTCATCAATGATTTGGACGAGGGAATAGAGTGCTCTGTCAGCAAGTTTGCTGATGACACCAAACTGGGAGGAGTGGCTGACACACCAGAAGGCTGTGCTGCCGTTCAGAGAGACCTAGACAGGCTGGAGAGTTGGGCGGGGAGAAACTGAACGAAATATAACAAGGGCAAGTGTAGAGTCTTGCATCTGGGGAAGAACAACCCCATGTGCCAGTATAAGTTGGAGAGTGACCTGTTGGAGAGCAGCATAGGGGAAAGGGACCTGGGGGTCCTGGTGGCCAGCAGGATGACCATGAGCCAGCAATGTGCCCTTGTGGCCAAGAAGGCCAAAGGCATCCTGGGGTGTATTAGAAGGGGTGTGGTTAGGAGGTCGAGAGAGGTTCTCCTCCCCCTCTACTCTGCCCTGGTGAGGCCGCATCTGGAATATTGTGTCCAGTTTGGGCCCCCCCGTTCAAGAAGGACAGGGAACTGCTTGAGAGTCCAGTGCAGAGCCACAAAGATGATGAAGGGAGTGGAACATCTCCCTTCTGAGGAAAGGCTGAGGGAGCTGGGTCTCTTTAGCTTGGAGAAGAGGAGACTGAGGGGTGACCTCATTAATGTTTATAAATATGTCAAGGGTGAGTGTCATGAGGATGGAGCCAGGCTCTTCTCAGTGACATCCAATGATAGGACAAGGGGCAATAGGTGCAAGCTGGAACATAGGAGGTTCTGCATAAATATGAGGAAAAACTTCTTCACAGTGAGGGTGACAGAACACTGGCACAGGCTGCCCAGAGGGGTCATGGAGTCTCCTTCTCTGGAGACATTCAAAACCTGCCTGGATGCGTTCCTGTGTGACCTGATTTAGGTGTTCCTGCTCTGGCAGGGGGATTGGACTAGACGATCTTTTGAGGTCCCTTCCAATCTCTACCATTCTATGAACCTCTGATTTTGTGTGAATTGTATACCTTCAGGTTCTTTATATGGTCATATATCTATAACCAAAGGACGCAAGAAAAAATGTGTCTCTCCTTCCTAAGTAGCCATATTTTTGCTAACTTGCAGTAAAATATGATGTGTAGTCAGCAGCAGAAAACCAGTTTGGAGTGCAAAACTGAAAAGTGATGCGTTGCTAATCATGCAGCAGTATGGATCAATATGTCTTTGATTTCTAGCTGGCTTTAGAGTGACACCTTGCAACACAATATTATGGGCCTGCAGGTAATGGTTTATAGTCCCAAGTACATTTTTTTTTTCCTAATATCAAATAATAAAGTAAAAAACTTTAATGGGAAAGGTTACAATCAAAGGTATGCTTGACATGTTTCTGCACATGTTTCTCTTCTTGAAAAAATACTTTTGTTACCCAGGAGACTTATCCCTCACTCTAGAAATGTAATACTTGAATTTAACATAAAATGATAGGCAAAGTATCATGAGAAAAACACAGGCTCAGCAAGAGAAGCCATGAGAAATGCACATCCTTGCATGAGAGATCTTATGTGTGATATGCCTGCTCACACTGTATGGATGACTTGTAAGAACATTTCAGACCTGGAAGGAGCAGGAGGAGTTTAAAACAGGGTTGGGAAAGATGATGCTTGTCTATGGTACTTGGGTGCTTTAATATGACAAGGTTAGGCATTTAACCCCAAGATAAGTCCCAAAAATTATATTTGCCAAATTGGTCCAAAAGAGAGTGAGAATAGAATATGCATGAAAAGGGGTGATGTGGGGTAGAGGAAAAAGAAATTACTTAGTAAGGTCTCTGAGCCATGGTTCCTATGTAATTTGTTGCAGTGGCTAAGGAGATTACTGTACCCACCTCCCCAGCCACCCTCTTGTCACAGGATACCACATTACACAGCCCTGCCTACTAATTTAAACTCTGATCCACTTGGGTTCAGCTTCTTGGGCAATCTGTGTGATCTTCTGTGTCTTCTAAAGTGATAACTTTTGAGTGAGGGCTCACAGAGAGAAGGGTTTTTCACCCATCTCAACTACTGCCATTTAAACCAGCAGGAAATGCAAGCAGAAGATCAGCACCCTCAGGCTGCCAAAAAAAATAATAAAGCTACTCCTTTTCTTATCAAAAAGATAAATAGAATTCTATTATTTTCCTCATGGCTTTGAGTAATCAACATTGGCACACTGGAGCTCAACACACTTCTGAACTGCCTGTTTTATTCTGCACGAGTAAACTTGAAAATTTCTAACCCAAATTACTTACACACAGACTCTCCTACAAGACTTGCACTGCAGAGTCACCAGAAGTGACTCTGACTGTTAAACTATTTCTGTCATTCTTGTGGAAAGCCAGTATGTTACACAGCCTCCCCTTTCTTCCAAATCATCTGATACAGTTTAATATGCCACCATGAAAATTTATTTTTAGTGACGAAGATAGTACCTCATCATTATCTGTGGAATGCAGGAAGCGCAATGACTAATCCATTAGTCATTCATTCTTCTACAAATTCTTCAAACCTCTAACAATTTCCCATTATGTCATTCTTACTAAGACAGATGTGGCTGAGAGATAAGCCTTGGGGAAGAAGGTAAAGTTACAGAACAGTCTTAAATGAAGGAGTAACCTATAGACATTGCTTCTTACTCATAGGTTTTCTGATTTATAATAATGGATCTTATGGATTAGGTCCCATATCCTTAAGACATAAGGAATGAAAGAAATGAGAATATCATTTGTTTCATATGCTGGTAAGTTATGTACTTTTAAGTGGGTTCTGCTGCTCAATGAAACAAGTTTTCTTTGACAGATTGCTCTGCTACTGTATTTGATTTCAGTTTCCCACTGAATAGCACCAAGTGGAATCTGTTACACTTTAAGTTGTAATACAACTTTCTTCAGCACTATCCTCATATCAATCCTCCCAAGCCTATTTTCAGCTAGATGCTTAAAATTGAAATGAATACAGGCCCCGTATTTCAATCAGTTACAGGCCAAACTCTGGGCAAGTACCCTTCTGCCCTTCACAAGGAGAAATCGGAGACTAAGAATTAAAACAATTTCAGCAAAACCCTTTTCTGTGTATCACAGAGATAGCCTGCTTGCCCCCATGAGATACCTTGTCAGGCATTTGACTGCATTTACCTCATTGCAATTGAGATCATCCTACCTTCAAAATAGAAACCTACTGTCTGTAGATTGCAGAACTTTTTGTTTATTCCCTTCAGATTTGTTTGTGCATCATTTTGGAGAAAGTTCAGATAACTTTCTACTAGTAGAAAGCAGCGGGAAACCATCTCCATTTCAGAGAACCCAGCCTGCTGACTGCTGAAAAAGCTTTGTCTTCTTGTAGCTCCATGGATGCAGAAATGCGTGATCATACAAGGCGTGGGTTGTTCTTGGCTGCTGTCTGGCTTTGTTCACACTGGGAAATGGATAGGGAGGAGCTGAGAGGTGAATGTAGCAGGGTCATTCCTGCAGATTTTCTCAGTGCATGATGGGAACAAAACTCAAGGGAGGCACATAAATCTGTAGTCATCAACTGACAAAATGAGAAAGTGTCAATCAAAAGTGCATGGCTAAGGGGATACTTTCCTAAATTCAGATGGACTCTAATCTCTGCAGTTTGCCAGGGTAATCCTGGGGATGAGTATCCCACAACCCACATGATTGATCTCTGCTCATCCTCTGACTTCTAGCGACCCATGGTGTGTCCAATCTGGGCTTCCTTCTCTCTCCTGGGCTATGCAAGAACTCCTCCAGGAGGGTCTCTTGCTTATATTAGTGGATATCTATCTTCCCTGAGAGAGGGAAATGTCTCTGATATAAGTATATAAATACAGAAAAGGGCATATGCAGAGATGATATTATTGCAGTTGGGCTAGTCAGAGTGGAATTGGAAGTTTCATTTAACAGTATTCATTCTTCCAAAATTTGACCAAAAGTTAGTTCATGAGCCTACTGAGGCAAATTATTAAACATCTCTTGCCATTTGGTAATAATCATATTGTTTTTCTTGTGGTAGAACACTTTGCTTATGATTTCAGTCTCTTGAAATACTAAGGTAGAACAACAGAGCTTTGGTGGTTTTTTTAAATGCATTTTGCTCCCCGTTTTTCCTTACTTTTTACCTATGACAGACTTTACAATTTTTTATCTATGGAATATTGTAATGCTGCCACTGGGATCTTTTAAAATGTTTCCTGTAAGTGGCTTATCTGCTCAGCAGTCACTGCCTTCAGCTGTGTTTCTTTTTCTATACTCTTTCCCTTATGTATATTTCTATTTTACCGTATCTTGTCCCTTCAGTGTTAGTATAAGAATTGCTTACTTTGGAAAGGACTTCTGGCTATCCTGTACTCAGAGTAAGTTGATATAAACCTTATGTTCTACAGGTCCTTTGTTCCTTTTCTGGCCCTGTCACTTCATTGTTGAGTGAGATTATTTCCCTAATATTTGTTTTATCCACACGATTGCTCCCCCTGAAACTTTCTTGGAAAAACTTGTTCTGTCTATATTGTCTCCTACTATGCTTTATCTTTTAAATGGGAGTAAATTCCTTTCTTGTACTTATCTAGTAAATGCCTAGTATCTTGAGATATTCTTTTTCTATCTCTTTGTTTGTGCAGTTCTGTGTGTAAGCAGGCAGACTCATTTATCCCTAATAATCTTGGTTCTACAAAGGGCTAACCGAGAGCGAAGAGCTGGTAACAATTGTGCCCTGGCATTTGTATCACTATGCTGTCTCAGCTCCTGATGTCAAAGAAATCTGTTGGAATATCCCTGTCAATTCCTGCCACAATAGAGGAGTCTCAGAGGGCTTTTTTTACACAGTGGAGTTTTTGCTGTTGTTTTTTTGTTTTATTTTTTTTCAATATAACTTTTTTTTTTTGTAGTTATAACTCATTGATTACCTGCCATGTGCTTCAGCAGGATTATGGGTTATGCAAGTAACAGAAATGGAAGTTTACCCTCAATGATAACTTTGGTTTGGTTTTCTGATATATGTTTTTTAAACTTTTAAAAACTCATGGGTTATGTGCACAGAAAAACACCATTACTTTGAGAGTTACTCAGTCTAGAACTCTGTTCTGTTTAACTCTGTTCTGTTTTTAGCTTGTCTGTCTCACGTGTTTTGGGTCATGTAGCTTTTCATCAAAACAGAGTCTGAAGATGGGGAAACTGTTCTCTGATGAATGGGTTAAATCCTGACTCCATTAAAATCAATAGAAGGTTTGCTACTGAGTCGCTGGACTTAATTTAACTATCTACTTAAATAGGCAATGTAGCTAATCAAAATACAGCTCTTTTCTTATTCTTGAGGCCATTTCTGCCTCAAGAGTGACAAAAAATATTTCATTCACTTCCTATATATATTGCTTTCTCTGCTAGTCAGATCAAGAGATCATAGTACTCATGAAGCAGCACTAATTCACGTGGACTCTGGGTCCCCACAGTCCCTTGTTGGCCCATGTTCTTGTATCTTTTGCTCTCCTAGAGAACGTGAAGCTACCTGGAGACAATCCTGCTCAGGACTAGGAGAGCCATGGACGTGCTCCAACAGCCCACTGTGTGGTTGCACTTAAGTTGAAGAGTTCATGTCTCTCAAATGTTTTTTATTTAGCAGTGGACATGACAATTATATATAGGGAAGGGTTGGGGTGGGGGGAAGCTGGGGCAGAAGTACTTATACAGAACTTCCATATTTCTGTGCTGCATTCCCCAGGCATGAACATAAGATGGACACTGTGTCACTCAAGACAGCTGTTGGTATTGCACATGGTCTGCACAATTGGTTAATGCGAGCATAGTAAATGCGATGTGTTTAGGAGGTGGGATTTCTGTGCATGCCCAAATGTGCTGCATAACACATCTACTAGAGGCCCAATGCCTCCTGGATGTACTGCACAGACGATGTGTACAAACTGCATCTTCAAATGGACTTTCATATGGAGCTTTGGGACATGGGCTGCGTACGACCTACTGTTCTGGCAGTGCTGAGGAACACACAGGGACAGAGGCACGGTACCTGGTTTTCAATCTATTTAAGGTTGCTATCAGCCAATTTTGAATGAGTCTGGTGATACCATCTGAGTGGGTTTTGTCATGCTGGTGCAATTTCTTTGCACAGAATACAGCTGGTGTATCACCTGAGTGTGACTTTGTAGCACAGCTTGAAAGTAGGATGTAAAGGCCCTTTGTCTCAAAAAGTCAGACAGTGTTCAAACTGCGTGCTTGACAACAGCAGTCTGGAAACAGCTGTATAATCTCCCCTCTTATCAAATGGATTTCCTAAGAACTGATCTGATCTGAGGCCTCTAGCAGTAGTTAAACTGATTATTCTGCGATCTCCTACATGTTTGTGTAGCTATGCTGGCTCATGTTATGGATATGGGAGTGGTGATAATTGTCAGGAGGGCAGATAAGAAAAATCTTTCCCATCTGAGGATGTTGTTCCATATGTTTTCTTCAACAACAAAGTCAGCTTGAGAAATTTCTCTTCCTCCTCTGCCATTCATTCATTCATTCATTCATTCATTCATTCATTCATTCATTCCCACCCTCCTCTGCAGCCACCATCATTTCACTGGTGCTGATAGAAGTGCTCTTGGGACACACTGCAAAACAGATTGCAGACAGCAACACATGGTATGACTGAGAGCATGGAAGGCTGTGGCACAGCAGAGAAATGCACAGCTCTTGGGACAGACAAGCAAGAACTCCTAAACCAGCTTTGCCAAGAAGAAAATGCATTATGAGCTAGATCCTTCAGCATTACTAATATAGCCATTGGCATGTATGTGTGGCTGCAAAAGCCACGAAAAAAGACAGCTTTTGTCCAAGAAGTGCAAGTATAAAAGAGAGACATTTTGAATGGACGAAATAAATCAAATTCAATATGGACTTGGAGAAGATGACAAGGCAGAACGCTGACTACTTATGTGTTTGCTTGGTATGTCTAGGACTTGGTATTTATGCAAAAAAAAAGAAGGAGTACTTGAGAGAAAACTGATTAACTAGAAAGCTATGTCTGGTGCCTTGCCTATACATAGAGAGTCATGGCAGAAGGATTGAAAGGAGGCAGTGAATTGGCATGACTGGAGGGATGAGAGAGCTGCTGAGGTCCATCAGGCAGCATTAACTAGTCCAAATAGGACTTGCTGTATGGCAGGTGCTATACTGAAGACCATCATGATCCTGAAATATTTACATGGTAAGATGCAAGATCCAGTGCAGATGTGATGGGCCACAGGGAGTGGCTATCCCAGTAACAAAGACAAGTATTCACTCTAATGAATTCACTTTAAATGCCTCCTCTGCAGAGAGTTTATTTGCAAACCTCTGATGTGTGAGAGGGATCGCCTCTCAGACTAGCTGTTAGAGGGCTGTTGGGCAATAGCCTCTCCAGCTGACTCAGAGTTTGGCAGGTAACTTTTTTTCTCATGGGTACCTGAGCTATTTTTAGGTAATGCAGCTGGCACCTTTCTAAAGGCTGGATAATGAGTTAGGAATGCTCATTGCAAACGTGTATTTGTTCCTTCTTCAAGGCAAGCAAAACTGCCAGATATCAACAGAGAGATTTATGAGGCTCCCTGGAAGTGGTGAGTTTCCCCGGCATTGTTCTCAGCTGGGATGGTGTAGGAAAGGACACACTTTCCCCTTCCGTGAGCCTTGATGAGAAGACTTTTGCAGACAGTGACTATGGGAGCCAGTTCTTTAGTACTTGCCTGTCAATAAAATATTCAATATCCCCTCTGGAATGCATCAGCAGACTGTTCCTAGGGATTTAGAAGTGCAGGAGGTGATCACAGGAAATAAAAAAGCCACCTCCTTTTGGTGAGGGCAGCATGCATTCACCTCTGGGGAGGGGGCGGGGGGGCAGGTCCCTACATGCGTTATGGAAAGTTTTGAATCAAAACTTCTTGTTAACAGCTGGAAAAAAGACTCACTCCCCATTCTCACTGGATGGCCTTTCCTCCCCACAAGTAATTCAATCAATGGAAGCATAAATCCACAGATTGCCAGTTGAGCATAGGATGGCAAAGCCTCTCTAATTTCAGGCACTCGTATGTTTATAAACTGAATGTCCAGCAAGACTTTATTGGATTGTTAACTAACTGATCTATTTTGATGACTGTGATCCTGAACAGGAGATCAGGATCTCACTGTCTTTGTTGCTGTACAGGAAGATGAAAAGGCAGTCCCTGTCCCCAAAAGTCATGTGCACTCTGGATGTCAGACAGCCAGCAGATGCCTATATATGGATAAATGAGCACAACAGAGGCCTTGTACAAGCACACAGAAGACAACAGAATTGCTTCTTCATTTGAGGAATGGAGCAGTGGCTAGAAAATCACAGAGGAATAGTTTCCCGAGATATCTGCCATGCCTGTCACTGTGGCGTCTAAATGACACAGTGCAACAGCACTGCAAGGAATTTGAACACATTGCCATTGCCTTTGTAACTGGTTATGCACTTGTTTACTGCTGACTTTTATCAGGAGTTTTACTTGAGATTGACTTAGAATGTGAGACGTCAGTAATTAAAACTAAGGTTAGAAAAAACATTTTTCTACAAAGAAACATCAGTGCTGGTTGAGACTGAAAATCCTGCAAAGAAGGATGAGAATAAGGTCTGATTCAAGAGTGTGTTTGATGCTGAACAGATCCCACGTGAAGATTGTTTTCCCACAGCCTTTGTGAGTGACACTAAACTATTGTTTACTCTCTCTGAGCTTTAGTTTCCTGCTTCAAATTCCTACCTTTGTACATGTCCTGGGAGGATGAACCTACCAAAGACTGTGAAGTTCTTTACTATGCTACAGGTAACCATAAAACATGTGATTCCCTTGGATTACTTTTTATCAAGCAAAAATCAAGCAAAGAAGCTGAGGATGGAGCATTGCTACCAGAAGCCCTGTTCTTCAGCAAAGAAAACCCACTGATCCCAAGCCCCAGACATGAATGAAATTCTCTGCTAACATTGACTTTGACAGAGTTGTAACAGCAGAAAACTTGTCCCAGTCTCTTCCGCTCTACTTCAGGTAATCACATAGTTTTAATTCCCCTCCTGCATGTTCATGCTGTAATATGAGCTGCAGGCTTCAAGCACATACTGTGAAGTGCCCAGGTGAGAAAGAAATGGTATGGTTGACTTTTTGTACACACTTAAAACTTGCAAGGGGATGTTTATGTAAGATACAGTAGAGACCTGTTCTCCCAGCTAAGGACTGCACTTTGAAATCAAAGGCGTTAAACTTTGGCTTGTCATCTATCATAGCAAGATTTTTACTCTTTTTTGACACCCAGACTCATTGCTAAACCTATGTAATCCAGAAATGTAACTTTTGAGTGTGATTTATGATTAGATTTATTGTATCAAGCTGCTGTTGTAAACCCCCTTGTTTTCCTAGGAAGGTGCGGCTGTAAATATCCTGGGAACAGGAGAACTGGGATGAAATTGCATAGTTTGTTCCAAAACCTTTTTCATTTCAAAGCCAATTAGAAGAAATAACACCAAAAAACCCACCCTGAAACAAAAAAAAACCCTCAACTGTCATGTAACAAAATGCCATGTAATGTTTAGTTATCTAATAGCAGTAGATTAAAAAAAAAAAAAAGGTGAGCACAAAACAGATTGTAGGAGCGAGAAAAAGAAGGCGTAGATTCAAGTTTTAACTGTGAGAACAAAAACGTTTTCAGAGTGACTGTCATCTTCCCCAGACGTGACACGTATAGGCTCTGAACTGTAATATCGCCAGGAAATCAGACAGATATTTTGCCCCTTCCCTCATTCACAGGAGGCATTGTGATGAAACGAGAATGCTGCATATATTTTGCAAAATAAATTTATCAGTGCCTCAGACCATGGCTTGCAGCTGCCAAGGTCTGGATTGTATTCAGGAGATTGTAGGAAGTCATGCAAAACAAACGTGAAGAATTAAAACAAATGTTTTCCCAACATAAACCCTCGTAGTGGTTTTCATTTCAGGGCTGCCATCTTGATATAACCCTGGGACAGAAGTGTGTGTGCATGTGTGTAGCAACTCGCTAAAGCATTTACTGATAGAAAAGCATCACTAAGTGCTCCTGGTTTGGTTATGTAGAACACTGGGGGAGCGAGCTCCTTGCTTGTGGCTAAGCAAGAAGATGCGTTGCCTTTCCCCCAGCCTGGATCCTGTACATAGGTCACTCTATTCCCATCAGGCTTGCTGGTCACTGCTTCCTCTCTCATAACCAATATTCCTTTCCAAATTGCCGTGTGTATGAGACAGTCTGAAGTGGGTCATGATGGTATAATTTTGTCTGCTCTTCAACAGGCTTAGAGGTGTTTTGCATGTGGGAGAGCACCAGGGACGCATTGAGTAGCACAGACTGTCTACAGAGATAATTTGGGGAATGAAGATTTATCTTGCTTCTCTAGGGGGAAGAGAGAGGAAGGGAAGCCATTAGCTGGGGAAAGAAGGACTGTTCTTGGGGAGAGAGGCCTCTCCACACACGGCTGGGACAAGCCCTCTGCAGGGAGGCTGTGTGGCTCCAAGAGTGCTCTGTGCAGGGTTGTACGTACCTGGACAGCGATCGTGCTGCAGTAAATCTACAGCCCTGTCCACTGGGAGGAATTGGGAGTTCAGTCAGAGTTTGAGTTGTCCTCAGTCAGCTGGGGCTCTGCTGGCATTTTCAGCATGGCTTTTGAAGTGTTTGACTCTGGAGTGCTCTAATCACAGGAAGAGGACAACAGGAAACCTCACCTCTGGAGAGCTGCTCAGTGGGAAGGGCTGGCCTAGCAGAAGTAAACAAAAACATTTTAATTGCCTGTGAGAATACCAGACAGGAAAGTGGGAGGGAGAGCTGGCAGTTTGCTCGTCATTAAGACTGCTGAACCATCCCTAGGAAGTTGGAAGAGTGGGTGGGATGGTTGTGTCCTGTGCCATTTCCATGTTTTTCTTTTGAGTAACCCTTTTTTGAACAGCCGACTCCTCTGCACTCCAGGAATATGCAAGCTGAGTACTGAAATTACAGTTCTGTCTGGTCCTTTTGTCATTGCACTGAGAAGCAGCCTGAGGGCTTGACAAAATCAGTTCCAGTGTCTTCCCTCAAATACTCAAATATGTCACTTCTTTTCTTTTTTTTTTTTTCTTTTTTTTTTTTTTTTGAGAGACAGATACGGTATATCTGACTGTGACTAGAATTCAGTGCCCAAGTTAAAAGTAAGGACACTGTTTGTGTGAGACAAAAAGCAAACAAGCCTAATTTGCCATTGGGTAATGCCATGGATGTGTTTGTGCACCAAGTGCTTAAAGCACAGCATGTTCCATACAGACAAAATACTTGGCCTTGCCCTGAGGAGTAGGGACTCTGGTTTGGTTTTCTACTGGGAAGGTGTTTTCTATCAGGGCTTTGTTATAAAACCAACCAATTTAACAATAAAAAACACCTAACAGTGCAGTCCAAAATGATAAGCAGTTTTAATTAGTTCGAGCTATTTAAGCTTAAGGTTTTTTTTTCAGTTTAAATCTCTTGGACTGCTGAGCAGGAGATGGATCCAAAAATGAAACAGAATAATGCTCCTCCCCAGCTCTATGAAGTCTCTGTCAGGGCCAAAGGTTTGAGTGAATGTATTATAAGAAGAAAACAGCTTTCAACTCATACAAAGGCTCTATTGTGCTTTAGAAAGAATTTTGGAGTCATCTAAACTTTTACCTCTTACCCATGAGTACACAGCCTCAGACGGCTCGTTGTAAACTGGCGGTCTGTAATCGCAGCTGGTCGGGCCAGAACCGCTCCTCCGGCATCCATCGGTATTTGGTTTTGCCCTAAATCGTAACTTGAGCTGAAAAAAGGAGAAGCCTGCCTGAAAGGTTATCAGACCTAATGCACTTTTAGTGGGATGAGGAGGAAATACAGCGGTGGTAAACAAATACAAGAACCTATTGTGACTGCGGCTTAGAATCACCAGGAGACCAATTAACACCTTTTTGTTAGGATTAACCATTATGGTGTTTGCAGCAAGAGCCTTAAATTGGTACTTTCTTGTAGTTCAAAGTGTGACTACATTGCAGTTACAAGGGAAGTGGAGATCAAAGCTCCCAGAACAAATAATTACATGAAGGTAAATTCCGTCTGATGTAGGAAGGAGCAGAAGCTTCCAAAGAACAGCAAACAGTCTGGTGGGGAGCAGTGTGAGCAGTGTGAGCAAAGCAAAAGGCAGGTTTTCACAGGGAGAAACGCCACTCCTCAAAATGATGGAGTGAATCGCCCGCTCTGAAACCATTTTGTTGTACGGGGCTGCTCTTTGCTGTGTCAGCAGGTCCATGATGAAGCTTTTATTTTCTGAGGTTCATCACTCAGCTGAACCGGTGCTAATACGTAGCATAGAAAGCCTGTGTGGGGTCTCTGTGCTCAGCTGGGAATTTTAAAGGTAATTAAGGAGGAAAAAGCCCTTTGTGCTATATTTGGTGACTGTTTTATTTTCTTGGTGTTGGTCCTGTGCCCAGGAGAGGAGGTTGGAGGGTGGGAATAATGGAATTCCCCCTGTTGCCTCCATGTTCCTCTTGAGGCCCTTCAGTAGCAGTTTGCCAATGAGAAGATTGTATTTAAATAAATAACTCTGGAATTAACTGAAGTCTCAGCTTTGATGTAGTGTGTGTTTAGATGATGTTGTCTCTAATTCAGACTTTGAGGCTAAAGAAGAGGGGACTTTCTTTTTCTTACCTAAAATACCAAAAAAAAAGGCTCCAGGCCATGAGTAAACAGTTGCAGTGTTTTAGTGGTTTTATGAATGAATCGTTGCTTTATATATTTATTTATTTTTGCTGAAAACCACCGAGGAAATGGTTAAGTGGTGGCTGAAGAATCCATAAGTTTGCATTGCTTCGAAGAATAGTGGGTTATATAAGGAGAAAATAAAATAAACAAACAACTAAAGAAAACAGAAGCAAAATTTTTAAAAATCTCAATTTTTCCATTTTGTCACTTTCAAAGTTTAGTGGTCTTCTGTTATTTATTTTTTTGCCAGCTTGAAAGGTGCCAAAACGCACCTTTAAAGAAAGGGTTACATTGAAGGTAAATGCATAGTGCAAACAAACAAAAAAATGTCTTGTTTTGGCTGGCGTATGAATGAAAATTATACAACGCAAATGTACCTGTCCTGAAAATGAAATAAGTTATCAAGTTCTCTATAAATGACACTGCAATTACTCTCATTCTTATTAGAAGCTGGGAATATTTAATTCTGTAAACAGCCTCCTCCTTACGCTCCCAGGTTATAAAAGATGTATTCGTTCAAAGACTGGACATCATGGAATAATAAGCTAACACTTCAGTATGAGGTTGACTCACCTGTTTTCTCTCAGCTTGTGCTCAGTTGACCACCTGTACTCCTGTCAGCCTCCTGAGGCAGATGAAGTATTTGTCATACAATTAAATATTTATTGTGTCCTGAGGGTATTCTGGGTGAGATATGCACTGGGTTAGGAGAAGGTGTGTGTTAGCTGAACTGGTCCAAAAAAGTGCACTGGCAGCCTAAACGCAGCTTAATTCAGCCTCTTTTCAATTTAACTTAAGATGATAGGAATTAGTATAAATACAAGTCTATATACATGTATAATGTGTTTTTCATTATAAGAGGTTTGAAGCTGTTTAATTAACCTAGTTTAAATAAGATACTAGTTACAGTACTGCAACTTCTTTCCCCCCCCCAACATGTTGGTTAAAAGAAAAGTATTTTGGCCAAGTTAATTTTCTTCCTCTCTCCTGGGTAATGCAGGGATTAGCTGCCACCTTCGTGATCTAGAAGCAAGTAGCAGAACCCACTGATTTTACACACATAATGTCCATATAGGAACAAGAAAAACTATTCCTACAAAAGCAAAAACATTTCTAGGTAAATTCCCCTCCCTCCAGCTCCTGTCTGCAGTTTGTCTTTGTGTCTAATACCTACTACAATATTGACTGTCAAGCCAGCGTTCATCAAAGTGACTTAACTTTTAGAATGAAATGAACATTTTTCAGACTGTTCACCCTTTGCCTGCCTCCTTGAGCTACCGACATGCTGCCAGGGCTGTTGCTGTTGGGGGCCAGGGACAGGCTTTCCAAGCCTGCAGGGATACACAGGGCTGCTGCTGAGCGGAGGGGCTGTGCTCCTGTGTGACAGATGGATGATGTGTGCCCAAGTCTCTCCTGCTGGGGAAGAATGAGGGATTTTGTCCCTTGTGCAGAACTGGGGTGTCTAAAAGGGTGTGTGAGTGCCACAGGCCAGCCCCTTCAAGCCCCTACTCCCTCGGCACCCCAGCAGCACAGTCCTTCAAATCCAGCCTGTACACCCGCCTCTCACCTGAAAGAGCTCATGATGCTCATGAAGTGAAGACAAGGGGAATTTTGTCATAAAGCAAGATTTTTTTTCTATAAGACAAGCCAAACAAATGAGACTATTCACTACCCAGGGGATACCACTTGGCGTGTGTGCTGGTAGGTGTCCACCCCAGGAGGCAGTGGGTCACCACTGGAACACGCTCTCTATCCCTGGGAGCTAGGGCAGGCACCATGGCCATGAGGCATCCCTCCCTGAAGCCAGGGGAGCCACAAGGGAAGGGAGGGTGGGTGTGCCTTCCCGGCACACAAGGCCGTTTTGAAACCTGGCAAATCCGATATTTAGGTCAGGTCAATGTTTTGACACAGTCTGACAAAAGCCAGGAAGTGCACACTTTGTGTGGACCCTGCACACCTCACTAACCCCACGTGTTTGTTTTCACAACAGCGCAAGCTAAGGGCTGGATTTAACTTAGGAATTTCCTGACTTTTGTCAGTTTGCCTTACAGCCATAACCTGGTTTGAACATATTTCTTTCCATATTTAATATTAATGATGGAAGTGCTATTTACAATAGCCATCCTCTAATGAGTGGGAAAGAGTACAAAGCCTTTCTGGAGGGGAACATAAAGTGTTTGAAATTGGTAACAGGCATGGGGGCTGTTGGCAGAGGATCACTTATAATAAATGACCTTATTGTTTTCACTCTTTAAGAGGTCAGTTCCATAAAAAAGAACACTTCTTACTCCTTTAGCGTCTCTTATCACAAAAAGGACTATTCTTTTATTTACTGTCTTACAGAGGCAAAAAAGGAATTATTTGTATCAAAGAATGATTATGAAGCATGTCTTAAAAGACCATTTAAAAATAAAGAGTATGTTTGTTGGAACACGTAAAGGAGGAACTCCTGCTTGGTTCACTTTGATGAATTTGACTGTAGCATGTCTTGATGTCTCTTCTTTTCCTTCTTTTTTTTCCTTTCCCCCCCAACCCTCTCTGAGATCTGCATAAAAGCAGACCATAAAAGCTTGCAATCCCCTTGGAAGTTAATGGGAGGTTTGTTCTTACATAAGTCAGGCAAAATTCATGCTTCCCTTGGATCTAGGAGCAGTAAGCACTGCAGATGACTTCCCAGCAATGTATTATCACAGAACCGATGCTGCATCTAGAACAGCATCATATATGCAGTAAATGAGACAGTCTTACCTCATCACTCATTCTGCAACCATTCTCTTCTGTTAAAAATGTGATTGTCCAGGAATTAAAAAAAAATGAAAAGGAGCAGGCAGAAAAAAAAATAATAAAACAAATCATTAGAAAAATTCTGAAAGAAGGCAACTCAGAATGACTCTGAATTATGGTTTCTGGTGGCAGTTACAGAGACTTGGTGGGACAGCTCGCATGACTGGAATGTGGTCATGGATGGCTATGTCCTTTTCAGGAAAGACAGGCCAGCGAGGCGAGGTGGTGGAGTTGCTCTTTATGTGAGTGAGCAACTGGGATGTATTGAGTTCTGTCCAGGGGCGGATCAGGAGCGAGTTGAGAGCTTGTGGGTGCACATTAAGGGGCAGGCTGGCATGGGTGATACTGTTGTGGGTTTCTATTACAGGCCACCAGATGAGGAGGTTGATGAGGCCTTCTACAAGCAGCTGATAGCAGTCTCGTAAATGCAGGCCCTGGTTGTCATGGGGGACTTTAACTACCCTGATACTTGCTAGAAGGCCTACTCAGCCAGCTGTCCACAGTCCAGGAGGCTCCGTCAGTGCATTGATGATAACTTCCTGATGCAAATGGTGGATGAGCCAGCTAGGAAAGGAGCACTGCTGGATCTTATTCTCATGAACAAGGAGGGTCTGGTTGAAGTGCTGAAGATTGAGGGTAGCCTTGGTTGCGGTGACCATGAGATGGTGGAGCTCAGGATCTCATGTGGCAGGAACCAGAATACCTAGCAGAACCACAACCCTGGACTTCAGTAGGGCCAACTTTTCCCTTTCCAAGCAATTGCTAGGGGAAATCCCATGGGACAGGGTACTTGAAGGTAAAGGGACCCAAGAGAGTTGGTTAGCATTCAAGGACCTCTTCTTATGAGCTCAAGATCAGTGCATCCCAACAGGTAGGAAGTCAAGAAAGGGTGCCAGGAGACCTGCATGGTTAAACAGGGAACTGCTGGGCAAACTCAAGTGGAAGAAGAGAATGTACAGATCATGGAAGGAGGGGCTGGCCACTTGGGAGGAATATAAGTCTGTTGTCAGAGGATGCAGGGAGGTGACTAGGAAAGCCAAGGCCTCCCTGGAATTAAACCTTGCAAGAAATGTCAAGAACAACAGAAAGGGCTTCTTCAAATACATTGCAGATAAAACTAACATTAGAGGCAGTGTAGGCCCACTGGTGAATGAGGTGGGTGTCCTGGTGACAGAGGATGAAAAGAAGGCAGAATTACTGAATGCCTACTTTGCCTCTGTCTATACTGCTGGAGGCTGTCCTGAGGAGCCCAGGACCGCTGAGGCTCCAGAGGAAGTCAGGATAGGGGAGGAGTGTGTCCTGGTTGATGAAGACTGGGTTAGGGATCAGGTAAGCAACCTGAACTTCCATAAATCCATGGGTTCTGATGGGATGCAGCCACAGGTGCTGAGAGAGCTGGTGGATGTCATTGCTAGGCCACTCTCCATCATCTTCGGTATGTCATGGGCAAAAGGAGAGGTGCCTGACGACTGGAGGAAAGCAAATGTCACTCCGGTCTTCAAAAAGGGCAAGAAGGAGGATGCGGGTAACTATAGACTGGTCAGCCTCACCTCCATCCCTGGGAAGGTGACAGAACAACTTATCCTGGGTGCTGTCTCTAGGCATATCAAGGATAAGAGGGTCATTAGGGGCAGTCAACATGGCTTCACGAAGGGGAAGTCATGCTTGACCAACCTGATAGCATTTTATGAGGACATTACCCGGTGGACGGATGATGGTAAAGCAGTGGATGTGGTCTGTCTTGATTTCAGTAAAGCATTTGACACAGTCTCCCACAGCATCCTTTCAGCTAAACTGAGGAAGTGTGGTCTGGATGATTTGGGTAGTGAGGTGGATTGTGAACTGGCTGAAGGAAAGAAGCCAGAGAGCTGTGGTCAGTGGGACAGAGTCTAGTTAGAGGCCTGTATCTAGTGGAGTGCCTCAGGGGTCAGTACTGGGACCAGCACTGTTCAATGACTTGGAGCGAGTTCACTGATGACACAAAACCGGGAGGAGTGTCTGGCACACCAGAAGGCTGTGCTGCCATTCAGAGAGACCTGGACAGGCTGGAGAGTTGGGCAGGGAGAAGTTGAATGACATATAACAAGGGCAAGTGTAGAGTCTTGCATCTGGGGAAGAACAACCCCATGTGCCAGTGTAAGTTGGGGACTGACCTGTTGCAGAGCAGCGCAGGGGAAAGGGACCTGGGGGTCCTGGTGGACAGCAGGATGACCATGAGCCAGCAATGTGCCCTTGTGGCCAAGAAGGCCAATGGCATCCTGGGGTGTATTAGAAGGGGTGTGTTTAGTTGGTTGAGAGAGGTTCTCCTCCCCCTCTACTCTGCCGTGGTGAGGCCGCATCTGGACTATTGTGTCCAGTTCTGGGCTCCCCAGTTCAAGAAGGACAGGGAACTGCTTGAGAGAGTCCAGCGCAGAGCCACAAAGATGATGAAGGGAGTGGAACATCTCCCTTATGAGGAAAGGCTGAGGGAGCTGGGTCTCTTTAGCTTGGAGAAGAGGAGACTGAGGGGTGACCTCATTAATGTTTATAAATATGTAAAGGGTGCGTGTCATGAGGATGAAGCCAGGCTCTTCTCAGTGACATTCAATGATAGGACAAGGGGCAACGGGTGTAAGCTGGAACATAGGAGGTTCCACATAAATGTGAGGAAGAACTTCTTCACAGTGAGGGTAACAGAACAGTGGAACAGGCTGCCCAGAGAGGTTGTGGAGTCTCCTTCTCTGGAGACATTCAAAACCCACCTGGATGCATTCCTGTGTGACCTGATTTAGGTGTTCCTGCTCTGGCAGGTGGATTGGACTAGATGATCTTTTGAGGTCCCTTCCAATCCCTAACATTCTGTGATTCTGTGATTCTCAGAAAGTCCTGAATGTCACAGGCACTGTGTCCTTCCATCTGAACCAGGTCTTGGTGTGTTGTATCAGCTGTGGCACTTCCTCATGGTCTTTCCTGTCATGTGATGCATTCATAGACTGCAGGAAGGCTCATGTGTTTTGAGTTGCTTTCTGCACAATTCTTCCATCTTGTGATTGAATTAGCTCTTTTCCCCACCGCACCCAACCCCCCCCCCCCCCGCCCTCTGTTTTCAATGGGAGAAGTTTCCTTCTGACCTTTACTGAGATGGATTTAATAGAGCTGCTTTGCAGAGAAATTATTTCTCCCCTCTCCTCCCAGTCAATCAAGAGGGGTTGCCTAGAAAGCTCAAAGAAAGAGCCCCCTGCAGCTGGCCTAGTTTCTGATGTTATTTGACTTGCCTTAGTTCAGCCGCCCAGCTCCCTGATCTTCTCTGGGGTTGTAATGTGCTGCAGAAATTCAAGTCATGTTTTCATCTGGCAGAGACCTTACATTATTTTACAATATAATGATTATTAATACAGAACATTAAATGATAAACAGAGTCCACATGGCATGTCCTCATGCTCTGCTTCTGCCATTATTGGTACTTGATTGTTTCAACACAGCTCTAATTTGCAGTTATTTAGGCCATCAGCCAGCCTCAGGGATGCAGGGGAGGGTGTACCATCCGAACAGCCCCACCAGGGAACATTGTGCCTGGGATTTTGATGAGGCGGCTTCCCAAAGGAGGAAGGTTTTGTGGTTCCAAGCAGACATCCTGAGGGGTTGTTGAAGGCAGGCAGGGCAGCGAGCTGACACAGGGCTTGACATTGCCTGCAGAGATTGTGCTCAGACCCTGGAGATAGAAATTGTCATTTGCTTATTAGCCTCCTGCTGGCAGAAACTCTATTTCCCTTTGTTTTGAGCAAAAGGCTCCCTTTCCCTCTCTCAGCTCTTAAAAGGTTTCTCCATAAGAACAAAATAAGGGGTTTCTCCGTAGAAGAAAAGGGGTTTTGGACAATGGGTAGAGTTACAAAGCAGTGAATGACAGGCTTCCTTTGCCTGACAAGCAGCTGGAGTCAGGAGCCTTTGAGGGTGCAAATAGAAAACATTGTGCTGGGTGTTTGTGGAGTTACTTATTCATTAGAACTTTTTTCACTAAGTTAATGAACTTACGAAGCCTGATCCTGCTTCTAATTTAGTTGGTGTCAGTCACAGTTCTACAGAGTTTGGAACAGATCACTGAATTTCTAAACTAATCCCACCTGGGCTGCTGAATTTTACTTGCATACTGGTGCTTGGCTAGGGTGAGATTCTTTCAGAGCTTGTTTTAGAAAGCTATTCAGGCTTGATTCAAAAGCGTTAGGAGAGGAGAATCTACCCTTCCTTAAGTAGTGTGTTCCAGAGGTTAGCAAACTACGTTGTTAGACTATTTTGAGTGTATCTGGCTTTGCCTTTTATCTATTGCTTCTTTCTGTGCCTTTTCTATCTAGATAAAAACATACTTTATTGCCCAGCCCTAGTCACTCTGATAGTCATTCACAATTGTGCTTTTTTTTTCTTATTAATTTTGTGATTCTTTGCTGCCTCTCCTCCAGTTTTCCAACGTCCCCTTAAAAACAGGGAGCGGAATGTGGATATTGCTCCCAGCAGCACATCATACCCAAGGAAAATGGCTTTTTTTTTTTTTTCCCCTTCTTTTTTATTATAATATTTACTAGCCCATGTTTATAGGATTGCAATGAAACTGTTAGCTCTTAAGGTAAGTAACACCTATTTATTTCTGAAAGTTTGTACATTTGACATTTGAGATTATTTCAGTGAGGAAAACTTGAGGGAACATCCTCCTCCTTCCTATTCCAGTTGCTACCTGCTGAACTAGGGACTGTCAGTGGTCAGAGGATGGTGAGCTAAGCAAGAAGATCAAATAAGACTTCTCTCCAATGGCACAGAGAAATAAACTGGGTTTTGACATTCCTAAGTTTTCATAGTATTGAAATAATCTGGATATTTAGATACCTCTGCACAAAAGGCTTGTGTGATTGCAAAGTGCTGTTAGTTTTAAGAAGGTAAAAATTTTGTCACTCTTATTAGTCTAATTTCCTTAGGGTTCAGGCATGTTCACATAGGGATTTCTACTTGGTACCAAAAGAGAAACCTGTTAAGGCAGCTCAGGCTTTGTATACACTGGGAAGTCTTACTATACACTGTGATAGTTAAATTTCTGTAGTCATATTGGTTTAAGGAGTAGTTCCCTCTGTCCCACCAGTTATTGATATTATTGGAGGGATAATATATTTCTAAAATAATATAAACTAAAACTAGAAAAAATATTTTTGTATGAGAATAGGGTTGTCCAGCAGGAGACTGCATCAGTTTGTATTAAAATTCACCTTATATTGATATGCATTTTCAATGTAGACAAGCCAACTGAGCTGTTTTACAAAAGCTGCTGGAAAACAATCACCAGAGCTGATGATCAGTTTTTCATTCTGTTTTATTAATATTTCTAGCATGGAGAAATACGATGAAATATTCATTTTGGAATTGGAGGAAACACAAAAGTCTCTCTGAAATGATACAGCAGTAATACTATCAATTCAATTTTGACAGCAGTTGCCTCAGCACACTGTGTATAAAGTTTTCTTAGTATTAGAAATATCCATGCGGATAATTAAATCCTTAGGCTCCTGTACATTGTAATGTCAATTGATCCATTAATTGAATTAAGAAGGTTTTGATTCCCACAGTGTCCCAAGAGTAGCATCTAAAAGTATAGTGTGTACAAAACCTACACTGGCCAAAGAAGTGTCACCAAAAGTCAGTAAATGAGGTCTGAATGCAGCACAGCTGAGAACAGAATGAGATGGGGGATAGGTCACCCTCTGGCTGCTGGTGGGAGAAA
This sequence comes from Podargus strigoides, assembly GCA_028020825.1. NCBI lineage: Eukaryota > Metazoa > Chordata > Aves > Caprimulgiformes > Podargidae > Podargus > Podargus strigoides. The sequence goes on from CM051663.1 coordinate 43,915,844, forward strand.
CTGGTACTGAGAAGTTGAGGCAGCCTGTGGTTTATCAGGACCTCTACTGTGACAACATAGTCCGGGAGCACAGGAATCTTGTTTGCAATACCATGCTTGTTGGTGCTGTGAGATAGAGTTTGCAGCTGTGAAATGCTCTGAAAGATATGGAAGTTGGGGGTAACTGGGCTGAAACTAAATGTTATAGGTGACTTAATGTGAAAGCTACTGAAGGAGAAGGACTTCTTCCTTTTTATGTGTGTTGTGGCTATGTACTTTCTGTCCTAACTTTGGTTTTGTCCCTTATGTTCCCCCAGAGTTGGTTAAATTTACTCATCCTGCTGAACATTAGCTTAGTCATTCCTCACCTACCTCAGAAATAAAAAAGTTTTCCACTGGGTTAGAAATGTGGATCAGCTCAAGAAGGACCCTAAAATCTGCTGAGGGAGTGGGAACCAGTGGACAAAAGCAAGAGTGGGAGAAGAGAGTGGGATGACAGAGGGTGGTAAGATTCACTCAGCTGGAATAGCTCCTTGAGACTCTTGATGAGTGCTTCTCAGAAGCCTATGTGAAGTGCTTCTCAGAGCAAAAGGACAGGCTTTAACTCTGATTTCAATTCTGCTTTGTTTCAGAAGTTGGCACCTGGAAGGTCTCAGCCAGAGACGTGCAACTGCAGACATGGTTGCTGGTAGCTATGTAGGAGGAAAACTGAGGTAAGGTGACTAAAGCCATGGAAACACAATGGCACTTTGTGGAGGCTGAACTGGTTGTATATAGGTACCTGAACTCTCTTACCAGACACTTGATGGAGTTCTTGACTTTCCAGGAGATGAGCTGATAGCTTCTGCCTAGGCCCTTGCATGTGGCTAATGCCGCCTTCTTTATGGAGTTTTAACTTTGCTAAAAATCATACTGCTCCTCTTGTTTTAATAATGAGTATGGCTGAGTAACTTTCAAATATTTTACAGTATAATTATAGGATCACTCCTAATGTCTAGATGTACTGAAATGTTTGATGTTGAAGACACAGCATCCACACTATGTGCATTTTGTGACTGGTCTGTGTATATTAATCTCTATGTGTGTGTGTATGCATATATATTTTTTACACTTTTGAGAATTCTGGTCCTGTGAACCGAAAGTCCATTGGTGCTTAAAGACTACTAGGTGTGCTCTCAGAGTGTATCCTCTGGTTGAGTTTCATCCAAAAGGAATCTTGTTTTATGCCCTGAGACCATATGCAGTGCAAATCAAAATACTGGTAGCAGAGACTATCGTGAGATTGGTTTCAGAAGTGTGTCTCTCATCCAAAGTAAAATGCTAATGTAGGCACTCTCTTCTTTTCTTGATGATGATGTAACTTGGTATTTTTTAATACAGCTCTGAAAGAGCTTCTCTAAAGTCAGCTGGGAAGCCTGCAGCAAAGCAGGTGAATTCTCTTAAGAATCTAGATCAATTGTCCTGTTACTGTGCAATACTGCTTGTTGATATAAATATGTGATTCCTGACAGAACACTGTGGGATGCTCTGCCATGACTCAAGTCACAGTACGGGCTGGCTGGTGAGCCAGAAGTCAAAAAGAACCCCCTGTTAAGGAATACTTGGTAGAAGCACCCTATTTATAGTCATTACAAGCAAGTCCTCCTTTTCTTTTTGAAGTCCTCAAAAAAGAAAATAAGGGCATAGCACAAGAGTCTGAGGCTACTAAATCAGAATGTAGGCTGCTTATTCTTGTTACAGCTCTCTGGACTTCTCTACTTGTACAGCAGATACATTTGGATCAGCCATTTTGATATAAGCCTCAATGCTGGTGGGTTTTTTTGGTTGTTGGTTTTTTTGTTTTGGTTTGTTTTTTTTGTGGGGTTTTGGTTTTGTTGGGTTTTTTTTTTTTAGAACAATAGCACAAGAATACAATGATATAATCTGCCTACCATCTTGGCATAAATGGTTAGCTTTCCAGGGACTAGTTTTTCTGCAGTATGACATACTACTGTTGTCTTCAGGGTATCTCATAAATTCAGTATCACTGGCATTAGTGCAACTAACTGAGCTTCATTTTGTTATTTTCTATTCTAATTTCAAGTGCTACACTGTTTTCTCTCCTCTCAGGCTGACATTAATCACTTTAGGAAACACTTTGCTTTGTAGCCGGAGGCCCTCAGTCTTCCAAGTGTTCAGCTAGTAGTGATCTGATGAGCTTAGTGCTGAAAGTACTTTGTGAAAAGGGATTTCATTTATCTTGAATATTGGATAACAAACTGTCAAGATTTCTTTTCATTTTTAGTACATCATTTCTATACAACTTAGACATCAGACAGAACATATATTGAGATGAGAAAAGTGAAAAGGTGCGGCTGAATAAAACAAACTACTGAACTCAGAGGGTTTGTTTGCCTGGAAAATGCAAAGGAAATTCTATGTAATTAGGTTATCATGTTTGACTCACACCATCCAGTTTATATACCAAATCATCCAAACAATGCATTAATATGTGACTTCTTTAGTTTGAAGTTCTATGTACCACCATAATACTAGAACAAAACATGGTTGTTAGTTATGATGGTTGTTAGTTATGATACCAAAGCAGGAGTAAAGGTGCATTTTTTGTGGTTTTATTTGTTTGTTTTTAAAAAAAGTTAGCATGGCTTGAATTCAAGCATTGCTTCAATTCAGATAGAACTAATAAGGCCCAAGGAAAAAAGAAATGTAAAACAGATTACAAAAGAATTAAAAAAGCACAAGCAGCCTTTACCAACCAGGCATATGAAAATCTATGAATTTTGATGATTTGTGTTCCTGAACCTTGAAGCTATTTAAAAGGCTCTGACTTTGAGGTAATGGCCACTTGTTTAAGGAGTTCCAAATCAGGCACCTGAAGCTCAGGTTATTTTCTTTTAAATAACCAACTCCTGTTTTGTTTTTAATTCACTTTTATATTAAATGTACTCACTGGGAGTTACCTGACTCATTTCTGGATTCTGGTCCTTGCCCAACAGAACCTGTACTGGGTATGAGTGGAAGGGCTGTTGTGTGACTCAGCCTAGAGGAGTGGGGAGCTCAGAGCTATAATCCTGCCTCAGAAGTGTTCCCATGAAGCCTAGTTTCATTAATTAACTAGACTAGTCTTTAAATGGGACTAATTACATGGGTCTAACTTCTGAAGCTTGCTGAATATGAGAAGTGGTGGGTTATGGGAAGTGCATCGGTGGGCAGTAGCTTAGGCTGTTCATGAACCTTTCCCTAGGCTACAAAGCAACTTGCATCTGAGATCTGTTAACACAGCACTGTGCAGCTCCTTTTATGTCTTCGTTTATCAATAAGTGGGCTGGCTTGTTCTGGTCTTTATTTTCTGCCTGCAGCCTGAGGCATCACATTTGTGTGTCATACTCCTTGTGGAACTGGCAGCAGTATAGGTGGAAATATTGAAAATAAAAATATAAGGCACAAAATGAGAACTGCATGGTGTAGTTTCAAAACAAAACCTCAACTTGAAGTCTGTGGATGGAATCAGTTCGGTGGACTTTGTACTTCTTCGTTAACAGAAGTTATTCTACAAATATATTCATATTCTCCAAATATTCTCTGTTATTCTAGATTTATTTACTGGAAATTTGTTCTGAAAGGCATTTAGATAACCAGGCCATCTCATCAAAGCAAACATAAATCACAGCATGCTAGTAAGTGTCTTTAGGATGTTTAACACCTCTTGTACCATGTTATCAGATTTAACTTACTTCACTGTACACACTTGCTGTGGTGTCCTATCCTTGACTTGCATTGTAGTGATTTACTGGTTGTTATTCAATTAGTATTCATGTCCTGTTTTGACTGTACTAATGTATAAATTGTGCATCAAGAGGAACACTAACCAAACAGCATCATAAATCTGATGATTGCATTCTTACTTAGCCTTTCTGTTGTAGGTTTCAGTGCTGGTAGCAACAGATGATTGCAAGCTACAATGCAGCTCTGTGATGATAGTCAGTAAAAGAAGTGGGATCTCTAAAGTGTATGCTGATGGTACTACATTAGGCTAGAGGGATGAGCAGGATACTGAAATAGTCTGTCAGGAGTTTCCAAGCAAAATAGCTTACTTGGGAAAAGCAATTTTGTAATTAGCAGTATTGTCGTTCTGCTTCAGTTTTAGTTCTGTAATTGTAACTGACATTGGGAAACTACATAGACAACATAGAAAAGTGTGAGAATCTTAATATTTATTGACCTCTGCTACTAGTTTCTGTTACAGTAAGATGTGTGGCTGTAGATTCCAGTTTGTTCTTAAAAGACCTGTCTTTCCCATCTATGAGAAAATGCAGTATTTAGACAAACAGGTCCTGTTCCCTAGATGGTACCTTTAAGTGTTACTGCAGCACAAACAAACAATACCGCTGGGCATACAGCTTACAAATCTTGCTCTCAGCTGGGTTGGTTGAAGGATTACTTGCCTAGTGATGCTGAAAGAGCTGTGTATTGCAGAGTTTTAATAAAAGGTTTCTCCACTTTGTAAAGCAATCCCTGTGCAATTCGTTCATGATCTTGCAGAGCTGGCAGCTGGCTGACAGTATTTCATTGAGCTTTAATGGAGAAAAGCCAGGGCTGGAGAAAATTACTATAGTAGTCTCAAATGTTTTAATAAGATATAGACTTTCTATGAGCTCAGTCTTATTATTTGGTTTAAAACTTGTTCTTAAAAATAAATGTCAAAGAAAACACTCAACAGTCAAGGAAAAATATCTTGAGTGAAGCTGGTTATGATCTTGTTTCAGTGTAAACTCAAATATGGCATAGTTTAGGAAGTTATTTACTGAGGCCAAATAGCCGAAAAGATAAAGACCATGGAATATGCAACTAGTGCTAGTCCTTTTTATTGATTTTTTAAGGGAATAAAAATACATGTTCCCCTAATGAAAACAATCTATCAGTCTCTCGCAAGATGACTGCCTTTGGGGTCATTTGGTGCTATACCATTTAGAGAACAGACTTGTTCTGGGGGTTATGGGCAATGGTTCTTTACCTGTGTTTATCTTGATGTTTTACTGCTTCTGTTTCAGACCTGAAAGGTTATTTTTGTTTAACATTTGTCCATTTTCTTTCCCCAACAGTAGCAGTTAGGCTAGTATGTTATTGCTGCTTCTTATAAATCTTGCTGGGCTTTCTTTATAAATGATTTGCTTTAGGAATATAAGATTATTACAAAATGAAATATAAAAATCATTTTTTGAAGTATTGTTTTGGAGCAATATGCTAAGGTTCAATGTTTTCAGAACCTGGTCTAGTGGAAAGTGTACTGCCTATGGCAGGAGGGTTGGAACTAGATGATCTTTAAGGTCCCTTCCAACCTAAACCATTCCATGATTCTCTGATTTGAACTAGAGGAAACAGATTTGCCACAAAGCAAATCTTGCCTATCAAAGAAGCTGTTTTCAGCAAACAGAGCACCATCCCAAAACTTTGAACATGAAGACCTGTTTAATTGCCCTTGGGAAAGGTGATTTTCTCAGGACTGCTATGCTATGCTTTATTTTGTTCAGTGTGTGAGAAAGGCATGAACAGATGGACTGGACTACTACTTAATTCAGGGGCTTGGTTGAACTGCAGTCTAGATGCATTTGTGTATATTTTGAACCATTAGAAATTTTCTCAGCTTGCAAGTCAACATGTACCAGGAATATGTTCTGACTGCTATTGGTCTGTGCAAGTATTTATTTCTAAATTTAAAATCTGTAATTTATCAATACAGCTATTGAGAAAATCACTCTTTAGCTTATGAAGAAGATTTTTTGCTCATACATTGTGGCACTGTTGGAAGCTACTGGTTGGCATGTCTCCCTGTGATGCACAAATGAGGCACAGGCAGCAGAGGGTCAGCCTGTCTCAAGAAGGAAGATGCATGTAAATTACAATCCATCTTAATTTCCCTAATCTGTTCATGTGCACTTTTAGAGCTCAACTCTACTTGGTGGCAGACAAAGGCAGTGTGAGTGACACCTCCCAGAATTCTTCGTCCTGGGAAGGATTTAACTTCATCTGTGGCTTTACAAAGTTGGAAGATAACAGTCACCTCTGAGTTGTGTTGTTATCAAATCTTGTGGCCCACGATCTTTAGGCTCTCAGGTACTGATGTTTACGAGTATCTTTGCAAGAGAGCAACCAGAACAACTTCTTGGAGCCTAAACGGCCTTTGTATGTGGCTCAGCTTGTCTTGGCTTTAATAAGCTGCTGTCTTACATAGCTTGTAGTATTAACATATACTTTTGTACTATAAAGAGGTACATTTTATCTTGCTTTTTTCATAGTCTACTGGGTCCTTAACTAGCAAAGATTTCAGCAGGAAAAGTGTCTTAAGTACACATACAACTCCCATTGCATTACTCAATCTGTATTTCTGTACGGTAACATGATGCTTATTTTCCCTGTGTTGCCAAGGGGCAAGGAGTAAGTGACATGCCCAAGGTCATTCACAGTGGTGATGAACCTGCATCTCCTAAGTCCTGGGCAGATCCCCTAGTCACTGCAGGCCTTTTGCCTTTACTGCTGCTTTTTATTGTTAACAGTAACTCAGCTCTGCTAGAATTGGTCATATTGGTATTGTATTGTAAGCAGGAGAATAACAACTCCTTTTAGTGCTCTTAATCAGTCTCTTTAATCCTTTAAACCTATTCAAATTAGCCTCAATGAAGAAGGTGCTAGAAACAGCAGTAGGAGACAGAGATCTGCCTATGGGAAGAGAGGGTCCCTCTGTGCGATAGTGAAAGTGGAAGTGGCCACTGTGAACCCCGGAATAAGATATTTTCCCTCTTATCACCTTCCACAATGCTTGTATTTACATTGCTCAGAGTAGAGCCAGGTACTCAGCACTGTCATTTGGCCTGCCTGTGTGTATTAGGTTATATATTGGCTGTATAGGCTTTGTTGACTGTACCATGACTTCATTTTATTATTTGTGTTATTACTTGTTGCTGTTTTGTAGCGTACTTGGTCTTTTCAAACATCTCATCACTTGAGTCAAAAATATTCCAGAAAGCCCTTGCCCCCAGTGGCAAAAGAAGAGCTAGTTCAGAATGCAGAAGTGTAAAGAAGATTTTCTTTAACACAAGACAGTTTGGATTTTTAGCAGTATGTTTCCAGAATGCTGGAGTACAGTTCTATGATATTGTAGATAATATCGTAATGTATTTAAGGCTTCGACCGAAAGCTGGCAGGCGTGGGTATTCTCTAACAGAAAATAAATACATCTTTGTGCAAAACATTAAACTATAAGGCCAAACCACTATCAGCAAAACCCAGTCAGGATGATAGTTTTCCTCTAAAAACTGAAGTTGGATGCAAAGTTTGGATTCAGAAAGAGATTTTCCAAGGTTGCCAGTTCTTGTCTTAGTGCAGAAAATGCAGAAATGATGAGGATAGGAGTTTGTCCAGACTTCAGGAGACAATAGTAATTTGAATTATGCCAATTATGCCGAGTAGAAGCAGAAAGCTTCACAGAAGTTAGTTTCAATAGATCTATGCTACTATTTGGCATTTCATGAAATTTTAGGTTATTATCCATAGTTTGCCTGACATTTTTTTGTCAGTGGTTACATATTTCACAAACTTAATATCTTGAAAGTGAAAAACATAAAATTCTCTTGGACAGGGTGCTTAAAGGCAGCAGTGTGTGTGTGTGTGTGTGTGTGGTGTGGAAAAGTTATTTCAGAGTTTAGGGAACATCTGAAAGTTTGGCAGTGTGGATGAGGTACCAAACTTATAACTCTTCTAGTTACACAAAGACACTCATTTGCAAACCTGTCTAGAATGAGACTGGTGGGATGATTCACTATAATCTACATGCAGACTAGGCATAAACTTTGGACACTGATATGAAATTGTCTACTGTATCCCTGGAGGGGTTACTCCATTTCTTAGCAGTCTGTAGGGGATCAGTGATAGGCCTCTGATGGCACACAGTGCTTGGCTGGCTTCTGGATGAGAAAATTTTGGTTTGAAAAAATTAGCTGCTTTAGATTACTGTCCATCTTTTACTGTGATTGAGGTCAATGGTGCTGCTCGCTTGGAATTCAATGTGAATCTTCTCTAGTCAAACTACACCAACTGAGAGCTCACAATTTGGTAGAAAGATTTGTTAAGAATTCAAGCTCCAGAGATCCTGAGTTCTTGCTAATTTTGCAGATAATACTGACTTCCAGTTGCAGAGGATGGAGCACTGTTCACTATCAACTCAGACATTTGAATGTTCCAGTTATGAAGTTTGCCTGAGTGTTGTGAAAGTCCTCATTAAAATCTTGGCTGACTGTGGTGTCTTCTTTAATGAGCTAAGTCTGCTCAGACTGTCTAGACCAAGACTATTTCCATAGGATGACATAGCTTTGCGCTTTGATCAGTATTCATAGTGTCACTTCTTTTTAATACAGCACAGAGTTAAAATGTATTTCTATTGCATCAGTACACCACAAAGTGTGTATGTTGGGTTCCTTCCCACTGTCTTTGTTTATATGTGTCATACCATAATCCGTGAAACTAATGAAGCCTGATTTCCCAAAGGATTTGTGTTGTTTATCCCCTAAACACTACTAACCCTCTCTTTGTAGTATCTCATCTTCCCATGGCCTTGACATTGCTCTCTGCAGTGCCATTCCCCTACCCCAGTGCCTTCCCAGTTCCCCTTACACTGCTCCAGATGAGTACTGGTATACGTTATTGCTGACTGGAAGCTGGGCATGTTCAGGTCAGCTGGCTGGCATGTGTGTGCTTATGGGCCAACTAGATGAAGCTTCTCTGGCTTGGTAAGGGAAAGGTGGTTTTAATTCACCCTCTCAAAGAGTGATTTAATCAGCCTTCTATCCAAGCTTGAATGCTCACAACTTTTCTTTGAGATTTTTATTTCTGAGCCTTCAATGATGTCTGACAGACGGGTAAATGATGGACAAAATTAAAGAAGCTGTAATAGGCAAAGGAGAGAGATAGACAGATGGATAATTAGAGGGACTGAATAGGTGTCACTTCCCCAGGAAACAGTGAAGTGAAGCAGCTGAAACATATGTGTGTGTTCCTTGAACTGCTTGTTACTGAAGGCCATTAAAGTTGTATGATGGGAGTGGGATGGACCAGTAAAGGGTGGACTCCCACTGTGTCAAACACTGTTCAAATACCAAGAAGTGATATGGGGTCATACCAGAGAATTTGGAAATCAAAGAGTGCTCCTCTTTGAGCCTGTAACTAGTGGATTCTGGCAAAAAGAGAGGTGGTTGGATGTTTCAGATAATTCTTGGTTACTTACTCTAGTTTCCGTCTTTTGAGTTACTGGAGAAATTGAGAACTGTGTTTTTTCATAAGTGAAATTTAAGAAATATGACTTAAGATGGACTGCAGAAAAGATAATGAAAGCATAAGGCATAGCTGTATGGTGAGGTCTGTGGTAGAGCCACTTGTTATTGTGCAGCACATACAGGCATGTTAATTCTGATCCCAAAGCTGTACTGGTGTGTCATCATGACACTACGTAATTGCTATTGCAGCCAGTTAGAGTATTTGGGTGGTATCCTCCATGGCATGCTGTGAACCAAGGAAGTTCTTCATCCTGGAGACTCAGAATTACACCCATTAAAGCAACAGGCATTTGCCTCAGCAAAAAACACTGCCTAACCCTGAAGGTGCTTGAACATCAGACTTGACTGAGAAGCCAAAATTTGACAAGAAGAGACCTGAAGCAGAAAGGCCTGTGGCTTCTGCAGGTGCTCTTTTTCTCTGAAGTTTCTGGCTCATTCCTCTCTTTTCATTCTTTCCCCAAGGTAATAATTTTGTGCAGCAGATTGAATCCCTGCCCTGCCCTGAATTGCATCTGCCTATGTCTATTGGGCTGAACTCCAGCTAGTCAAACTTGGAATCAAGGTAAATATCAGCTGAAGATACAGTATCACGCTTAACCTGACCAGCCTAGTCCCACCTGTATATGCAATATGCAGCAGTAGCTGGATAATAAAAAATTCACTCACAACAGACCCTCTATGCCCACACCAGAGAGATTCCTGATGACTTCAGCTAGCCTTCCAGATGTCTAACAGCTTCTCACAGTGAGTGCACACTAAAATCTCCCCTCAGTATTGCTCTTTTTTTTCTTTGTTTCTGGTTTGTTTGGGTTTTTTTCCTCACCTACTATGTTGCATTGTCAGGATAAGAAATAGCTCAGTCTGCTCATTTAGTTATCTGCAAGTTCAAAAACTGTCTGCCTGCACTCTTGGAGGGATTTGACCTTCATGAAAACAGAAACATATCATCTATCTTTAGACTGTGCTAGGATGCTAGACTAATTTTGTGACAAAATGTTGATCTGTGTAATCCATATGTCAGGCTGGTTTTTGGAATAACTTTGAAGTGCCTCTTGAGAAAGACGCTAGTCTTGCCATGTTGTGTATTTGAATGTGTCAGAACTGATCCTGTTGGAATTGAGTTTATTAAAAACCAAATCAAACCAAAACCAAACCCACACCCGCCCCTGCCCCCAACCCAAAATCTGATAATTTTTTTTAGGTACTGTTGGCCAGTCAGAAACTAGACCTATATAATTGCAAGACTCCAGGAATTTGCTTTCAAGAAAAATGTCAGATACTGTTGTAAACAGCACTTTCTTGTATTCTTTAAGACAGGTAAAAGAATTGGCAGGTTAAAGAATGTAAAGCCTGATAGAAATACAGGTCTCAACACTGCTTAGCTAATTAGTGGCATCCTCATTATTGTTAATGTCATTTCAAACTCATGCCATTAAGTTTTTATTTTACAGTGTTTTTTATATCATGCTATGTAGCACACAATTTATTGTGTACACTTGTATATTTAAGATAGCTGTGCAAGTATAATTAGAACTGCTTGTAATTTCCCATATGGTTAATGATTTTCTATTCCTGAATAAAAAAGAAATCCTGAAATTTTTATGGTCTGCAAGATTTAAAGTCTTTCAGTTAGGAAACACTGAAACTTACTAATGCTTTCCCCAAGGAATATATATTTTTTTTCCTCTAAAAAATTGTTTCATCTAAAACGCTGAATGTCCCCCTAGAATAACATAACTCGTGCAGTCAGTTGGATTTTTAAACATGGTGATTTATAGTACATTGAACAAAACTTTACAATTAATCTTTCAACATCTTTTTCAGTGGCGGGTTAATAAACATTATTCTCATCAATGCAGCACCTGACTAGCTCCAACAGTAAAAGACAACCACAATGTATCTCTTCTTTTCCTGCCAAAAAAAGACCAGCTTGTAAACTTAGAAGACCGGGAGATTTTATATTAAGATACCATTGTATGCGTGTTTACCTGAATTGGGTGGGGATGTGTATTTAACTCTAAAGACAGCAATGTAACATTAGGTGGTAAAAAGCAAACTTGGTTTGTTTTTTTTTTAATTGCCAAACTTTGTCTTGACAGTGGAGTTAACATGCATTTCAGAGAGTAGCATAATGCTCTCTAGCTGTAAGCAATGCCCAGAACAGTAAAGAATTGCTCGCCTAGCAAAAAAAATGATGGTGGGTACAGAGACAAGCAGTTCCATGAGAACTGCAGGCTGTCACAGGTGAAACTGATGTGACAGATGACAGCCAACTCCAAAAATAGCCGTTCTAGCCTTGTGCACCAGCAGCAACCATGACAGAGTTGAGCTTTACACAGCTTTTTATACTGCATAGTACTTACCTAAATGTATCTGGCTTGCTGTGACCTGGACAAAGGCTCATGGTGCAGGAGGCTACCAGGGGCCCAATGGGGTGTCAGCCCGATGTGCTGATGAGCTGATGAGGATGCAGAATGGGTCTGGGGAAGTGCCGTGAGAGAACTGTTTCAGAGAAGGTGAAAGCCCTTCTCTAGTTCATTCATTCTGATTTCTATAGCTTCCACTCCCTTAAGGCAACAGACAGGGCCATGCACTTATCTGAAGTTTGTGAAATGTAAGACCTTTTAAATATTAATATTTCTTGGGGCCTCTGGGTAGATTCACCACCTGCTACCTCATATAGCAACTCTCTAAAGCAGTTTTAGTCACTTTTTCTATTTTAAATCTTTCATTTTGCTAAACTCCTCTTCACAAGCTGGTAAGACTTTGAGGGACTAAGAACTACGCAGCTGCCCCAGTGCAAGTGTTGTGAGCCCTGGGCTGTACTAGTGATGTACTTCATATGTCATCTGTGCAGCTTTAAACTAGACAGTTAAACACAATAAATCTGCACAAGGGCACTGGAGTCCCAGATTATGTTGCAGTGCCACACCAAATCCACTTCTTTCTGTCTGTATTTATCCTGGATGTTTTTAAAACATCCAGGTGGCTCACAGTGTTTTGTCACAGAAACGAGGGGGTCTGGCTGCTGCCGAATTACAGGGGAGCTGGACAGCAGCAAAGAGAAACCTGAGGCTGCACAAGGAGTGTCTGAGAGTCTTGTAAAGGTATGTGTAGTTCAATTTTGTGAGGATTTGTCCAGTTTCATTGGTTTAATTTGAATTAATTCCCTATTATAGAACAATGCCATAAGGTCATCACTTCCAAAACATTTCAGTTAGAAACAAAACATGAACAGTTCCATCTACTAATTAAATCAAACCCAAGCTGTTGCAGTAAACAGCTACATGACCCTGCTGTATTATCTTCTTTTAGGTTTAGCTGCAAGAAATTTTCTGAAGACATAACTTCAGTCTAGTTTTGGTACTGTCATCACTATAAAGCAAAAATTCATAACATAGATTGTAACTGCTTTATCTCCTACAAGAAATACAATCCAGCTATTTCAACTCTTATTTCATATACAGTCCGTGGCTTAATCATTGTTAGTGTGTTAGTGGTGAGAACTGTGTAATCTCCATTCATACTGGGGATAAACTTGTGTAAGGAGCTAAATAACACTGTCCAAAACATGGAGGCACTAGCTTGTCTGTTGCTTCCCAGATTTTTCTCAGTTTATGAAGTTATTTGCTATTACACATACAGCTATCATTTTAAAATGGCATCCTCGGTTCTTAAGTCATCCTGAGGACAGAGGTCTTTCTTGGACATAAGCTTTTGACTTCCTGAAAATCCTGTAAGGAGAGCAGAGCATTAAAAAGAAGTCCCCAGCGTTTTGCTCTTTTTTAAAAGAGACCAGGTGGCTGTGTGGTTATGGAAAACAGTACTAAAATTCGGGTGTGTGCAGCACAGCATGGATTTGAAATATTGAGGGTGGTCTGGAAAGACTTTTGCCATTGCCTAACTTTCCTTCCATGCCTCAGTGACTTATCGTCAGCATAACTGGGAGTTTCTAGTTAAAAACAGGCTTCCCTTCATAGAGAGAGGTATAAATGCAAAACCACTTATGGAAAGACCAGTAAAAAGGACAAATAACTAGACTAACCTCACTGTGCTCTGAAAGTGCATGTCAATGGAGCTTTTCAGAGCACTACATGCAACCACAGACAACGAGTCTTTCTAAAACATCACAGGTGGTGCTTCCCTAAGAGCCTGGGAAACCCCTGCCACCCTTCCAGTACCCTTTACTCCCTTTGGGCAAGACAAAACCTGGCACTCCTCGTGCCACAGGACACTAACATCTTTTGATAAAATGCTTGCAAAAACCTCATGCAATTTGGGGATTTACCACAATTAGTCAAAAGTATTTATTCATCATTCTGAATGCTGTCTCTAACTTTGTTGGGTAAGTGGCTTTTTCTGTGGCCTCAAGATCTGGTCCTAATGAATTGAGTTGGGGGTATTGAACAAGAAGCCAATACATGGTTTCTTTTATGGCATTTTGTTGCTCTTGCTCTGTAATGACTGTGAAGGGGTGTGTGGCAGCCCAGAGCATCATTTACTCTTTCGTACAATAGCTCCAAACAAAATTCTGAATATCCCTGTTTATGGGAACCTAGCTTCTTAATGTGAGCTTGATGATTCTTATCTGTGTTTCAAATTACTGCTTTGCTTAACATAAACATGTTAAAGGCATCTAACCTTACTCGGCAGTAAAATCATTGCAGTTGTGAAAGGTGAAAGCCAGCCCTTTGAGCTTAGTATAACAAAGCCTTCTCTAAAGGGCCAAAGACACTGTGTGTGGAGTTTTTGTTGGGTTTGGGTTTTTTTTGTTTTGTTTTTCTTCCACACTGTCTCTGTGCTTTGATTTTATAGAAAATTTTAAAATAAAACGGTGCTTTCAGTGGGTAGTTTCCAGCTCAAATGAAAACAGTAGGGAAGAGAGAAGCAACTGAAGTTTCAGTGCATTCTTATAATGTCAGTTTAACAACAATAACAATAAATAAACTCTTAAAATGCTTTGGTGTGTAGAGTCAGTCACAGCTTAATGATTTAATAGAACATGAATGCTGAGATATTTGGATTTAGGTTCTCTTGATTTTAGGATGATATTCAGAGACTTAGTTCTTGGTTATAGTCCTTGTCTTTTGTGTGCATAAAATAAAAATACATACCTTTTATTCTTTTAGAATCTCTTATAGGATTTTTTGCCTTTCCAATAGTTTTTTTGTATCTTTTGTCATTGGTAGAAAAACTGTTCTTGGACAGTCAGTTACCTGGGAAAGATGATGTATCTAACTGTATTGCAATTTGGTTGATGAAAAGAAAATTTGATGGCTTCCAGGCGCACTTTGAAATTCTCTTTCTTTCCATTGTTTTTGACCTTAAAGATCTTCCAAGACAGTGGCACAAGTTCATATCCAAATGAGTCCAAGAACGCCAGAGATAGCTAGACAAGGCAAAAGCAACTCATGCATTTGGGGACTTCTGTCAAAGGCGTTCACGGTCAGTTTACTTCCCACGACTGAACCTGGGTGGATGCCAGGTGCCCACCAAAGCTGCTCTATCACTCCCTTCCTCAGCTGGACAGGGCAGAGAAAACACTTGTGGGTGGAGACAAGTGGGTAATGGGAAACAAAAATAAAATGTTAAAACACCCCCCCCCTACTCCTCCTTTCTTCCTCGGCTTGACTTCACACCTGATTTCTCTACCTCTTCCACCACCTCCAGTGGTGCAGGGGTGTGGGTTATGGGGGTTGTGGTCCATTCATCACGTGTTGTTTCTGCCACTCCTTCCTCTTCAGGGGAGGACTCGTCACACTCTTCCTCTGCTCCAGCATGGGGTCCCACCCACGAGAGACAGTTTTCCATGAACTTCTCCAACATAGGTCCTTTCCACAGGCTGCAGTCCTTCACAAACTGCTGCAGCATGAGTCCTTTCCCGTGGGGTGCAGTCCTTCAGGAACAGACTGCTTCAGTGTGGGTCCCCCATGGGGCCACAGGTCCTGCCAGGAGCCTCCTCCAGCATAGCCTCCCCACAGGGTCACAGCCTCCTTTGGTCATCCACCTGCTGCGATGTGGTCCTCTGTGGGCTACAGGTGGATATCTGCTCCACCATGAACCTCTATGGGCTGCGGGGGGACAGCCTGCCTCACCATGGTCTTCACCACAGGCTGAAGGAGAATCTCTGCTCTGGTGCTTGGAGCACCTCCTCCCCTTCCTTCTTCACTAATTTTATGTCATGGTTTAACCCCAGCCAGAAATTAAGGCCCACACAGCCACTTGCTCCCCATCAGTGGGATAGGGGAGAGAATCGGAAGGGTAAAAGTAAGAACACTTCTGGGTTGAGATAAAGATTGCAGGTAAAGCAAAAGCTGCAGGCACAAACAAAGTAAAACACGGAATTCATTCACTACTTCCCATGGGCAGGCAGGTGTTCAGTTGTCTCCAGGAAAGCCAGGCTCCGTCATGCATAATGGTTTCTTGGGCAGACAAATGCTATTGCTGCAAACGTTCCCCCCACCCCCTTCCTTCTTCCTCCCCCAGCTTTATATGCTGAGCATGACATAATATGGTATTGAATATCCCTTTGATCAGTTTGAGTCAGCTGTCCTGGTTGTGTCCCCTTCCAGCTTCTTGTGCACCTCCAGCCTGCTCACTGGTATGGTGGTGTGAGGAGCAGAAAAGGCCTCGACTCTGTGTAAGCACTGCTCAGCAGTAGCTAAAACATCTCTGCATTATCGACACTGTTTTCAGCACAAATCTAAAACATAGCCCCATACCAGAAAGTTAACTATCCCAGCCAAAACCAGCACACTTTGGTGCCTGCAGAGTTGTTTCTCTTACATATTCTCACTCTGCTCTTCCGGCTGCAGGTTGTTGAGCTGTTTTTTCCCCCCTTTCTTAAATATGTTATCCCAGAGGTACTACCACTGTCGCTGATGGGCTTGGCCTTGGCCAACGGTGGGTCTGTCTTGGAGCTGGCTGGAACTGGCTCTATCAGACATAGGGGAAGCTTCTACCAGCTTCTCACAGGCGCCACCCCTGTAGCCCCCTGGCTACCAAAACCTTGTCATACAATTGCAATTGCTTTTCTTTGTGGCCTTGAGGTAAGGCAAGTTGCACAGAGGTGCCAGAAGGTTAGAGCAGTCCTATAGAAGTCTAGTACTTCTTGTAATAAACAAGCAAGGCAAAAAGTCTTCTAGTACTCTCTAAGGGGTAATTCAACAAAATTTTTTTCTCAAAAAAGAATGGTCTGCTCTTCCTGTGAGTTGTCAAATAATATCACTCCTTATGAAGAATATCCTTAATCCTACTGTGTTTTAGAACAGTGCTCCAAATTTTGTTTTCAACCAGTTTGTTTCATCTATAAAAGTACAAAAGCCAACTGAGCAAAACAATTATAGGAAATATCATGTGCATAATTGAATCACATTTTTGTGCCCAGATATTAACAGTATTCAACACCAAACAGCAGCAAAGTTATTAAGAACATGAATGCTAGGATTTTCCTGCTGTGTCTCTGCAAAGCATCAATTGATCCCCTAAGCTAAGATGGCAGGAATCCAACAGCAGGATTAATTGCATTGCTAATTGAAATTTTTGTACTTAGATCTTCTATTAGAATTATTTTCATTGCTATGAAAGGGAAGCAAACTGAAAGCTGAGGTTTACAAAATTTGGGAGTTTAACTTTTGCCATCAAAATTGGTCCAAGCCCTTTGGAAAGCTGACTGGCTGGGGTACTTTCTGCAAAACAGAAAATTCAGATCAAGCTGAAATGGAGAAAAATATACAGTGATATTCCTCCGTTTTATACAGTGTAGGTGGGATTCTGGGGGTTTACGTAGACTTGACAAGATGAGATTCCTTCTATGTGCCTGGACCCATTTTTATTCTAAGTTTTTTTCCCCAACACTGCATCAGAGTAAGACCCACATGCATCAGCATGCATCAGCATGCATCAGGGTGCATGCATCCTCATTCCCTTCTGTCCGCAATGGAGTTTCTATAGGAGTATATGGAGGTGGTTCAGGCTGGAGCTCCAAAAGGGGACCCTCTGTGGACAGCCAGGGAAGCAGGGTGCTACAACATGCTGTGGTGTATCTACACAGGGAGTGTAGGTACAGGCTGAGTCTCTGAGAGAGACTGGGAGAGGCCATCACTGCAGTTGTTTCTGGAGCAGGACTGTGAAGGCAGGGGTACATGAAGCTGATGATCTTACAAGTGTATTTATGCAGAAGATTCAGAATAAGCAGACTCAGACTGACTATCAGAAGGCTTTCTCTAACTATGCTGCCGAAGAGAATACTAAAAACACCTTCAGTGGATTATTAACATGGATGGAAAAAAACACAGCAGAAATAGATGTGAATTAAGTTGTAGACACAGTAAAATGAGCTGTTACCAGCAGATCATTAACAGCAGATCATTAACAGCCCACAGTGATGCTGAGGACACTTTAATAAGCCCATTCAGGGAGGATTACTGCTATTAGGAATAATGATCAGTGGCAGCAGTGTATTTTATATGACTAATGGGGGCTATATCCACCAGCGACAATCTCTGCTGGAGCCATTTTATGTCTGCTGATACACAGGACATTTTTCCTTGATCAGAGTATAGTGTGTAGTTTGGTACTTATCATATTTTCATCGTTACAAAAAAAACCCCAATAAAACTATTAGAGCTCTGCAAATTAGTGTTACAGAAAAGATGGGCAAACATCCAAAGTCAGAAAATATTTGAAATGTGGCAGAAGCCTGCAAAGCTGTAGTTCTAAAAGGGCTCATTTTTATTCCATTGGCCTGCCTCTGTCTCCTCAGAGTCATAGCCAGGAATTTCTGCACAAAATCTTTCCTGCAAGGCACATGAGAGCGAGATGAATTACACATCTTCTCGCATGCTCTTTGCAGGCATGCTCCTGTCCCAGTCTGCTGCCTGAGGTCTGGTGCAAAGTGCGCTGAGGCCTGGGGCTGCCCCTGTGCCATGGAGAACTGCTTCAAATGATGGATCAGATAATTACTTCTATAAACGGTAATTTTACAGTAGGTAGAATTTCACTGATTAGGAAGTTATCCTTGAGAAGTATATTGTTACAAGAGAAGAAATTGCTCTATTGGTTTAATGGAGATGTGGCAAGGGATGTTACAGAGTTTAGGAGCTTTTGTTGCTGCTGATCCCACAAAAGGAAAGTCCTTTCTTCTTTTTCAAAATATATTAACTCTGAATCTAAAGATATGTTTGACCGGCAGTTTGGAGGGACTATATTTAATATGGGGCCATTGAAGCTTATAAAAAATGGAACATGTAATACAATTTTTGCAGAGCAGATTGATACATTAAGAGAATTTCTCACTGATCGCAAAAAACCTACATTAGTGTGCATGAAAAAGAAAATGAAAGAAAATATGGGAGGAAGAAAAGGAAAAAGCTTGGAACAATTCCCATCTCTCCTTCTCATGGTGTGCTTCAGTTCTTATGACAGGCATCATGTTCCAGCAGTTAAGCCTTTGTCTAGCAAAGCTTCCACTCAGAAGAATTTTCCAAGCGAGATGTGATGAGGAAACAAAATGGCTTTATATTTCATTTATACTCATTTATGTTTCAAAGGTCTTTCTGCAGGATCACTTTTTCAATAAACCTGTACAGAGCCAACAAACTATACAAATAGTTACAGTAATTGGCCTCTGGCATCTTGCATGAACAGTGAGGATCTGACTTTTGCCCAAAGAAAATATGCAAACTTGTCAATGCAAAACAGTGACAAAAGCTAAGCAGGGACCGATATGCACTTACTGGGACTCCAGGACTGTCTTGCACTTACAGGCATCATTAATTTTCAGATTCACTTGAATCTCACTGGCCTAACTCTGCTGCCACTGGGATATAGTTTACTGATTTCAAAACCATTTGAGTTAAGGTAGTGGTCTGGAAATCCCATCTCTGCCTCTGATAGAAGTCTAGTCCCTACTGGGATAGAGAGAGCTTTTCCAAAAGGATGAGAGCCGTGCTGCAGCATCCCCTGGCACCCAGGCCATCCTGGAGTTCAGTACGGCAACTGATGCTGACCTGTCTAAGACATATTACAGATTTAAACCAGAGATCTGAAAGGCTTTGCAGTACAGTCACCATACTGAGGTCCAAAAGATCCTGTTCCTGCTTCTAACACATTTTTGTCATCGCCAGATGCATGGAGTATCATTAAAGCTAGTGTCTGCTCTTGTGTGTGTGGAGGTAGAGGTATGTGATTGGCCTATATGAGGACACAAGAATATAATCAAAATGCCTATGGGAGCTAGATAGCATGCCAAGTTATTATTAATTTATGCCAGTTTCAGTTGGAAATGCAGCTTCTCTTTAGTCACTCTCTCATTTTAATATTTTTTTTTTTGTGCTGGTGTGATGCCCTGTGAAATCTTACAACATGCCTTCGTCCTGCAAGAAACCGTGCTCCAGCAACATCCAGCTTCTAAAATGAAATGTCATGAGCAGTGAGATACACCACCTACCACAAGATTTGGCTTCTGTTGCTTGTAAGTATATCCTGGTTTCATGTTTTTTGTCTGAAATGTTGATATGAATGTAGGTTGTTTTTACTATTGATTATATTTTTCCATGCCTGTCACCATGTGATGTTTCTGTGACCCCTGAGCCACTTGTGTTTTGCTCCACTTCACAGGCATCCTCTTAACACAGCAAACAGGGAGGCAGCTGTGTATGAAGCCAATTTTAGGTACTTATGGTAGAGACTACAGACCTGAAATAACAACATACAAATCACCATGCCATCAAAAAATGTAGGATTTTTTAAAGTTTGTTTTTTTAATACAGAAACTTATTTTGTTTTAGAATTTATCTGAGCTATTGATAGATTCCTTCTTCCATCTCTTCTGTGTTATCTGACATGATATGGTATAACCTGTTGACTCTACCTACAGCTTCACATTCCAGAGTGTACTTAAATGGGAAATAATTCAGAGTTATAGCAATCAAAGCTCTGTCTTATCTTGTTTTCCAGTTTGTTGGACAAGAAAATAGCTAATTTGGTGAAGCACAGTGTTCTGGGTCATAATAGTGTCCCTCTTGTAACACAAAATCAATGCCATTAGTTATGAAAAAAGGTTATGATGTAACTTGCCTTTATGTGCTCAAGGAGTTCACTATTCAATGCCTACTATACGTTGCTTATGAGAAGTACATTGGAACAGCTTTATATTTTTGGTCAAAGCATGCAAATCATGTTTGAGTAGCTAGAGTCAATACAAGTCAATGGCTTTTACCAGTTAAATATCCTGGTTACTTAGAAAATGCTTTGCAGCAGTTTGATATGGAAAGCGAGGAGTCACTTGGATAACTTCTTGATTAGCTTTTTTTACCTCTCCTGTCTTGGTCTGAAAAGATACTGTTAATTATTTGGTAAAAGCTGCTAACTGAATTTCTCTAGTGTTTTCTCTGGGGTTATGACAGTAAGGCAATGAAAGAGCAGCACCCTAAATCACAGGGTAGATAGGGCTGTCATTGCCAGGTAGCTGTGCTGGAAACTCAGCCTGCCAAGGGGATTTCAGTGCAGGGTAGTATGAAATCACTGGTCAGCTACTGTCAAAAGCTGATGCTCCTTGTCTGTCTAAGAGTTGTTTTACGCTGAATGAATGTCTCTCTCTGCTACCAGAGAGGACACAAAGGCAACTGCTTGCAAGTATGTGAAGGAAAAATGTAGCACTACATGACATGCGGCAAAGCCTGACAAAAAATCATGTGTGTAGCTCCCTTCTTGCCCAGTGAGGATGATTAGCTGAGCTGATGTGACAACCAACCCACTGCAGTGCTGGCATGCGTTCAGCTTCACTGGTGGTGTGGTGCATGCCATGCTGCCACCCCAGTGCTACAGTGCCCATTAAATTGCACTCTGTGCAGAGTGGTTTCATTCACTGTGGCTCCTGTATTACCCAGGTTCATTTAGAAAAGATGGAGACTGGTCTAGTCACATAGTGAAATGTCCTGCCCATGCGTGTTAAACTGGGAGCCTGCTGGTTTTCCCTCTATCACACACTGACAAATCCTACACTTGATGAAATAAATGGGAGTTTTGGCATCGACATCAAAGAGCAGAGGCAAAAAATGCACTGCAAAAAAAAAAGGGGGGGAAGAAGATTGTTTTGGGAGAGACTAAATATCTCTGGTCTGGAAGAAAGAATAGGTTTTGGCTACAGTAGAAAAGGTGGTTGTAAATCATACTTGCTTTTTATTGATGCTGACCAAGGAGAGATTAGACCTTGAAATAAATAAAAGCAAGTCCAGACAGCTTTTGGATTTATTCCATCTGTTCACAGCCTCAACCAGAGACCACTGTGTGTCCAAATCTTTTCACCAGGCTCAGAATATCGTGAGCTTCCAGCAGCAAAGCCAGAATGCCTTATTCTGTCCCTGTATTTGGAGAAGCACAACTTTTGTGGTGGTAGTGACTGTGTCTTTTGTGGGAGGGAGCAGGCTGAGGGCTGAGGTGGGGAATGAAATACCAGGGACCGTGGCCGAAGAGGAGGAATAAGGAAGAGTCAGTGGGGGGCTGGGAGGGGAGGGGGACAGTGATGTCTCCTATCTCTCTCTCACCAAGCCTTCCTTCATCTGAGCTAATCCTAAAATCTCTAACTTCCAGACTCTCTCCACATCCCTCTGTCTTCAGCTGCAGCTTCTCCTGCTTCTCCCTCCAGTTTCTGCAACTGCTACCAGCTCACCCTCCTGGGCTCTGCAGATGGACATAGTGTGATGGGCCCAGGACACATGACAGCCAGAATCATCATTTCTCCTATAACCTGTGCACAGGGGCAGCAAGTGCCCTCAGGAACGTCTCAGTTATTTGTCTGCAGCAGTCTCCACCCCATGCCCTCCAGTCCTGGCACATCTGGGTCTCCAGAATCTTGGCAGGGGCAAAATACTGAAGGGGTTTCTGTTGGTCAGTGGCTGGGATGCCTTGATTGCTCTGGTCAGTGCTCCTTACGTCTCCAAGTAGCTCCTAAGCATTTTTCTTTCTTTGCCCATGTGCTATATATATGTTTGCGCGCGTGTGTGTCTTGTCAGTGACATAACCCAGCTAACAGTATGCAACTCCAGCAATACCTTCCCCACCCAGTATGAAAATTCCTGTGTTTCACGGGTGTCTCCAGGCTGTCCTGAGGCCAGTTAAAGAAACATAGGAAAGGCATACAACTCAGATTCATATTACCTGTAGAAAGTTCATGCTTGGTCTTTTTCTATGCAAGTTTCATATTGAAAAGAGCAGCAGTGTTGTTACAGACATGCAAAACCTTTTTTTTTTTTTTTTTTTTCTTTCTACAACACATACAGTAGTGTGATAAAGGGGAGGGGTTATGTGTCATATTAAGTTTGAATGTTTTCCCCTACTGTTTGTGATCTTACAGTCAGGATGTTTCAGTCAATGAGTATGAGTCATCCTTTGGAGAAACTTTCTCTCTGACTTTGTATTACCCAATTTTAATTTTGCAAAGACATCTCAGAAAGCTACGATCTATTTACTTTCAGAGACAGTGTACTGAGACCAGAGATGACCTAGTGTAGAAATCCAGAGTCACGCTCTTGCTAAGCATATGTCGATGAATCACCAGAGCCAACAGGAATAGCAACCCCAAGGAACTGTGTTTTCAACATACCTGAAAATGTATGAAACATATATGAAATATGTGAAAAGCTTAAAGCTCAAGTGGGCAAGGTTGGCCTGGACCCAGTGTTAGCATCTCATTATCAGACCTATCACTGGCTTTTAGTGGGAAGGAAAAGAAGGGAAACACCCTAAACAGTGGAGGGATAAATGGAGAAGATGTAAAGGAGGACTGGATGTGCTGTGTGTGCCTTGGGACTCCCTGCCAGTGAGACAGAGAGATCTGTGCTCACAGACCTCCACTGCTGCCAATGGAGAAACACCAGCTGCAAACTCAGCTGGTGGTACCAGGCACACACTCACATCGCACGCTGGCTTGCCTGTGACTGCGACGTCCGGATGTCCTGCAGGTGGCTGGGAGAGAGGACAGTGAAACAAAGCAGCCATTCATTCCCTGCCCTTTGGAGGTATTCTCACAGTCTCATCCGAGTGTATGAATCAGAAAGGCAAATACACACTGTATTTTCTGTCTGGAAATGCAGTCTTTGTGTCTCCAAAACACTTACCTGGCATGCTGGAGGGTTGCACTGGTGTCCATCAGCTGTTTGTTAAATTGAGGTGAACTTCCAAGTTCCTGGGGGACTTTCAGGGAGTTAGGTGCAGGTAAGTGTAGGTATGGGAAAGCGGGGCAGTAAGACTGGAGAGCAAATGTTACTTCTAGGGGAAAGCTGCTCTGTTTTAGGTCTACTTCCTGTCATGTCATCCTTATGTTGTGACAAAAGAAAAAAAAAGAGTGGCCCTGGTTTTAAATGGGTGGGAGCAAGTCTGAAATACAACCATTATCAATGCTTCGAAAAATCTTTTTAAAACTTCATCAGGCTTGTGTGTCCTTATTTGTCTAACTAGTTTCCTCAGTAAGCATCTGTCAGATAGAAATAAATGTAATGGGAGGAAATTATTAACAGGATCTAGGAAGATTTACTGCCCATGGGAGTTACTGTTTCTGTAGAGAAGGGTGGATCCAGTTAATGAGAGAAGCTCTCAAGTGCAATCACATTACAAATGTTTCTTCTGTCTGTCCTTAAATGGTATTTTATTAAGCTCAGATATAAAATTTTTTTCTCCTTTACACTGCAGAAGAGACACATTAAGATTGAAATAGGACAATTAGCTTCCTAATACCAGATGCTTCCATAAAATTATAGTTTCCATAAATGAATAATCTTCTCAGCTGGACAAATGGGATTCTATAAAGAGGAGTGCATAGTTTGACCAATCAAAATATGGTGACTGAAGTTCTTGGACATGTAACTCCAAATTGTGCCACGGCTTTCACTTTATTTTGGCCTTATTGCTAGAAATGACCTAATGTTTCACCTCACCCATACTCTCTGAATTATTTAAACAAGAACAACAATTCCAGATTTGGTTTGGCCAAAATATATGTTTGACCAAAACATATATCATTTCAGAACATTCTCTCAAATATGGAAAAAAGAGTTATTTAAAGTATTCTGGAGGAAAATCAGACATGCCATGCTCTGACACTTTAAAATATAGGCATATTTAAATGAAAGTGTCTTGATTTTACTTTTTAAAATGAAGGCCTTCAAGAGAAGCAGTGTTTCATTTTGAATCAAAATAAATATTCTAATCTGTAACATTAATCCTCTCCTTTTTTAAAAACTCATCAATATTAATTAAAAAATATTTCATGTTAACTTAAACCAAATTTCTGTTTCTTTCTGAACTGCTCTGAAAGCAGTTACTGACCTAACTGTGTCTATTAAATCATGGATGAATGTGAGATTCATACTCATCTTTTCTGTCTCTCTTCAGTCTTCTCGGTTAAATGAAAACACATCTGGAAACAATACTCATTAATTCTGTCATGAAGTCTTCATCAAGCAACCTGTTGACTATTTTATTTGTATTTGGACATTTCTCTCTTTCCTGATGCTTTTCTGCTTTATATCTCTTCAATGTGAGGTCTCTACCTTACTCATTTACACTACTTGGAAAGTCTCTCTCACCTTTACGTGTCTCTAACTCTCTTGAAAGTCAGCGAGTTTGACTCACTCTGCTGTGGTGAGAGCTGGGTTGACAAAAAGAGTTGTTATTGGGATTCACATTCCAGCTAGATCACAGAAAGTCACCAAAGAAATATATGGAGGATATAGGGTTGTATCCACTGGTTTGTTGATTTCAGATAGCATGAAAATAATCTCTCATAAATTACTGCTTTTTGTTATTTTTTTTTTTTTTTTTTTTTTTTTTTTTTAATAACATAAGACATTTAAAAAATATCTTCAGTTAAAAGATCTTATTTTGGCTAAAGCGCAAGACTGTGACAGAAGTCTGGCTCCTGGCAGTGATGCTGTAGCAGGTCTCCTGTGCTGCTTTGAGGGAATGGTTTAAAGACCTCTTTCTCTTTTTTAGTTTCTTAGGGGTTTAATCTCAGCAAAGTAAATAAGTAAGTTAAATTTCTCACTCTGTAAAATAGCTTGATGCCTTATAAATACAGTGCTGAACTTAAAAAGGGGAAAAAGGAACAGACATGTATCTATTGCCAGATATGGCTCTTGGCTATAGACCTGTACTCCTAAATTTGAAGACTTTTGATTTCTTGAAGTGTTATAGACCAGATGTCATGGTGTTTCCCATGACTATCCTTGAATGAAGGAGGCAATTTTTATAAATGTCACCTTTATCTAGAATAACACTGTAAATATAGCTTTTATATTTTCTTCTGTGGCATCCAAATCACTTTTTTATGTGGAAGCCCAGGGACATTACTGTTTTGAAGACCAATAGTTCTCAGGCACTGCACATTGCAGAAACAGTACTGGGCAAAAAGCATCAGGATAGATAGTGTGACAGTCTGTATGAATGCTCATAGTTTCTGACAGCTCCATTTTCTCCTGCCATCTGTGTCCTCAGTCTTTCTGGAAATTATGGTGCATCAGCAGTTCTGTTTTATTACCCAAAGCTGAATCAATTTAGAAGGATATTTGATATGGCAGCGAATTCTTGAGTTTCCACAGAAAAACTAGAATATTTAACACTCAAATAAAAGAAGTTATAAATTGTGGACTTACAATTGCTAGTGTGTGTATATTTTGTATCAGAAAATAATTGCCATATTTCTGAGCCTTCAAGTCTTCTTGTGAAATTATTCTGAAACTTTTAAATGGGCTTTTATGTTAAAAATTTTAGAAATTCTAACTGTTTTATCCCAGGACAAAAAAACATAGAGCCATGTTTAAACCTTGCAATCTCCTGGGAGAATCCTTGGGTCTCCTTGCAAAATCCTGAGGAAGCAACCTCTGCCTCGCTCTTTCCTGCTGTGCTAGGCTGTGCCAACAGCCAACAGCACCTCCTGCCTAGCCGCGGGCTTATCCCATCATTTAGCACCATGGATGTTCTACAAGAGTCAGGAGGAAATCTGCCTTGATGGGTAGGTCAGAAAGAAATATAGCAGTATCTGTCAAGAGTGCACTTTCATTGGGATATGCAGACTATTGTTTATTCAATATGCAAGTGTTTGCAGTGTTGGGAGCTAGAAATGCCTTTGATGGTTAAGTCCTATTAATAATAATTCAAGTTCTTGTGTATCTTGTGCAGGGATTTTAAGTTTGGACTAGGTCAGGATTTGTATGCATTCAAATCAGTGGGAGATTTCTTCACCAGTTTCAGTGGGGCTACCTCAAACAAGCTGCAAGCTAGGATCCACAGTGCTGTTTCAAACACTCCCAAGTTCTCTTCTAAAGGATATCTGTACTTGTTTCATCTCTGTGGTTTTATAATCTTCCCCATTACAGCTTACCTTCTTCTCAAGTGATCATGTTTTTCCTGTTATGGGGCTATTAAGTGGAAAACTCATCTCCCATTTCTCTTCATTTACTCAAAAACAGTATAAAACGCCCTCTGGCACAATGTTCTTAGACCATCTACAGGCAAATTCTTTGTTACCTTTCCTCCCTTTGTTTCTTTTTATTGGACTTTTTTGATGTTGTCAGAGGCACCTGAAATATACAACATAGATGGTGAACTCCAGTACTTAAAATAAAGGTGGCTGACAGATCTCAGGGCTTGTAAATCAACATAACTCCACTAACGTTCACTACCTGACAGATGATTCTGCAACAAGTAATGCAAAGTTACCATTTTGGGGTTTGGGTTGGTTTGTTTTGTTTTTTTTTATTTCCCCAGTTAATAAAATATAGTGAGATATAATGTGTATTTGAGTGTCATTTTTCCATCAGAATTATTTTCTTTCCTCTTTTCTCTATGATTTCCATACAGCTCTTAATCATAATCTGAACATTATTTACTTCTAGGTACTTTTGTTTGACCCACCCACCAAAGCTGTTTCAAAACTTATGGTAACCACATGAGATGAGAATAAACTATAGTCCCTCCTCCCATTTATTTACACTTTTTTTATATCTGTGTTCAACTACAGCTGATAACACACCCTTCTGATAGAAGTGGGATGCTGTAGCACATGATTCTATGTGTACCACCAGCCTAGCTCTGCTGATGGAATATGTACCATCTGCTGGAACATGTGCTGATGTGACTCATCTGGCTGTTCCCATGGGTGATTTGGCTATCCAAAAGATGCTTCCTTCTCTTATCCCAGTGACAGGGAGCTGGATGTGGGAAAGTGAAGGTTACAAGCCCTTCTTTAACTATGACAGGTGAAAACTGGCCCCAGGGAGTCAAGTAGGAAAATCCTGTAGACTTTATGAGGCTAGGTGACAATTCAGTGTTTGTAGATTAATTTTGGATTTCAAAGCATTGTAATTTTCTATGGTAACCATGGGAGGCCTGGTGCCCTATGCACAGTGCAGGTGTGGATTCTCTCCCAGATGACACTCCTTGTTCCTGCTAAATTTTCCCAGGTCCTCCTCTGGGATCTGGAATCAGCCTTTCAAATTTGTCAGGGGTCAAAACCCACAGTCCCAAAGGGGTCATCTTGAAAGAACCTTTCACTTGCTACTCTTCTGACTTGTTGGTTTTCTCTTTCTCATTGCTGAGGAGATGACACAGTCTCCTAGGTCCTCCAGCAGAATTTGGCTTTACAACAGTGTACCCCATGTTGGTTGGAAGTAGTTTCCATTGTCCCTACAGTCCCAGCAATATGCTTTTGGAGTGTGTCTATGGTGTCGTGTTAAGATTTTTCTGACAATACATGAGAGATTGTTTTTCTCTTTGGAGCTGACTGTCTCATTCCAGGAAATCTTTCTGTTCCTTGACTTTGCTTTGACCCTTGGCTTTTATAAGGCTGGGGAAAAACAGGTTGATCAGCTGGAGAAAAGATATGGAGCAGGGACTACTTTGAATCAGAATGCCCTTAAAAAGTTTGGGAGCTAGAAAAAAAAATCTACAAATTCTACAAGAAATTTCTACAACTCATAGGCAATAAGTGACACAGTAAATGTTTTGTAGCCAATAGAGTATCTAATTGAATTTTTTTTTCTCTCAAAGACAGACAAATCTGAGAAAGTGCTGATTTTGCAGTAAAGGCAGCCAAGTCTTCTTTATACTGGTATTTTTATAACAAATTTCTATAAGCATGTTTTAAAGGATGCAACTTTTTGAAATGATTCTGGAGTTGCAGGGTGATCTTCTGATAGTGAATTTTGAACTGGCACATAAATTCAGTATCCTAAGTACAAAAGACATGCACGTAGGACAGTAAGAGGAAGAGGGCAGATGGAGAAAGACTACATTATTTACACATATTTATATATTTTAAATGAGGTGGGAGGTATGATAACAGAGGATGCAGAGACGGTAGAATTGCTGAATCCTTCTTTGCTTCAGTCTTTACTCCTAAGACCAGCCCTCAGGAATCCCACTCACTAGAAGTAAGGGAGCAAAACTGGAGCAAGGAAGACTCTTCACTGGTCAGTGAGGATTGGGTTAGAGAAGTGTTGGAGCAACTGAAAAACCATGGGCCCCAGTGGGGTGTATGCAAGTGTGCTGAGAGAGTTGGCTGATCTTGTTGCTGAGCCTCTCTCTATCATTTTTGGAAAGTTATGGAGAATGGGAGAGGTGCCTGAGGACTGGAAGAAAACCAATGCCACTCCAGTCTTCAAAAAGGGCAAGAAGGACCCAGGCAACTACAGACCAGTCAACCTCACCTCTATCCCTGGAAAGGTGATGGAGCAGCTCATTCTGAAGGCCATCTCTAACCAAATGGAAGAAGGTTATCAGGAGTAGCCAATATGGATTTACTAAGGGGAAATCCTGCTTGACTAATATGATATCCTTCTATGAAAGGGTGACCAAACGAGTAGATGGAGAGCAGTAGATGCCACATGCCTTGACTTCAGTAAGGCTTTTGATACTGTTTCCCATAACATCCTCGTAGGAAAACTCAAGAAATGTGGGATAGATGATTGAACTGAAAACTGGCTCAACAACAGAGTTCAGAGGGTTGTGACTAGCTGCACAGAGTCAAGCTGGAGGCCTGTGGCCGGTGGTGTTCCCCAGGGGTCAGTACTGGGTCCAGTTTTGTTCAATATCTTCATCCATGACCTGGATGAGGGGACAGAGTGTACCCTCAGCAAGTTCGCTGATGATACAAAACTAGAGGGGAGTGGCTGACACACTTGAAGGCTGTGCTGCTCTCCAATGAGATCTAGACAGGCTGGAGAGTTGGGTGAAGGTGAACCTCATGAAGTTCAACAAGGACAAGTGTAGAGTCCATCTGGGGAGGAACAATACCAGGCACCAGTACAGATTAGGGGTCACCCTGCTGGAAAGCAGCCCCATGGAGAAAGACCTTGGACTCCTAGTGCACAGTAAGTTGTCCATGGGACAGCAATGTGCCCTTGCGGCCAAGAGGGCCAAAGGTATCCTGGGGTGCATCAAGAAAAGTGTGTCCAGCAGGTCTAGGGATGTTCTCCCCCTCTACTCTGCCCTGGTGAGACCACACCTGTAATACTGTGTCCAGTTTTGGGTTCCCAAGTTCAGGAGAGACAGGGATCTACTGGAGACAGTACAAGGGGGAGCTACGAGGATGATCAAGGGACTTGAACATCTCTCCTATGAAGATAGACTAGAGAACTGGGGCTGTTTAGTCTTGAAAAAAGAAGGCTGAGAGGGGATCTTATTAATGTCTATAAATACCTGAGGAGTGGGGGTCAAGAGGAAGATGCCAGTCTCTTCACAGTGGTGCCCAGTGATAGGACAAGGAATGATGGGTGCAAGCTGGAACATAGGAAGTTCCGCCTCAACATGAGGAGAAACTTCTTTACTGTGAGGATGACGGAGCACTGGAACAGGCTGCCCAGAGAGGTTGTGGAGTCTCCTTCTCTGGATACTTTAAAAACCTGCCTGGACACGTTCCTGTGTGGCCTCCTCTAGATGATCCTGCTCTGGCAGGGGGGTTGGACTACATGATCTCTAGAGGTCCCTTCCAACCCCTAACATTCTATGATTCTGTGATTCCCTGTGCTAGAGGAGAAGATAGTATTTTGTCACATGTTTTTTCATCTCCACTTTTCATCCCCTGATGAAGTCTTTCTGGAGGCCAGAATCCTGCTCTGGTGAACATTATAAATGTCTCAGTATTTGTCTCAGAGTCGAGTTCGGGACCCTCTTGATGGTAATTTTAGACAGAATATTTTGGAATGGTTTTGTTCCCTCTAGTGACTCTGGTGAGCTCTAATCCTGTAAAGATACATAACATATGTGGCATGACTGTCTAATAATATTTGCTGTGAAGCTTTGCAGCAGACATTTAATGGTAATTTGAGGCAATACTTGAGTAAATTAAATAAAAGTATTCCCCTTACTGAAGACTATATCCTAACGCTGACAAATAGTTGTGTAGCTGCTTGTTTTTGTTAACCTTTTTAACATCCAGATACAACTTCATCTATCAAGGAACAAAGAATGTACATCCTACTCATAGAACACAACCCTGAGATTGCGTTTTGCAGAGCATTGACTCTGACAGGCTGGAGGGTTATGGTGGATAATCACCAGAGCATGAACTTACAGTGTGAGAGTGCATGGAAGGCAGCTTTTTCCTTGAATGTGTGATCAGAATGACAAAGAATAGGAAGAGGGAAGCTGAACAGACCTTGTGTGTGGCATTAGGTAGGGCATTTGGAAAGTGCTCTGTCCAATTTTTTTAAAAAATAGGCAGACAATTGGAAATGAACTCCATGAATAATAACGTTTTGGAAAAGCTTTTGTCTTGTGAGGGATTTATGTATGCTGATGGCCACATCATTATTGAATTGGTGAGATAACTTAGTTTGGATGCTGTTGTTTCAGACCATCTCTCACGGCCTGTGAGCACTATTCATTTGGGCCACAGACCATTCTCAGGTTCTTATCCACTATCATCCAGACGCAGGCAGACACATTGTTTAGCAGCCACAGCTTCCTTGCATTTCTTCCCCTTAGGTGGGGGCAGAAGGTGGCACCTCTGGCACACTTACAGATTCTGAGTGCTCAGTAAGACCAATACAGTCAGGAGTTACTCTGCATTGCTGATTATACGTCCTGTGCCTTCAGCCAGGTGGTGCAGGACAGCCAGAGGTTGCCTGTGCAGCTTTCTGCAGCAGGGAGACACAATTTGTGAGATCTAAAAGCATGGAAGGGTGTATTTGTGATTGCAGAAGGCTCTTTAATATAGCAGATCAGATATTCAGTCAGAGGTTGAGGTTAGATTCGAAATGGCTGTGATTATCCAGTGAACAGTGCACTTAGGGATGCTGTGGATTTTGTATCATGTGATGTTTTCAAATCAAGGCTGGATATCTTTTCACAGAACATACTCTAACCCAACCAGGAGGCATGTGACTTGACAAAAATGTTTAATGACACTCTGTGGTCTCTGTTTTTGCACAAAGTCAGGCTGGATGATTACAATTTTAGTTCCTAAAATCTGGGACTCCAATGAGGTGCTTTGTCTTCACAGTCAATTATTTTGGTTATTCATGCACTAGAACAAAATAAGATACCCTTGAGACACTTCAAAGGAAATGGTATCCTTTCTTTGCTGTCTAATTTTGATACGTAGTGTGCAAAATTTGAGCGATGTCTTTCCATGTGTGTTGTAAGACCATGCCAATAACAACAGCCAAAAGTAACAACTTTCTGTTCTGCCAGCATTTATTTGATTGTGAATTGTTTATGGCCAGGCTTTGCTTCTTGTTGATTGGCAGCAGCAGCGACTTATTTCTTTATCCAAAGAAATACTAAAGTTTCATGCTTAATTGCATTCCCTTTACATTAGAGTACATTTGGTGAAGCCCCTCTACTGAGTTCGACAGAATTACCCTTGTGCAAAATTGCCATCCACATTGACATAATGCACCTTTTATTTTTACACACAGCTAAATAGGCTGCTTTACTTTGATTCCAGAAGAAAGCTGGCACTTAGATGAAGTGTAGTTTAAGAACTACTGCTTTGATGGAATGATCTGTTTTGCAGTAGGGCTCATCTTCCACTCATCATTTTGCAAAAAGAAGTCTAAGCAATTCTACTTATAGAAGAGTCATTTGGAGTCCAGTGTCTGAATCAGCTGCTCTTTGACGCAAATGTTTTGGCATTGATTTCTGCTCTGAATCACATCTGATT
The DNA here is from genome assembly GCA_028020825.1 of Podargus strigoides. Classification (NCBI taxonomy): domain Eukaryota; kingdom Metazoa; phylum Chordata; class Aves; order Caprimulgiformes; family Podargidae; genus Podargus; species Podargus strigoides. The sequence continues at coordinate 43,948,313 of CM051663.1, forward strand.
CAGACTTCTCTGGAGACAGAAGCCAAAGAAGTACCTCAAAGACACAGTAAAAGGAAAAGAGGTTTAGGCATTATAATGGCTACTTTCTGCTACTTTCCTGCCTGAGCAGAAAATGGAAAATCCTTATCCTTTCATGTACTATTCCACCGTCCTGTCTCTGCCCCCACTAGTAATCCCAGGTACTCTCCCTCTCCAGATCATTATCTATAAATGACCGAAGACTCATCCCTCTTTTTGCCTTGTTGTAACAAAGCACTAATACCTCCCCTTCTCTCTTATCTTGGTCTTGAATGTTACCGATGTCATGTTGACATCATAGTCCTGTATAGAAAAGAATCTAGCATTGCTTTCCAGAGCAATAAATTGTGGAAGTGATGCGTGACCCATCAGAACTGACGTGTGTAAGCACATGAAGAAGATCCTGCTTGGTATTTGGCCAAGATTTTGCTCTGTGTATGTTCAGACTGGGGAATAAAGTACAGGAAATAATTCCAGAAGGAACAGGAAATTAAATTTAAGATCAAAGACTACTTGTTTTAAGTTATGAACTTCTCCAGAAAATCTTGTGAACAAACCAATACAAGTTAGCCAGAAATCTCATAGGCACAACTTTAAAACTTAGAATATGTGAGTATGTATACATTCTGATTTATAGGGGATTGTTTTGAAACCTTTTGATGTATTTGAAATTCAGCATGTTTCAAACAGGTTTTGATTCTACAGATTTTCAAAAAGTGACTTACTATTGTTCTCTTTTTTGTTTTAGTTAACAAAGAATAATATTTTTACATAATTTTAAATGAGAAATTATTTTTTTTGTTTTATTGTACATAACTGTACCACTAGTAACAAAAACCATGGTTTCATTAAAATGCTCTATAAAGTTCCTAAAGTATAAATATTCCAAGCAGACCAAGGGAATAACAGTGGTATGTTTTGGTGACATGATCTACACATTTAATCTGATTCTTTCTGGAACATCTTCTTACACATCTTGCTATGTGCCAGTGGCCAGAGTTTTGATTTGGACCATCACACTAAGTTATTGTGTAGACTTATGTGTAAAGTCTTTCATGGACTATTGAAAAAAATACACAGATGCCCTTCCTGTTCCTGCTCTTACAATTTTGGGCAGTTTCTGTCCTTAACTAGATCTGGAGAGTGAGATCATACTTTGAAAACAGAGAAGAGAATTACAGCTCTCTCTTTTTAAAAAGAAAATTGCCATGGGAATATAACGCAATCTATTATTTCACAACTTAGACATAGAGAATTTAGTGTTTGTAACACTAATTCTGTAGAAGCTTCTACAAAACATCTCTAAGTGGTGGGGTTTTTTTTCTCCTCTCCTTGACCTAACAAATGGCTCTATTGGGAAAATTTTGCAACAGCTGGATTGCTCATTAATCAATGGTAAATTAAGAAAATGACCTAGGACTGGTTATCAGCTGGATTTTGCAGTATGCTGAAAAAGTTACATCAGCCTACAGACACTGTAACATTAGGTAGTATAACACAAACATCCTCAATTAGAGATCTCCTGGGGACAAGAAGGGAACAGAGAAGAATGATTAATGGCACCATGTTTTGTTGAATGTCATCTGTGAGGAGTCTATATAGTAGCAGTTCGATTTATGAATATATAGCTGTGAAATTAATTCCCATGCCAGCACCCGAGTAGCTGTGCCACACTGATATTGTAATCTTGTGCTGTTGGGAAGCATCTAGCATTGGTTACTAGAGTCATAAAAACCCAGCCCCACAAAACACACTGTGAGATGATGTGTCTCTAATCATTTTTCACGAAACTTAAGTGCACAGGTCACTGTAATGACAGCTGACCTGCTGACTCAAAGTACCCAAAAGAGGTTGTCTAGGAGCCCTTTTCTAGAATTTCCTATGCTGATGTATGCATCAGAACTGCTGTAAATATTGTACAATACCTTTGTACAATACCTTTGGTTTATCATTTCTCCTTTAAGCTTTAACTGTGGATTGCCTAATTTTCAAGAGCTTTGTTTCTTTTCGGTTAGCCAGGTTTCCTAAGAAACTGAGGTTTCTGTGGTAACATGGTCTATCTGTCTAGTTGTGTATGAGTTCACCCTCCCCTGGTAACTCTGAACCTGCTGGACAAATTTATCTGAGTTTGAAAGAAATGATAGAAATCCTAACATGAAATATGTCCCACTGGGTTGTTTGGTTTTTTTAAATCAATAGCTGGAGATAGGAAAGAAACCTGAATTAATGCCTCAGAGACACTCTCTGACAATGTTTGCTAGCAGCTGGCCAGTCTTCATGTATGTAGAAGACGACTGGCCATGGCACACTGGTGACTTGAAGGAATAGGGTAACTGAGGTTACTACATTAGGAAGGCAGAAGACATGAACCTGTAGGAAATCCAACTTTTATTAGTTTTGCTGTTCACTGAAGAATGTGCTGGTTTTATTTGGTGTTGTGTACTTCCATCTGCCATACTGTGACTGCCTGGGGAACTTAAATTCACCCCAACTGGGAAATTTCTGCGATTTTCATTTAAGAACTAATCAGTATAGTAATCACCACTGGATTTTATGTTGGAAACTTTTCTCCTTTTGTCATCTTAAAACTTTTTTTTTTTTTTTTTAAAAAAGCAAACAACAAAACAAACAAGAAAGTGAAAGGCCTTACGAGGGTGGTGCATCAATGGACTGAGGAGTTCTTCACTTCAAATCTTGGATTGGAGGTCTGAGTGACTCTGTAGAGGATATAGACTTTGGGTTTCTATCTTTCAATCTGTTTTTGATCTGCAGATCCCTGAACATTTTGCCAGTAGAGATATAGTGAACAATTTGTGTTTACTGGTGGCAGGTTCATTTTTATCACTTAACTTTGTACAGCCTCTTAGAAGCGGTCCATGGATCTCCAGAAGTTTGTGCACAGTGTGCAAATCTGTGCTTACGTCAGCAGCCAGTGTTGGGACACAGCACTGTTACTGTATGAGGTGGTATGGGCAGTGTTACTTGGGAGCTCTGAGGAGGACTGCAGTAGTCCTTACTACCTCTTGCACTTAATTTTGTTGTTTATCTCCAAATACTTAGTTGCTGTAATCCTTGAACAGCTCATCTCTTCCTGTTTGTCTATTGATGTACAAAGAGCATTTGAATAAATGTCAGAAATTTCATCAATAGAAAAGGCTCTAGGTGCAGGAAAAAACACTGGAGCAAGACTACTGGGGGAACTGGGTCCCAAGGCAAAATAAAGAGACATAGTCAGGTTCCTTGTTTGGGATAAGTGGCTGATAAGGCATTTGCTCCTCGCTGAAGGCAAACTGTTTGGAAGAGGTTTGTCTGGTGAGGCACTGGCACAGGTTGCCCAGGGAAATTGTGGCTGTTCCCTCCCTGGAAGTGTTCAAGGCCAGGCTGGATGGGTCTTTCAGCAACCTGATCTAGTGGGAGGTGTCCTTGCCTATGGCAGGGGGGTTGGAACTAGGTGATCATTAAGGTCCTTTCCAACCCAAACCATTCTAGGATTCTAGGTTTGTTCCAGTGCTGCTCTGGCAGCTGTAGCCAGCAGAGGTGTGTGGAGGTGACTTGCAGCACAGCAGAGCCAGAGGGCAGATAGGACACTATGGACAGCATGGCTGCAGGGCACCACAGGCAGGAGAGGCTCTGCTCTTGTCTTGCAAGGGCAGCCTACCATCCTCTGCTATCCAGATGGGGCAGTCAGCAGCTGAACAGGGAAAAATGAGCCCCACAGAATGACCCCGCTGCTGGCAGCAGTGCTATTTTGGACTCGTGTCTGTTGGTAGCATGTTGTGACCTCCCTGGCTGTTGGGTCTGGGGCAGAGGCTGGTGTTGTGGCTGGCAGATGAGCACACCTGGATAGAAAGGGTAGAGGTCACAGATATCCTTCATGCATGGCTCCTAGGGGAAACTGGATTGCAGCCTGCAAGCCGACATCCTCCAGTTTGGCCCTGGATGGTGTGCACAAGTTTGAATAAATAAATCCTGTTCCCTGAGGAAAAGCTCATATCTTTGTATGGAGCTTTGTGACAGCAGAGAAAGCTATTAGAAAAAAAATAATGCTGCATAATTTGCTTGTTCATCCAAGTTCAATAAACCCCTTTGTGTACAGTTATTGCCTTTATGCAAAATAAACGTCTCTGACAATGAAACAGGTTACTGGAGACTAATCTACTTTCTTCAGTGGTTCCTTAGCAACTACAGCTGTGAATTAGTTGCCAAGCAGCCTGGTTCAATGCTTTGCAATGAAGCAAGCAGGAAAAAAAAAGGTGCAAGACTGAATTGTGAAGTTAAGTGCAGACTAATAAGCAAATATTTGTAGTTTGTTTTGTAAGGTCATCAGCCATTAGTTTTTCTGAGCTTTTCTTAAAATACATGTACTTGTGATTGAAAGCTTCACTGTGGTCTCCTGGCAGAGGGTGCAGAGTTATGTGGGCTGGTGCAGTGGTGCTGTTGGGCTGTGAGCTTCACCTGCATGGGCAAGAGTGGCAACCTGAGGAAGAGAGAGCTGGGTCACAGCACCCCTCCAGAGATGCTGGCCCAGACAGAACATACTGGAAGTACCACTGGATGTTATCAGTGTTTCCTTTGTGTACTGGTGTTGGGCAGCATTTGCATCACAGACACTGACAAAAAAGAGCTGGAGGCAAAGGTCCTGCCTTTATGTGAAAAGGTTCCATTTATATCCATCATCTCCTCCTGACTGGAACAGAGATTGTTTTTCAGGCAGATGAGGGAAGGCTCAATCCATGGAGGCACGGTGAGGACCAAGATCTGGGGAGGGGAAGGCAGGAATATGATTGGGGCTGAGGCACTACATGGTTAAATTGGGGGAATTCACAAAAAGAAAAGGGATATAAAAGGAAAAGCGTTACTGGCCACTGTTTTTATTCTGATACCTCCATCGATAACACTCTTGCCTGGCTGAGGCAGTGCCATGAGGATATGCTGGGTGGCTTCAGGGTGGGCAATCAGAGGTTTTCCTGCCTGTGAGGGGCCATGGCAGGAGCCTGCTGACAGGGTGGGCAGCGTCTTTAACCATGCCAGGCCTCAGGGGTATGGCACAGACATGCCTGCCACAGCCGAGAACCCGGACCACCGATGGAGGGAGGAAGTGGGAAACCTACTGGGGATTCGGTAATCCATCCTCATCTGCTGGGGCCAGCTGTATGGCCACATTGATACAGTATGTCTGGGGTCTGGGTCTTAACATAAACTGGTTTATGTCAATGTCTTCCTCAGGGCATTAGGCTCCACAGTCCAGATGGTGGAGTGCCCTTGGTACAGAAACCATATGGTAGTGTATAGGAAAGTTTCAGAAGGGGAAAAGAAATACATTGCACTGTTCGTTTCTCGTAACAATAGGGTCAGTGACATTTATGTCAGCGTTAGTTGATGGCACACATGACACCAAAGTCATGGGTGGGCATAATGATGGCAAACCATAGGTACAGCACACATAGACTGCAAATTTTGGGCTGCATCTCAAGTCTTAAATTCAATCTGAATTTTAAAGGTTTAAAACCCAAAGGCTTTAACAAGTCAAAGATTTATAAGGTTTTCAAGGCAGGGTACAGCACCCAGAAACTGTGGAGTGAGCGGTACTATTGCTACATACAGCACCTTGAGCACTGCCAGGTCTTGGACATTTGAGATATTAGACCCAAGGCAGCATTAGGTACAGCAAAGTCTCTGTGGTTGCACAGAGACAGAGGGAGTGTGGTCTGTCTGTTGGGAGTGGGAGGCCACAGGAAGCAGGGTAGGAATTGCCTCAGAAACTGTCAGCCCAGTTCTTTTCCTGTCTTAAGCTCCAAGATGTTGAACAAAATGTTTTAAAACTCAGTCTGCAAAATGTGTTTTTGTTTTACACTCCTGCGCCCCTCCCCCCAAAAAAAAGAAAAGGCATTTTTGTTATCTGACCTCACCAGAACTGCATCCTTTCACTGCTGCTGCTTTTTAATGATCATTTAAAATATGATTAACAATGCCTGGAGCCATGACAGCCTGACTTCCTGTGCTGAACTTCTGCATGTCTGGATTTGCAGGATGGAGTTCCTGATGAGAGATTTTCCTCTAAAACAAGGACACTTGGGTCATTGAGTAGAAAAACTGACTGCATGGAATAGGTATAAGTCACAGACAAGGACAGATGCTCTGCTGGAGAGATATTTACTTGTTTGGGGTTTCTTTTTTTAGCACTGAAAACACATTTGTTTGCAGATTCTAAAGGCATCAGAGCAACGGAGTGACTGACTGTCACTGACTGTGTGAATCTAATCTTCAATTCCATCTTCTTAAAAAATAAAAAAAAGAAGTAAAGTGATGGGAAGGTCTTCATTAAGATCAGGTGGAATTGCTGAAAAATTTTGTAAGGGAGAGGCATGACAAAAACTAACTTATACCATGGGGAAGTGGAGACTTCATAGGGTTTAGTTTCTGTAGCAGTGTTCTCAGTATGTGGTTAACAACTGTCTCAGAAACAAAAACTCCAGTGTTTAATGTCTGGTCCTACAAGTAAGGACCCATTTTTGACTGATTGCAGGACTCCTGCCCTGTCTGAATCCCTTGTGGTCCCCGGTCATGTCAGGGTTTCTTAAAGCTTATTTCAAGGAGTATGTTAAGGTTTGGTCATTTAGGCTTGTTTCTAAATGAATTCGCTCATCTTGAAAAGGAATATAGAATCATAGAATGTATTGGGTTGGAAGGGACCCTCAAGGGTCATCTAGTCCAACCCCCTTGCAGTGAGCAGGGACATCTTTACTAGATCAGGTTGCTCAGAGCCTCATCAAGCCTGACCTTGAATGTCTCCAGGGATGGGGCCTCCACTGCCTCCCTGGGCAACCTGTTCCAGTGATCTACCACCCTCATATTGAAAAACTTTCCTTACATCTAACCTAAATCTACTATTTTCTAGTTTGAAGCCATTACCCCTCGTCCTATTGCTACATGCTACTGTTCACCAGTCCCTCCCCTGCTTTCTTATAGGCACCTTTCAGGCATTGGAAGGTCACTATAAGGTCTCCCCAGAGCCTTCTCTTCTCCAGGCTGAACAACCCCAACTCTCTCAGCCTGTCTCCATAGGAGAGATGCTCCAGCCCTTTGATCATTTTTGTGGCCCTCCTCTGGACGTGCTCCAACAGGTCCACATCCTTCTTATGCTGAGGGCTCCAAAGCTGGATGCAGTACTCCAGGTGAGGTCTCACCAGAGCAGAGTAGAGGGGCAGAATCACCTCTCTTGATCTGCTGGCCACACTTCTTTTGATGCAGCCCAGGATGTGATTGGCCTTCTGGGCTCCAGCTGCGCATTGGAGGCTCACGTCCAGCTTTTCATCCACTACTACCCCAAGTCCTTTTCCTCAGGGCTTCTTTCCAGCATATCATCTCCCAGCCTGTACTGATAGTGAGGCTTGCCCCAACCCAGGTGCAGGACACTGCGCTTGGTCTTATTGAACCTCATGAGGTTCACCTGGGCCCACTTCTCCAGCTTGTCCAGGTCCCTCTGGCAAGTTGACTGCACCACCCAACTTGGTATCATCAGCACACTTGCTGAGGGTGCACTCAATCCCACTGTCAATATCATTAATGAAGATATTAAACAGCACTGGTCCCAGTACAGACCCCTGAGGGACACCACTTGTCACCATCTTCCATCTGGACATTGAGCCATTGACTACTACCCTCTGGATGCGACCATCCAGCCAATTCCTTATCCACTTGTCCTGGTTCCTCAGGCACAGCCCCATGGGCCAGTCATGCAGGCAGGCCATGAGTAGCCTCGAGTCAGCAGAGAGTTCCAATCAGGTCAGCTGACTCACAGGTGTATCCCATACCACCTCATCATGCTCATTATAAAAGGAGGGAGCTCAGTGAGAGTGGGGTTCTGCCTCTTCTCCCTGAGGCTCCTTATTGGTGGGCCTCTGTTCCTGCCATCAACATTGAGAACCAGGCTGAGCAAATCCTTTATGTTTTGTGTAGATTGTTGTCTCCTGTTTTGTCATTCTATTAGATCTGTCTATACTTCAACTCATGGGCCTTTTCCTTTTTATCCCCAATTCTCCTTCCCATCTGGGGAGGGAGTCTTGGGTGATAAACTAACTGTTACAGTTTAGCCCTGAGTACTAGCTAACCATAGACAGTTTATTTGGCCCCCAATGTGTGTTTTGAAACCCGGAGCTGAAATTTAAACAGACCTCACTGGGTAACTCTTTCTCTCACTATGCTGATGTGGGGTGCATGGTCCCTTGGGGGACTCCTTGGGTATGTGGTCTTGGAATCACTGTTGGAGTATGGCTAAGTCTTACTGCGGTTGCTGTTTGGATTGGTGCAGTTTACTGTTTTCGGCCGTAGGCTTAGAGGTGTTGCCCTGGTATGTGTTTTGGTGTTAGGTTATGGTGTGATGAATTCACATGTAGTTACACCCATTTCTCTTCTCTGGGACCTGGTGATGGGCGCTGTGACTCTGGAATACTCTTGGGATGCCTCAGCAGCTGTATTTGTGTTACCTTGGGTTTTGAATATTTTCCAGTTTCTCATCCTGATAAGAACAAAACCATGGCATAGAGTTGGGTGCTCCGTGGCTGCTACATCTTCTGCCACAGGCCCTACAGTCAGCTCTGCCCTTGCAGGACGTCATGCAGATAGTCTGACCCCACTGGTGGATGGTGCAGCTGCCCGGCATACTCAGCCAGTGCCAATTGTCCCTGTATATAAGAGACGACACACAAGAAGAGCAGGCTGGGAAGAAATCACTACTCAGTCTTTATCACTTGGTGAGTTGCAAGACATTCACGAAGATTGTGGTCGGCGTGAAGGTGAGCCCCTAGTTTAGCCCTGAGTACTGGCTAACCGTAGACACCACTGAACAGTCCACCCATCAAATCCATATCTCTCCAACTTAGAGAGAAGGATGTTGTGGGGGACTGTGTCAAAGGCCTTGCAGAAGTCCAGATAGATGACATCTGTAGCTCTTCCCTTGTCTACTGATGCAGTTACTCCATTGTAGAAAGCCACTAGTTTGGTCAGGCAGGACTTGCCCCTAGTAAAGCCATGCTGGCTGTCCTGAATAACCTCCCTGTCTTCCATGTGCTTCAGCACAGCTTCTACAAGGACCTGTTCCATGATCTTCCCAGGCACAGAGGTGAGGCTGACAGGTCAGTAGTTCCCAGGGTCTTCCTTTTCGACCCTTTTTAAAAATGGGTGTAATGTTTGCTTTCTTCCAGTCACTAGGGACTTCACCTGACTGCCATGACTTTTCAAATATCATGGAGAGTGGCTCAGCAACTACATCAGCCAATTCCGTCAGGACTCTGGGATGCATCTCATCAGATCCCATGGACTTGTGTATGTTCAGGTTCCTCAGACTGGTCACGGACCTTATCTTCATATACAGCTGTTGTAGTCCCCAAGCCACCAGCTGGGATGCCTGGGATGCCAGCTCGGTGGTGGGTGAATTCAGAGATCTGACACCCCCCACAAGCCAGGAACTTCCTCACCTGGTCTTGTGACCTGTGTGAGGAGGGTCCCCCTGGTTGGCCAGCAGCCAGACAGTCACTCTAACCTTGGGTCACACTACATTGGCCCTCAGCTGTGGTCCCTCCCCTGTCTGTGTCCCTTGATAAAGAACCCGGCGGGCGCGGCCCACTCCCGTGCTACCTGGCCTGGCATGGGAGCTGGTCAGAAATAAACATTGGATACCTAGCAGGGCCTCCTCTGGACTCTTTACTTCTGATATCACCAGAGCTAGCAAGCTCTGTGTGGGCTTGGCCACGTGCTTCCATCGCACAGGTGAGAGAAAGATGTACGCGAGGTGCTGAGCACCGCCAGGAGTACCTGAGCCTGGAATTCTTAGGGAAAAGCAACAGCTTTACCACCAGCCAAGCATCACAGCGGCATACAGTGGGAGGGACTTTGTCTCCCTTGTCCCCATCTTGTGGGCCATCAACTTGAGAGCAGTGAGGAGAGAGGATGCCAGTGAAGACTGAGGCAAAAAAATTGTTGAGAACGTCGGCCTTCTCCTGGTCTCTTGTTACTAGACCACCACTGTCGTTCATGAGGGAGTACGATTTCTTTAATCTTCTATTTCTGGTTTACATACCTGTAGAAGCGCTTCTTGTTTTTCTTGACATCCCTTGCCAAGTTCAGCTCCAGCTGTGCTTTGGCCTTCCTGACCTTGTCCCTATACAACCAGGCAACGTCCCTGTACTCTTCCCAGGATACCTGTCCCTGCTTCCACTGCCTGTGGAGTTCCATCTTGCCTTTTAGTTTGGCCAGCAGGTCTTGACTCAGCCATGCTGGTCTCTTGCCTTCCTTGCCCGATTTCTTACATCTGGGGATTGAGAGCTCTTGTGCCCTGTGGAAAGCCTCCTTGGTGATCTTCCAGCTCTATTCTGCTCCCTTGTCCTTAAGGGCCATTTCCCAGGGGGTCCTATTGACTAACTCCTTGAAGAGCTGGAAGTTGGCTTTCCTGAAATTCAGGGTCCTGACTGTGCTTCTCATGTGACCCATACTCCTTAGGACAGTGAACTACACCAGTGCATGGTCACTACAGCCCAGGCTGCCTCCAATCTTGACATCCCTGATGAGCTCACTTGCATTCATGACCATCAGGTCCAATATCACTTCTCCTAGAGTAGGGCTGTCTATTTGTTGTGTTAGGAAGTTGTCATCAAGGCACTCCAGGAGTCTCTTGGATTGCCTACAGCTTGCCATGCTACTTTTCCAACAGATGTCAGGGTGGTTGAAGTCCCCCAGCAGGATGAGAGCCTGTGAGCTCAATGCCTCCTGGAGCTGGAGTAAGAAGGCTTCAACGATGGGCTCCACTTGATTGTGAGGCCTGTCCCTTTTCCCATATCTATTCCTCAAGGGCACTGGAGGCGGTGTGGTACTGAGCGGAACATGCCTGCCCCATTTGTTTCATCAGGCAGGGACCAGTTCCCATTGTCTGTGCTCCTGTAAGTCAGCACGGGAAGGCTGGGAAGCTTGCTGAGAGGGTATGGAATCCTCTGCTCCACTAATAAGGTTTATTTCCTGTGCTGTTTTTGTGGAGAGCAGGTTGTGGTAACATTTGTCCAATTCCCTCTCGCTCTCCCTGACACTCCTCGATCTACTCACCTCTTCCCTGAGTTCCGTTGCTTCCTTTTGCAGCTGTCCCACCTGGGTGAGCAGGTCGTCAACCTGCTCACATGGATACAGCCACAGTCAGAGCTGCCCCCTGCCAGCAGTGCAAGGCTGTGGCCTTGCACTGTGGCCTACTATTGGTTGGTATATTTTTATTTTGAATGGAAAAATGATTACATGAATGGATACAAAAGAGGAGGAAATGTAGTCACTCTGCATTTTTGGCCACTTCTAACTCTCCTCTCTTGCTGACATTTGCCTTCCTCTGCCAGGGCACTAAATAATAGAGAATCGAATGCTCACATGTCTGTAGGAACACACAGGCAAGTGTATTGGGCACTGTGTATCAGGTGTATTGGGATGGTACACTTCTGGACAGGGAGTTTTTTCTATAAAATCATAGGTTTTCTCCTGGATGGCAGAGCAGATGGAAGGAGAGAGACATTGCTTCTTGGTTCCAAGGGAACAAGATGATGGAAATGGCTCATATCCAACAGCCAAAGTGGTACTGACATGCTGGGTTTCAGCCGTTCATGTGTGCTGTAGCCAGTTCCTTTTGAGACACATGAAGCTGTATCTTACCTGTCTGGTTTGTACCACTCCAGAAAACCATGTGTCTCCTTTAGGTTTCTTGTATCTTCTCCACCAGGACCACAGAATCATAGAATTATTTACATTGGAAAAGACACTACAGAGCATTGAGTTCAACTGTAGACCTAACACAGCCAAGTCTACCTGCGTTCCTAAGCACAAGGTCTACATCACAGAATCACAGAATCACAGAATGTTAGGGATTGGAAGGGACCTCAAAAGATCATCTAGTCCAATCCCCCTGCCAGAGCAGGAACACCTAGGTCAGGCCACACAGGAACATGTCCAGACGGGTTTTGAATGTCTCCAGAGAAGGAGACTCCACAACCTCTCTGGGCAGCCTGTGCCAGTGTTCTGTTACCCTCACTGTGAAGAAGTTCTTCCTCGCATTTATGCGGAACCTCCTATGTTCCAGCTTGCACCCATTGCCCCTTGTCCTATCATTGGATGTCACTGAGAAGAGACTGGCTCCATCCTCATGACACTCACCCTTTACATATTTATAAACATTAATGAGGTCACCCCTCAGTCTCCTCTTCTCCAAGCTAAAGAGACTCAGCTCCCTCAGCCTTTCATCATAAGGGAGATGTTCCACTCCCTTAATCATCTTTGTGGCTCTGCGCTGGACTCTCTCAAGCAGTTCTCTGTCCTTCTTGAACTGGGGGCCCAGAACTGGACACAATACTCCAGATGTGGCCTCACCAAGGCAGAATAGAGGGGAAGGAGAACCTCTCTTGACCTACTAACCACACTCTTTCTAATACACCCCAGGATGCCATTGGCCTTCTTGGCCAGAAGGGCACATTGCTAGCTCAAATGTCTTTTAAATACCTCCAGGGGTGGAGACTCAGCCCCTGCCCTGGACAGCAACTGCCAATGCCTGACAACCTTTTCAGTGAAGAAAGTTTTCCTAACATCCAATCTAAACTTCCCCTGGCACAACTTGAGGCCATTTCCTCTCATCCTACCACTCATTACCTGGGAAAAGAGGCCAACACCCACATCGCTATGACCTCCTTTCAGGTAGTTGTAGAGAGCAATAAGGTCTCCCCTCACCCTCTTCTTCTGCAGACTAAACAATCCCAGTTCCCTCAGCCACTCCTCATCAGACTTGTGCTCCAGACCCTTCACCAGCTTTGTTGCCCTTCTTTGAACACGCTCCAGTACCTCATTGTCCTTCTTGTATTGAAGGGCCCAAAACTGAACACAGAATTTGAGGTACAACCTCACCAGTACAAAGGGACAATCACTTTGTCCATGTATATGTCTGAAATATTTCAAGCAGCCTTACGTGCTTTTAGGCAATTGAATCCTGATGGCTGTTTCTGAAGTTCAACCCCAAGCTTGCCTTGAGGCCACCAAATATGGTTGTATGGCTTGATTAGCATGTGTGAGCCACCTGCACTTCACTCTGATGGGAAGAGCAGGTATTAGCCATTTCAGGGTTTAGTAAGGGATCTCAGTATAAAGTATCTTTAAAAATCAGACCACAGTTTTTATTTAGGTGCTTACACTCCTGGGTCTAAAATCCATACTCAAGGCTCACAATGATGGATTTTAACATGCTAAAAACACTTCACATTAAATCCTTTTATTTCTTTTATTTTCACAGCATCTGTCCCGTCATTTTATAACCTTTCGTGGGATCTATTGCATCAAAGTTTAGATGCTGGTTGAATTTAGGACCTTAGGTACAGAAGGACTTCCTCTGAAATCAAAGGGAGAAAATTGAAGTCTGTGTTAACTTGGTGTCTGACTATAATTAGACTGCTTCATGGCATGGTCTGTCTCAAACTGAACTTTGCCCCTTGAAAGTTCATAGTTACCACTAATTTTAGTTATTTGACAAGTAGGAAGATCCCCTGCTATACAAATTAATACCGATTCATGTCATAGGCCAAGGTGAGCTCTATGAAATCCAAAAGCAGAGTCCCTGACAGAGGTGGCTACTGGTGAAATCTGAATTAGAAGGTCCTGTTTATAATTTTTAATGGTCTTCAAATATGGAAACCCTTTTTGCATGCCTAGCTGCAAAAGCTAGCTGGAATGAAATGAATGAAAAGCTAGCTGCCGAGCTGCTGGAATGAAAACTGAATTTTTCACATCAGTTTTGTGTCTGTATCTGTCACTGCTGCTCTTATTTACATGGTACTGATAATTTCTGTGTGTTGTATCATACAAGCTTTTAGATTATATTTAGTTTTGAAAGAGAAATGTGCTGTCTCCTGAGAGAAACAAGTTAAAAAAAGAGGTGGTGAGCACCCACCAGAATAACCAGGGAAGATGTGCACATTCACACAAATAGTGTCACTTCAGTACAGGGAGACAAGGAGTATCCTTCTGGCTGCCTATATGTGCATCTTCCTCTTCCGTCTGGGCCGAACAATGTCAGTATCAGCAGAAGGGCCTCAGGATGTTCACTATGAAGGACTATAAACTACATTGCATCAAAAGCGCAAAGCAGCAATATTTCTGACAAGAGATAAACTACCACAAAGTCACTGTAAGAGACTGCAAGAGACTGCAAGGGCATCTGTGTGAGATGGGATACCTCTTCAATCTGAATTAAAATAGAAAACAAGCTGTGTGGAAGGCTGGTTGGTGCAACATGCTATATGCAGAAACACAAGCATGAAATGCTTCAGTAATATGGTGGATAACAGAACCCCTTCTAATTTCAGTACAGAAATTAAGCTTGCCAAAGCTCCTAATGACTGAGATTCTTGTTGAATAACCTAAACCCAAAGCAACAAAACAGGTAAAAGAGCTTATAGGACTGATGATCCAGAGTTTGAACATGCTATAATGAATGTTTGCCAAGAACTTTTTGTGTTCATTAAATTTAATATCTTCATTAGTCTGGAGTTGATGACAATGACTGACTTTGAAACAAAACTAGTAGCACCTGTAAAATAACACAGAGCAATGCATTCTGAGCAAGGAGTATCTCTGCAGTAAACTGGGAATTGACTTCTGGAGACCATTACACATCATTCATGGTGACAAAGGCAAGTTTCTCATGTAAAATCAATTTGTTGATGACAGAACTTAAAACAGAAAATCTACTACTACTAAAGATGGAATGGAAAGCAGCCAGTTCAGCAGAAACAGATCTCCTAACAGGTTTCCATAGAGTATTTTTACTGTAGAGATAGAACATACCAGTGAAAAGTATGAATCAGTCACAGCTTCTGTAGCCTTCAAGGTTGAATCAAAACTCCATCATATACAACTTTCAGCTGCATACTTCATTCGCTGCTGGGCTGAAGCTTATCTACCAGACTAGAAAACCAATCATAGAATCAAATGGGCTTTTTCTTTCCTTATTTGCATTAAGAATATATTTTTTGATCAATAAATAGATGAAATGTGTGTGTTATCACAAAAAAAAACCCTGTTTCTCACTGTCCTGGTTTCCCAGGAACAGCCCCACAGCCCACCCATGCAGGCAGGTCATGAGCAGCCCTGAGTCAGCTGGGAGTTTTAGTCAGGGCAGCTGACCCAAGCTGACTTGCAAGTGTATCCCACACCACTGACATCAAGCTCATTATAAAAGGGGGGAGTTCACTGCAGCTGTGGGGGGCTTCTCTTTCTGGGACTCCTCCCTCTTGGTTTCCTGCTCCTTCTGCTGATCCCAAGGACCAGGCTGAGTATAAGCTTGTACAATTTATGTTGGTGTTTGTATTAGTTCTGTTATTTCATGAAATCCATTTAAAATTTCAGCTCATGGGGCTTCTCCCTTTTTTCCCCCCGATTCCTCTTCTCAGTTGGGGAGGGGTCACCAGGTGGTAGAGCAACTGCTACACTTTAGATCCAGATACAGGCTAAACATTGACACCAAACAGGGAAGTGACATTATGACAAATATAATAGGTACTGCAAAGCTACCCATCAGCAAGGACTATTGTAGCTAAACAAAGTCTATAAATGTGAAAGTCTTGAAAACATCATTGTATTTTCCCTGCTGATACCAACAGCTGAAATATCTGTCTACATTTAGCCTGTACCCAGGGTTAAACTGTAGCAGTTGTTCTACCACCTGATGACCCCTCCCAGCTGAGAAGTGTAATTGGGAGAAATAAAGGTAGAAGCCCCATGGGTTGAAGTAGAAACAGATTTAATGAAATAACAAAACTAATACAATCATCAATATAAAGTATACAATCTTATACTCAGCCTCATCCTTAGGATCAGCAACAGAAGACCAAGAGAGAAGAGTCCCAGGAAGAGGAACTCCCCACTGCCAGTAAACTCCCTCCTTTTATAATGAGCAAGATTAAGCGGTGTGGGATACACCTGTGAGTCAGCTTGGGTCAGCTGCCCTGACTGAAACTCCCACCTGAATCTGGACTGCTTATAGCCTGCCTGCCATGACTGGGCTGTGGGTCTGTTCCTGGGGAACCAGGACACTGACTTTGGCTCACTGACGACAGGGATATTGTTCTATATCTTTCTCTCTTTTTCTGAAGTGTTTCATAGCTTAGATAACAGCAGCTGAGGCTCACCTGTGTGGCTTGCAGCCAGCAGAAGTGAGGGGAGCTGTCCAAAAAGGAAATGTTCCCAGTTCTTGTGTGCATGTGGTGAATGAATTCCCAGCAGAGAAATATTAGAAACTGAGTTGTTTGGGAATTTCCTATAAAAGTTTTTTAAAAATCAAAAAATACTTTGTTGAGATCAAAACTTTATGTGAAGTTACATTCCTCTGTTGACCGGCAAGTTTTCTGTAAGACAAATACATTTTCCTCATGTCCCCATGACACACGAACCTCCTTTTCCCACAACCCATCCAAACAACTTGATTACAGGACTATAATGTATTTGGTGGTGGTGTTCTTGCTGTAGCCTCTGCTAGAGGTGTTCCATTTTGTATAAATACAGTTTTTCTGGATCAGGGACTTGATCTCTCTCAATCCGTAAGACTGCTGTCAAGTAATTTTCCCTGGTCCAGTGAACACAGTCTCCTTTTTTTAATTAAAAAAAAAAAAAAATCAACACAAAATGCTTTATATGGTCTTGGCTTTTTTCCAAAGGGAGCAGGAAAATTCGACTTCTTCACAGTGTTCCTGTGCTGACTTTCTGCCATAGAACATGGGAACCATTTCACAAGCGTTCAAAATTTATCTGTAGTGCATTAAGCTGACGGCTGAGATATCCCAATGACTTGCCTTTCAGTAGCTCATAGCGGGAACCCATAACAACCATGTAGGATTTCTCTTTGAAGCTAAGGAGGTACCATCTCCTCTTTCTTTTGAGAGTCACCTGTACACTATCTGTGGTGTGGTTTGTCCTTCCAGCTGTAGAGTAACTCCTAGTCCATATGGTAAGCATAGAAACAGAAGGTTATCCCTGATGAGATACAGGGGCTGCGTAAGTTCAGCGAGTGATGCCTAAAAAGAAGGCCCATTACTTCCAGGCAGATGGTCTGGGACTACCATCCCCCAGGAGGTGGGGGTTGGGAGGAAACACTGTCCTGCAAGGAGCAGGTCACAGACTTTGTGTGGAACTGGTCTTCACCTGCTTTTAGGTGGAATTCAAGTCCTGCAGCAAAGGTACCACACTCCAGTGGATGCTGAGCATCCTTCGGTCCTGCAGACCGGACTCTGGCTTACAAACTCAGACACCTGCATCCTGTTCCAGCTTGCTGCTATCCAGGATGCATGTCTGAAATCAACCACCTGCACATCTTTTGTCTGTGAATTTTGCCCAAGCAGCCTTTTCTCAGGATTTTTCCGCCTTTTGTCTGGATGAGCCAGATACTAAATCTCTTCTTCTGTCAGAACCAGAAAATGCAGAAGGGTGTGGAAATGTGAAGATTTAGCAGAAAACACCAAAACTTTTCCACTTCCAAGGCTGACTGACAATTTCTGTAGATTTGTATTGTATATTAACCTTTCCCTTTAATGCCTTACCAAAATTCTGTTAAGAAGAAAATATCAATAAAGCTTTTGATATAAAATGTTGTTTTGCTTCTGGGCAGGACAGCTGTCACACATGCTTTCATAGCAGGAAAAATGGATTACATTTATAGGAGGGTATGTGTGCAGTGTAGCATATTGTCCTTATCCAACAACTGAAGTTTTTCCCATGGGATATGTAACTGATTCTCAGTGACACCACCACTTCTGCTTATACATCTGTTCTGCTTTTAACTGCAGTATAACTCAATCATTCTGGACAGATCTTACTTTCAGATATATATTTCCTCTAAACCTATCAAGTCACAGGCATGACAACATCTGAACCTATGCCAAGGCCCTGTTAATTAGAGGTTCACTTCCTCCCTGCCAAGCAACAGGGTGCTGGTGGGTGCGGAGCAGCCGGCCACCTCCCATGGCAGCTGCTGGCAGCACGGAGTATCACTGGCTGCTCTCCCTGCTGTCACAGATGGCAGCCAGTCAGACAGGGAAGTGCTGGCTTCATTCTGGCCACTTAATTAATGACTCACCAGACAGGACACTGTTTTCAAATATGCTTTTTTAAAAATACCTAAATCTTACACTTGTCCAATTTAGCTTTCAGATGGCAGTGTGGAGTCTGAGCTCAGTTTAGGGAGCAATGGGTGAAGTATGAACAGAACATGTTCATGGCAGGGTTTAAAAATCTCACCGTCTGCTCTGCTGGGCTCCAAAGTACATTTAGACTTGATCCAAGCCAACCATCTCATGGGCTGCATCAAAAGAAGCATGGCCAGCAGGTCGAGGAAGGTGATTCTTCCCTTCTACTCTGTTCTTGTGAGATCTCACCTGCAGTACTGTGTCCAGCTCTGAGGCCTCCAGCACAAAGAGGAAGGACATGGAGCTGTTGGAGTGGACCCAGAGGAGGGCCACAAAGTTGATCAGAGGGCTGGAGCACCCCTGCTATGAAGACAGGCTGAGGGAGTTGGGGTTATTCAGCCTGGAGAAGAGAAGGCTCCGGGGGGACCTTATAGTGCCTTCCAGTACCTGAAGGGGCCTACAAGAAAGCTGGGGAGGGACTTTTATGAGGGCATGTAGTGATAGGACAAGGGATAGCTGTTTTAAACTAAGAGACGGCAGATTCAGATTACATATTAAGAAGAAATTATTTACTGTGAGAGTGGTGAGACACTGGAACAGGTTGCCCAGGGAAGCTGTGGATGCCCCCTCCCTGGAAGTGTTCCAGGCCAGGTTGCACGGGGCTTTGAGGAATCTGGTCTAGTGGGAGATGTCCCTGCCCATGGCAGGGGAGTTGGAACTAGATGATCTTTGAGGTCCCTTCCAACCCAAACCATTCTATGATTCTATGATTCTATGATTCTATGATTCTATGACCCTTGTTCATCTTATTTTATGCTATTGCCAGAGGGACCAGAGGCACTTTAGAGAATCGTCCAACAGTAAATACCTGACTTCAGAGAGCTGGGTTCCTGGGGGAGACACTGTGTTAATAAAAGCAGAGTCATGCTACTGATTGACAGAAGCAATGGTATGGATTGTGATATTCAGATTTCTTTATGGTAGACATTTGCTATTGAAAACAAATCTTTCCCAACTGCATAGATCTGTGACGTGTTTGCAGAGAATCTGAAGCAGGCAAACATGGGCTTTTTAAATTTCTGAATTCTCTATAGAGGAAGCAAAGACAAAAGGTATTTCTACATATAAATTTAATCACAGGCATGGAATATGTAATGAGAATTAAAATGAATTCCTATGGAATGTGAGTCATCACAACAAAAACGTAAGGATTGAAATGCATATGTTAATGGCTGTTAGAGTACTGCTCCAATGAACAAATGCAGTACCCAGTTAAAGATTTTTCTCCTCTGTGGAAAGGTGTACACTGCAAATGAGCAATGGATGATTTCCCCAGTGGTTCAGTGTGGAATTTTCTAAAGTATGAAACTCATATGTGTCAACTAAAATGAGTCTTAGTTTGCCCAGTTTTAGATGTCTACAGCGTAGTTAACTCAGCAAGCCACCCTGGGTTCCCTTTGTAGTCAGCAGTACACAATAAATGGCTGTCCCAGAACAGCAAGAAGCCTTCTCTTTGCCTCTCACCAAACATCATACATTAGAGGGTGTCTCGTCAAAACCTAAACTGTCTGAGAACTGGTACGATCAGCCAAGTGTTGGCTGTGTCACAACAGGATAAAAAGTGCTTCTGCTTGTGTACAGGCAGGCAAACACACGTTCTCACTCCAGTTATAGGCAGGGCTGGGTGGACTTCAGCCCCTCCTATGTGGGTGGCAGAGAGCATTCATACAGCTGCTTACCTGACTCTGCAGACATAACCCAGCAGTGGTCTGCTTCAGTAACAAGGGAGGTCTCTCAGCACTGGCTGAACAGTGTTGCTTCTGTGACTGCAAAAAAGTACAAGTATGGCTATAAATAAGGGACTTCAGATGTCAGGATTTTTTCTTCAGTATGTTTTCAGAGCAACAAGATGTTTGGGTTTCTTTATAAGGATTCAAGTTGGAGTTTTAGAAATGCCACCAGAAATCTAGGCAATTCTGTTTGGAGAAACTGTCTCCCTTTGACTTGCATAATGAGCAAGAAAACTCGAGGTACAGAGGACTCCATAAAAAGGATGTGAAGCAACCTGCTCACTAAGACAAAGCAAAAAGTTACCCAATTCTTTGAAACAAAGAGAAGGTAATGTAAAATGATAAGTGATTTCAGCAAGTAGTGGGAGGAAGAAGTGAAAGTTTTCAGCATCTCATAGGCTCACTGTCTACATTTGGTTGGCTTGTTAATTTTACAAAATACTTGGATCTAAGCATAAGAAAAAGTGTTTTGCCTTTGCAAAAGCACGTCCATCTTGTTCGACAGCTAAAAATTGCAAGGAAGAACGATGCATTCACCATTTTTTAATCAGTCTTTAGAAAGCTGCCCAAACATTCCTTTTGTTTATAGCTCTCTTTTGTAGTAGGAGGTAATAAATATTTTAGAAAGCACTGGTTATTTTACATGTTGATGATGTATATAGTGCTTTTAAAAGCGAGGAATTTGGAGCAATGAATAATAACTCTTCCCAGAATGAGTGAGCAATAAAGCTGCTCAATACTGTGACTTTGATGAACATCTCTGCAGAAATTCTGCTAACATTTCTATAATGCATTTTGGATACAGTATTACACAGTTTTATTTCAAACATTTCTTTCTGGCTTAATACTTAGGCAAATTAATATTAGTATACTGCAAGTCTGAAGGAGTAATATGTGTCCTACTGAGGTCTGTGGGAATTTTGTCATTAGTTTCTGCAGATGCAGGATTTCCTGTTAGCTGAAGCCCAAGTGTCTTATTTTAATGGGCTTAGACTAGAAGTTGAGAGGTTTTTAGCTGGCAAAAAAAGTGACAGCTTTTAACAGCCTTTCCAGTGAACTGTTCGAGGTTAAAAAAAACAACCTACACATTTTTAAGGTAGAACTTAAGATAAGAACTTAGATAAGATTTGAAATTACTCCTTTGTATGTTCCTAATTCCAAGCCTAAAAAATTTGTCTGAACCCTCGGTACCTTTAGGAACAACAAGCTGAAGGAAAATCAGGGAAAACCAATAAACATTTGAAGTTTCTGTGACTTGTGTTATAGGAGCTGCTGCTGAGATGGTCTGCTTGGTGAAGTTAAATTTCTACTTCTTGTTCTGTCAGTTCATCCTTTTGAAAGACGTTATTCTTTCCCTCACTTAGATTACCCAGACCGCTTATGCTGAGGGCTTATCTGGAATGAGCTAATGCGTTATGTAAAAACTGCTAAGACACATGTTAACAAGATGTTGCCCTCAGCATGGACAAGAGTGGCTGTACTCAAACATGTTATCTGGGCAGGCTTAATTCCACAGTCCTTTTAGATTTTATATGTGATGTACTGATGGTTAGGCATGTCTTCAGCGAGAAAATGTTTTGAGGCACGTAGAGGAAAATAAATTTATTATTAATAGGTGCTTTTTGTGTTTGCTGCTATCTTTGTGTCTGCTTGATAATCTGAGAGGCTGAATACTGTAGATACAAGCTCACAAAGGAGCACTGTGTACCTCTTTCTTATCTTAGCATTACTACAGCTGAAGATATTTTTAATTGAAGGGAGCACTTATTCTGCCAGGTATATGACCATGGGAGTAGCATTACTGCATTTTGAGTCAGCCTCCTGAGGGCTGTTAGCGGCTTAGTATGACACACTGGATTATGTCTTTAAACTCAGCTATGGAATCAGTGCTTTTAGGACTATGGCCAATTGAAACATGCAGTTTTCCAAACTCAGGCCCTACCAAAGTCTAGAGGTGCTTGGAGGTTGTGGTTGAGACCGATTTCTTGTAGATACTGAGTGCTAAGATGAACCCAACCTGCATTGCACTAGTCTGAGCACAAGGTTGCTGGTCTCAGGCCTTGGCATTTTTGCATGCATGGTTATGGGGTACTGAGATGCCAGTTGCAGGGAAAGTTAGGTTATTAAAAAAGATTTGTGGCTCTCCTTTGTCCTTACCTGCAGACCTTGACAAGAGTAGCCCAAGAGAGGTAGGTCAGTGTGTGTGCATGTATTACAGAAACCTTCCTGTCTTGCAACAGCAATGCAAAGCATGATTCTGGGACAGACTCAAACAGGATTACCAATAATGGTGCCTGCTTGTCACTGCATGGAGGCAGCTCCTCATGGCCTGCTGTGAGTCATTCTGTACAGAGATGTACTTGCGTCACCAGCCCTGCTCCTGGGAGCATACAGTGCAAAACTCTTTCTGTATGAAGTAAATGAGATGAACAGGTGGTAATGGTAATGAATCTGACACTGCATGTATGATATATATTTGATTGCTTCTTAGCGATCATGATGCACCACCTACTAGATCAGTTTTTTGTGTCTTTTAAGGCATCTGAATAGTGCTGGTAATATGATCTGCAATGATATAGCCCTTGCGAAAGAGTTGAGTGAGCAGATGCTGCCTGAGCAGCTTCTCAAAAGGAATACTGAAGTTTCTTTGAGTATCTAGGATACAAGTGATTGGATGGATATAAGAGGAAAGCATCTCTTTTATTAGACCAGAGGATGTAGTTTTAAAACATGGACATGGTCTCAAGCTCAGTGATAGTGTCTTTAAAAAAATTTGGCAATCAGAGCAGTGGAAGGCATATTTAATGGGATGAAAAAGAAGGTTGTATGGCAGTGTTCTTAATTCTCCACTTAGAAACTAATTTAATTAATAAAATCCAAGAACTTCCTCAGTGTCCTAGTTCCTTGTAGACAAACAATAATTGTTTACAAATTTGTGCAGCAACCAGCTCACATGCTTCAAAGGGAACTCATTATCAGGCTAAAAATTCTTCAAATTACTTTCTCATCCATCTGAATTGTATTTATAATCAGTTTGTAATGAAGTTCAAATCTCATCCTTTTAGATCACTTGAGAAGTCTAAAGTGGATGAGCTGTGATAAAATTATTCAAATCTGGCGTGATTATCTTTTGATTATTCTTCCTCAGAACAGCTCACCCACAGACTTAATGAGTTTTTGATTAAAAATAAAAAGCAATGAATGATAGAAATGATTAATTTGTCAATAAGGACTAGCTTATCTGATATTCTAATTCACAACTGAGTATTCTGTTAGCATTCCTCAAAGTGAACACAGCCCTCCTGTTTTTACTGAACTTCTGTAAGAATCAATGATGAAATGCTATATTTGTAACAGCAGCATCAGCTGTGTAGTAGCTTAATGCTATCTGTAAACCCAGAATTACATAGTGAGAAAGCAAGTGAGTTCTGTGATTTTTTGTGAGGTATCTCTGAAGAGGCCAGAATGTCCATTATTATGTTGGTGAGTTGGATTTAAGCCTTCCTGCTTGCAGGCTGGACTTCTTTGCAGTTTCTTTCTCAGTCATGTTGGAAATCACTGATCCAAGTGCTGATCTGCAGCATAAATAATGAAAAATATATGATTACTTAATTATGGGGTTTAACTGAGACATGAACCTGACTCAGTATACCTGAAAAAACAACAGGATACTTGCAGAGATAATTTCCTCCTTCTTATTTTCATTTTTCTACAGAATTTAAGAGATTAATTTAGTGTTAAGGCTCAGAACTAGAGGGAAAAGGGATTCAGCTCCTACATCATCAGAACCTGTTGAAATCTCAATTTGCTTATAATGGACAGAAATAACTGTTTTTCAAGGAACTAGAAGCACACGGTCCCTGACAAAAGGAGTGTGTCTTTATCTATAGGCATGTGTGAGTGCCAGAAGAAAAGCAGGAATCTTTTGTTACTCCTGCTAGCCTGAATAATCAGAAAAGAGATATCATTTTTAATGGGAAATAACCTAACCAATAAATTTGATCTCTAAGTAAAGAGATGGTGGTGAAGGAGGTAGCAGAGATGAAAAGTTCACCTGAAATAATGTTTGCAAAATGTGGTAATATAAATTGTTTTGCCCCCCTCATAGTAACAGATGACATGCAAACAAGACATATGAGTCTCATCAGAAATTACTCTTGTGAATTGCCAAGCCTGTTACAGATAAAACAGTTAAGACTTGTTTTGCTTCGTAAGCAAGCAGTGCAGGTGGGGAAATGAGCAATATCTCTCTCTTCTCCATTAATTTCCTGTAAAATTCTTAGGGGAGAAGACAGTATCAGCCAGAAGAGGTAAGCAATCTGCTTCACAATGACAGAAATGTCTTCTTGTAGCATGCACATAAAACATCACAGTTTGAGTTTCGGAAGTGAAGCACTTCTCAGTAATTCCAAATAGTCCAGATACAGCATTCTAGATGTAAGACTCAGAAAATTTAAAGTTTTATAGGGGCACAAAGAGTCATCAAGGGTCTAATATCCCTGAAAGTGAATAAGAATTAAATACTGGCATTTCTGCCCTTCATAACTTTTGACCTTGGAACAGAGATGCTGAGTATAAAAGATAGAATCATAGAATGTATTGGGTTGGAAGGGACCCTCAAGGCTCATCTAGTCCAGCCCACCTGCAGTGAGCAGGGACATCTTTACTAGATCAGGTTGCTCAGAGCCTCATCAAGCCTGACCTTGACTGAATGTCTCCAGGGATGGGGCCTCCACTGCCTCCCTGAGCAACCTGTTCCAGTGATCTACCACCCTCATATTGAAAAACTTTCCTTACATCTAACATCCTTACAATCTATGTTACATCTTAACATCTGCACTTGGTCTTGTTGAACCTCATGAGGTTCACCTGGGCCCACTTCTCCAGCTTGTCCAGGTCCCTCTGGATGGCATCCCATCCCTCTGGCATACTGACTGCGCCATCCAGCTTGGTATCATCAGCAAACTTGCTGAGGGTGCACTCAATCCCACTGTCAATATCATTAATAAAGATATTAAACAGCACTGGTCCCAGTACAGACCCCTGAGGGACACCACTTGTCACCATCTTCCATCTGGACATTGAGCCATTGACTACTACCCTCTGGATGCGACCATCCAGCCAATTCCTTATCCACTGAACAGTCTACCCATCAAATCCATATCTCTCCAACTTAGAGAGAAGGATGTTGTGGGGGACTGTGTCAAAGGCCTTGCAGAAGTCCAGATAGATGACATCCGTAGCTCTTCCCTTGTCTACTGATGCAGTTACTCCATTGTAGAAAGCCACCAGCTTGGTCAGGCAGGACTTGCCCCTAGTAAAGCCATGCTGGCTGTCCTGAATAACCTCCCTGTCTTCCATGTGCTTCAGCATAGCTTCTACAAGGACCTGTTCCATGATCTTCCCAGGCACAGAGGTGAGGCTGACAGGTCAGTAGTTCCCAGGGTCTTCCTTTTCTACCCTTTTTAAAAATGGGTGTAATGTTTGCTTTCTTCCAGTCACCAGGGACTTCACCTGACTGCCATGACTTTTGAAATATCATGGAGAGTGGCTTAGCACCTACATCAGCCAATTCCGTCAGGACTCTGGGATGCATCTCATCAGATCCCATGGACTTGTGTATGTTCAGGTTCCTCAGATGGTCACAAACCTTATCTTCACATACAGTGGGAGGGACTTTGTCTCCCTTGTCCCCATCTTGTGGGCCATCAACTTGAGAGCTGTGAGGAGAGAGGATGCCAGTGAAGAATGAGGCAAAATGTTGTTGAGAACCTCAGCCTTCTCCTGGTCTCTTGTTACTAGACCACCACTGTCGCTCATGAGCGGGGTACGATTTCTTTAATCTTCCTTTTCTGGTTTGCATACCTGTAGAAGCCCTTCTTGTTTTTCTTGACATCCCTTGCTAAGTTCAGCTCCAGATGCAACTTGGCCTTCCTGATAAAGATTTGGTTTTGGTTTAAAGTAAGACATTCATTAAAACAATATTTAGAAAATTGGTGGAATAAATAACTTCAAAAATTTTTAGCCAGGCTTTATGCACAAGGCTGTGGTTAGACAAGATTCCTTCCCACTTTCATATCTTCCCACAGTAAGCAATAGATGACCTGTTGCTGAGTTTGTGCTTGCATGTAACAGTGATCAGGGTGGCAACATAGGTCTGACTGAATAAGAGGCTCTTCAAGATGTGGGCCTATAAAGAACTTGGTTTCGTTTACAGAAGCACATTCCTTTCTGCATTCACACATTTTTTGCTGAAGGGATTGGGTGCAGTGTGATTCTGAGATAAAGTATGTCTGACTTTTGGTTCTGAAAATCAAAACTGGACCAACACCATTCTGGAAACTCAGGATGAGTAAGGAGGCTGCTCTTATGAAGCACAGGTCTATGACTGAGTCATGCAAGCAGACTCAGGTCCTGGCTGTAGCACAGATCCCTCATATGACCTTGGCAAGTGACCTAATCTCTGTGCTGTGGTGACTTAGTCTCTGTGTCTTGGTTTAGTGTTTGCAAAATGAGAATAACAATACTGCCTTTGTCTTATCTGCTTATATTGAAAATTCTTTGGTGCAGGAATCATCTCTGTGTGTTTAGCGAGGTTCTTGGCATGCACCTCTAGGTGCTATTTTAATAACAGTACATAATTGCTGCTAGTTTTATCCCTAACCTTTTTGGAACAAAGTTAGATTTAGGAAATCCTTTCTTTTAACCCCATCTTCACCTTGGGAGATCCAAAGACTAAAGTGGATCTCAGTCAAAGTCACCCTTGCTTTGCAATACAAAACAAATAACTTGCCTTTGGTAGTCTTCCATATCCTGGCATTCAGCTCCCTTATGGGCAGAAATCCCACCAAATGATCCTGATCAGTTCGATCCTGCCAGCTTTGAAGCTAGAATAGTGCATTGACTTATTTTACAGGCACTGGATTTGCAGAGTTTGTAGCTAACAATAAATTTTATTAACTGTCTCCACGGGAAAACCAAAACATCTCTGCAGTAATAAAGATGGAACAGAGTTGCAGAGCATGAGAGGCATTGGAGACAGTGCTGTATCCTGACAGACAACATTAGAAAGAAGGTGGAGGACTCCTCAGTAATAGCCTATTTTACATATTATTGGGGTACATTACAAATGCTCATGGTCATTAAACTCATGTGAACGGATGTTGCCTCTGTAGAACCAGGGCGGGTGAGAACAAATGCCAAACTGACCACAGGTTTTTCAGGTCTTGCTAAAAGTGTGACACATCAGAGATGTTTTCCTCTTATTAGGTATGAAATGTTCTCAAATCTCAAGTGAGAAGAACAAATATTGAACATGCTACAGCATCCATTTTTGCAGCTTACCTGAGATTTTTGCCTAGTGGAAGGCCACGTCAAAATTCTCACTTCGTACAACTAGTGTTTGAGCTAGCTTGGCAACTAGCTAGCAGTAGGATGGCAACTTGGATGACTAACGGCCAGTGAGGAAAGCAGTGCAGTTCCATGCCATGTGCTAACAGATCCTGCCCCTCTGTACTCTGGAGGGCAAATGTGCAGCTGCATGTTGCAGTGGCTTGTAAAAGGAGTTTGCTGATAGCTGATTATTAGAGGGTTGCAATAACAGAACAGCATGATAAGGAGGAAGAGGTGAAATCTTGTTAGGCATGGGTTGCATGTTTTGTAAATTTTATCAATGCAAACCAAAAATGTCAGGACTGTCATTCTGTTTTCTTACTTTGTCATGTTTAAGAATTGTTCAAGTTTGAGCCTGGAGCCATGGTAAATTGCTGCACTTATCTGGGCAAACTGGAGCATGCCTAAATAATTCCCCAATCCATTTTGCCCAAGTAGGAGATCCAGAAAGTTCTCTCTTTCACAGTAATACCCTCTTTGTGGCTGTGATCCCCTAAGTACGCAGGGAAAACAAGTTTTTTAAACGGGGCTCTTTGTCCAGAAAGTTTGACATGGTTTTCCAGTTTAACAGTTGTTCATTCTTCTTACCAGCCATTCCTTCCTTAACTGTTCTCCCTCTGCTCTGTCATCTGATGGAGAAAGCTGATGATAAAATGAGCAAAAGCAGGGTAGAGGTAATCTGGTTTTGAAGGAATTTTCTGTTTTATACTGACTAGATGAAGGCTTAATAAACATGCAGTAGTCTAGTCTAAAGAAGACTGTTTCTGAATCTAATCTGATTTGCACAATGCTGTTACACACACTGTGACATTAAACATCAAAACCACTTAATATTGCATGATGCTCTTATTTTAACCATCTTCCTGAAGTTCTGTTTTTCTAAGATTGAAATAACTTAGTGAAATATTCAATGATACGTTCTGTGCATATAAAACAAGCAGCTAAATGCATGGCTGAGTGCAAGTGACAGAAGTAGCAGCAGTCATACTGCTTTATTTTGCTGTTGAAGCTACTTAACATCAGGGATGTGGTGAACAGGAAGGGACTGGATAAGTATGATGCTTCCTGGGGATAAATGCCAAGCCTCTGCTCAGCCCTTCCTGAAATAAAACCAGGCGAGGTTACAGAGGAGGAAACATCCATTCCTTCTTGTCAGCTTCTCAGATGCCTCATTTGTGCAAAGTTTCATTTTGACACTGGAGTAGTCTGAAGGTTCACCCAACAAGCCTTCTGGTTAGGTGCAGAGGTCATTGGAGACTCGGACTTTCCACATTTGGGCCTGATGTTCTTGTTTTCACTTCCAGCTGCTGTAAAAGGTCTCTAACAGCTGACAGGGGCCACGTAATTTTTCCCATGAAGGAAAAACCTGATGATAGGTGTAGTGTTACATCTCTGTCTGATTTCAACAGACCCATCTGGAAAACACAGTATGCCCCAAAAACGCCCATGCTTTACCTGCCCTTTCTTTCCCTGCTTCACCCTGCCCTCCTTTCTTTGTATGGTTATGTCTGAGCCTGGGATCAAGTAGGAGGGGAAGGACAGGGATGATACTCCTCTTGGATCACTGATACAGGAAACACACCCAGTTACAACTTGGTCTACAAAAGACATGTGAGTGAACTCATCTGCCTGAAGTGAAGCAATTTGAAAGCTGTGCATGTAGTCTAAGTTAATCACTGGCTTTAACAGAGAGCAGTGTAAATACCAGTCAAATGTCTGGATCAAAGGAGCACAGGAGAATTCCCACGTGCCACCTCCTAAATGTAACTGCCCTCCTGGAAATGCATTTTTCTCCTTGTTTTACCAGCTCTTTGTTTCAAAAGCTATGCCAAAGGCTCCGCAAATATTTTAAATGCCTCTTACAATGAGGAAGAAAGCCAGGAGATTATATACAAACCTGGAAATCTCCTGTATTAGGATAAAAGTGCACTGCAGCAAATCAGCCTCTATTAAGTGTTGTACAGGCTGAGTGATCTGCAGCAGAGAGAGAAGGATTTGTTGAAATACTGCCCCCCTCCACACTGAGATCACATACGTGTTTATCTCATGGCTGGTATGTGCCTATCGATGGATTTGCTACGCCAATGGGGCATCCTGTGCCTCCTGCTCTGTGAGATGGTGCTCCCCAGTTTGCACAGGGAAGGTTTGCCTTATCAGTACAGAGTGTGCCCTATGAAACCACTGCAAACTGAGTCTGCTACTTTTGTTTCGCATAGGCAATACGTGGGTGTTCAGAAGATAGTGTTTCATCCTGAGCTCCTCAGAGGTTTGTGTGCCAGAACTGTAAGTCCCTCAGAGCTGGCTGTGACAGCTAACAGTCTTTCCTCACTGTTAATTGTAGAGAGTTTTCTTATGGCCAGACTGTAACACTTGAGAGAAAAAGAATTCCAGCCATGTTTTTTTTCTTAAGGGAGGTTGGTTTATGTTTTCTCTGGGATATCTTATCTTCAGCCCTCTGGACAAGTTCTTTCAGACACTGTTAGGGGGTCAGAGTTGGTTTTGGTCATGTCTTCCACTTGTGTGTATCATTGGTACATTGGCTTTTTTCAAGGGTGGGCTTCAGAGGATAGTAATCTACAGCTGGAGAGCTGAATGCCTTCATCACTGTATCTGCAAGTAATGGGGCTGATGACTCTTCCTGGCTGGCTGGAGTGTTTTACTGGATTGTGCTTAAGGTAAAGAGTGTCCAGGGAGGCTTTACTTTCTGGTTAAATGTTCTCTATAGCTTGGAACACACTTTATCTTCCATACACTAATATCTGTATGTGATTTCATAGTTGAAGATGCCCTGCCTTCAGCTGATAACTCCTAAGTCTATCTGTTTAGACCTTTCATTCCCCATAGCTTGTTCCCATCGCATCTTCAAGATCCAGCACAAAGCCATGAAGTCCTGCCAACATACTTTGACCACTCCAATCACTACTGGTGTTTGATTATGTAGTACTCTCAAGAAACAGCTTTAGCTTACCCTTGCTGCCCTTGCCCTCTCTCTTGATGCAGTCGTGGTTATGCTTGTATCCGTTCAAAGGAGACTTATGGCTTTGGAGGCAGTTGTTTTATGTCAGGAGAGCTAACAAAACTGGCTAGCAGGCAGATCACAGCCTCTTGGAGCTACTGGCTGCTAGAACCTTCTCACCCCGTGTTTTTCTTGGGCTTGACCTGGAAGTTGTCCCTTGTCTTCCCTAAAGAGAAGGGATGTGTGGTCACTTTTCACTGAGACCAGTTTTTCTCAATGAGTAATTCCAAACTTTTCTTTTCCAAAAATAAGTGGGTACCTGATAGGGAAAAAGTAGGTTTTCATAAATTTTCTAAATAAAGACAATCCAAATTCCTATCTGGATAATAAAATGTTAATACTACAGAGAAAAGAATTCAAACACATCAGAAATCTAAACATAATTACTTATGAATACAGAGCATTTATTGCTGTCAAAATTAATCACTTTTCAACCTCCAGCTGTTAAAATCCTTCTGGCAGATCACCAAGCAATTCTCCTGCAGTTACTTCTCCCTCAATTAAATATTAGTGCAGTTCTCAGGCTCTCGTTACATAAGCAGCAGTTTCAAATCATGCTTCTCAGTTCTTTTAACCATAAACTCAGAATTTCGTTTTGCTACAAGGTCTTTTCTCACCTCAGATTTCACTTGAAGTTTATACCATTGAAGGAGTGTCCTGGGTTACAACGTATTCTATTACCATGAGCTGTTGAAACCAGGCGCCGATGTTGCTTGCCTCCCCCCTCGGGACTAGCTTCTGTTAATAGGCCCAACAATGCCTTGCAGCATGACCCATAGGTGGCCTGCACCTGGACTGTTCTTCTGTTAATGCGCCCATCAGTGCCTTGCCCCAGGACTCACCATCCCTTTGTGAGATGCTCCGGCCAGGGGGAGGGAGCCAAGCATTCCCACTGGGGATAAAATTTGGGGTTTGGAACAGCAGGAGCAGCCTTACCCGCTGGGATCCCAGAGGACAAGGACTACACCACCACCGGATTTTCGGAGGAGGACCAGACTTCTTTTCTACAAGATCACCGCTTCAACAGGACCATTTCAAAGAGAACTGCAGCTACCACTACATCGGACTGCTACCAGCACCCTGCCCAGGAGGGTGCCAGGTTGTATCCCTGACTCTGTCAGGCTTTAAACCCGTTTCTCTGTATTATTGTTTTGTTATATATATTAGTAAAAACTGTTATTCCCATTTCCTCATATCTTTGCCTGAAAGCCCCTTAATTTCAATTCTATAATAATTCGGAGGGAAGGGGGTTGTATTTTCCATTCCAAGGGGGGCTCCTGCCTTCCTTAGCAGACACCTGTCTTTCAAACCAAGACAAGGAGGAACAATAATTTCACATGTGTCTAGGCCTTGGTGCAAAGTTTAGATGCAAACATGCCAAGTCTGACCAGAAATGAACTTTGAGGCTGGATGCTGCCAGGGGCTGAGCAGGTTGTTGAGGTAAATGGAAACTGTGTGCACTTGACATTTTACAAGACATTTTGTTCTTTAACAGAAGCAGGATGCTCAGAGAGGTGAAATGGAGATGGAAGGATATCTCTGGATGCACCTCTCTCTCTCAAATAATACTAAGAATGAAATATCTAAAATGTAGGTGCTGTCAGTTGAACCATAGTAGGTACTTGCAAGAACTGTTTTGAACATCCATGAAAAGATTGCAGTATAGGAATGGTTTGATCTAAGATTAATATGTGAGCTGTGGTTTGTTTTTTATGAATCTGTATTTCTCTTTGGGCACCCTGGGACAGTAGAGACTCAGACAATTTTTGGGGGAATTTGGGCTGAGGGGAAAGGCATGCCAGAGCCCTCATGGTGTGTATTTAAACACAGCCCAAGCAATCAGAGTTTTGCTTGTGTGATGGTAGATTAAACTCAATGTTAGCTGGCAATGTGCGCTTGCAGCCCAGAAGGCCAACTGTATCCTGGGCTGCATCAAAAGAAGTGTGGCCAGCAGGTCGAAGGAAGTGAGTCTCTCCTCTACTCTGCTCTTGTGAGACCTCACTTGGAGTACTGTGTCCAGTTCTGGGGCCCGCAATATAAGAAGGACATGGAGCTGTTGGAGCTGGTCCAGAGGAGGGTCACGAAGATGATCAGAGGGCTGAAGCACCTCTGCTATGAAGACAGGCTGAGAGAACTGGGGTTGTTCAGGCTGGAGAAGAGACGGCTCCGGGGAGAACTTATAGTGACCTTCCAATGCCTGGAAGGTGCCTATAAGAAAGCAGGTGAGGGACTTTTTACAAGAGCATGTAGTGATAGGATGAGGGGTAATGGTTTTAAACTATTAGAGGGTAGATTTAGATTAGATATTAGGAAGAAATTCTTTACTGTGAGGGTGGTGAGACACTGGCACAGGTTGCCCAGGGAAGCTGTGGCTACGTTCTCCCTGGCAGTGTTCCAGGCCAGGCTGGATGGGGCTTTGATCAGCCTGGTCTAGTGGGAGGTGTTCCTGCCCATAGCAGGGGAGTTGAAGGCACTTGTGCTGCCTCCAGAGAAAGCGAGT
This sequence comes from Podargus strigoides, assembly GCA_028020825.1. NCBI lineage: Eukaryota > Metazoa > Chordata > Aves > Caprimulgiformes > Podargidae > Podargus > Podargus strigoides. The sequence continues at coordinate 43,981,214 of CM051663.1, forward strand.
TGCTTGCTCTTTGGTGTCTGAGCTGTATCCTGGATATTGGCATTTAAATCTCTCATCATTGTCCCTGGTACTGCCCCCAGCCACGTCAGCCTCTCAGCCCTGTACTGGAGAGCTGCTGTTCAACACCAATTTGGATGGGGCTTTGAGCAAGCTGGTCTAGTGGGAGGTGTCCCTACCCACAGCAGGGGGGTTGGAAATAGATGATCTTTGAGGTCCTTTCCAACCCAATCCATTCTATGATTCTATCATTCTATGATTATTTCTTTATCTGTATCTCTGCACCTTGAATCTGTGGCACAATGATTTTTCATGTCTGAGCCATGACTGCTTACACAAGGCTGTCAGCATTCAACCAGCCTTAAAAATGGGATTGAAATGCAGAGAAAAAGGACAATACAAGTCTGGACAATACTGTTTACTTACTTTACTACGATCACCCAAGATCATCTTTTTTGAAGTGCAGCTTTGGTGTGTGTATGTGAAGGAGAATAAACTTCATGATGCAAGCAAAGAAAAGTTGCTATTGTAAAATCTACTACTCGTTCTGCAAATGTGCAGCCATGCCCTGATGAGCAGCCAAGGTTTTGGCTGGAACAAATGTGATGTGCTCCAGTTTTTAAAAATGTGTGTATTAATTTTACCTCTTTTCCAGAAGCAACAAAACTAGGGTATTTGTGTGGCATTTCAAATCAGAGAAGCCAGGTCATCACACAGGATAGTAAAATGTGGCTTTATTGTACAGCTGGAAGTTTGCATTATATGTCTAATTCTGAATGGCATAAAAAAAGTGTCTGAATCCAGATCCAATCGAACCATTAAAGTGAGCTACATGTGTCCAGACAAGTTTATACTATATAAAGCCTCTAAATTTCCTGGGAGCAATATTTTTTAATGCCAACAAGTATGAGGTTTTTTCATCCTTTGTTCCTTCATCAGTCCCTTTGTTAACACATTGCTGCATCTGTTTGTGTACCTCCTGTGCCAGTGATTGCATTGTGTGCAATGTCAGGTCTGTCAGAGGAGATTACAGATGTAAGGTGGATGAAAGCCATGGACTGAGCAGTGTTTGTGCACATTTTTGATTGCTAACCACACCCTTTTCTTTCTAGTCCTTGGCCTTCAATTTCTGATCCCCTCTTCCCTTTTCCTGACCGGTTCTGTCCCAAGAGAGCAGTTGTAAGTGAGTCAACAACTGTGATGAGAGTGGAAGCAAATGGCAGTTATGGGACAGAGATACCACGTGGAAAGCAAATCACTTATTTTCATGAAACTCGAGGGATTCAGTATTTGTGAGAGCTCTGCGGTTGCATTGAACTTGGTTGAAACTGGTCACAGGGTTTACAAGTTATTCATCTACAAGAGAGCACATAGGCAACATAACTGCACAAATCTTGCACTTTTAGAAAGACAAATTATTGCTTCATCTGCAAATTCTGTAAAGGGCAATGCAAAGCTTTTGTGAAGATCGTGGGAAGAAATGGCTCTAATATAATACAAAGTTTCAAAATGTTACCTCAACAATAGTACCTGATCCAGCATCATCTCAGAATCTCAAAAATGCCCTTTTCCCTGCAGAAATAACATTTGGTACAGGAATTCATTATCACAAGAACCAATTGACCTTCCAGGGTAAGAAACCTCTTTGCAGGCAGTGTAGGAATTTAAGTGCTTATTTCCAGGTGTGAGCATCTGCATGTGCACATGGAAATGTGGACCAGTATCATTTCATTCACAAACTTGAGCATATGTATTTAAGAACCTGTGTATATGCAAATTTAGAAATAGTTGGGTTCGTCAGTTTTAATATTAAAAGAGAGAAGCAGAATTTACTTCGAACTAATATAATTTCTGACACCCTAATTTAATTTTAAATTGGCTTTATTGATTGATTTAATTGAAGGTAATAATAAATGGAATTTAAACTAAAAAAAAAAAAATTCCATCCTAGACTGAAATAGGAATATTGCTCAGGGATAATCAATTATATGGTCTTTTAAAGAAAAGGAGGAGACTTTTTGTCAGTGAAATTGGTTCTCAGCTGAAAAAAAATTTCACAGAAAAGTACACTGGATTGCAGAAAATGCATGCTATTTTTGAAGAGCCAGCCACACACTTTTGACTTTCACTTGAACATGGACAGCTTTGTGTTTACTTCTTCTAAAAAAAACTGTTGGTTTTCCTGAAAATGTATGCCTTTTGTCACATTTTTTTTCTGAAAGTAAAAAAATAACCTATTTATGCTGATTTAGTTAAAGAAGTGCAGGTATAGTGTAGACAGTTCCTTTAAGAGCTGAGGTTTTGAAAAGAAGCTACTCCTGTTGTAGAAGGGGAAAATGTCTTTCCTGAGGGGTAGAAATTGAGTACAGTTTGCTAGGTGGAACAACAGAAGGCTTTGCAAAGCAAAACATTGCTGATAGAGTATGCAAAATTGCAGTTTGTTGTCATGTATAACATAGGCAGCCATAGGGGATGAGAAAGACCTTGGTAACTTGCAAGAGCTTGACAGCGTGTAACCAAATGCTGCAGGAAAGCAGGCTCTAAACTGGGACACACAGTGTGAGGTTAAAGTAGTAGTTCTTAGTTCCTTGGCTTCTGTTTTCTTGATTTCTGATGGGGAAAGATGAGAAGTGGGCTCAAAATACTTTTCACCCACCTTCCTCTTTGCATCAAGTTCACTGAGTGCCAAATAAATTTGCTGTCAGCTAGGGTAACAGAAGAGTGGGTCTGTATTCGCTACGGGGTGTTCTGCTGCATGGAGCAGAGTGTTCGGGTAGCTGAGGAATGGCTGCAATGTTGCCAGCTGCCTCCTCAGGCATTCTTGCACAGTGCTGTACTTGAAGGGCACTGGGAATGGGAGTGTGACAGTAAACAATTGCATGAGAGCATCTCTGTGGGCAAGCAGCAGGAAAGGGAGATCCTGAGGAGGTTTTTGGAAAATGCCAGGTATTTCATAAAAGCCCGAAAAAATCCCTGAACCTTGTGTTAAGCACATTGTTCTCCCTCCCTCCCTGTTTGTCCAAGGGATTTGCATCTGGTGCTGCCCTGTGCTTATTCATGGTTGAACTCCAGCATGACCGAAAGAGCTGACTGCATGGCATGAAGGTGCCACAGAGGTGCTCGCCACAAGCAGCAGGGGCACCAGGCTGGGCTCAACGGCCATCCCTAGAGCTGTTTCACAAGGCTGTGGAGGCAAAGTGCTCCTTGGGACCTTTCTATCACCAAGAACATCCCTCCAGTCATGGCAGGGCAGGGGTCACTACCTCCTCTCTGTGTGCTGACAGCACAACTGGAGGATGTCCACAGTCTGCTGATTTTGCAGTATACCTAGGGGGACTACTGGGAAAATAAAGTCAACGACAGAAGTTAGAGGAAGGACAGAGAGCTAGGAAAGCACAAGGAGAGGCTGGATTAAGAATGAGCTATTGCGGGACATATAGTAGAAGTAGGGAAGTACACAAGGTAAGGAAACTATTAGTTAAAAGAGGAATTGCTATGCTGAGACCTTTTTACCCCTCTAGGCATTTAAGTGCTTTAAAAATGTCTTGTTTCAGCTCTCAAATAAAATAGCCGTAGTTACAGCACTACCCATGCGCCTTTGCTTCAGCAACATGCACTTACTTCTGGGCTGTAAAAATTCAATGTTGCCTGGCAAATAATTGTCCCAATGAATGTTGTCTCAGCAAGTGGGCAAAGCTGATGGTTTTTAGAAAGATAAATATAGCTGTAGTGCTATTGATGCCTCCAGAATGAATCTCAGATGTGAGAAAATTGGTACAGTTGCACTTTATTCTTGATTTACATTGTGGGAAGGTGGACCACCCCTTGCTAATTGTTCCTTGCTATGAAAAAAATAGATATGTTTAGGAATCTCAGACAGACACACTGTCTTACCCTGTTCCTGGATTCTCATATCACCTTGGGAAACATGACAGAATTTGGTGGTGTTCATGATTTAGGCCATGGAGAAAAAGGGGCTGATTTCCTATGGAGCCAATCAGACCCTGAGTCACTGGTGTTGGATCCTGCCCTGAGAAGGGACTGGATCTGGTCCTGACTGTTTATGTCACTTGGAAATTCCTTAAATTGCTTTCCTACCATCTCTAGTAAACACCAGTCCCAGCACAGCACTAATTGCATGGGTATTCCTGGCCTCTGGGTTTCTTCAGCAAACAAAACAGTTATTCTTTCTGCTGCATTCCTCCTAGCAGCAAAAAATTTCAGCATGCTGGGGAAAAACCTATTCACCCAGTAGGTGCAGGAAAGACCCAGAGTTCAGACTGCCATGCATTTTAGTATTTTCTCTGTTTTAACCACTCTGCGGATTTTCCCCCCTTTCTTTTCTCCCCTGAAGGTTAATGCATGTAAGCCTGAAGCAGTCTGTGTAAATGCACCTGAGAAATTTGGAGGCTGCAAGGATCTGCTGGGTTGATACATGTGTTTGGCCAGGTTCTCATTTGCAGTCACCCATACTTGTACATGTCAGAGATGTCTCAACTTCTTGTTGGTATCACCCCTCTCCCCAGCTATTGCAGTGAGTGTGAATGGTGCTGTTGCAATGAAAGCAAGTGTTGCGGTCTGCTGTGGCTTTCCTGCTCGCCCTTTCAGTGTCCCTGCAGCCAGTTCAGTGGTGACAACCCTACAATGTCACTTCAGGCTCCATTGATGTATCTGTTGAAACAACAGGCATGCTCCTCTCCAGCCTAATGATTTTCTTGTTTTGCATTACTGCAGCGTCTGTGTTTTTATGGAAATAGACACCTCATTAGGTGAAAACCTGCTTAGGCCACAGATGCATGCACAAGTTTGGCAAGTCTGGCTGCAAACACACGATGCTACTTTTGAAAGTTATTTAGTTCCGAGAGTGGCAACTTACTTATCTCTGTAGTTAGTGGGAACTAAGTTTCCCACGCTTTCGGGTACCTCCCTTTTGATGTATGGCTTCCTCGTGCTTTGCTCGTTCATGTGTACTCTCTGCCTATTTGTAAACAGAAGCTGAAGCGTATTTTTCTCTGGGTTTACCTTTTGGGAGGCCTCTGTTGGCAACTCTAGAGCTCGGCCGTGTTACTTCATGTAGGCCGTGTCATTCTCTAAGCAGACCTGCTGATTCCGGTTGAAACCAAAAGGTCTTCAAAGTGATCCTGCTTCAGAAGACTAAGCACAGTTATTCTTCAATATGCTTTTAAAAGCAATTTTAAGCTCGCTGGGCTCCAACGTTACCAAATGCAGGCTCTTTTATGCACAGACAATAGATAACGTGTATTGTTCTTCCTTGAAGTTACCACATGTATAGGATGTCAATGTTATGAGCACTGCTGTTACAGGCACCCAGGCAGCGAGCTCTGGGTGGATATTCACAATGTGCAGGGAGCACACTGCTATTACAGTAAACGCTCCCTGCAAACAGTGCTCAAGGAAATAATTTGGACTCCTTTATAGTCACCAACTCTGTGTAAAGAAAAAACTGAGAGGTCGTGGTGTGTGGACTGCAATGGGTATAAGTGTCCCTTGAGAGACCTCCTGCCTCGCTCAGAGACTCCTTCCTGAGCCAAAGGTGACAGGTTCCTAAATCCCACAGTAAAGCCAAACTTTCCCAATAGATGTAAGCTTTTTGCTAACTGCAGACTGGGCTGTGAATGGATGAAAAGATTTCAGTGTGATTGCTCTAGGCCTTTTTCCAGAGCCCTGGCTTGGGACAGAGACAGGAAAAAATCCCATCAGGCAAAAATCCAGGATGCAATAGCGTCCAAAAAAGACTTTTGACAGACCAGGACAGTCCCAATAGTCCTGGCCTGTTCCAGCCAAAAACGGATGCCAGGTCACCTTCCGCTGATGTAACAGTGCTACTTCATTGGAATTATTTATGTTTGGTGTTACCAAATGGCTGAGACACCCTCACCAAGGGCAGAACCTCATTGTGTGCAAAGCATTTTTGCAGACACCTCCATACTAGATGATCTAAAATGACCAGGAGTGTGAACAGGGAACTATTATTATTCCCTTTAATAAATAGGAGATTCATCGACAGAGTCTTTAAGTGAGTTGCCTAGAGTTATGTTAGAAGGGTGTGCTTTCACCACTCCTGTCTAGCTCATCACCAGTGGCTGAACTTGAAGACTTTTTTATTGGAAAGCCTTAGTCTTTTCAGCTTGATCCTGACTGTCACATTAGAGGTGATAAACAACACAAATTAGAACAACAAAACAAGAAGCTGAAGACTGGCAAACTGCCAGGATGAGTCTACATTATATTGTGTTTTGTAGGTGCTTGGATATAGGATTGTTATACTACCTGGAGCTTGTAACCTTACACTAGCTTTGTGTCAGATGAGTAGAGGCAAACTGAATAAGGCACTTACATTTAAATAGGGTTACCAGGAAGAATCTATGCAACTATAAATCAGTAAATCTGACTTGTGTTCTGAACAAAGCAGACAATATAACAACGAATATGACCAGGAGGACATGGAATACATGAGAAGAGTCAGTATCACTTTTTTACAAAGGAAAGATGCTTTCAAGCCATTAGAATTCTTTGGCGTCAGCAATACCATAATATTGAATAAGTGGATTTTCAAAAAGAAGTCGATTTTCAAAAGCTCAAGTTTCCTGAACTGCCATGGCAGAGAAAAAAAAAAAAGGGGGGGGGGGGGGGGGGCGCGGAGGAGGGAACACACACACACAGAGACGGGATTAAATGATTGATTAAAATGCAGGAGGAAAAAAAGACTTTTTCCCAGTGGAAATGGAAGTCACAAAGGAATTCTGTAGGGTCTGTGATGAGATCTGTGCTATTCACCAGCTTGTATGATGTGAAAGAAGAGTGAACAGTGAGGTGACAAAATTAGAAATTAATACAAAAGTTTTCAGATTAGCTGAAAAGGAACTTTTTTGTAAAGAACGGTGGAAGGATCTGAGGTATCTGAGTGACTGGACAGTAAAGTGATATGAAATCCTATGCTGAAAACACAAAGTACTACCAAAGAGAAAAATAACTTTTAGGCAAGTAGTTTATAACAAACAAAAGAACTACTTTTTCACTCCACACATAATTACATTATGGAATTGGTTGTTACAGGAATCTGTGGAGGCCAAGAGTGTAAACTGGTTAAAATAGTGACTGAAGAAGTTAAAGGAAGAAAGGACTAAAGGAGAATGTCTCTTGACTTTGGAAGTCTCAAGCATGTGCTGATGATACACTGATTTACACAGGGTGCAATGTGGATAGTCACTGTATCTCTGTCCTGCTCGGTCCAGGAAATGAGACCTATTGCCAGAGACAGTATGAAAAGAATTAGGACAGTGTACCAGATCCAGACTTGTGATTTAATAAGATCACAAATCAATCAATGAATTGACTGTGGCTTGGAGAGGAGTACTCTGGTAATAGGCCTGACCTCAGATGCAGGCTGGAGCATTCCTTCTACTTCACTATATTTAGGGTGATGCTTTTCAAAATCTTGTTATACTAGCGCAACGTCTGAATGTCCTCAGAGTTTGAACACAATCCTAAAAGCTAAACAAAATCAGTGAGGGCCCAATTTTCCAAGGAATTCAGCTGACTTCTGGCTATCAGGTGGTGTACATACTGTAAAAATAGAGTTAGTAGGTATTAATCCTTTGACTAATCAAGATATGTACTGTGGAAAGGAATCCTTGCATCCCTCTAATTTTTTTTTCAACGTGAGGAAAAATGATGTGTTTAATATGCTTATTTGTTAGTCATTAGCACGCTACTCCTGACAAATACCTTCATGTCACTGTTTATTTAGTGAATCCTACATTGAAGCCTATCCCAAGAGGAGGATCACTAAGCTACAATTTGTAGATATTTTCTCCTCCACAATAAAGTAGGAGAGCTTGTATTATTGTGCTTCCAGACTGATAGTCCTATCCTCAGAGGTGATCAAGTGTTTACTGTTGAACTAGAGAGTCAGTGAATGTCAGACAGCATAGTAGAAGGGCAAATCTTGCCACTGTATAACCCAGGAGATTCAGTCAGGAGAGAATGGAAAAACAGCATGGCTCCAAAAGCATGTCAACTTCAGCTGTAAAACCTCTTTAGTAGATTGAAGGCCTCATTTTCCAGTGTGACTAATCAGTTTTGTGCCGGTGCAAATCTATTGGCTTCACGGGAAACTCTATTTATGGATTGAAGTTAAATTTTTCAGGCTGAACTTTTTTTTTTCCTGGCTGCACTCATGAAGGTGTTGATCCCTCTTTCTATTCAACAGATAGCAGTCAGCGTGCTATGTTGTCAGTCAGCATCCTGTGATCCAGGAACCTAGAATTCAAATCTCAACATTCTCCCACATTTCAGAGGGTGCCCTCACCTCTGGAGCTGCAGGCTTTTTCTTCAAACCTCTGTTTCACTCCCAGTCTCCTCTGTGCATGTTTTTTCACTCTGTAGAAAATGTTCCTTGAAATTAAGATGAAAGTCCTACCTCTCAGGGGGTATCCAATTTATCATGAAATTATAGAGTCATTTTCTTTCCCTTTGGTTTCTGAGTATTTAAGTATTCTATAGCAAAATGGAACACTGGTAGGATGAATTGAGAGAAATTCTAAATATGTATCATGTCATTGGACTTGATAATCTTAAAGGTCTTCTCCAACCTAAATGTTTCTATGATTTTACGTTGCTTTCCCTTCTGAATATCATATAAAACATTATTCAGGGAATATCCAGAAGTGAATTGCCTGTCCTCTGGGATATTGATTAATTAGAGAGACTTGTTTCACCTCACTGGTTTACTGGCTTAGTAGATGGGACTTAAGACTAGCCTTTCATTTTCATTGCTTTTTGTTAAATGCCTTGAATAGCATCTGTTTTGTTGTTGTACTTTTTATTAGTTGAACTAAACCTTGAAACATTTAAATTTTACCTGGACTGATCTGTAACATCTTTTTTAATTTGACTGCCAAGACAAAATCTCAGCCTTTTATTTAAACCTGTTTGAAACTGAGACACAAATTCTTTATCTGCCTATTGGTACCAGGCTTTTGATAGTATAAAATGACTACCATTACCACCATTCACTAAGTTTCCTTGTCAATGTCACTGCCTATAAAATTTGCCATTGTAACTGTTCTTAACCAAGCATAGCATTTCTTTTTCTTGATATATAGCTTTTCATTCTATTTCAGCTAATAGGCAGTACTTCAAATGGGGACTTTTTTGTTCAGCAAAGCAAATGGGAGCTATACATAACTCTACAATTTTCAACATTATTCAATACCTTTCAGTAGATGTCTTTGCTGCACTAAAATCTATTTGCATGCTAATGATTTTGCCTGTTACAAGTTGGCTACATTGTCCAACCCTGCCCCCCCCACCCCAAAGGAGTGAAGTTAACCTCAAAAGTATTTATACTCACAGGTCTTTTTACGGTATAACTCTTACTCCACTGCACATTGCCAGTTGTCAGAATAGGTCACAGCCTTGGGATCTTGCTGCATCCACAGTTGCTGCCAGATTTTCATTTAATGCACACATCCAACCCAAAGGTTGCAGGCATTACTCTCAAGGGCAACACTTCTGTACTTTGTCATTGTCTTGTCACTTTGACAGTGGCACCAATATGACTGCCTCCTCTAAAGAAGTCCACTGAGCAGCTGCAGCTCTGGCACAACCTTCTGCCAGTCTCATGAGTGGCAGAGGCTACTGGGTGCATCTCATAATTTAACCCAGGTTTCTGCACTGGCTTCCTCTTTACTTTCTGGAGCAGCTCATTGTATTGCAGAAGAACTTGTTAATCAGAGTGACTTAGCTGAGTGCTGATGAAACGTGCCTCCGCTGTTCTTGTGGCCATTGCTGCTGCAAGTGCTTGTGTTCAGTCCACATGTTTTAGATCTGCTGTTTTGACCCATTTTTCAAAATACTAATTTTCAGGTTAAAGCACTGAAATCTCTGTATCTGTGAATAACATGTGCCTGCAATAGCAACCACTATATAAACTTTGATTAAACTAATGGTTGATGAGATGCTCAGATTAATGAGGTTCTCCTGTTAGAAACAGGGATCTTTTCTTATATCCCCTTCCCTGCTGGATATTCTCACACTGTCTATCCCCATATCTGAATTCTTATGGATTGATGGCAGGATGTTCCCACTTTTGCCATTTGTTCCACCTGGTAGGTCACTGGAGCCCACAGCTCAGATTTGTATCAATTTCCATCCCATTATAAAACCATGCCAAACTGTTGTAATGATGGGGACTACAGAAATTAGATACTTGCAGAAGAATACTTTCCAGATACCATAACTGAGAGCATTGTCACTCATTGCAGAGTGTTGCAGTTGTTAAGTGTCACCCTAAAATGACGACAAGAGTTCATAATCTACACCAGGCAATGACAAAATAATGGAAATGGCATTGCATTTACAAGCACAAAGGGATGTTGTTCCTGACAGTCTACAGTGGTGGGGACCTGGTCTAATGGAGATGGCCCTGATGATACCCAATGCCACAGCCAAGCCAGGCAGAACAAAGGCTGGCTTTTAGAATCAGCGTTTTTATACATGCAAACCAAATTTGACTTCTACTTCAGCAGGCAAAATAGGCATTAATTCTATCAGCGATTGCAAATCTACATTGCAGTAGGCACTTACAAAGCCCACTAAAGACTGCTAATTTTTTTTATCTGGGTGTGAGCGGCACTCTGAATACCACAGAAGTTTTTTAAAAGCCATACCTTGCAATTATTATAGAATTAAGTTTTTAGGCTCTTAAGAAAAGAATTGTGTCACAGTTCTTTGTGCTTTAATTTATTTCTTGGTAATACTGACCTAGTGAAAATCTGCTTCTTATCTTCTAGCTGTGGTTGACTTTGTGGGCCTAATTTTAAGCCCAAGGTTAACAACAGATTGTATACTTTGTTCATTTCTTCAGGGCATAAATAATCTAAGGAACATAAAGACAAAGCAGAATCTCTGTCTGCCCCCTCCCATTGGTGTAGCTCGCTTGAAATCACTGATACATTCCTGATTAGTACTATCACAAGGACGAAGAGACTCTGTTCCCAACCAGTGAAATGAATATAGTTTCCCTGTTCACACATTTCAGGAGCTGTACGAGGTCAAGGACTGAGCTAGGCACCCTGGTTGTCCCCCTCTTCACGTACCTTGACCCCTGCTGAAGAACCACAGCCTCACTGATTTGCCAGATTCCCTGAGAGTAAAGTAGTATGCCAGCTGCAGACAGAGCTGACACCTACCTGAAAGCATCTTGTATTAATATGGGGAAAAGTGTTATTGGTGGGAATCAGGCTTAATGTGCCATTTGAGAGCCATTCAGGTTGTTTCCTAGCCTCTGTGCATTGACTGTGCAGCTCCATTGCTCCTCCTCCTCTGGCCTACTTTCATCTCACTCGTGGATTTTCCTCTTGACATTAGGAATATCAAACTCAAGAGAAATAATAGACTCCTCAAGATTTCAGGCTGCCCTTTCCAAGCAGAGACATGTGCTGGCGATGGCTCAGAGGGAGCCACACTGAGCCAACCCCTGCGAATGATGGTATTGTTATTTTTGACAATTTTTTGTAGTTGTCTAAAAGAAGAGAAAAGTTAAAGTTGAAATGTTAATTGTTTCCAACAAAAGCTGCTAAGGAGAGTTTCTTTTCTTGGCACCTGGGTACATGTCCGAGGCTTTGATAGGCAGTGCAAGCTATTTTGAAACCTGTCACTTATTTTGGTTGTTCTTCCTTTTCCCCTCAGATGTCACTTGACAAAAAACAGCCCTTGCATGAAGAAGAGGTGTGGTCAGAGGACAGGGTGGAAGCCAGGAACTCTCTACCTGTACTCTGGCACTAATCCCCTCTCTGGTGTTGGCACATCCCTCTGATTCAACATAAGGGTCTTCAATAACAGGGCTGGGCAATGGGAATAATCACACTTAATGAGCTAGGCTTGCATAATGGATGTGCTTTCCTCACTTGCAGAAACAGAATGCAGTCATCAGCCTGATTGTGCCTGTTAGGAGGTCGGCACTTGCAAATCCCTTCGGCAGGACAGGCAGTAACTCCCCACCATTGCTGTGGGGATGCTCCCTTGTCCTCACTTTTGGTTTGAGTTAGTTGCTGGGGCTCTGCAGATTGGTTTGTGTGTAGGATGTGCTACATTAGAGCTACCTGTCCTTGAGATCCTCACTGGCTTACTCCGTCTGCCATCCATGGAGACCTTCCTCCTCTGGAGGGGACAGGGGGCCCAGTTTGAATGTGAAATACAAGACCTCAACTACAAACATCTCGTGGCATACTCATAGCAGCCTTTAACTAGAGTATCAGGGCCTCAGTGGTCAAAGAACAGGATTCTAGATTTCTCAGAAGGAATCAAAGAAGACATTTACAGCAAGAAAAGTGGGGCAAGGCAGGTTGACAAAGTGCTATGGGAAAGTGGAAATTGCTACCATAGCTGTCACTTTACTGTGTCCACCTACCTTCCCTGTAACTTTCTAAGTTTTAGTACAATGTTTACCTTCTGAAATAATTAAAATTTGAACAAATCTTTAGAAGGAGCTGCTTCATGTTGTTTCTCTCTCAGGACTTTGTTTTCCCATATGCATCACATGAATTTTGTGTCAAATCTGAAAGCAAGGTGAGTTTTGCCTTCTCTTGAAACTGGGGGAAGAGAGGCCACATCACTTTTATTCCCCTTGGCAAGTCAAAAAAAAAATGGTCTGGCAGGGAGCTCTCTTGGCCTAGTTGTCAATCCTCTCATGAAACACACATCACAGTTACATAATTCACCTGCCTCCCCTCACCTGGTTTTGAGTCCTCATTGCCTTTTCTCAAAGAAAAGCAAGTTTTGAAGAAGAAAAGATTAATAATAATACAAACACAGTTCAGGACAGAGCATGTACTTGGTAGGTTACATCAGTTCTAGCTGGAGAAGCAAACCTTGATGACCTGACACACAGCCATCCATAAAATCTGTCATAGGGATTTTTGGTGACTACTACTCCATTCTTACTAGCATGCGGCGATGTTTCTCCCTATATCCTCTGTCTCATCCCATTCTCAGCCAATCATGTAAGCAAGTGCTTCTATTGAAAAAATAATAGTGAGAATCACTCATGGCCTTTAAATTAAACACACACTTATCTTTTGCATGGCCTTGCAGTGCATTCCACCTTGCAAGATCAACCCTCTAGCTGCTCTGTTGTTTCCTCACATTATGTGTCTTGTGTGGGCTGCTGGGAAACTGAACAGTTCTGCATGTGATTCACTGACAGAGTGATTTGCATTAGTATCGGATTAAAAATAATATACCCTTTCCTTTCAAGCATCACCCCTTGTCCATTCAATGCAATAAGAAACTAAGCTGACACCCTTGACTTTGTCTCACACTGAGGTTATAATAAGGCTGGAGATGTGCGAGTATCCAATTACTTCTTGGTGAGAACCAAATAGCTATTTCCTGAGTGCTCTTGACCTACTTCCAACCATAGTAAATAATGTAGTCTTCAGATGACAAAGCTAAGTCTTATCCTTTAAGCATTAACAGTTCTGTTATGGCCAAGGTTTATCCTATTTTATCCGGTTACATTAATGACTCCAGATTCTGAGAAATTCTCGGGGTGGCTGTGATAATTACTGACAAAGATGCTTTCATTTAGAAACCAGTTTTCCTTGAAGCCATGAAAGTATTTTTTGGAATAGAAATATCTGCAGTGTGGGACAAATGGATAAATTTGGAGCTTGTTTGTATATTAAAACCAGTGCTATATCCTCACTGCTCCATTGTAGTGTGTAAACCACAAGGCCTGTGCTGAAAGCATTTTACACATAGGAGCTCATTTTCCTTAGGCTATTGACCAGTCCAGCATTTGCATCACATGGATGCATATGATGCAATGTGAGGAAGGCAGAGGTTATCTCCACAGAGGGATAACACTGTCTCCCAACCTGCACAGCAGCTCTGCTGCACACCACATCTGATGCCTGGAAATTACAAGAAAGTAAAGACGTCTGAAGTCAGCAGTGATCTCAGCGATCTCACTGCACTAGTTTGTCTTACTTTGTGGTGTGTGTGTCTCAAACGGCATTCAGCAGATACAGTAACAGAGCCCATGAATAAACAAAAGGCCTTACTGAGGGTGCATCCCTGTGGTAGGTCCTGAAGATGCGTCCCAAATTATCTGGGATTTCTTTTATTTCTCAGTCGGCAACTGTGTTCAGCCTGACTCTGCAGGATCTTGTGTGGGTGTTTCACCACACAGCTCGTAGCACGTCCACAGCGCCTTCTTTCCCATGCTGAGAATAAACAGAGTAACAGCATGCTTACTGTGATGCTCCACGTGCCTGTCTTTGCAGCACCTGCTCGGGTAGAAGTGGTTGACTGTCTCCCTCATTCATGCTAGGCACAGAAACCACTTTATGCCATGCTTGCTGTCGAGGGACTCACAGAATCATGGAATCACGGAATAATCAGCGTTGGAAGGGACCTCCAGAGATCATCTAGTCCAAGACTCTTCCACTGAAGTGCATGGAAAGACTCTGGCTGCTTTGTGTGGACTTTGTATCAGATTCTACATTACTAATTTTACTTGAGGTAGAGGGATGGAGCAGGAGGCTGCACTTTTTAGGCTCTTGCTACAAGTTCCTTGGGTCTGTGCATCTGACCTGGCTGTAGAAGACATTTTCATAGAGTGGCACAGTGGCCTTTGGGGGACAAAGTTTTGGGTTGTGTGTATATGTAGTTTATTATAAAAAAGCTTAGCTCACACGCTTTCTCCCAGGTTTCTCTTTCCATGGTGTAGTGTGAGATTTCTCCCTAGTTCCCTCCTCCAGACATTTCTCAAGACATTACCCCTTCCATTAATTGTTTGTTCCAGCATCTTTACAACCTATGAACTACTTGCTCCTTGTTAGTGGTTACATACTTGTCTGTGAATGGAGAAATCCACTCTGCTAGGAAGTGCATAGCTTCATCAGCTGCAGGGACAATTAGCACTAGACCATTTATCTTGTCATAACAATGCTGATGACTGAGGACAGACAATGTGCAACCAGTGATCTTTTTCATACAGGGCTTAGGTGGTGCTGATGGGTGCTGTAACTGACCAGGTTCTATAGTTGATCTTCACAAACAGCAGTCTTAATTTATTTTATAGCACTCCAGAAGGTTTGTACTCCACACAGGGATTTACTTGGCTTTAGCCAGCTTTGACATCACTGATTTCTATGCAAACTATTTGTATGTTGGGAAAAATGCAAGGAAACACATTTGTCATATCAAGAACTACTACCCCCCTCTCCAGACAGCCTTCCAGCTCCCTCCTGCCGGAGATCAGCTTTCTTCACCTGGGAGCTACCCCAGCACAGGTGATTCCTCTGGTGCCACAGGGTTGATGTTATATCTTGTGTTAACTCTTCTCACTTGCTCAGGGTAATGTCAGTAGGCAGCACTTGTCCATCAGTAGAATTGTGGGATCCTTATGTCCTGCTTTCTCTGGAGTAATATATTGCACCAATAACACTTGTATGTGCCTCCTTTCTCTGTGGACCTGCCGAACACTTGCTTATAACAAATACTGTGCCCTGAGAAAAGACACAGGGGCAAAGAAAGGGCCCAGAGGGCCCATGAGTATCAGCAAGGGTTGTTGGTGCTGTGTGGTCACTGGTTGGGCTGGCTGGAGCAAGGTTGGTGGGGGGCTAGCCTTCCTTTCTGCAGACAGAGGCTCTTTTGGCTGTGCTTCTGCCTTTAGCTTCAAGCTGAGATCAATACTTGGCTGCAGAGGCTTCTGTTCCTGCCCCCAGCAGAGTTTGCATTGTCATTCAAAGCAGCTTTCCCCAGAGCAAGATCCACTCCTGGTGGCCTAAAATGTTCTTTCCCCCTTCATTTGAATTTTTCTGCTTGCAAAATAACTATATAAAGACTTTGAAAAAATTCATACTCCAAAATACACAATGAGTGTTTGATACAGGTTCATTTTAGCTGTCAATAGACAATTGGCCAAGACTGTTCTGTACATACTGGTTGTTCATTGTCAGTCTGGGCTGTTGGACACGGAAGGCACATGGTACCGATTTTGCAGACGGACTGGCTGCCTCTGTAACCAGCAGTCTGCTGTGGAGGTGACTGCAAACATTTACAACTTGAACTAACTCATGAGCCTTTCTGGAAACATTCTCGTGAATTAGATATTGCTAGTCTAAACAGTGCAGAAAGCAAACAGAGAAGATTATGAAAACCATCAAAGCAAACTTGTGGTAACACAGGCAGTGTGGATGAATGTTAATGAAAATGCCTCTTTTTATTACAATTTTAACTCTAATTCACGCTTTAGCCACATTTAACAGAAGAGCAGTTACACAAACCTGTCAAACAGAAACATCTTTAAAGCTTCATTTTGTGAAATAGACACTTATGAAACATAGCCATGTGATTTGTTGCTGTTGGCTAAATTCTTTGTGTATCCAAATTAATTTATTCTGTAAGTTTATGGAAACATACTGGCACACACTGTGTATTGAACTGGAAAGTTACAATTTGTCTGCATCTGTTGTAAGAAAATGAGGACTCATTTCTGATGGACAAATATGTTTGAAAGCTGGAGAGTATTTCTGTTACTGATCTGTGGCTTACTCACAAAAGATTTCATGCAAGGCTGAAATCCCCTTCCGTGCATAAAATTTGTGGGAAGTGAAATTTTGTAAGGAAGTCAAAGTAGAAGCAGGGATATTTTTTTTTTTAAGCTGATGGCTCCCAGTGTGAAATGGTCATTGTACAAAGATTTGAGAATGGGTGCTGATTTTTCAGCTTTCACATTTTTCTCATTGGAGGAATTAATCTGAATAATGATGGAAGTGTTGAAATAACATTTGAAAAAAGCATTATGCTGTCTACAGTGAAGTAATTATGAAGGCCTTATGTACACTCAAGTAATGTAAAATGCATCACAACTGTGTATCAAGAGCTCCTAAGGTTTTTTAGTATATAAAAGTTGTAGCAGGATTAGATTCTTTCTGTGGAGCTAGTTTTTGGAGCTAGTTCTGAGTTTCTGCTCAAGTGGATGGAAACTAATTACTTAATCCTGAGAGCAGTGCAGATGGGTTTCCACTGTTTCTCCAAGGGGCTGGCTGGTGAACTGTGATTAGCTGCAACCAAAAAGGTGTCAGTTTCCTTGGCTGCAGTCTTACAGTAGAGCTCACCTTGATCAGACAGTGAACAGATCAGATGGGAACCATCGAGACCTGAGCCAGAGTGACTGGGCACGGTGAGACAGGAGTTAATCCACCTCTTCTCCACTGTAGAAATATGTGGGGTGCACAACTTATTGGGGTGATGCCTACAGCTTGATCTTACAAATTACCACAGCATCCTCTGTATTTTATGAGGGATGTGCAGGAAAAGGTTATGGGCTGTAATTTGAATATCTGATGTAAAAGTTTCGTTGGGTGTCTAAACCAACTCTGGCAGAAGGTCTGTTGAGTGGAGGGTCTGTGTGATCTGGCAGAGGGAAGGAGAATGCCTGCTAAAGCTCAGTGCTGACCAGGTAAGCTCAGTTGCGGCTCCAAAAAGATTGGTGTGGTGGAGGCTGCAATGCAAGTGTAAAGGGCAAGACAAATGAACTTGAGCTAGTGAAGATGGAGTTCAAGTGTAAATAGCTGCAAGTACATCCAAGTTGAAAGATTAGCTGCAGGTAGCCTCCAAACTAGTGTATGGTCTGCTGAAGCTGTGAATTTCAGCTCAGGAAAATCCCTCTACATGGAGGCAAGCTTTCTGTTTTGGGATTGCCACTTTCCCCTGGGCATGACAAGGTACTTTGAAATTGAAAAGTAAAGACATTTCAGGAAACCTTTCTGGTCCAAAAAGATTACAAGGTATTCCTTGAGATAAATAACAAGCTATACTTTCCGCACTCTTCACACATGCATAAATAGCACTTACCTGATTTGCAGAATGCACCAAACATATCTTTTCCCAGTAAGTGTGTCTTTGTGTCAGTAGGAAAAACAGTGAGAGCTCACAGTTTAATTGATTTCAAGGCTATCTTTTGCCTGTGTGGAAACTCAAGTGTTGACCACTCACCTTTGTGTGAGGTAATCCAAGATGTGACTCCATGCAAGTGTTACCTAAGTCATTGCACTGTATGACTGGACATGGTGTCATTTCCCAAGAGCTACAGGCCTATTGGGCCAAATACTGGGGAGAATATGTGTGCTCACTTGTTTTACGTGGGTTTGTAGATGGAGCCCAGGGAGAGGGCTCCACTGTGCTGGGAAAAGCCCAGCCTCTAGGCAACCTGCATACAGTTGAAAGTGGTAAGAACGTTCCTACTATCTCCTGGTCTTGCTCCTACCTGAATGCTACTCATGACTTGCACTGATTTAGGTTGCTAGCTGTTACACTGTATAGAAAATTATTCACTTGCCATATAGCAGCTGGGGGTCTGACAGTAGCTAGTATTCTTATTTATGTGTGTAGCAGGGTGGATACCTGGCCTAGATACACCAAGAAAATGCACTGAGTTAAGATGTCTTGAAATGTTTAAGGCTACTGTGGATGGAAATGTTCTCTTCATCTGTCTGCTAGATAACTGTGTTAAACCAGTAAAAAGTTCTGCCACAACTCGTTAGGCTTTAGAAAGAACAATAGGTGCTAGTACAGACGAAAAACTCTTCCTTAAACCTTTGTTGCCCTCTTCCATGGAAATGGGGATTCTTTTATTGAAAAAGAGGTAGTGACAAGCCTATGGGGTGAAACACCCATCTCTCCCACTCCAAGCACTGATAAATAAGTGTTGAGCAGTTTTGTATCTTCGTCTTTTCCTTCAAAATTCTGTGCTGCAAAAGTGGGGACGTGACCTTTTCCTTCACACAGTTCATTGGTTTCCACACTTGATAATGCAAGTCTTTCCTCTGCCCTTTGACACCAAATTAAACTTTAATTCCGACGAAGGTGGAACAACTGCTGGGTGGGGGTTCTGCTGTACGCTCAATGAGATCTTCTGGGAGTTAATTACACTGCAAGTCTCTTGTCCTTGCAACTCATTAAATCCTGTCCCTCTCTCTGGTCTGCTCTTTCCAGCTAAAGGCAGCTCCTTGTCCTCATGCAGCTGCTATATCAGCTTCCTGGCTACGAACTGCAGCTTCCCTGCTCCTTTGTTTTTTTTACAGGGAAGGCCTCTCTTGCTGATAGCAGCTTGATTTGCATGCTGTCAGAGAAGCTTATCAGCATTGCCAGGGAGGACAGTAAAACGAACTGGTCAATTAGTCACAGCTCATTTTGACTCCTGTGATTAGTCATTAACATAAGTAAACAGAAAACCACTTCAAACTTTGTACTTTTAAAAGGCAAAATGAACAGCCTATAGTACTCCGGGGCAAATAAGAACAAGGAGACCAATGGCAGGCATGTAATTCATCACAGTAATTAAATGGGTTTAAATACTGTACTAATTTCAAAACTGCTCAAGAAGCCTCCCCTTTTTTTTTAATATCATAGGGGGAAAAGAAGCAGGCAATGGGAGACAGTCCTTCCATCTCCAGAAAGTGAAACAGAAAGTGTTTCATCAGCTCAATTTTTTCTCCACAGCAGTTTTATTGTATGCTTTCCTCTCAACCCTCTCATCTAATGGCTGAAACACTCTGCTAGAAGCAAAATAATCCTACCTCAGCAGCTTCTGCCTGCACTGTGCAACTGAGTAGCGCATCAGGGTCCTCGCTCTTGTGAGCAGAAAGCAGTGATTGTTCCTCTATTTCCAGTTTCATTAAATCTCAAGTGACCTTTCTGAGGCATGTTGGCTGCTTTGATGTGAACACAGGACTCCTGTGAGCCTGCATTTACTGATTCTCTTCTGGACTTTGCCTTAGACTTTGGTTCTCACGGCTGTGGGAGTTTAGTTCCTCATGCTGTGGAGATGGGAAGGACTCCAGCAATGCATTTCCGAAATTTTGTTCAAGTATATTCTCTGTACAGTATGGCTGACCACATAGGCATGGCACAACCACAAGCCAGGCTTTGAAAAATCAGGAGACCATCTTTAAAAAAAAAAGACATTCCTTTTGTTTTTAAAATGTTCTGAGGTCTTTTACTTGTCGTCTAGGAAATCAGTTGTCTTTCACGATAACTTTTGCCAGAATCTTTTTGCACAGCTTTTTCTTGTAAACAAAATCTGAAATTCTCCCAAAATCACATGACTTCAAGAACCTTTAAGAAAGTACCAAATGTACCCATGAGAAAAGAGTTGGTGAGGAATCATGGAACTGCCGGAGTTGTAAGGGACTTCTAGAGACCATCTTGTCCAACTCACCTGCTTAAAAGCAGGATCCCCTAGAGCACATCACTCAGGACTGCATCCAGGCGAGTCTTGAAAATCCCCAGAGAAGGAGACTCCACAACCTCTCTGGGCAATCTGTGCCAGTGCTCTGTCACCCTCACCCAAAAGAAGTTCTTTCTCATATTTAAATGGAACCTCCTATGTTCCAGCTTGTGCCTATTACCCCTCGTCTTATCACCAGGAACCACTGAAAAGAGTCTGGCTCCATCCTTCCTCAACCCACCCTTTAGGTATTTGTAAACATTAACTAAAACACCCCTCAGCCTTCTCTTCTCCAAACTGAAGAGTCCCAGCTCTCTTAGCCTTTCCTCATAGGGGAGATGCTCCAATCCCCAGTCATCCTTGTTGCCCTCCGCTGGACTCTCTCCAGTAGTTCCCTGTCTCTCTTCAACTGGGGAGCCCAGAACTGGACGCAGGATTCCAGTTGTGGCCTCAGCAGGGCAGAGGAGAGGGGGAGAATGACCTCCCTCGACCTACTGGCCACACACTGCCCTGTGCAGCCCAGGGTGGCATTGGCCTTCTTGGTGGCAAGGGCACATTGCTGGCTCATGGATAATTTACTGTCTACCAGGACTCCCAGATGCTTCTCCTTGGAACTGCTTTCCAGGAGGTCCCCCCCTAACCTATACTGGTGCCTGGCATTCTTCTTCCCCAGGTGCAGCACCCTACACTTGCCCTTATTGAACCTCATGAGGTTCTTCTCTGCCCAGCTCTCCAGCCTGTCCAGGTCATGCTGGATGGCAGCGCAGCCCTATGGAGTGTCAGCCACCCCTCCCAGCTTGACATCATCAGCAAACTTGCTGAGGATACACTCTGTCCCCTCGTCCAGGTCATTGATGAATATGTTGAACAAGACTGGACCGTGTATTGACCGCTGGGGGACACCACTGGTTACAGGCCTCCAACTCGGCTCTGCTCCATTGATCACAACCCTCTGTGATCTGTCACACAGCCAGCTCTTGATCCACCTCACTGTTCCCTTGTCTAACCCACACTTCCTGAGTTTCCTAATGAGGATGTTATGGGAGACAGTGTCAAAAGCCTTGCTGAAGTCAAGGTAGATGATACCTGCTGCTCTCCCCTCATCCAGCCAACCGGTTATAACATCATAGAAGTCTATCAGATTAGTCAAGCATGATTTACCCTTGGTAAATCCATGTTGACCACTCCCAATAACTTTCTGTTCTGCAACTTGTTTGGAGACGACCTCCAGAACAAGTCGCTTCACCACCCTCCCAGGGATGGAGGTGAGACTAACCAGCCTGTAGTTTCCAGGGTCTTCCTTCTTGCCCTTTTTGTAGACTAGAGTGATGTTGGCCTTCTTCCAGTCTTCAGGAACCTCTCCTCTTCTCCATGACCTTTCAAAGATGATGGAGGGTGGCCCAACAATAACATCTGCCAGCTCTCTCAGCACTCGCAGGTACATCCCATCAGGGCCCATGGACTCATGGATGTCCAGTTTGGCCAAGTGGTCTCTAACGTGGTCCTCCTCTATTGAGGGAAAATCTTCTTCTCTCCAGACCTTCCCTCTTGCCTCCAAGATTTGGGATTCATGAGGGACCACTTTAGTAGTGAAGACTGAGGCAAAGAAGGTATTCAGTAACTCTGCCTTTTCTGTGTCTTCCACCACCAGGATGCCCATCTCGTTCATCAGTGAGCCAACATTTTCCCCGGTCTTCCTTTTTCTATTGAGGTACTGAAAGAACCTCTTCTTATTATCCTTAACTGTACTGGCCAAGTCGAGTTCTGCTTGAGCTTTGGCTCCCACAGTGTGGGAACTGCTTGTGTCATGCAGGAACTTGTCGCCATTGCTCACTGTCCTGTGAGCCATCACGCTCGGCCAGGCGGAGAGGGGACAGGGAGCGCTCTGCATCATGAGCCCCGCCTGACTGCTGGGCCTGGCTCAGGGGGCTGAGTTGTGACACCAGCTGTCTGTCCCCCTCTCACAGTCCCTGATGCTCCTCAGCCTCTCCACTCCTCCTTCAGCTCTGCCACCATGCCCAGCAGATCACTGATCTGCTCACACCTCACACAGCCAGTCTCTGCTGTTCTCCAACAGGCTCAGGCACTCCCTGCAGCCACAGACCTGGACCTCCACGTGTCTGTAAGGGACCTCCGTCTGGGTTGTCACAGTCCTCCTGGCAGCAGCTTTTGCCCAAGTGGAAACCACAGTTACACTCCTCTGGGAGGGCAATGACCACTCAGTTAAGCCAGCTGTGGAGCCAAGAGGGGGCTGCACCTTCCCCCCAGGCCCTGCCTGTGAGAACTGCTGTGTAAGCTGCTGTGCCACGCCCTTGGGCGTTCCTATTGTCCCTGTCCTGGCTGTTGTTCCCCTCGGTGACCGATGACCAACCCGGCTCACTGCCCGTTCCTAACTGCCCACTGCCCTGACACTGCTCCCTGCCGCGCCTCAGCTCCTCCCGCCCCTCCCTCGGTCGCAGCTCCTCGGCGCCTTCCCCGCGCCCTGCTCGTGCCCACTGCCCCGGGCCCACTGCCCCGGGCCACGCCCCTGTGTGCCCGCTCCGGCCGCTCGCGCTCCCCAGGGGCGTTTAAAAATCTCCCGCGCGGCTCCTGGCCACGCCTCTCCCGCGCCTGAGTGGCTGCCGCGGGCTGCCTGGTCCCGCTGGGGCTCGGGCTGCGAGTGGGGGGTCCCTGGGCTCAGGAATCCTCTGCACAGCGCCCTCAGCCCTCACCACCCGGTCACTTCCGTCGCTGGTGTTGTTGCCACTTCTTGCCTCCAGGAGCGATCTATAAACTGCAGTGCTTTATCTCTAGGCGTAATCGTCTTATGAATTCATTGCAAACCTGCACTTATAATATATCATCCATTTTTTAAGAGGATCCTAAAGAGAACAATTCACACTATGGATGCCATTCAAAGGTTTCCCCTTTTCACCAAAGTAACAATCCGGGTTCTTCCAGCTCTTAACAGTAATGTGACATCCCTGTGCCCCAACCCTTCCCATCTCTGGTGCTCTGTAGTAGCAGTCTGGGTGCTGCTATGTTATGTGTATCATAAAAATCATGGTATACTGATTTGTTGGAAGTGTTACACGGTTGGAAGTGATCTCTGGAGGTTTCTAGTCCATACCCCTGCTAAAAGCAGGGCAAACTGCAATGTTATACCAAGTTGCTCAGAGTGTTTTCCGGACAAATTTTGAAAATGTCCAAGAATAGAGAATGGAGGTCCTATGATGTTTCTGGGCAGTCTGTCCCACTGCTTAACCACTGTCATAGTGAAGAACACTTTCCTTATGGCAACTTGGAATTTCCTTTGCACCAAACTGTGATCACTACCTGTTGTCCTTTGATTGTACATCTCTGAGAAGAGGCAAGATCTGTCTTCTCTACAACACTCTTCTGTGTAGCCCTTGTTAGGTAGCTGAAGACAGTTATTAGAGTCCTTTTCCCCCCACTTCCCTTAGCCTCTCAAGCGTCATATGCTCCAGTGCCTAACCATCTTAGTGGCCTCCCTCGTGACTCACTCCCAAAACTGAACACTACTCCAGATGCAGCCTCATGTGTGCCGAATAGAAGCAAATCATTGTTTCCCTTGACCTACTGTTGATACTCTTGCATTGCTGCAAGAGCATACTGCTGATTCATATTCAACTTGTTGCCCACCAGGACCCTTGGGTCCTTTTCTGCAAAGCTGTGGTGCTAGAGAGCCTCTAGCCTACACCAACACATGGGGTTGTTCCTTCCCACATGCAGGATTTCACATTTCTTAGTTAACTTCACAGTAAACCTTTTGGCCTATTTCTCCAGTTTGAAAGGTAACCTGTCTCTCCTGCATCTTGACTGCTCATCCAATTTTGTCAGACCTGCTGAGGATGGAGAGTGCTGGCAGCAATCCTCCTATCTCTTGCAAATATACCAAATGTTTAATCCCTCATTGATACCTTCTTGCAATGTGTGGATCCCCAGATCTGTTGCCTGTGATTACTGTTCTCCGCTGAAGAGCAAAACAGCCGAGGAAGTAGTTGATACCCATAGCAATCTTCAGTACAAAGAAGCAACATGTTTCTCTCAAGCTCTGAGGATATTTTGGGACATCCCCCTCCCCTCCTCAAATGCAGCTTGCTGTAGCTCTTCTGTGCTGTTTATGTGCCAAAGACTGATGAGTCTGCTGCCTGGCTTTGTGTACATGCTAAGATGCACAGTATCTGTTCAGAAGGCAGTCAATTAAACAGCAGGCAGCTTTGCTGTGACTTGCTGTTAAAAGACAGGCAGGGAAGCGCCACCTGCACACCACTTCTGCAGCTTTAACAGAATCATTGTTTTTAGTGAAATATTCTCTTTTTTTTATGGAAAGGTTAGCACAGGATCAAATGCCCTTTCCTTTGGGTTCCTGTCATCAAGGATTGTTCATTACAAATAGCTGTCAGGACTGCTCTCAGGGGGGTGCTAGGAGGAATACACTTCCCCAAATACAAAACCAAAACAACCCTAGACTTTTCTTTAAGAGTCCATTACTGACACAGCTGGTGTCAGTGAGTAGTGCTTTATTCTGCAAGTGGCAACAAGGTGTGGAAGGGCAGACTCCTGGGAGCAGTGGAAAAAAGAACAGATGTTTCTAACAGATACAGTTCCCTTTTGCCCTAATTTTATCTTTGGAGGTGAATCTGTGCTGGAGATGAATCTGTGCTGCTCTCCTTAGACTGAAACTCTGTAGGACCCCAAATACCTGCCTTGTGGAAATTTAGCATCATTCTGCCTTGATGCCACCTGGGTGGCTCCCCTCCCTTTGGACTAGTGTGCAGTCCAAATCAAAACTGAGCCTCAGAAAGGAACAGCCTCAAATTATAGACAACTTAGAATTTGAATCCTGATATAGAGTACTCCTGGGTAAGAAGACAGGGAGCCAACAAATAGCTTATTTCTCTTTCCCTTTACTGGGCAAAATCAGTTAGGGAGGGGGAATTCAGAAGCAGATACTTGTTCATATTGAGATTTTTGAACATAATTTTTAGTCTTTAGCTTTAAAGCCTAAGGGTAGGCTGCCGTGCATGGGAAGCAGTATCACAGTAAGGAACAAGTCAACAGAATTAATTCAGTTGGAGAAGTCATTTATCCTACAAAAAACAAATGATTATTTTTAATCTCTTGTTTTCTTCCTCATTAACACATGACTATTTCTTAGTCTTTACTCTGTAGCCAGGAAGAGAGACAAAAAGTTGCTTGTTTAGCTGTCACAAATACCACTCCTTGGCTAGCTAGAGAGAGCTGATCATGCATGGGAATCTGTCTCTCTCCATCCAGACAGTGATCAAAGGCAAACTGATTTAGCCCCCTGCATCCACAGTCCAGCACTGTTTGCGCTCATCTTCCACAAACACCATCACTCAGCAGCAGCTGCAAGAAAATCATTAAATGAGCTAAACTGAAAAGAATGACATAAAAAGCATGCTAGAGATTCCCCTTTTTGATAAACATTAGGTTTCTTTTGGCTTCACTAATCATTGAGAGGGACCAGCTGTCACTGTGGCTATGGAAATGATCCTGCTCTTTGCATTCTGGCTATTTCATATGCCATCTCCATGGTCCCATAAAGGGAGCAAAGGAGACAGGCTTGAAGACCATCCTTACTGAACACTAGTTACCCCAGTAGCAGCAATAAGCCTCAACCTGGTTGGTGGCTACAAGAAGTGTAAGGGGGTAAGCAACAACCACCAGTTTCACACCAGCACTGCTAAGCAGTGGGAACAGAGAACAGCTCTGCTGCCGTGAAGTGTTCACTGTGCAGTTCAGCAGCAGTGTTAGGAGGACAATGACCTCTGGGTCTCCTGTGGGCAGGCACTAGGCAGAGCTTAGCTTTCTCATACACTTCAAGTCCTCTCAGAGCAGAGATGTGGGAAAAAACCTCATCTCTCCATATCATGGTCAGGCACATGTCTGACTAACAGAGGGACAAACATTTGAGAAAGGAGTGAAGGCGCTATAAGTGAGAATATGGCAAGACGAAGGGCTTATCTGCATAGTACAGTGCTCAGTATGGCAGCCTTACAGTAGAATGAGAGTATACACATGGGGCGCTAAGCAGCCTGATCGAGCATCAAGTCTAGCTGTGTTTTCTAAAGTCCCCTGCAGTATTCCTTGATTCTCTGTAAATCCTCAATATGGGGCAAGAAAAAAAGCCCAGGAAACCATCAGAGCACATGGTTCCCATGAGCTACACAGGTCACTGAAATAAGCCACAGTCCAAAGGGCTCTGCACATGGTGGGAGCTTGGGGAAGACGAGTCTCTGCACTGTGTAAGGACTTGGAGGAACCTCTCAAACAAGAGACCTTCAACTAACTTTTTTGTTCAGCTGTCGAGTTTTGAGGGTAAGAGTTACTCTGGCTCTTTGCTACAGACAGCCATGCGCCCTCCCCCCCGCAGTGTAGTCTGCCAGGATGGCTGTACAAGCAGTACAGCATCGATGCCAAAACAGGACCTGAACAGAGTGAGGTGGTGTAGAGAGAAAGCAAAGAGCAGGGAAAGTGTATTTGAAAAGAAACAGAAAAGATGGAAATATGAAAGAAGGTACTGGAAGGACATCTGAAATTAAGAAGATTGTGAAAGCGACCTGAAAGAAGCAGGAAAGAGAAGACAAGTGATAATTATAGAAGTGAGAGAAATGAGAATCTGAGGTACCCAGGGAAAGCAAATAAGAGAATAGGAGAAATAAGGCAAAAGCAAGAGGAAAGAAAATGGAAGCTAGCTGGGAAACAGTGGGGGAAAACAGTTGTAGTGGGAAAGTATAGGAGGCTGCAGATAAAAACACTGGTAGGAGAGAAAATCCTGTAGTTGGGTTGTGGTTTTTTGAAGAAGTTTGAGGGAAGAAAGAGAATGAGGACGGTGGCACAGCAGACATGCAAGGTTGTGGCTCTGGAGAGGAAAACCCACCCAGATGGCAAGAGAGAGGAAGAGAGCACTGTGCAGAAAGGCAAGAGGAAAAATGACTGAAGAAGATACAGCAAAAGAGAGCATGAGAGATGGAATAAAAATGAGTGACAAGAAAAGAGAAATAGGGAAGAGAAAAACACCAGTTATGAAGTAAATGCTGGTCAGTTTTGTTTATTGTGTCTCCATTGTCATCGTAGTCTGTGCTTAGGCAGAGCTCTCAGGAATGGGATTTATTTAGTTTTAATCTTCAATTGTCTTTTTCAATACTGTCAATCTTGTATTTCTCTCAGGTTTCTTACGTTAAGAACCTACTGTGCCTCTGGTTGCTTCTGGCTGTATCTCCAAACTGTTTCTGTAGAACAAGAAGTCTAGGTTTTTGAAATCATAGGAGAATATGTTAAATTAAAAAAACCCACTGTAACATTTTCAAGAAGAATACAGTCATTAGTACTTATTATTTAATTGCACTACTGAGGGCGGAGGAAATGCTTGAGTGTATTATCTCCATTCAGAGGTGGCAATAAAATCTCCATGTGGCTTAGAGAAACAATACAAACATTAGCTGTTCTAAATTGTTCAGGGATTGAATCTGACACTTTAAACAAAAAGGGCTGTGATTGGGATCTAATTCGCATGTATAAATACATGACTTGAAATGTACTTTTTCTTTGTACTCATAAAAGCCTAGGTGGCACTGGAGCTACTTCTGGTTTCTGCCAAGCATATACTGGAAAAGACTAATCTGACCAAATTTGACACTCCTACAAAAAAAGGAACTAAATTTAAGGCAAATAGGAAAATTGAAACTCAGCAGGGCTCCGGACAACAATTACCCAAGTGCTTAAATTCAGATTGTCAGGATTAATCTTGCTGAGAAGGGCCTAATTCTAAGATGAAAGTTGCAAGTCCTTGGTGGAGTTCAAAGTGAGGCTGTCAATTGTGCCAGTATGCCTGGTAGTAAAGCTGCACGTATTTATGGAGGCAGCACAGCTGAAAACCCCGTGGGACAGGATTCACTGTGATAAACACCAAGGTGAATATGCAGGAGAAGGATCCCAAACAACTCAGTTATTGGTGGTTTCAAGAAAGTGGTTAAAATATTTTAGTTGCTACAAGTTTGATGAAGTCTACCCTCGTATTGCTTCTGGATGAAACATGCAACATCTGCATGCTTTATCTCATGTTCTTTCCAGGTAGAGATTGGCACTAGTTCAAGGATCTCTGCCCTATCTTTCTGTTGCTTAGAGTAAACATCCTAAAATTGTATGACTGCCTTAGGGAAATGTACCCCTGTGAGTCCCTAATGGCTAGTAAAAAGAAATTCTGATTACACATAATCTTCTGCAAGTCAATGTTAAGTGCCCCTTTTAGATGTCATGGTAAATAAGATAACAGTTGTCCCAAATGGGTGAAGCTTTGATAAATACCATGGGACAGAATTAGGGTACAAAGATACTTTAATCATTCTCTGATTCAAATATGATTATTTTCTACCTTCTTTGCATCATTGGAAACTAGTGAGTCAGCTTGTTTAATATCAAATCAGATGAAATTCTCAGAATTAATAACTGGCTGCCTTTTGGCAGCTTGTCTTCTGCACCTGATTGACTCTTTCTCTCTGCAAATATATTTTCAGAACTGTTATTGATGACAAGTGGATTGAATTATAAATCAAGGCTGTGCTCCTAGGTTGTAAGTAATCTAATAAAAGAGACAAAATGTGCAATAACTGTAACTTTTGATGAGTGCAGATATTGATTTGGGAATTTATTCTGGTGGCATTTGTGATTACTTTTAACTGAAGTATTTCCTGCTTCTCAGTAGCTTGTTATCCTGGAACTTCTTGTAGTTCAGTGTGCCTTTGAATTGCCATATCCAGACACTTCCCCAACAACATGGGAAAGGGACTTCCAGTTCTTCGTGCTGTCTGGAGCTGTCTCATCTTCTGATAGTTTTGTCTTTGAACACTGCATGAACTGCCACAGAATGTCAGATCAGAAAGCCTTAGCAACAAAGCAGAGCTCTGGGAAGACCCAGATCTGCTTCTGTGAAAGTCAGTGGCAAAAGTCCTGTTCCTCGATGTCCAGTCTTAGCAAATGATGCTGGTTCATCAGTTCCATGCAGGCACATTCATCACATGATCAGCTAGACATTTATTACCAACACAGCTGATTGCAAGATATGAGTAAATAGCACCTACAAATTCTTCAATCTTTTAAAATCTTAATTATTGCATAAAGTTGGAATTGGTTAACTTAGTAGTTGTAAACAGCTCAATGTCTGGGTGGAGATCAATGATGCGTGGTGTCCCTTGGGCATCCATACTGGGACTAGTACTGTTTAGTATCTTCATCAATGACACAGACAGTAGGATTGAGTGCACCCTCAGCAAGTTTGCAGAAGACACCAAGCTGGATGGTACAGTTGACACTCCTGATGGACAGGATGCCATCCAGAGGAACCTGGACAAGCTGGAGAAGTGGGCTCATATGAACCTCATGAGGTTCAACAAGGCCAACTACAAGGCCCTGCACCTGGGTCAAGGCAACCCCCAGTGTCAATACAGTCTGGGGGGTGAAGGGATTGAGACCAGTCCTGAAGAGAAGGACTTGAAGGCACTGGTGGATGAAAAAAAATGGACAGGACCTGGCAATGTGTGCTTGCAGCCCAGAAAATCAGCTGTAACCTGGGCTGCATCAGAAGAAGCATGGCCAGCAGGTTGATTCTGCCCCTCTGCTCTGGTGAGACCTCACCTGCAGTACTGCATTCATCTCTGAAGTCCTCAGTACAGGAAAGACATGGGTCTGTTGGAGTGGGTCCAGAGGAGGGCCACAAATTTAATCAGAGGGCCGGAACACCTCTTCTACGAGAAAAGACTGAGAGAGCTGGGATTGTTTAGCCTGTAGCGACAGAACAAGGGGTAATAGTTTTCAAGCAAAGTAGGGTAGATTTAGACTAGTTATAAGGAAGAAATTTTTTGTGATGAGGGTGGTGAAACACTGGAATAGGTTGCCCAGAGAGATGGTAGATGCCCCATCACTGGAAACATTTCAGGTCAGGTTGGATGGGGCTCTGAGCAACCTCATCTACTGGAAGATGGACTAGATGACCTTTAAAGGTCCCTTCCAACCCAAAGTATTCCATGATTGTATAAACTTGCTTAGCTGTGAATATCTTGTCAGGTGTGCACTTACTAGATCCTGCACACAGATCCTGATAGATCCTGATAGACTTGACATGTGGCAATAATGATCAAATTTGGTCATTTGCAAAAATTTCCTATACATACACACATTAAAGCTGCTCAGGTATGTGAGTTTAGCAGGACCATATTGAGACCTTCCAGCCTCAAATCCTCTGTGTAACTACATTTGTAACAAAAGATGTACAATTTTAATTCTTCCCTTACAGTGGTGGAGCCAGTAGGAGAGTGATACATCTTTCAGCTGCTTCAGTCCATCAGGTAGATGTTCTTCTTTCAGCCATTTCTTCATCTGAGCTCATCAACTGACAGAGACAGCCCCCTGTCCCTGGTTTTCATCTGAGCAGAGTTCAGCAAAAGCTCATGTCACTTTTTTCATCCTAGGATGACTCCCATGGCATTACCTGTGACGGTGGCAGGTTTTGCCCTTTAAGGGCTTCTGAGAGAGTAGCTTCAGAGTGTGCAAAGCATCTGGCGTGGAATCATGTGTCATCCAGTCTCTTCTTCCAAACAGAGGAGTTCTCTGCCTGCGCTCCGGGAAAGCACACAGAGAAAAACTCTGGTTTTCTTGCATCCTTGGAGTTCTGCAAAACTATGGCATCAATTTCAGACTGGCATTCAGTGAGAATTTCAGTGCATGCTGAGCTGTTGGTATGCCTGGGTTCCACACCTGGTCTGTGTTACTATAGACCTTATGATCCCAGGCCTGGCCACTACCATGCTTCATGTAAGGAACTCTAGCAGTTGATTTACAGAGATCTCTACCAATCAATTCACCCATGCAAATCTATGCTGACTTCTCTCGAACAACAGCATTTCTCCCATGTAACAAGATTGCATGTACCCATGTTCACAACATGGAATAACACCTTGTAGGATAGGATAGGATGCATATGCAGTGATTACAAATGACCTTGATGGAAGTGTGGTGGAGAAAGGAAGACCAAACTTCTTTTGGCTGAGAGAAGACCAACTGTTGAACTGGGGTTAGTAATACTAAACAGGAAATAATCTGGCTAAGGTTTCTCAGGGAGAAGCGCTTCCTCAACCAATAAATATCAATTGAGTTCTGTTTTTAGGTTCAACAAGGGCAAATGTAGGGTGCTGCACCTGGGGAGGAAAAACCCCATGCATCAATATAGGTTGGGAGTAGACCAGTCGGAAAGCAGCCCTGAGGAGAAGGATCTTGGTGTCCTGGTTGACAATAAGTTAATCATGAGCCAGCAATGTGCTCTTGTTGCCAAGAAGACCAATGGTATCCTGGGATGCATTAAGAAGAGTGTGGCCAGCAGGTCAAGAGAGATGATCTTCCCCCTCTACTCTGGCCTGGTGAGGCCACATCTCAAGTACTGTGTCCAGTTCTGGGCTCCCTGGTTCAGGGAACTTCTGGAGAGAGTCCAGTGGAGGGCAGCAAAAATGACTGGGGGACTGGAGCATCCCTCCTGTGAGGAGAGGCTGAGAGACCTGGGACTCTTTATCCTGGAGAAGAGAAGACAGAGGAGACTTTATCAGTGCCTGTAAGTATCTAAAGGGCAGGTGGCAATAGAATGGGGCCAGACTCTTTTCAGTGGTCCCCAGTGACAGGACAAGGGGCAATGGGCACAAACTGGAATGCAGGAAGTTTTATCTAAATATGAGGAAAAACTTCTTTACTGTGAGGACAACAAAGCACTGGAACAGGCTGCCCAGAGAGGTTGTAGAGTCTCCTTCTCTGAAGGTACTCAGAACCCACCTGGACACAATCCTGTGTAAAGTGCTTTCCAACTCCGACAATTCTGTGATTCTGTGATTTGTCTCAGGGATGGTAGGGTGTCACTCCACCAATCTATTTCCCTCTCACAATCCCTGATACTCCTTAACCTTTCCACTTCCTCTTTGAGCTCCACCACCATGCTGAGCAGATCATTCACCTGGTCACACCAGGTGAATGTTGTCCCTGCTGTACCAGCAACAGGCTCAGGCACTCCCTGCAGCCAGAGACCTGAACAGCTGGTTCTTTACAACAGGTCTCTGTCTGGGTTGCCACATTCCTTCTGGCGAGGCTTTTAGCCTGAGTGGAAACCATGGCTATATCTCTTCTGGGAGGGCAATGACCACTAGTTGAGCTTAGCTCTTGAGCTGGGAGGGGGACTGCACTCTTCCTGCCTGTGACGACTGCCCCACAAACTGCCACACCATGCCCTCTTTGCCCATGCTGTTCACAGTGCTCATTATCACTTGTGCTGCCTCCACAGAAAGCAAGCTGCTTGCTCTTTGGCAACTGAGCTGCATCCAGGATGTTGGCATTTAAATCTGCCATTGCCCCTGGTACCACGCCCAGCCACGTCAGCCTCTCAGCCTCGTCCTGGAGAGTTTTGTTCAAGACCAGGCTGGATGGGGGTTTGAGCAACCTGGTCTAGTGGGAGGTGTCCCTGCCTATGGCATGGGGGTTGGAAACAGATGATCTTTAAGGTCCCCTTCAACACAAACCATTCTATGATTCTACGATTCTATGAAAAGTGAAAGGTTCTGTTTTATCTTTCAAAGGTGAAACAAATATTTTAGCAAATAACCAATATTTGTGAAGTTTCAGGTGCTCTGGGATACCTGGAACTGATTTCCCAATAGGATCCTTATGGTTAGTCATCTTAGCAGCATGTTTATATCCTGTTCTAATAATGTTTCTATTTCAAATGGACCAAAGATAAATCCAGTGTTAAAGAAAAGACTGTCTAAATACAGCCCTGTAGGTGTGTTTTGGCTTTTTCTCATCAGAACTATTTATAATCATTAATTAGGAGTGTTGAAAGAAAGAGGCCACTGAAGAATCCCATGGCCACCCTGTGCGTGTAAACACACAGCACTTGCATATTCATCTTCAAATTATGTGTAATAGCATCCTGTACGGGAACAACAGCAACCTATCCTGTTTCCCAGCAAACATCCAGATTGCACCTTGTTAGCTAGCCCTGAAAAAATGTTTTGCCTGTCTACCAATTTCATCAGTTGTTGCCTTTGATGATTTGGGATTGCCCACTGTCAGGAATGTCGCTACACTGATCTCTTCATGGAAGAGAGGTACCTGTGTCCATTCCTTCTGAGGCTTGGTACCTGTTAATGCCAGTCTTTGGGCTGACCTTCTCCTTACTGGTGAGATTCTCACTATGCTTTGCCTGCATGGACCATTTCATAGACATTCACTGGTTTTGGGAAAGTAATACAGTGTGTGATCATAAGATGCCTAGGGTTCACAAGTTTGTCAAGACCTGACATAGGAAAAACAAGGTGTGGTGGTTTAGACCCTGCTGGGACCCGAGACCACATTGCCACTGCCCCTCCCCAACCCTTGGACGGGGATGGGACAGGGAGTAAAATGCAAACCCCGGGGTTGAGGTAAGGAAGATTTAATACAACAGTGTAACAACAACAGACCAAACAACAACAATAACAATAACAGTGATAACAATGTACAGAACAAGAGCCTATACCGCACGGACACAGCACGAGGGACAGACCTGGACAAAAGCCACTCCTGCACTGCCTACGCCTGGGCACCCGGACGTGTCCTCAGCATGGGATGGAATAGCCCGGCTGTAGCTCCCTCCCAACTGCTGGGGAAAATTAACCCCATCCTAGCTGAACAAAGGTTATCTTGACCAGGCAAAATATTAAGGTACAATTTCAAACCAGCTTAGAACAAGAGAGTATTTGAAAAACAGAACTTCTGTTTATTTGATTTCCTCAGTGTCACTGGATGTCTCAGCTGACAAGCCAAGAGAGTGACTGAGAAACACTAGGCTCCTGGTGCCTCCTCTCAGAGCTGACCTTCAGCTTCAGCTTGACAGCTGTGACCACCACCTTCCCTGAGGAGCCTTTTGAGAATACATCTTGCTTTCCGTTCCTTTCATCCAAGGCAGACCTAGTTCTTGCCTTTTTTTTGCTATTTGTTTTGATTCAAAACTTACTTTGTTTCTTTTATTCAATAGAAACATAGATCTGGGCTTGCACAGGGAGTTTTATATAATACAACTTCAAAAATCAAATGTTCATACTTTAAACAAATGTGTTTCCTTTTTGTTGAAAACATCTTCCTGCTGATCCAGCACTTTCAAAATGATGGTGGTGTATAAGGTAATATGTATCCTAAGAACATCTTTTGTAAGACAATGTGTATCATAAAAATTTCTCTCTGGACATGGATTGTACCAACTGCGATGTCTATAACCCACTTTCAGTTTTCTATAAAAGTCACACAGAATAGTAACAACAGCTTTAGAAAGCAGAGTACTCTGTCCTTTACACCAGCTTTTGGCAATTCTAGGTGTTTGTGCTATCGTATGAGTTCGTTTTGGAACTCCCTGTCTAGTTCCTGCTAATGTAATAAGCTGTCCCTTCACTTTATGCCAGAAGCAGATTCCTCTTCCTTTATAAAATCCAGTTAAATCAGCAAGCAACAAGGATGCTAGAGCAAAGGTCTGTCCACTGAACCACAAGTCTCTCCCTTTCTTCAGAAGCTTACAGAGAATTAAATGAGGAATTATCTAATGCACTGACTTGTCACTGGGTGTCACAGTATTTAGGACTTCCTTAAGACAGCAGGGAACTGTATATCTGACATGTCAATAAAAGCACTGAGGCACCTATAAAATTATTTCACTACAAAGGTGAAATCATGGAAAATTTTCACACAAGGTTGGTTGCCCTTTACCCTGAGAACCCCTTTCTCCAATGCATAAACTAACCAAATGTGTTTTCAGGCAGACCTTTGATTTTGGGGAAAATGGAAAGATGACAAAGTTCAGCTTTGCTGTTGTGGTATACATCCATTGAAGTCAGTGGAACAACTTCCATAGACCTTGAAGAGTTTTGAAATAGGGTCTTGCAGAGAGCCCGTGTGGTGTCCATTCACACCGACCATCTGCATCACAGTCTGGGAACAAAATGTCCCTGATATTACACAAGAAGAAGGAGTGCTTAGAAATGCAGTGGTGTAATTTCCAGAGAACTACAAAGGATCATTCCACCTAATAAAAGATCTTGAACTCACACCCATCTCAGCCCCATTATAGAGTTAATTTTCAACTATTTGAATGAGCACCTGAACTATATACCAGGTAAATTTCTATGGTGGCCAGGTATAGAACCATGTAGATGGTGCATATCAGAAATGTGGACATACCAATTTTTGTTTGTGCTGGCATGGCATGTTTGCTTCGGGCTGGAATCACTCAACACGTTATGGTTTCAGGCGTGTACAAACAATGTTGTCTCCTTGACTTGTTGGGACTTGGCAGGCTGAGCTTTTGTTTGTGTCATATTATCAGTTTATTTATAGCAGTTAGGTCTTTCTTAAACACATCCGAAATGAGCAAACTTAATTTTACAGGGCGAAGAGGTCTAGGGGCAGGGAGCAGAGAAGGAGGCTCATTCTCAAAATGTTCATTAGAGTTATTTGGAGCAAATGATTGTCAAAGGAAAGGAGTGCAGGTACTCCAGTTGATTTCTATAAGAAATAATACTCAGTAGAGCTGTCTTGGGCACTTTCAGAACATAGACATTTCTGGAAAATATGCTGCTCTGCTAAACCAAACCCTGTTTCTCAGAATGACTGCAATACTGGCAAGAGTATTTCTGAGATCTAGGGCTGTTTTGCTGGTCACTTGCAAGTCAGAGGAGGTAAAATAAAAAGGTAACCCTTTTACTCAAATGACAGGGCACAGTCATTAACCAGTCCCATTATCTGATCATGCTCAGAAAGCTTTTCTTCTCACTTAGAGTGAAACAAACGAAAGCTCAAGGATGAAAAGCCACTGCAAAACAGAACTGGCCATTACTGATCATTAGTGTAGGGTGCCTTGCCCTCCTCTGCTGAAGGAAGTATAAAGGACATTTATCTGAAAAATAAATTTAGTTTTCCCAGTAGCTTTAACTTGCATTGCTCTGGGTTTGTTCAAAGACCTTAAAAACTTTGGGTTTAGTGGTAAAAATAAACTTGCATCTTTTCTGATTTATTTTGTCTGAGGTATCTGTTTGCAAAGTATTCTCTTTAGTTACTGAATATTGCAATAGGAACACACTGTTCGACTCGGCACTCTGAGGCCATGAGATGTCACCTTTGAAACCTGTTATTGTTCTCAGATTGTAGATCTAGGTCCTTGACATCAGTGGTGCTACTCCTGATTTACCTAGGTTTGAGAGATAGTATGAATGCATTGTCAAAAATCAGTTTTCGGTAAGTGAAATAAAGAAACTCTTAGGGGATGGAACTCAGAAATTTTATGTTGTTCTTCTTTAAGTATTTAGAAAGCAGAAGAATAAAGGAAAGTAAAATAACACAGTCAGAAAAGTAAATCCTGGCTTTCCCCAAAGTGCAAACACTGTTTGCCTGCCATCTGCTCTGTCCTTCATTTCTGTAGCTGGAGGTGTAGGCTTGTATCCTTGATTTCACTAGATCTAGCCTCTGTGTCCTTGGTTACCTGCAAAGCTGTACCAACTAAGATCAAAGCTCTTTTTGGTGAATTGTCCCAGCCTAGGAAGTGGGAAATGGGTTGTTGGAGTTAGTGTTGTTCAGCCTGGAGAAGAGAAGGTTCCAGGGAGATCTTATTGCAGCCTTTCAATACTTAAAGGTGGCTGATAAGAAAGATAAGGACAGACTTTTTAGTAGGACATGTAGCAATAGGACAAGGGGTAATGGTTTTAAACTAAAGTGGGGTACATTCAGACTGGATACAAGAAATACATTTCTTATGAGGATGGTGAAATACTGGAACAGGTTGCCCTGAGAGTGGTAGATGCCCCATCCCTGGAAGCATTCAGGGTCAGGTTGGATGGGGCTCTGAGCAACCTGATCTAGTGGAAGATGTCCCTGCTTATTGCAGGGAGAGTGGACTAGATGACCTTTAAAGGTCCCTTCTAACCCAAACCATTTCATGGTTCTATGATTCAGCAGCAGTTGCCAAACCACTTGTAGCTGGCTGTAGGCTAACAGAGGGGGTTTGAGTGGGCTGGCTTGCAAATTTGGAGTCATGCTGTTTATACATCATTAGCAGATTGACCGACTTCTGAATTACATCTATTCAGTTATTTATGTCAGTAATTATGTGGGTACAAGAACATGTCCAGACTGGCTGCTTGCAACTGTGAGGTGAGGAGGGGAAGTTTCTCATGCCTGCAAAATAGGGCAGATTTCCAACACAATATATCTCAGTGAGACTGGGCCTATGTTTGTGAGTGTTAGAGGAGAAAATCAAATTCCTTTTTCACTTCAAAGATGTAAGTTCACCAGGGAGTAAATATTTTTACAAATGTTGTTTGGAATGAGCTTTGTTTGTATAGATAAAGTGCAGTAATTTATAAATACATGATCAAATCAATTCACTTTATTTTGTAATCCCAGTGACAAGCTTCCTTCTCTTTGTGCTAATTCCCCTGGTAACACTAATTTAGTTTTCATTGCAAGACAGCTATTTGACTATTAATTGTAAGCTTGAGTATTGTCCAGGAAAAGGTTTCTGAGCTAATTTTCCTTCTGTTGTCTGTCAGTCATTGTAATTCTTTACTATGAATTAATGCCAAATGATCTCTTTAAATTTTATGAGCCTCTTCTTTAGGATGAACAGTGACTGAATCTGCTCTGCACCCCTTACCCTCTGGGAAAAAGAGGGAGAGAAGGAGCACTTGCAGAGTAGATTATGGAGCTGTGTATACTGTAAAAAAGTTATTGCCCATCTTTATTACCACAGCATTATCCAATTGAAGTACCCTTTGCAAAACAGTTTATTCAGCTGGGCTCATACAGAGTACTTGTTTAGCTAAAATGTCATATCTTTTCTATTGCCACTTTTGTTTAAATGCAAATGGAGGGCTCATCCAATGACCTTGAGACACTCTCTTCCTGTTTCCTCACATAAAATATTTATACTCTATATAAATATAGTGCTTCTTAATTGACCCTTCAGCATATATTATTGTAATATACTGTAACCATTATCCCTTGTTTATTTATTGCAGTGTGCAGATATTTTATCACTCATAATTCAATCATCAAAAAGTAGAAGACACTTAAAATAGTGTTTCATGTTTCATTTTGATTGATTTGATGCACTTAAAGTTTACACAGCAACCTATGATGAAGAATTCTGGTCTTCGAAATGAGAATAGTTGGTCCCCTTGAGACTGATAAATGGCCTAATTTTATAGAAACAGATAACCAGTTTCAGTATCCTCTCCAAGAAATGTTTGTCCTACTCCTTGAAAGTGATACATGAAATCTTGAGTCGGATTTGGTTCTGAATTTGAGAGACCCCCTAGAAGACAAACATTCAAGGTAATTCAGATCCAGTGTTTTGTTCCAGATCTATCTTATCACCTGGGGACACCCTCTTTGATTGGGGTGGAATGATGTTCTCTTACTACTATAACTAATGACATCTTTTTCTAAATTCAGATGTCTTATAATTCACTCCCTGTAGTCCTTTTAACTATGTTTGTAGGAACTGCTTTATCTTTAGTAGATCATGTTTTTCCAGCTGCTCTGAGAAGCAGTCTATAGAAAACAGTTATATGTTTCAAATGATGGGATTTTTATCACAGCATAATCTTTCTGCGCAGGCCTTTGCATTTAAAAACAAATCAATGACTATGATGTCAGCATGTTTATCATTTCAGTCCTGGGAACATTTTCTTGGCATCTGGATTTGATCTAGGTGTGTCTAGTTCTTATAAAGCCACAGCTGTGTGAATTAGATTTCCTAGGAAAGTCTGCCATATCTCAGGATTTCACTGGAATAAAACTTCTGTCTCATTTCTCACCTTTGAATTGTTCTGAAGCCCAGAGCATTTTTATAATTGAATTATGGGTTTCACAGAAGAAAGTAAAGCAACACTTCCTACAACCTCAAAGGCTAAATTATTTCCCCTTTGGATTCCTACAGAAGAACAAAGACAGCTCAAAATTTGCCTCATTATTTAAGCCCTGGAGCATGTTTATAGAGTACATTATAAAAACAAGGACTTATTTTTCAGTTTTGCATATAAAGTGCTAGTCTTAAGCTTTAGGTACTCGCATACATGTATTGAAGTGAAAGACAGCACTGCAAACACAATGCTTTGTTGTCATTTGGGGTTTCATTTAGGTTTTATTCAGGGGGCAGAATAGAAATCTGCTTTTTGCAGAAACTGCCATTTCCAGCTCTATTTTTAATGACTAAAACTTTGAACCCATTTCAAAAATAAGCTGTCATTTTTAGATTAGATCAATATGCATACAGCCACTCCTGCTTTGTATACAAGCAGATGCCTGTCTGCAGTATCTGGGTATTGAGTATTTGATCCCTTTTTGTTTCAGTGTGAAATATTCAATATTAGTTTAATTTTTTTCTATCCATTCTCATGTTACAATGGTGACAGAAGGAGGCTGGCTATTGAAATTAATCCATGAAACATTTCAGCTCAAATTAAATCATACCTGGTTGGCATAAGTTTGAGTGAGGGACAGAGGATGTGAAGGTGGCTCTTTTTCTGGGATACTTTTCTGCAGAATTAGATACATTTGTCTCTCCTGTAACCAAACCTCCCCATATGTTTTTGGCTCTTTCTGTTCAGAGATTCTCAGCGCTGGTGTGAAAGGAGGGCTCTCACTGTGCTCCTGGATTTCTGCTGGTGCCTTGGTGTTCATCTCAGTCAGAATCGTCACCTACCTGGGTAGTTCAACCCAGCTAAGTAGCTTCCACAAAGGAGGTATATAGATAGTTAGGGATGATTAGTAACATGGTAGAAGGTCCAGCAGCTCAGTGCAAAGCCAGAAATCACTCATGCAGACTTTGTCCCCTCCTCATGAGCTCACCTCTCCCTCAGGCAGCAAGCCGTTCAAGCTTTCCTACCATCAAGCTGTGGCAACGACACCTTATTTGGCATTACTATAGCTTGTCAAAGGGCAAACCAGCAGAATTTGATTTGCAGTTAAAGAAACCAAGTTTAATGTGGCAGAGTTGATTAAACTAGGAAGTGGGAGAACTGAGATCTCTGTAGGATGTGGAACAAAATAATCAGCTTCTACTTTCTGTTCCAAGTGCCACATCTATTTTAGATAGAACTAGCTCAATACCAAGCAAAATAATGCCAGCTTTTCTAATTTGCTCTCTGAGGAGTTAAAGTTTCTCATTGTATCCCCTTTCAGTTGTGGTGTTTCTGGATACATACACCCATAAATGGTTCTGGGGAGATTTTTAGCAGGTGCTTATGTCTTACACAGCAGCAGTGGCCTGTGTGAATCACCTCATGTAGCCAAGCATTTCATCAAGTGGAGGAGAGTGTTATCTGCTTAGGAGCTAGATGTGTGAGAGAGTGGTGTTCAGCCCGGTGGAAGAGTGCTGTGCTGGGGTGGCCATGGGCTGCTTGTGAGCTGTTGTGGTGCTCTTCCTTTTGCTGGCCCTGAGCTGTGGTAGAGTTAAGCCTAGAGGACTTAAAAATTGAGGCTTAGGTCTTCCCTGCTTATCCAGCCTAGCCCTACACTGCAATCGGAGCTGTTGCCTGGGAATCATCCCCAAAGGACCCTCACTTCCCTTCCAGATCTCTAGATCAAATAGCATGTCCCTCGAGCTTCTGGGCCATTTGAAGTTTTATGACATACAGACCACCCCTGGCTTAGCCTATGAGATCATTAGTAGGCATGTCACTCATACCAAAGCTGAGAAGAACTACAAGTGTTGCCCAGCCAATAGCTCTCTCTGTACATACAGCTGATGCATCAGGCTGTTGTAAAGAGCAGCTTGTACCTCCTTTGTGACTTTGTGTCAGGGCCCACAGTTATAAAGGCACATGAATACAATGAGGCTTCTGTACAAGGCATATTCTAGCTGGAGAAGGGGTTGCATTATCCTCCTGTGTCTGTTTGTCCTCATATGGAAAGGGAGCTGTTCATCCAGCTACACTGTGTTGTCATGCAAAGAGTTTTCCAAATGAAGTGCATTCAGAGTACATAACACCATTTTAATTTTCAAAGACTGTTTCGTTCTTATTACAGGGACTGTGAGAACTACGGAAAATCAGCCAGTTCTGTAGAGATTGAGCTCCAGGCACTCCAGTAAAAATGCATCAATTGGAGCTGAACTGTTAAGGTTTGCACTGGGACAAAGGGTGAAAGATTACATCAGCTGGGCTGCCATTGACATCCAACAGGATGCTGACCTTACCTTTATGCTTATGCTGCTGCTGGCACATATGATTCACAAATCCACAGTTCCCAAGAAAAAAGCCTTGTGAGCATTAAACCAGCAGCATGGAAAACTCATGAGTTCTTCCAAAGCACACCAAAAAGATAAGGAAGGGCCAGACATGCCCATGATATAGCCCATTGTTCAGTTAAGATGGCTTGTGCTTGAATCCTAGCTGCACTGGTTCCATGGCTTCTCAAATCAGTGGACTTGCAGCAGAGATGAACTCACCCTGGCATTTGTTGTGCTGCTTTCCCCACTACCATTTGATAGCTCTGGAAGAAAAACAGATGCAAACAATAATTTACATACTGGCAGCTCAATAGGAGACTAGCACTTACTTAAACTGTAAAAGAAAAACATCCTATATCGAATTTTTAATAAGGCTGGATAGGGAGAAAAAGGAACATCAATGAAGCTAGCTATCTTCAAGATACTTTGCAAGCTTTTTAGAGTTATGATTTCCTTTGACTGTAGTAGGAGTCATGCAGCTAAGTCCTTTCACAGTGCTTTCTAAAGTTACCCTATTGGATTTAGACTTAGTCTTCCATGGCCTTTCTGACATTTGCTGGCACTTGTCCTAAACTTTATTTCTACAGCAATCTTCCGTGGGCTGAGACACTTCCATCACGTTCTTCTGTGTGCTTCTTTTCTAGAAATGTGTGGGTTTTTTACATTTGGATTGATACTGTAGTGATTAATATCTGAGTAAAAGTCTTCCTTGACTGAATTCTTCTTGTTGGCATTTTAAGCTGTTTAGATCATATCCTCCAAATCCAGGAGAGCTTTCCAGCTTCAATTTGTCTTATTACAGAAGGCAGTTTAGCATCTTCTAGACCTGTTGATAGTGCATCAATCACTACAAAAAGCAAAGGAGCAGGAAGGGAAACAAGGCTTTGTTATTTAGACACTGAAAACTTAGAACGCACTGGATGATCCTAAAAGCAGGAGAAAAGCAAGCTATCATTTAATAGGAAATTTATATTGTATTTATTTCAAGAGCAGAGGGATCTTGTAGTTCTGCTCAGAGCCATGAGAAATTCTGCAATCTCTTTGAATGCATTAATTAATCTCAATTAATTCTTACTGCCAGGTTAAAAGATGGAAGGGAGGCAGGACAGAGGGGAATTCTACCTGTTCTGGATTCTTTTTCCTCTCATTTTGCAAATTATTATACAAAATAAGACTTGTATTTGCTGCTTAAATCTCATACTGATATTAGTAATCTACATAAAAAGGAAGAGTCTTCTGCTGCTACTACTTTGGCTTGTGTCTGAAAGGCAACTGCGTTCAAGTCCCATGAGTTTTTCGAACTCCTCACTGTAACTCTTAATTGCCCACATAGACAAAGGCATCATTTATCTTGTATGGTATGAAGGTCAGTGGTCACATGCCTGGATTAGCACTTGCTAGTGACATGGACACTGTAGCAATCATCCTAGAAATATCCTGACAGCTCTGGAGTAACTGGTAATCTCTTAGCTGTTTATATTTTTCTGCAATAAGCTCTGCTAATAAGCAAACCGTGTAAGGGGACGTAGCTCATAGCAATCTGGTTTGGCAATGGATATAGCCAGCTAATTAGAGAAACAAGTTAATGATGTTTTTAGCAGGCTGAAGGAAGAGTGGAAAATGAATAGTGACACTTAAAATATTTTTATTTGTAGGCAACAGATTGGAGATGGAGTTGAAACCACATAATTTAAAATTGCTTGATGACAATCAGTTTCTTTATGTTCCTCTGGACCAGAATACATTTTAAAAATCAGGCTAAAGCAGACATCCATTTCCCTTTAGACAAAGCAAGTTAAATGTCATGCCTGGAGCAACTGAAGAGTCAGGGAAGTTCAACTTCCAACACAGGGAGGTTTAACAAGAGACTTTAAGTAGTGGCATATTTCCTGTCAGGTATCATGACATAGAGGTATATTCAGTATGTCCCAACAAAGACAAATACTGCTGCACATGAATGTATTGTCCTTTTTTTCTGCATTAGCACATCCAAACAAGCATTTAAGTATCTAAATCCCTAGTGACTCTCAGTTTAGGATCCTAAACAGGAGGTAGACACCTGCCAAGTTTCAGATCTGGGCCCCCTGTGATCCATCCATACTTGATATCAATATGTATTTCAAAATAAGAATGGATATGGAAAAGGGAGGTACATATATTGTATATAGGTACATATGTATGTGTGTTCAGTCCACTTCGGGCCTTTGTGGAGGCAATTTTATCTTTCTAGCTCTTATGTTTCTTCACCTAAGTTTTTATTCATAGGACCAAATTTCACAGCATCAAAAAACAGTTTTAGTGAGGCAGGGAAAAAAGTGAGGGAGGACACAGGGAGCAGTCAAAGAAAGAAACGAGGATCTGGCAGTTATTGTTATGGCAGTGGCAGGTAGACCGGAAGAAATGTGTAACCATGGAGCAAAGCTAAAGTCATATTCTTCCGTTTCAGAATAAGACAGGAAATAACTTTCTGATCAACTTCTGAGAGTTCTTTCTTGTAACATTTTAAAACTAAATAACATGAGTGGACTTCTTGAATAAATTAGGTTAAATTATATACATATCTGAATATATATGTATACATAAGCACGTACACTTGTATGCCTACATATATAAAGAGACAGAGAATGTATTCTTTTTGCTGGAATTTTTAGTGTTGTAATATTCAGGAGCAGTGCAATAATAAACACAATCTAGATTTGGTTTTGAGATTCTAACTTAATTGAAATACCATCCTTCTGTCTTTCAAGAAAAAAAAGATGATATCTCGGTGGATGTGTAACATGCAGTACACTAACAGCTAAGTTTGGATGGTTAGAAGTTGCTAGCTATGTTACTTCTGTAATTATTGACATGGAAAAATATGATTTAACATGCCAGTAACACCTTGGTTTCCTCAAGAAAATGATACTGTTTTTTTTTACCTAAAATAAAATACCAGTCTTC
Organism: Podargus strigoides; assembly: GCA_028020825.1. Taxonomy (NCBI): domain Eukaryota; kingdom Metazoa; phylum Chordata; class Aves; order Caprimulgiformes; family Podargidae; genus Podargus; species Podargus strigoides. Next base: position 44,025,733 of record CM051663.1, read on the forward strand.
CCTTTTGGTTTGTGATCGCTCTATGACAGCCCCTGTCAGTTTGAAACAAATGGGATGGCATCTGTACAAACTAAAAGGGGAGTAATGACATAATAGCCCATCCTTTGCCATCACTTATCTCCCTGGAATTGGCCTTCGTTCAGAAGACTCAGTGTTCTGTGATTTAATGCAAAACCTGTACAAGTTGGCCAGATCCTTAAGCCCTGTTGGTTTCTCAGGCATTATTAATAGCTTTCTTTGTAGGTTGTTATTCACATGACTTACTTTTAATGAACTTCAGATACCCATTCTGCTCATGTCAGTATCCCTGGCTAAAACTAGAGTTTCAGCTACAGAGAGTCTAGAAACTTCCAGAAAAAGAGAATGAAACTGAAGGAGATTTTTTTTTTAAACACAGTGAAGTAAGTAAATTGATGAATTTGGCACTGGGGAACTAAAGCAGGACCTTGAAACACTACTGTTAAACATTAGCTCTAGAACTATCTCCTAGGGTCTGCAATCATAAAGCTGGAAGCATTTATTTCAGCACTCTTCACTGTGGTAAGAGTTCAGTAAATGGTGAAAAAGACTCAAAGGAAAAATTAACCTTTAAGAATAGACCCCTGTACAGTTTCCATCAGGCAGAGATGTCTTTCTAGCCTTAAACAACTGTTATCTGGTAGACAGACTGACAGTTATCACACTGACAATGCCACTATACTCACCATTCATATTCATGGTCATAGATTTTCTTAACCAGAAAGATTCATATTCATATTCACAGTCATATTCACATGTAGTTACAAGATTAAGCTTTAAATTGTGTAAATGCAGCTGAATTCTAGATTTTGAGTAATATACCAAGAGTGGTGCCTTTTGGTGTCCTATATGTGCAGTGGTAATTCACAGTGCTGAATTTCACTTTAAATATAATTTGAGTTCAGCCAAAAAGATAGAATCATAGAATCATAGAATAGGCTTGGTTGGAAAATATTGCTAAGATTATCAAGTTCAACCATCAATCTAGCACTGCCAAGTTGCCACTAAACAATGTTCCTCAGCACCACATCTACACATCTCTTAAATACTTCCAGGAATGGGGACACCACCACTGGCCTGGGCAGCCTGTTCCAGTGCTTGACAGCCCTTTCAGTGAAGAAATGTTTCCTAATATCCAGTCTAAACCTCCCCTGGTACAACTTGAGTCCAGGACCTGCCTTTCATGAACCTATGCTGACTGGGCCTGATTCCCCGGTTGTCCTGCATATGCTGTGTGATCACACTCAAGATGATCTGCTCCATAACCTTCCCCAGTACTGAGGTCAGGCTCACAGGCCTGTAGTTCTCCAGATCCTCCTTCCAGCCCTTTTTCTAGATGGGCATCACATTGACAAGCCTCCAGTCATCTGGGACCTCCCCTGTTGACAAGGACTGTTGGTAAATGACAGAGAGTGGCTTGGCAAGCTCTTCTGCCAGCTCCCTCAGTACTCTTGGGTGGATCCCATCCGGCTCCATAGACTTGTGAGGGTCTAGGTGGCATAACAGGTCTCTAACCGCTCCTAACAAAGAGTTTGACTGTTTGGGAGGCAGTAACCATTGCAACTGGATAAATGTCTTCCATTCTACTGCTCACAGATTGTCTGTATGGTATTTTTTATTATGCAGGCTATCTGTGGTAGACATCTTGGTAAAGAAAAGGCTTGTGAAAACACAGTAACTGTTTTTTTGCTCAGTAGTTTAAATAATAGCAATGTCACTTGTAATGTTTTACATGTCTCTTTTTTCAGCATTGTTTAATTAGTTGCCTTATTAAATGATTTGGGGGTATTCTTCTTGGAAAGTTCTAACATCTCCATGCCGTGGTTGAGGGATATGAAGTTTACGGGTGCATGGCATTTGGGCTAAGGAAGTTTCCAGATTCAGATAGATAGAAGGCAGGAAGTATACCTATGGAGCAGGCAGAGTCTCTGTGCCTCAGCTGTGCCACATTTTCACAGTCTTGATGTCGTTTCCTTCTCCCTCAACATCCAGCTCCCACCAGTTCTGTCCTGGTGCATATAAAGCCAAGAGCGGCCTTGCCTGTAGGAACTGCCACTGCCTGTGCCACCATGCTGGGCAGTGTGCAAGTACTGGGCTGGCAGACTCCAGCCTAGTCTGTTCTATACCAAAACCAACCCTTTCTTCCAGCATCTGTCTCTCTTCTTCCAGTCTCTTTGGTTAAGTGTTTGTCCATAATTTCTGCTGCTTCTCTCCTCTCATAATGCTTTCTCCTCTTCTGCAGATGATCTTAGTCTTGTTCTCTTCTACTCCATTAAAAATACAATGGCTAAAACAATTTCCTTTGCTTGTGAGTTTTAATTAGTCATTTCTCTTTGAATCTGCATCTTCTCAATTAGATTTCAGATTTCTCAATCAGATTTCAAGTTATACCCCTCGCTTCCAAGATCTCTGCCCAGTCTCAGCTTTTGTTACCCATCCCTATTCTACTTCATTGTTCTCCTGCCTGTTTCAGGCCATCTTTTGATCATGTCTTCCCTCATAAATCCCTATATTATCAGTAATTAATGGCAATGAAGTCATCCTTTCTTTCCCACTCGCCAAGTCCCAAGGCCCAGCATTTGATCTGCCACTGGGATCTCCAAGAGTTTGGCATAGCCCAGACAGGTGAGAGAAAGAAATCTGTCTTTGCTGTTCCCCGCAGGCAGTGGCAGAACTGACAATCCATTATGCTCAACTCTTTTCAGGAGTTAACATCTTTGAGTTGTCCCTTGTGGCTACCATCTGGAGTAAAACTAATAGATTCTTTGAAAAACACAAAGCAGAAAGTCTGGCTACGGGAAAACCAATTTAATCCAAAGCACTGGGGCTGTGATAGGACCACAACTCTTCAGTACTGAAAAGAAAGGAAAATTACTGCAACATATGATAAGGTTTTCAGAGGGGGAGGAAATATAAGAGGAAGCATGGAAACAGGCCAGTAATTTACATATCAGAATTTACCATGAGAGAAGAGACATAGAATATTGTTTAAAATAATCTGTAATGCTTTACTTCTCTGGCTTCTTATGCACCTTTCTTGCTTCCATTTTTAATGGCTGGCTCCAGGGCTTAATCTCTATTGGGGTGCAGTCTGGGATTTATTGTTCTTTTAACTCATGACCACCAGCAGTGAAGGAACATCTTAGTAAAGTCCATACCAAGTAGTAATGGTATTGTGCAGTAACTGGTAAATCATGGTCTTGTCCTCTTCAAAGAAGACATCTCTCCCATCAGCACATAAATAAAAGAAGTGACTGCCTCTTCTTGCTACCTCTGTTTTCCTGCAGGAAAAAGCTTAGATCAAACCAGTAGCATCATAAACAGCCTGCAGAAGAGGTTCTTTTATGTACATATGTGTGCATGCATTCATGTATGCCTGTCTGTTTGTGTAAATATACCTTTAATCATCGAGCTGATCACTGCGTTCACCAGGAAAGAGCCTGAGCTCATTGTTTAATTAAAATACCTTTTCTTTCCATCAAAACCACATGGACCTTATTTGCATGTGACTTTATATCCCCCACCCTGGATGTTTCTGTAATAGTAGCTGTGGAAAAGAATTTCTGTCATTTTGTATTGATGACTAAAGGGTTAGCAGCCATCTAGGGGGAGAAAGGAGGGAATTATCTGGGTAGGCTTACACTAGCCAGTTGACATAACAGCTACTTGGGTGGTATGAGGTTTCTGGGATGTATGTGGCCATTTAGTGCTTTCTTTTGCCAAAACATCTGGAATCCAAAATCCAGTCGTTAGACAGCCACACATGTTAACAAAACAACCAGACAGAGAAACAGGCTGAAGGAAAAAAAAAACTATGGTAAGGCATCATTGTTGCCACTAGGAAATTAGACATTTAGGGTTGTACTTCAAAGTAAGTATTTTTATTATAGCATACTTGAACGGTTTGATTTATTGTGCAGCAGAGCAAGACTGTAGCAGACCCTCCTGCCTCACCGGGGAAAATAAATTCATTGTCCAAAGAAGCCGCGTGTTGAATAGTTTTAAGTGCAGCGCGCAGATAAGAAAAGAACATTGTTCCTCCCTGCAGCACCTCTCCTTATGCACACAAAGCACTGGGAGAGGCTGGTCTTAGGACCACAAAGTATAATTTCTGCTTTCTCATACTACACTATTTTGGACTTGAAAGCAAGTAAAAGATACCATGTTTTTTTCACTGCAGGGCTATAAAAATGAGAACAAAAGATAATTCCTCTGGCATCTGCCGGGATGATCTTACCCAAGGAGGTGAGTGGAAAAGATAATTTTCTCTCCCATTAGTACTGGCCCATATTGCATGTAGCTGGATAATTGTACAGTCAGCCTTCCTCATATCCTAGCAGACTGGGCTTATGATGGCCCTGATGCATGATCTGCGTCCAGTCAGCACGGGCACTCATAAAATGTTTAACAGACCCAGGGGCTTCACACAGCTTTCACCTCCAAGCCTTTGCTGAAATGAGAGGAGATACAAAGAGTGGGCCATGGGACACTCTTGCCCCTGCTGCTTCCAAAATCTCATCACTACACAATTATAATGCTTAAACTGTAATCATAAAAAATGTTTGGAAAATGTTCATAAACATGTTTCTGAATCTCTTTGTGTAGTTGAAACATTTTTATAAGATTAAAACGTGGGGAAAGCTGGCACAGGGACTGTTTGAACAAGTGTGTTTGTGATTTCTTTTCCTAAGGTAAGCACGTGTAAGATTAGAAGACTTAACAACTGTGCTGGTGTGTTCTGAGTGTTGTTTGTCTGAGAACATGAACATGTTACTTACAAAGCCAGAAACTCTGGGAGACTGAAAATCTGGGATCTGAGATGAAATGAACTGAGAGGAATTGAAAAACATAGGTGGTGCCATAGAGGAAACCTGAGGCAGAGCGTGTTTTCTGAAGGCTAGCACAGGAGACTGGGGATACTCTGCTTAATTTTATCCCTCTGCTACTGACACTCTGTGACCTTTGGATGAATCAATTAGCTTCTCTCTACTTCACTTAACATTTTTTTAAAAGGTGACTTCCTGCTTCACAGCAGGGGCAGGAGAGAAAAGGAGGTAGGAAATGAGCTTTAATTATTTGGGAAAGAAAAAAAAAAAAAAAAGATCCTTAGAGAAAAGTGTCTTGGTTTTAAAACTATTACTACAATACCAGCGCAAATGAAAGATAGCTTAGAATATTAATTGTTATCCCAAATCAAAATAGAGAAAAAAGCCCCTTGCTCCAAACCCTGCCCAGAGAGATGTTTGTCTGCACATGCTTCTACCCCTGTGGAGAGGGTGAGAGAGCAAACAGCATGTGAAAGTTTAGCACAGCTGGTGCTCGCACTGTTGGGGGAGGCTTGGGAGCTACCCTCACTGTCTTGCTGTAAGACAGCATGTCCAGGGAGAAAAAGCAGAGTGCCCCACACTTCAAAACACACAGAGTGAGCAGGACAAAGACAAGATCCCCCCCCCCCTTTTTTTTTGAAGGCTAGAAACTTCTTCAACTCCACATTGTCAGAAGTAGCAAAAGGTCACCAGCATGTCTCATGTTACTTTGAGGGGAGATGGGGACTGATCAGCTTTGGGGTGGTATGTTTATAGAATCTGACCCTCAATTTCAAAAATCAAAGGCATTCCTCTCAGCCCATGCATCAGAGAGAGATTTCCTTGGAGTCAAAAGTTTCATCATATGGCAAGAGGACCTGTGAGGGATTGTTTTATTATGAGAAGGACAGGGAGAAAAAGTAGGTGATTTATTTAAGTAGCAGGCAGTCAGTCTCTGAGAAGGGAGAGCCTATCTTACCCTCCACATTCTCAGCTAATGAATGAGCCTGGGAAATTGGAGCAAGATCAAAGTTGCTTTACGACAAAATTGCTGACATTCCTGAAATAGCTGAGAGTTCCTCTGTTCACACTAAGTGTGAATCAAGTTCACTGACACACAAAGCACTCACAATGGGACAGTCTGCTGCATTGTTACCTTGACTCTCAGCTTATCGCCCTGCCTGACCTCTGCCTGAAGCAGTTAAGAAATTATTGCTTCTTCACCCATTGTTCTCTTCCATATGAAGATGTCAAAGGTCAAGGTGTGTAGCCACAAAAATAGGAAACCTTCAAAATGTTAACTGAAGAATATGGGGTACAATGTTTAGGTTGCTGTAGCCTGACAGGGAAATGATCTTAAAAGAAAAAAATATAGCCCCAGAGGACTTCCAAATTGAATGTGTTCTCCAACACAGGCATGCCGGCAAGGTGAGATTAATTTCTGAAAGGGACTACTGTTAATCTTAGGTCCGTTGATTTAATATAGGAAGCTGTAAGTTGATACATGACCCCTTTGAAGGAGAACCCTGTCCCAACTTCCAGTCAGTGGTCCTATAGCCTGAGGTGTTAACGAAGTTCAACCCAAGAGCTAGGTGAATGTGTCCAAGTGCAGACTAAGGTTTTAAAACATGCCACTCATGCACAGGGTAGTAGGAGAGAAATATTGCCAACTATAGGACTTTTGCATAATGCCTTTTACTGCATTTTAGAAATAATTCTGAAAAGCGTATTCTATTTAAAATAATTGTAATATAACTTTGTGTGTTGATAACAAACATTTGAACTTCCTGACTTTTTAGGGACGATCAAAGTTTTATGAAGCAGAGAAAGAGAAAAAAAAAAGCAACTAACTGAAAGGCCCAGAGCAGTGCTTTCCTGTGTGCTGACAGGCTGGGGACATGGTTCTGAGCTAGTCTGCCCCAGGTCAACAAGGCTTGCTGGGTACCATACTTGATTGATATTAGGACTTTGTCTAAAAATAACACATGCCTTAATGACTCAGAAAAGTAGCAGCTAATTTTAATGGGACTCTTGAGAGTGATTACAGCAATGCAACTGACCCAGTCTCCTCTGGATTGCAGCAGCAGTAGGTTGTGTGAGCAGGACCCACCTTTTCAGCTGCTGTAGAGCTTCCCCTGCTGCACATCCAATCCGTCCTCAGTAGGGGTAATAAAACTTCCCTCTGAGCAGATTTACCTCCAGCTGTTGGCTGACTGCTTATCTGCAGGTAAAAAGGACTATTTTAATGAAATAGATCATTATGTACTTAGTATTTTGAACGGATGTGTTTTCACTAGAAAAAAGATGTAAGCTGCAAAGCTGTTCCAGGAACAAACTTGTGAATTTGGACCTCAGCAATTGTGATTAGTCTCGCAAGTGCTCTATCACTTCCTCCTTCTCCTGTGTCCCTTTCTCTTTAAGCTTGTTACACAAGGGAAGTTAAACTGCATTAAAAAAATCTTGCAGTGTCACTTCATCAGTCCAAATCCATCTGAATGAAGAGTGAACTTTATTTTACGCCCAAACATTGCCCAAAGGCAATTCCTTCCATGGACTTTGCTAAGCACTGTAGACAGGAGACCTTCCTTACACTCTTGCCATGTTCCATGTGGTGCGTAACTATTTTGAAAGTTCTGTTGTTGGATGTGTAACTCATTGAACCTTCAGAGGTGCTCAGTGTTTGTATAGGTATAAATGACAGTCTTATCACTGATGCCCTGCACCTGGCCCCACAGTTCATCATTAGGAAGTACTACTTATCTGCTGCGCTCCAAGGTCTGCTAAATGTAACCCACATAGTTCATCCCACTTAGTGGTAGGTTTCTTAATGCTGAGGCAGAGTGCTGTGGAAAATCTGCTGTTACAATTTTCACCTGCATTCCCATAAAAGCTTTTTGAGGCACAACCATTGTAGATAATGATGGTGTTAGTTTTTATCCTTTTATCATTATCCTATGATGACTTTACATATCTCCTGTTACCATGGGTAGTGAGGCATATTCCAGGACATTTGGAAAAATACTGTCTAATTAGTGCCTGAAGTGACTCAAAGATGGCTGTAAGGTATACCTTTGAGAGACTGGAAGCTCATGTACCAAAAGGCTCATTGGAGGTGATCTGATCTTGCCTGGAAAGAAAGTTATCTGCTGTGTGCTGCAGAGCATCTGCATGAACCATGGGGAAGGTCCCAAGCACTGCCTGGCAGAGGTATAGATGTTAGCAGGGCAGACCATGCACTAGGTGAGGTATTCATATTTGTGAACAATGGTGCAGAGGTACTGACCTCCTTGTTGGCTGTAAATCTGTGATATCATCCTGCTGAGATGCATCTTTATGGAGGGAATGCCTGAGTCTGAACAGTGCTAGGGATGGCTGCAAGGGAAGAGAGAAAACAGGCAGTTACTGCTCACTGATCTGTTTTTATAGCAGCAAAGCTAATATAATGCTCGCTTTTTATTCTTCTCCTTGTGGTTTTGATCAGTAACCTGTGCAGTCTGGGAGGATTTGGGGGTGATAAATCCCTTCTGTTTCCTACCATGTGCCTTGCTGTGCTAATGAATGGAAACAGGGATGCCTCAGAGCTAGTAGTTAGTGGTATCAGCAGTTGCTATGCCACATTGAATTTCTCAGTTCGGAAAGGGTTTGTGTCCTGAGATGTATAACAGTCGAGATGATGAGGAAGCTGAGGGCCATTGATGGCAGTGTCCTACTGAAGGCATAAAAAATATGTCCTACAAAAAGGCAAGGGAACTTGTGAGTTATTTCATGGGATTGTATGTCTGCGTCTGCCACTGACTTTATGCATGACTTCTTACAAATCTGTAAGATTCCCTGTTTGCTGTGTCTTTTCTATGTGTTTCCTCTTGAGGACAAGGGTCCTCGTGGAGCCACATGTACAGCAGCCAGCCCTAAGATGTCCTGATCATATCTGAGACCTCTGTGAATCCCTGTCCTACAAACACAGAAGAAAGAGTTTGCGAAGTGTGAGGGAGGTGACATTTGTGTATCATACATGCTGACTTCTATGTAGGTGTCAACATTTTTACGCACACGGAGTGCTACAGTAATGATTTCACGAGTGATTATCTTGAAGCCCTGATGTGTGAATAGTAAAAGGAAATGTGTTGTCAGAGCAGAAGAACTTTGAAAATCTTTGATGTTAGAAGGAAATTCCCAGCCTGTGAAGTCTGAGTGGGATAGGCAGCAGTTTTCCTCTTAGAGCTGGATGACACTAATTGTTTCAGCAAAGAATAGTTTTCTTTGCAGGAATTGATAAAAACTTGAAAGAGATGTTGTATAGCAGCTGTGATATGTTACTCCATTATTGCAGGAATTTCTTAGAATGAAATATGTAGTGGAGGGATGCAGACAGGCCTATTTGGCAATAGCCTCAATCAGGAGACTCACGTACAGAACACAACCCAAACAGCCCCAGCTTCAGGGAGGGCCTCTTGGTGCACTGCTGAATGGCTCCCCATGGTGCACAGGGTATAAGCAGACCAAAGACCTTGCATATTTCAGCTAGACATATTTCTTTCTTGGAGAAGAGTCATCTGTGATTCAAAAGATGCTGTATACGGGATGGCACATTGATCCTACACATAATGTCTCCATAACTTTTGTGACAGACTCCTTACAAGTGTCTTTTCTTGTAATAGAAGCATACGCTTTTGAAATGACAGCTATTTCCATACAGTATCACTCTTTGTGTCCTTCCAAATACATCCCCAGCTGTGCAGTGTAACTGCTGCGGTTTGTCTGCATTGATGGCCTCCAATGGCCCACCAGGCCCCTGAGTGAAGTGTACTGTGATCACTCTCCCATGGCAAAATATGACATGGGACTTCAAGAGCTCCTGTACAGACAAAAACATTTTTCAGGTGTTGAAAGACACTTGGGAGGATCTGCAAAACAATTGTAACACTGTCTTGAAATTCATATCCCACTGCATTGTGTCAGTCTTTCAAAGAATGATATCACTTTTACTTTTTCAGGTTGAAATAAATCAAAGGTGTAATTCAGAGTCTGGGCTCAAGCTTGCTGAAGTCAATGGCAGGACTCTGTGTTGTTTCTTTTAACTTCATTAGGCTTTGCACTCCTGTGCAGATGGCATTTTCTCCTTGTAGTGGCTCAATATGTGTCTCAGTGGAAATTCCCCTTTGCAGCCCTTGGTCTCCTTGCGCTTAGTCCATCTTCTGTCACAAACACGGCCCTGCACTGGAAAAGGAGGATTGCCCCTCTTTGTGTTCTGATTTAGCTAGTTGACTTCTGTTTCAATCCCACAATTGGCTTTGCATAATCAGACCTTTGCAACAACAATTCTACTGATGAAAAAAAGGGATTTACATGTTAGGAAAACCTTCAGGGCTTCTCCTGTAACATTTCTGTGCTTCCCTAGGGTAAGCACTGTGGCCTTTGATACTGCAAACAACTACACATGTGGATAATTCCACCTATGTCAAAAGTTTAATTGATTTTAATGATGCAACTACCAAGTAAAGCTGTTCTATAAACGCTTTTCACGGGCAGATCTCCATGGGTCTTACCATGTGCTGTGGAAAATCTTGAGACTCTTCCTGTAGGGAGAGGTATGTGGGACTGGGGCTTTTGTTTGCTCTTGTTTTTACAAAGATTAGGGCCTGAGGGGTTTTTTTGATTTAATATCAATTTTTTAAATTGCCTTTAGTATACCAGTGTCCAGAGCAGAAATTTAGTAAATGTAAATTAGATGTAAATTTACCAGTTTATATGTGAATATCATGGGAACAAACCACTGCTTGTTCAATGCTATTATTCACTCAGGGAGGCAAGCAGAGGAGCAGCTGAGCCTGGAGCCCAGCTTGCAGGGCAGAGGGCTGCAGTCCATAAAGCACCTGCTCTCTACCGAGGCTTGTACTGGAGCCAGCATCAGTTTCTCCCCAGTGCTTTGCTAGGAGAATGGGGCATATCTAAGCAAGAGAATATAGAGCAGGACTGTGGAAATGCTATATTTCTACAGAATGGAAGGCTGTGTCCAAGCTGATGGCTGCATTTCAGGACAGAGCTGGAAGTTTATGAAGGGACCACGAAAGATTAACAAGATGCCCTAAGGTCTGGCAGACCTGCCTTATGGTGAAAAACGTAGGCAGGTCTCCTTAGCTTATCAAAGGAGAAGATTAAGATGTGTCTTATTGCAGTTGATGCATGCCTACGTAGAAAAACAATTTTCTGATAGAAGAGAGGTCTTTAATCTAGTAGACACAGACATAACAAGATTCGATGGCAGGTGGCTGCTGCTGGATAAATTCACAGAGACATCCATGAGAGTGGTTGACTGCTGGTCCTGTTTATGTGGGGACATGAGGGATTCTCAGCTACTTGAACACTGTTAATTGAAGAATGTGTGGTATTGTAGAAAGTGCATTGTATTTCAGCCATAAGGTATAGACTTGACAGAGGAATTACGAGTAAATATTCTTGGACTCTCTTGCACAAATCAAGCAGGATAATCATAATGTTTTTTCCTTGCCTGAAATCCTCTAAATCTATGAAAATGGATGAGTGTAATAAGGGCATTTTTTTTCCTTTCTATTTGACAGATCCACCAATGTGATACAGAGTACCAGATTCCACTCTGTTGGATGGCAAATATTTTCTACTCTACCAGCTTCAGTAAAGACCTAATGAAACAAAACATAACCCCTTTACCACAAAAGCTGCTGACATTTTCTATTAGCTCACCTAATGGAACTAGCGGGGCATTTTGCCTGCAGCTTTTTCCCACTTTGCCCAATTATTAGAAAGAGACACTGGCAGCTCTTACAGCCTTTCTCACAATTATCTGGTTTTGCTTGAGGCAAAAGCTTGTAACCCTGGCTCTGTTCTCCTGTGGGACAGCTGCAAAATTGAGGGCTATGGTGCAAGTTATTTTTAGGTACTGCATAATATGTCTCACTATAAACAGGGCAGGAAATCTGCAAATGAAAGATGCCTTTAGATTAGCTCCAAAGCAACTGATTGAGAAGTGATCTAAGAATTGAGGCAAGTCTCTTCTTAATAGTTAAATTGTATTTCTTCAGTGTTGATCAGGTCTGAGTCTGCTGAAATGCTTTGAAGAGAGACCTCCTGCTGCCTGTTTTGGCTGCTTGGGTCATCTCTGTTACTGGACAATTCAGTCAGTGTACTCCCCAGGTAAAGGATGTGCTTGTGACCTCCTATTTTATAGAAATATATGTATTTTTTTTTTTCTATGCCTCTTTGTACCAGGTATAGATATAGTAAATCAATTGTGGGGAAAGAACTGCATGATTTTTGAAGGCCTGCCTAGTGATCCATCTTTTGTTCTGCACTTCTGCCACTGTGTAGAAATCACAGGAAAATGCATGTTGCTTAGAGGAAACTGTCGGGGAAGGAGAAAAGGAAAGGAAATTTGTGCTGCTTTGCCCTGTCAGAATGCAAGAGTGGTAAAGAAGAATGAGGGTGAACTGAGACTTAAAGCTTGTGTGTGTGAAATAGCATTTCACAGCTTGTGTATTCAGCTGTGAGGCACCTGCCCCTGTAGGAATGTCTGTAGGATGTGTCATTTTTATCTGGTTCAGTAAAAGGTAAGAGAATACATGCTTTAATTTACAGAGAGGCAGCATTCTCTTCTCTTGTCACCTTTACTATTTATCTCCAAGATCATAGAATCATAGACAGGAGAGATTTTTTGCGATGAGTAATTAAGCCAGTTATGACAGTGTTTCAAATTTTATAATTAGTGGGAAAAAGTAATTTTGTTGAAACAAGGAGTAAGCATTTGCAAATAGACAGCAAGTTTTTCCCACAAGCAGAGAAATATGCCATATACTGCGTGTGAGGTCACCATGTACTAGTAGCATGCACATTTCTCAGTACACTACAATGGAGAAAAAGCACTGTCCTCTAAAACTATTTTTCCTCCTGATTCACTTCTAAATCAGGTTGAACACTTTCAGGCTGAGCGGCCATGTATTGTGACTGGAAGACCTTTTCTGGAATGCTGAGTATGTGCAACCTCTCCTTACTGTGGTGTTCAAATAGTAATTTTCAAAATGAGATCCTGAGGTAGGGAGGGGTAGAGGTGCCTCAGCAGAAGCCACTGCTGTCTGATCCCCATTAAGAAGAACATGATTAAAGTAAGTGTAGAAGACCTGGGGCTCCTTGGCTTCAAGGAAGCAGTGAACAAACCATGATGTCAGCAGTAAAATAAAGGAAGGAAATCCCTTGAATAGAAAATGGAGCTCTTAACAGATAGAGTAGACTTACTGGAAATTAGGAGGCAAGCTGGCTAGGGCTGCTTTACTGTATATTTATAAGCAAGACTATGCAAAAAATAATCTAGTTGGGGGTAAAGAGGTATCAGGCCTTGGTATTATAAAGCAAATATACTTGTTGGGTGGCAGGGATCAAAACATCAGAGAAACAATTTGAACATGTTTCCAGATAAATATTCTGTAATTTGCACACTAGCAGCTCTCATTCTCAAGCAAAACTGGAAGTTACACAAGTTAGAGAAGTAGTATCTGCAATCTTCCACTACATTTGTCTTGGGATCTTGAATTTCTAGTCTGAGCTTGAGTCACTGAGATGAGCGCCTTTTCCAGGACTTTGGAAATATCTCCTTAGTGCTCATAGCATAGCATGTTTTGTTAGAACAACTTAGTGAAACCAAAGGTATCCTCATATTAACAACTTAGAAGGAAAACAATTTTTTTACACACTTCAATTGGCTGCTTGGAAGTGGTGTAAAAAAGTTTTTGTAAGCTATTCAATAGCAGGGAAGAAATGTTTGCAAATCCTGAAGAGGAGCAAATTCGTTATTGGTAGAAGCAGCATTAGGCATTGGCTAAGTACGTGATTGCCAGGAATACCACAGCTAAAGAACTGTATCAGTATTAGGAGAGATGTGCTTACTCAGTGATGACCCTGTTGAGTCACTCTTTGCTTTTAGTGGTACTTACGATTATTTGGCTATGCAATCAAACAGGAATTTATCTAAAAGTGAAAGTGTAATAGAGAAGGAACCAGGCAGAGAAAAGTCTGAGGCAAGGTATTATTAATTTGGATTATAATATACTCCTTAAACTCATTCCATATATGGATAACTTCAGAATCAACAGACTGAAGGCCTCATAGTTCTTGAATTAATTTATTTTTCTGGGATACACATCTTTTTATGGACACCTCAGCTAGGTCTTACTCCTGCAGCTGCCAGCTTCTTCTCCCATGGGCTTCTCTGCCAAAACATAGCCCATTCATTGTAGAGCCTTGCTGCTCCTAGTGACTGCTCCTGCAATCTGTGCGTTCCTTAAGCACTTTCAGGTCTGATCTCTCAGGACTAGCAAGGCCATTGCTCCAGCCACTGCTGGAAAACAGAGCACAATTTGCTCTGAACAAACTCTTTCAGAGCTGGGTCAAAATAATAAAACACTTAGAAGCAGGGCAAAGTTAGTTGTGAGAGGCAGTGCTTTTTGGTCACAGAAAAACAAACAAACTTGGAGGCATATAAATCTTTCAGCATTATTTGCCGCCTTCTGGCACCACCTACTTTCCATGTGGAAACCCAGGTAGGTGAGGGATACCCAAGGTCAGTCCACAAAGCCTATTTTATTTCTCACAGTCTCATGCTTCCCAGCTCTTGACAGTCCTTCTTTCTTCCTCTTTCCATAAACACATGCACACAAGACCCATGTCTTATCAAACCTTTTGAACGGTATGGAATCAGACTGTGTGAGCCTTGCCAGAGGGTGAAACCTCAAAAAGATTATTATTTAGCTAATTTCATTATTAGGGACCTAAATTAAGTACCCACCAGTGCCTTCAGTTCCTACAGGAAGCTTCATCTAGTGCATTTACCACAAATAAAATCACCAACAAACTTATATGAGTACATAGAACAAGGATAGTACTGTTTCTTGGAATATTGTCATGATTATTTAGTGCTTCAGTGCAGCTTTATCAGTCAAACAATCCCTGAAAAGTGTGAATATCTTTTAAACAAAATCATGAGCACTCAGGAAGAGAATGCAAAATAAGCCAGGAAAGACACAATCTGGTTTCAATAGGAGACAAAAAGCAGGTTTTAACTGCAGAGTTGCAGACTTGGAGATGAAAGTTGGAACTCTGAGATGCTGCATCAGCATGGTCCCAGCTGCCTCACAGTCTTATCAGCCTCTTCTAGAAATTACAGTGCTGGCCTGTCAGGGGATGTCCAGAGCCAGCATCACATCTGCTGAAATCAGGGTGTCATCAGAAAGAACACTGTTTGCATTTTGATAGTCTTAAACATTTTAGATTAGTTTTCCCACACTCTCTTCTATTTTGTTCTAGTTGGTCACTACACAACGGGGCAGAGACAGCTGCATTTTCATGGCACTTTATGTATGTACTGTATGCCAGGCTTTGAGAACCATGCGAGGGGCAGGCTACAGAAATGTGAATAGCTATTGCTAACAAGCAGCAGCACTAGAGAGCTCCATGCCCCAGATGTGCTACTTTCGGTTGTATCTATACATTATTCCCTTGCATTTACTTTGTAAACTTGTGAGGTGTTTTAGTAGTTGCTTGTACCCCAGCACAGCAGGCTCATGCTATAGCCAGTATGTTGCACAGCCCAGATGTCCCTCACTGTGTCAGAGAGAGGGACGTTATAGGCAACTGGAGAAAACCAGAGTGTAGATAATTAGAAAGTGCTATGAAGCAAATCCAAAAATTATGGCATTACACAGATTGATTAGCATTCCCAAACCAGAGCTGGAGTCAGACTAAAACCAGTATGTCTTGTTATTGTGCAGGTGTGTGCAGGTTCATGACCATAAGCTTTGCTACTGAAATGGTTCTTATTCTTCATCTAGACCATGATCCTGTAACTGAATATCTGTTAATAACTTTGAATAATAATTTCACTTTTATGAGCCTCTAGGTAAGAATGACAGCCAAAGCACAAAGCTCCTTCTTTGTCTTATTTCAGCTGGTCCTCTGGGACACAGAAAAGAGCCTCTGTAGCAAACCCCAAGATAATAACAACGTCCTGGGTCCACTTATTAACATCTGCAAGTTCAAAAAGTGAAGTGTCTGGGATGCAAACTCAATGTTTTTAAAAAGACAAAGTAATTTTAAAGATGACCTAACAAGGAGCTGAGTTTTTTTCCTGAGAGCTTTCCTGTGGGAACCAAGCTGGAATTTGAGAAATGAGGTTTGTGTGAGAAGATGAGCACAACTAGTCACACTTAGCCTTCTTGCTGTATCACCTTGCAGTGCAAATGGGAGAACATCTGGAGCCATTAACAGGCACTGGGAAGCCCAGCTTTTACGTTTGTTCCAAGTAAATGAGATATTACATTTAGGCTTGCAAAAGAAGATAGAAAATTATTATGTGGGATGAGTGAGAAAAAAAACATGCTGAGGCTGGGTTGACTCTAGGTTGACTGTGGGATGATTTAAAGGAGAACATTCACACAAAACCATCCCTATGCTGTAGAGCAAAACCTAAAGGAGTTGTTTTTTTGACACTGATTCCCACAGCACTCTTCTGGAGAAACTGGCTGCTCGTGGCATGAACGGGCATACTCTTTGCTAGGTAAAAAAATGGCTAGATGGTCGAGCCCAAAGAGTTGTGGTGAATGGAGTAAAATCTAGTTGGCAGATGGTCACAAGTGATGTTCCCCAGGGCTCAGTATTAGGGCCAGTTTTGTTTAATATCTTTATCAGTGATCTGTACAAGGAGATAAGAGTGCACCCTCACTAAGTTTGCAGATGACCCCAAGCTGGGTGGGAGTGTTGATCTGCTTGTGGGTAGGAAGGCTCTGCAGAGGGATCTGGACAGACTGGATTGATGGGCTGAGGCCAATTGTAGCAGCATCCTGGCTTGCATCAGAAATGGTGTGGCCAACAGGACTAGGGAGGTGACTGTCCCCCTGGACTCAGCTCTGGTGAGGCCGCACCTTGAATACTGTGTTCAGTTTTGGGCCCCTTACTACAAGGACACTGAGCTGCTGGAGCATGTCCAGAGAAGGGCAATGAAGCTGGTGAAGGATCTGGAGCACAAGTCTGATGAGAAGCGGCTGAGGGACCTGGGGTTGTTTAGTCTGGAGAAGAGGAGGCTGAGGGGAGACCTCATTGCTCTCTACAACTCCCTGAAAGGAGGGTGTAGCGAGGTGGGGGTCAGTCTCTTCTGCCAAGTAACAAGTTGTAGGATGAGAGGAAATGGCCTCAAGTTGCACCTTAAGTTGCATCAAGTTGGATATTAGGAAAAATTTCTTCACTAAAAGATCTATCAAACACTGGAATAAGCTGCCCAGGAAAGTGGTTGAGTCCCCATCCTTGGAGGTATTTAAAAGATGCGTTGATGTGGAGCTTAGGGACATGGTTTAGCGGTGGACCTGGCAGTGCTGGGTTTACAGTTGGACTTGATGATCTTAAAGGTCTTTTCCAACCTAAATGATTCTATGATTCTGTGTTAACTGGTAAACCTGCTGCCTTGTGAGAGGAAGGGCCAGAGGCTGCTTTGAGCAACAGGCATCTTGTTAAGACCATTGATCGTGACACCTCTCCTAATCCTCTGGGAACCCTCTGCCTTTATTCCCCCAGGTGTCACTTGTCCCTGAGATCCATCAGTGATATGGACTGTAACCAGTCTTGTCTCTGAGTCATCACGATGATGAGGACGTGCAACACCCTCCGCTCACTGTATTGGGATCTGTCTCTGTCAGCAGAGAGTCTTGCCAAAGATGGAAACATTTTTGTCAAGGTTTTTTTCCCACCTATTTTGTTGACATAAACAGGAGATATTTTTTAAAAACTGTGACATATATGAGAAAATTACTATCTAAAGGTACTTCAACTGAGATGTGAGAAGAGGAAAATTTATGTAAATGTATTATGTATATTTACATAATAAACAGCTGATCACAGTCTGGAAACTTCTGATTGTGCAGATGCTTGGTATACCTGACCATGTGCTTTTCTTTCTGTTTCTGTGCTTTCCTTCTCCAACCTTTTACTTTTCCCTAAGATGATGTGGGTTTTTTTCTTCGCTTATACTTTTAAGTTTTTTGACATTTTAAGTGAGGCTGATGATGTGAGGTTCATGGCATGATCCCCAGTAATAGGATTCCTACAGGGCATCCACTTATGTTTCCTTTGGTGTTGCAGACTTCCCACACCTCTGTGGCCTTGGTCTGGAGCATAGTTTCTATACATGCCTTCATTATGTGAATAAATAACCTGAATGAAAATAAATTGGAGACTACATGATTGCACTTCCACGTAAGTCACAAAGATGTTCATTCTCACATGTAAACATACTTATGATCATAAATTCTTTGTCTTTTTGCAAACATAGTCCTAGAAGAGGTAACTTTGTAATTGAAACAATAACATTTTAAGACATTTCTGAGACTGACTGTGTAGTTGCTTAGGATGCTAGATCTTCTGTATCAATGACTAAATAAATGTTTTGTAATTTAGAGTATTCATGTTGTTACAATGCATTATCTGTATATGTTTTGTGGAAGAAATAACAAACTTGATACTGTCCATAGAGCAGTGGCATAAAGGGCTACAGGTTTTGTGATGGGGACTCCTGTGAGCCTCTCCAAAGCAATATCCACAGTACATCACAGGCTTCAGTCTAGTTTCAGTGAAGGCTGACCTGGTGCTTCAAAATGGTTCATCGGCACAGAGGTGTGCATTAATATCTGGATATGCAACAGAAAATAGCCAATGAATATACTTTCTCTAAGACAATTTAGTCTAAGGAGTCTGTGAAGGTTGGAACTTATATGCCTCCTATTAAAATGCACTGAGAAGAAAGGTTTTCGTTGAGTAAGCAAGATAAAGAGGGAATAGATGGGCTGAATTAAATAAGAATGCGTTGCTAAATAATGTTAAGCTGGTGGTCTGTGTTAATAAAAAGCAGGTGGGAAGACTTCAGCTTGATATTCTAGTGTGAATTTATTTTCCTTCTCAGTTAGTGTCATTACCTCATGTTGTATTTACATAAAATACTTCATTATGATGGAAGGTGAGGACATATAGAACAGAAAAAAATAGCACATGGTAGTGGCTGTTTTCTCTTGAGGAAATATTTGGAATCTTCCTAAGAAATCTTATCAACTGTGAGCTCAGTTGCATGGGCATAAATCTTTAGTAATACTTTTGAAATTGCTATAATTATAATGGATTTATAAGGGTATAATCTGTCTTTTATAGATTATTTACCTGATAAATGCTAATGACTCCTTAGAGGTGAAAGTGAAGGGAATTTGGGATTCTACCCAAGGAATACAAAATGAGACTCTAGCATATAAATCTTCCTTGACTTTTGAATTGTTACCAGCAGATAAATTCTTCCCAAGGAAATACTAATGAAAATCTTTTCTGCATTTTATGTGTTAACAGTAACAATGAAGCAAAACTCCACAGTGTTCTCAAATTGCACCAGAGACGTATTTGGCCCATGGTAAATGCAAACAAAGCTTGCATCTCCTGTTAATATTTCCCCACTGCTT
This sequence comes from Podargus strigoides, assembly GCA_028020825.1. Lineage (NCBI taxonomy): Eukaryota > Metazoa > Chordata > Aves > Caprimulgiformes > Podargidae > Podargus > Podargus strigoides. The sequence continues at coordinate 44,045,066 of CM051663.1, forward strand.
CATAGCAGTAATGTGGAGGATTCGAGGCACAAGCATGTACACACAATTTGCTTATTGTTGTGCTGCAATGCAGTTTGACATTCCTGTCACCCTGCTCAGGGCTGAAGCAGTTTCAAGCCTCCTACTTACTGCTAATGTACAAAAGTTGTTAACTTTGATTTCATCATCATTTCTCATGGATGGCTGGAAGCCCATTTTCCTCAACTGTTAACGTGAGACCAGGGAGACTTGTGAGATTTCTACAAAGCTTGCTCCATTTTGCAATTAGTTTTGTGTACTAGTCTCAGATATTCATATATTAATGAACGACAGCAATGCCCAATCTTATTTTAGGTCAAAATTTATACCTATGAGTGAACTAAGTGCAGAATGGCAGGAAAGGTAAGTATAGTACATCCATTCTCCACATTCCTTTCTAGAAGAAAATTCAGAAATTACTCTCTCCAGATGAGCTGCATAATTGAAAACACAATTATATATTTAGCAAGAAGTATAATGAATGCACATTGTGTTTTTTTAATTGATTACCTCTAAAAAAATACTTTAGGAAAAAAAAGGCATCTATATTAAAGAAAAGGGTACCTGATAAATGCCAAGGAAACAATAAAACTCCAGAGAAAGGAAATGCAACAAATGGAGTCTGTTTAATCTCCTGCAAGCTCAAATCATCAGGCCCTTCCAAAAATAAAAAATCCTCTAAGTTTAACTTTCAGCATGAAATAAATCTTGCCTAAGCATTTTGCAGCTTATGATAACAAAACAAATAACTAGGTTTGTATCTTAAGCACTTCATTTCCTTCAGAAACAAAGCAAGGGAGGGAGAGCAAGACATATTCACCCACCGTTGATTGAACAGACAGCTTTTTTTCAAGAGCTCCCTCTGTGCACGATGGCATCCTTATCACGGATAATGACCTGCTGATAGCCTCTGGTACAGCTCCGAACACCCACTGAGTGGGAAAAGGGTGTGCTCGACCACCAGCCAAGCCAGCCCTAAGCCGGCACCGAGGTGTCCCTATGCAGCCGCTGAAGTTGCTCTGAGCTTCCCCCTCCACAGCAGGGTGCCTGGGATCAGGCTTTGTATGAACCCTGTGATGTTCCCACTGATGATCAGAGGGGCTTCACTCCTGATTTCTGTTAATTTAGAAGTCTGAAATGCCAGTTCTGTACTTTAAGAAAACAAAACAAAACAAAAGTCAAAAAACCCCAGGACCCCTTGCCGTCCCCAAAGAGGTTAAAAAGATGGTGCACTGAGGGTTCCTTACATTTGCCATTGGGCTTAATGTTTTCAGGTTTTTCTTCAAAGAGGATTAAAAGTCCATTTTAAATGCGAAATCAGGTATTTGAGTAATGACAGGACTGTAGGAGCAGCAGTGGTAAAAGTCATTAGGTCTGCTAACTAGGAGTTAGCTAACATCTTCAAAAAGTAACACTTAAGGACTGACCATCATGGGTGCTGATATAGAAATCATCAGCAAGTTTTTAAACAGTTTTTCCATCTCAGCAAACACTCTTGTGTAGATGCAGATAAAACTGTCATATAATATTCTTCTGATATTCTGCAGCATGCTTATATTTGTTGTTTGGCAATCATACTGGTAATATGCATGTGTCCATAACAGTACAGAAATTGTCTACATGGTAAGCGTTTAGGGATCACTGATAAACAGGGAGTTTGGAGCTCCATTAGCCACTGAATGTTGCTCTAAATGTGAACCACCATCCCAGTGCAAGAGCCTCTCTGCAGCATAGCATGCTCCAGTGTGCCCTTGCAAGAGACCAGTTTCCCACAGCTACCTACACTGGTGTTAAATGGGGATCATTCTCACTTCCCTAGCCTTTTATTTTACAGACAGCACTGTGTTCTTCTGGCACTTTTCCATTAGCCTTGAAAGTCTGAAAGTGCCAGGAATTAGTGGTGATAAACCTAAATCTGTATTTCAGTACAAATTACTTTCAGTGACACCCACTGTATTGTGGCCTGTTTTCAGATGTTACTGTGCTTGGTAGGTCAGGTTTAGTTAAAATGAATATGGAGTGTATGGTTGTCTGGCTCCAGTAACTTCTAGGAAGACCATGTTGGGGAAGTAAGAGTAGCAATAGAAACAGCAACAATAAAAGCAACAATAATAGTACATTTTCATTATTATTAATGTAATAAATAAAAATAACAAGAAGATTTACATATACTTCTTTTTCTTTTGCCATCTTCGTGGATTCTTTTAGAGGGACTTGTCCTGTATTGCTGATATAAGCAAAATTTTTAAATAATATTGAATTGCTTTAATGTCACTGTTGATTTCTCAACAGCCTCTGGTCTTTCTATTAGAATTCTCATCCCTTAATGTCTGTCTCTTTTTTAATGCATTCAGGAATGTCCATTTAAACTTCTTTAAAAATCCACATGTACTATTCAGGCCTCACTGCCAAGGTACAATGAGGGGCTACCATACAGCATTGGCAGCTTTGTGTCAAAGCCTGAATTACCTTTTCTGTTATCTCAAACTTGCTAGTGATACTGGCAGGCAGAGTCCACAATTTGCCTGCAAGTGGAGATGGTTTTTCTTCTTTTTTTTTTTCCCAGAGGCTTGACACATCTATGATCAATGTCTGTAAGTTTTGTAAAATGATCAGGAGTTTGCCTGCAACCACCAAATCTCACCCAGGCTTGCTCAATTTGTAAAACATACATTTGTAGCTGAAAAAACGATCTCTGTATTCTCCAGGAGGTATTTATCAGGCCTATCTTGGCACTAGCAGTACGTGGTTTATGGTCAGTTTCAGCTAACAGTGGTGTCCCACAAATAAAACAAATTTTTTTACAGCCATGGCTTAAGGCCAAAGCCTCCTTCATTCTTTCGGCATATTTACATTCAGTATTTGTTAGTGGCTGTGATGCATTAGTCGCTTGTCTCCAGCTTTAGCTGTGTTACTGGAAGAGTATTGTGCCAATACTCTCCTGGGATGCATCTATGGACAAGTTACTTTTGTGCTTATTGTCATAGTATTTCAGGGCTGGGGCCTCTTTAATTAAATCCTTCAGTTTCTCAAGTGCTCTCTTAAGGTTTGCATATGTCGTTCTTTGAATGTTTTTGAGCAGTCATGCTCTGAAGCTGCTGGTTCAGAAACTACATTAGTCATAAATTTCTCTGTGTAAAGCACAGTTCCAAGAAATCGTCGCACTCCTTGTTTCTTTGTTCAAGCAATTACACAGTGATGGCCATAGCATTGTTATGGTCATTGCTAGCTTCCCTTCTCTCCCATCCATGCTCTTTTCATGACACCCTCTTATCACCTGTGTTTGTTTAGCTTTATCCTCACACTGCCAAATCTTTCCAAAGCTGCCCAATGCCTGTGATCACAGGCTTCTGCTGTGTTATCAAAAGCCACGTCTGGGTGCCCTGGGAGCTTTGGTTTGAATTGTTAGTCCTGTTCTTGATCGCCATCTACTCTTTTTTCAGGGATGCAGGCCTGAAATCTAGGGAACCAACAATACTGAAAACAACATGTGCCCTGGCCACCAGTTATCACTAGCGAATATACTGGCCGGCTTCCTTCCTCTCAGCTGCCACCCATCATCTGCAGATACATGCACCAAGGTGGAGATTTCTACGTTTTCCTGTGTGCTTCCCAGAAGCTGCTGATTACCACAGCTCAGCAGTAGCATGCTGATTTGTTAAGTTTTGTTACGCTAATGAAGTGACTGAACACACAGAATGAAGAGCCTATGTCTTGGAATAGGTTTCTGTGGGTCTGCATCTTTAGCTCTGGTGGGTCTTTTACTGGCTCCATCTTCTTCCCAGGGTTTCTTTATCTTGCTCAGCCTCTGAGGCTGTGCTTCGTTCATTGTTCACGTAGAGTCTGACAGAGGGATTCTTCATCCAAAATGAGATTCCAATACCCTGACACTGGCCTCTGCATAACAGTAATCTGTTTAACCAGCTCTTCTGAGAAGGATACTAGAAATGCTAGGATGCTAGAGAAGTTTAGATCAATCACAGAATCATATATACCAGTTGGAAGGGATCTCAAGGATCATCTGGTCCAACCTTTCTTGGCAGAAGTATGGTCTAGACCAGATGGCCCATCACTGTCCAACTGAATCTTAAAAGTGACCAGTGTTGGGGAATCTACTACTTCCCTGCGGAGATCATTTCGGTGGCTGGTTGTTCTTGTTGTGAAAAATTTTCCTTTTGTGTCCAACTGGAATTTCCCCAGGAGTAACTTGTACCCATTAGCCTTCTCTTTTCATTGTGACTCCTTGTAAAAAGGGAGTCTGTATCTTCTTTGTAGCCATCGTTTAAGTGCTGCAACATGGTGATGAGGTGTCCCCTACACCTTCTTTTCTCAAGGCTGAACAAACCCAATTCTCTCAGCCTTTCCTCAAATGGCAGGCTTCCCAGTCCTTTGATTATCTTTGTGGCCTTTCTCTGGACCCTTTCCAGCCTCTCCACGTCTTTTTTGTTATAGCACGGACCAAAACCGAACACTGTGTTCCAGGTGTGGCCTGACAATCACTGAGTGGAGTGGGATAATGACTCCTTTATCTCTGCTGGTGATGCCCTTGTTGATGCAACCCAGCATCCTGTTGGCTTTCTTTGCTCCTGCAGTATACTGTTCACTCATATTGAGCTTGTTGTCCACCAGGACCCCCAGGTCCCTTTCCACAGAGCTGCTTTCCAGCCAGGTAGATCCCAGCCTGTGTTGCACTCCTGGATTATGTTTTCCTGGGTGCAAGTCCTTACACTTGTCCTTGTTTAACTTCATAAGGTTCTCGTTAGCCCACTCTCCCAGCCTATCCACATTTTCCTGCAGAGTGGATCTCCTGAAGTGTCTGCTTCCCCACTCAGTTTGATATCAACAAACTTCATCACCTGATCATCACATAGTAGTGTCTCACTTGTTGATTGTAGTGGTTTCATGAAATTCAAATGAACATATATTTACTTAGGTGCAGACCCAGTCTCTAGTGTCTCTGTTTTTCTTCTCTGAGCACACTAAGTTCTGAACTGAAATGCATTCCCAATATAGTGAAACACAAACAGAATTTGAAAGGCTGTTTTCTCTTAGCTGAAAAAGTGTACTTGATACTGGAAAATGCTTGTTCTATGAGACCAGAACATTGTAGATCTGGGAGGGTGTTTGTTAGCTGATGGCAAAAGAGTCTAACTCTGTATTAATAATAAGCCTTTTAAGGTAATGCCCTAGAAACTTTATCAGATTTAACCTCAATAGCTAAGCTATGCTCTGTAATTACAGGTAGAATACCTTCTGCAAAGAACTTCAGTTTAGTGCCTTCAATTCAGGCGGGCAGTCCAAGCCATCTCAATGTATAGTCCTTGGGGATTCAGATTGGTTATAGAGCGTCATCTGTGCTTGGCATGTTGTTCAGTTATGGTGTGATGTCCAGCAACAATGAAATGATGTGGTTTTCTCAGTGATGATCATTTTAGTATAATTGTCTTTAAACTGAGCTTTTGTTGGTCATCAATTGCCAAATGATTTACGTTTTTTACAGAAAAGTCAATTGTATGCAATTGACCTACTGGATCTCTTCTAAATTATTAACCACCTGAACTCTTTAAACTAACTTTAAAGGTAGAGAAACTCTGGAGACAATTTACTTATTGTATTGCCTTAGCCGGTCAACTGACATTTTGGAAGATTTGTTACTTTACACTCCTCTTTTTCTATTTTCAGGCTAAATCCTCTGGGCCTTAACTTGGGAAAAGCTCTCAGTGATTTCACAGTATGCTTTCCAGCATGAAATCATCACAATTTGGCTTATTTTGCGTAACAATTTTTTGTTCTCCAATATACCCAAAAGAAATAAGATATTAAAAAAAATCAGTTCTCTAAAACGTCTTGGAAAATGTAGGCTATGGATCAGAATTGAGGAATTTTTCCGTAGATTATGCAGCGTCATCTAGTTTCCAGCCCATGAATCAGATTTGGCACTGTGGCAAAGGAGCCAGAGGAGCGCATTATTACCTGTCTTGCCTTCCCAAGAGTGTCAAAATATGCTATGGCAAAGGTCTATGCTAGCAAAGGTCTGCCACAGCAGTAACCCTTTCTGCCCACCCATCTCCTCAGCCTCCTGGGCAGTAAAAGAAAAAGTTGCCAAAGGAGTGACTGAGTGTGTTTGCTGAGCTGTGAAGAGCTACCACCATGTCCCCTTCCTTTCCATGCCACAGCAGCCCTCACCACTGCACATTGCCATCTCCATGACAAGCCAGTAGGACGTGGGCATGCACTCCTTGATCTTCTCATCTGCAAGCCAAATGCAATTTACTTACCAGTCAAGTATCTATATCCCCATGGTCAACAAGACGCTAGGATAATTTTAACTGATCTTCCCGCTGGACTACATAAGTGCCCTGAGGTTGACATCTAACCCTGGCATAAGAAAGGATGAGTTTTGAGGGAGCTGGTTGTGAAACACTGGACAACTAGAATTCATTAATTTCCCTTCTGAACAAAAAAAATCAGCTTTGTTGTGTCTATGTGCCTTCAACTTCTCACCCTAAATAGTGTTCATATTCTTAAGTCTTGTTGCAGAAAATAGTTTATTCAAAGTAAATATAGGAAATTCCTTTTGGGTATTCCAACATGTCTTGGACAAGTGCACTGCTGATGTGGGTTGAGGTATCTGTGCTCAGATCAGTGATGTAGGAACATCCCTTCATTAAAGACTAACCAAATAAGCTTGTTTTGTTTTATTTTTCTGGAAATAAATGAGTAAAGCAACAGCAGAGTTACACTGAAAGCCCAAGCAACTGTTCCTGCTCAAAACAAAGGAACCAGCAACACGTATGTGGACACTGTGGCTTTGCTAGGTATTTTGGTGAAATAAAAGGATTAGAGAGTCTGCTTATCGGCATGAGAGTATCAGAAGAAACAGCTGGAACAGGCTTGCTTCCAATTGGCCTATTATGTTATGGTACCAAAACAAATTTAAGAGGAAGACGACTTTTCTGTGTACTGGAAACCTAGGTTGCAGTCAAACACCATCAGGCTCGAGAGGGTGAGCTTTAGTCCATGATGCTGACCACAACCGCCTTCAGCTGCTCTGACTCCCAACAACGACCAAACGGCTGCCTGTGGAGGGGAGGAAAGGAGAGTCAAGGCAAGCAGTGTTTTGCTGTACATAGGAATGTCACTGCATTGAAATGCATTTTCAGCATCAATATTTGATAGTTTATGTCAACCTTACTATTTTTTAGCAGGACAGTTTCAGCTTTACCACCCCAAATCTTGATTTGAACTGTTATAAATTGGAAGCAGTAGCCTAGAAGTTAATGGAGCTACACAAACATATGATTCCAACAGAAAAAAGATCAGGCTCTTTTAAGCAATATACTTTATGCTAGGGACCTTATTGTGAACTCAGATGGCGAAATACTTGCATGTTGGTCTGTTCAAAAGTTGAAAGATGTTTTTGTAAACCACCTCTGTTGTACATGAGGGCTTTATTACGTACCAACATGTATTTAATTTTTGTTTAAGGGATGGTTTGCATTAGTGTTCCTCAGTGCACATCCAACTTAGATTTAATAAGATACTGCTTGTCCGTTAATAAAATAACAATAATTAAAAACATATTTCTTGCCATTCAAATTCTATGCAATCAATATATTTTCTTTGCCTCTTAAAGAGTGTTTTAAATGATCAACTGGAATTACTTTTATGCAGGAAAACTGTTTTTAATAAATGAATATTAGTGATACATTTGTAAACTTTAATTTTATAGGAGAAAAGGGACTAAACAAACCCCACATAGTGTGATCGTAAGAAACAAGCTACAAGCAGATTAAAATTTCAGATGCTACAATATGAAAAAAAAATTCTTCACAGAGTTAAAGATGGTCCTTTCAAAGTATCTCTATTTTCATCTATTTCAGTGTGTGAGATTAATTATTTCTCTTTCACATAGCCCAGTTAGACTTCTAAAAGAGAGGGGTTTCTCCTCATTTCAAAGGCCTTTTTATTCCCAGCCCACAGATACGAGAAGCTGAAACTGTTGGCTCTACGCTTAGAGCCCTGCTCTGCCTGTGTGTCAGGGACCAACAAAGCCCAGTGTGGGACCTACCCCTCTTTGACCATCCATCCCACATCTCTGATGGAATTCAAGAATAGTCTGTGGGTCACCTTCTCAACCTGCTGCCATTCTCCGTGGCGTCTAACACCCCATCACAGGTTTTAGGCAGGACCAAAAACAGAGCAGAGGATTACAGAGGCAGAGGCATGGATGTGACGTACCTCCTGTTCCTTCTGCCTGAGAGGCTGAGAGGACAGCTGGTGGCACAAAGTTCATAAAACACCTGGCACGAATGTCCAGGACTGCCCTGAAGAACTTTTATTTTTCCAGCTCTTGCTACAGAGACAAGTTGGAAGCTCAACTGCGGATGAAGGACGAGGCTAAGATACATAACTTCTGTAGGTAATTCCAGCTGGGTCCAGCTATGGACTTGCCCTGAAATGTATGAGGTCTAATCACCAGCCCAGTTTATCAAGGGTTAGGGAGACAAAAATAATGGACTGAAATAGTGTATGGCCTCTTCCCTTCCTGCACAATAAAACCCTTTCTCCGTTTCCAGCAGAGTGTACCCATAACTGAAGATCAAGACATCGTCTTGAAGATATTTTGAAACTAATAAGAAATGATGACTATGTCAAGCAAAATACTTGCAAGAAGGTTTTGTTATGGGGGGAATCAAAGGACAGATGAAAGAGGCTTTTATTTGTAAACTACTTTTATTCTTTAACCCACTGGGGGCTGTCATAATATAAAAGACAACCCTTTCTTTGACCTTTCTGTGCAGCTTTATAAAAAAAATAAGCATGAGACAAGTTTATAAAAGCATTACTTGAATTCTAGAAACAAAAAAGTCATTGTACTCAGCACCATAAAGCTACAAACACAATTAACATCGTGCAAAATGTAAAAATAACGTGATGATTAGTTTATCTTTAAACTATTAAGAGGTTCGCTATATTGTAATCTGCTCACAGAAGGAGTATAAAATATGTAAAATATTTTGTCTTTTGCCCAACCTACAATTTAATGCAAGCTAGTTTCTTTTTCAGTGTCAAGTATCCGAACTTTTTCTGGCTCTCCAAAAATACCCAAATTCATACTTTCACTGCTCAAATATGACCCTGTCTCACTCATGAGACATGCCTTTTTTTATTGTTGCTCTAAACCACATGCTTTGCATTTTCATTAATACCTACAGTAGCATCACCGGTATAATTAAAATATAATTAAAAAAATAATTGCAGTCTGTTAACCTTTCTTTGACTCTGAAGTGGCTCTGAACTGAAAGCACCTTTCTTCTAATGTATGTCTGACACACAGATTTAAATTAATCTCTTTCTAGGCACCAGTGGCTACATTCACAGAGACTGACGCTTTAATTGTCTCTATCCAGAATTTTGATCCTTCAGCCTCCTGTTCAGCTGTTGCCTAACTTAAGAAGAAGCCAAATTTCCTGTGTGCTTTTATTTTCCCCAGTAAACTCTCCAGGTGCTTACATGTTTGCCACACACTGGGTATATGTGCAGTCGGTCCTGCAGGGTAGCTCACAAGGTGTCCCGCTCTTGCCCTGCCTACCAGACATCCTCCTTGCCTTTGTGAGTGTCTTTGAAACTTGCCTACTAAACTGCCTCTTGCACAGAATAACCAGGCCATGCTGCTCATGCAGTGAACAGAAAATGCAGCTGAGAGCAGAAGAGAGAAATCAGGATCCATATTCCTACTTCATACAGGCAATATGGGATTTCAACGAAGTTCCCCAGAGCAGGAGCACTAAGCCATCAGGAAAGCCAGCAGCAGGAGTGGGACTCCAGGCAAGACTTTTCTTGTGTTTGTTTGCTGAAAAGGACCAGTCTGCTCTGGTGTCCAGCCACAGATCCCGACTCTGAATCTAAATTGAAGGGGCTGGGCATCAATTGCTTTTGAGGCATTGGTGTCAAACTCTGTTCCTCACCTTGCTATTTCCTGCTTAGCTTAGGAGAGCTCTGACCTCTGAGGCTGCCCCCTTATGCATTCCTTTATATGGGGGCCAGGCTTCTAATTGAAGGCTGCGAAGTGGCTTGGGAATAAACCTGCAGAGGCCAGGCTCCCTTTGTAGGTATAGCACTACATCTTGCTTGGCCTATCATAATAATTTTTCTCTATTTTCTTAACTTCTGCTCATCTGCCGGAAATCCCTGGTCATGATGATGAACCAGGCTATATTCTGGTTAAAGTTGGGAGCCTGTACCTCAGCAGCCAAATCTCTGCTCCTGACTGATTGAAGTTAGATGTTCAGGCCTGGAGGAACAATTGATAAGATCAGGCATTTATGCTTTAGTCTCCTAAACAGCTTTTATGTAAATAATGGCTTGAGTTCAATGGGGTTCAATTAAGACTAGCAAGTCTTATTTTGCTCATTTTTTGTAAGTCAAAGAACTGAGGTCATCTGTTCCATTTTAGCATCTCTGGGCATCTTTGCCATTTTAGAGATTAGAAGTGGAAATGCTGAACTGCCTCATGGTAGACAACTGCCTTCTTCAATTTCTTCCAGACAGCTGCCAAAACACATTCATGAAAACTTGCTCTCCTGAGATTTCTAGCCTGATTTGCAAATCTGTACATCCTGATGAAGTCTGAAGAAATTTGTACTTTGCCTGCTTCTCTGAGCTGGACAAAGCTACCTGAGATCCACATAGTGTGTCTCCAGGCTATAAGCCAGGGTCAGCATCATGCTCAATTCATCTTGCTGAACCAAACTTAAATTGCATTTAGAGTATGTCTTGAGATATGTTTGTTAGCAATGACAAACACAATCGAACAATTTTCTGCTGACAGAAGATCTGAATTAGTGAGGGATTACATGACAGGCATGGCTTCCTTGGTGTTTCTGGGTTTAATTCTGACCAGAAGAGGTGCATGAAGAAATAGGGTTAAATTAAAGAAAGAGATAATAAACTTAGTCACCATAGGATTCTGGAATCACCTTCTTCCAGAGACATATGTTTCTTCTTAAGCTTGAACTCTCCTTAATACCAGTGCTTCAGATCTGAAGACGATTTGTGCTGATATCAACAGGAGATTCTGTTATCATCCCAATGAATGTATCATGACTGAAATTTAACCTGACTTCTGCTCAACTGTGGTGATTATGTGTTAGGTTGCATAAACTCAGAATTAAAGCCTTTCTGCTTCAAGATAAAGTTCAGACAAAATTTCCATTGAAATCAATGCTATTTACCTGAACAAGAACTATAGGACTGGGCCAGCATAACATACAGATCTAAGATAAAATTTCATTTAAGTGAAACAGAGAAACATAGTCAATGTCAAATATGACATAAAATTGTATCAATATTCTGTGTTGATTTCCATCTTACATTTCATAGCAGTCAAAGTGAACTAGTTCTACCATCTCTCTAGCACTCTGAGTCTCACTCAGCCACCAGAGACAAAAATGCTATCTATCAGCCTTCACAAGGACAGGCGTGGCAAGGGAAAACTCAGGTTGCTAATGGGACTCAGCCAGAATTATTTCTTGCAGGTCTGATCGAACATATAATTTTTTCATTAATAGAATGTTGGTGCCTTTATTCTATTTTGAATACACCTTTCATGCTTTCTTGCAACAAACAATTTTGCTCATTTTATGTTGGAAAAGAAGAAGCTGTAGATTTTTTACAGTGAATAGCTCGAGTATGAGTTAAGCAGTTGCAATGTGTAATAAGGGTAAAATCTCCCACTCACTTCTAATTCCAAAGAGAATGAATGATCCTGTAAAGGGGCTGGCAGATCAAAATCTGTGATTTTTTTCTCAGCTATATCTGATGGCTTGATAGAAATCATCATCTCTTCCTACAGATTTTGCCTGACAATAATATATAGCAGGTACTGGATGGGTCTCATGATGTTCTGCAAGAGAGGGTGGTGGTTTCCCTACTGACTTTGATCAGCAGACCCTTCTCAGTGGAATCCAGTGAAAGGGCAAGAACAATGGGTATTGGATTGTGAACTGGCTGGAGGAAAGAAGACAGAGAGTTGTGGTCAATGGGACAGAGTCTAGTTGGAGGCCTGTATCTAGTGGAGTCCCTCAGGGGTCGGTACTGAGACCAGTACTATTCAATATATTCATCAATGATTTGGATGAAGGATTAAAGTGCACTGTCATCAAGTTTGCTGATGACACAAAACTGGGGGGAGTGTCTGGCACACCAGAAGGCTATGCTGCCATTCAGAGAGACCTAGACAGGCTGGAGAGTTGGGAGGGGAGAAATTGAATGAAATATAACAAGGGCAAGTGTAGAGTCTTGCATCTGGGGAAGAACAACCCCATGTGCCAGTATAAGCTGGGGACTGACCTGTTGGAGAGCAGCGTAGGGGAAAGGGACCTGGGGGTCCTGGTGGACAGCAGGATGACCATGAGCCAGCAATGTGCCCTTGTGGCCAAGAAGGTCAATGGCATCCTGGGGTATATTAGAAGGGGTGTGGTTACTAGGTTGAGAGAGGCTCTCTTCCCCCGCTACTCTGCCCTGGTGAGGCCACATCTGGACTATTGTGTCCAGTTCTGGGCCCCCCAGTTCAAGAAGGACAGGGAACTGCTTGAGAGAGTCCAGCGCAGAGCCACAAAGATGATGGAGTGGAACATCTCCCTTCTGAGGAAAGGCTGAGGGAGCTGGGTCTCTTTAGCTTGGAGGAGACTGAGGGGTGACCTCATTAATGTTTATAAATATGTAAAGGGTGAGTGTCATGAGGATGGAGCTAGGCTCTTCTCAGTGACAACCAATGATAAGACAAGGGGCAATGGATGCAAGCTGGAACATAGGAGGTTCCGTATATAACTATGAGCAAGAACTTCTTCACAGTGAGGGTGACAGAGCACTGGAACGGGCTGCCCAGAGAGGTTGTGGAGTTTCCTTCTCTGGAGACATTCAAAACCCGCCTGGATGCATTCCTGTGTGACCTGATCTAGGTATTCCTGCTCCGGCAGGGAGATTGGACTAGATGATCTTTTGAGGTCCCTTCCAATCCCTAACATTCTGTGATTCTGTGATTCTGTGAACGGGTACCAACAGAAATACAGAAAATTCCATTTCCGTGTAAGAAAATATAACTTTTTTTTTTAACTGTGAAAGTGGCAAAACACTGGAACAGGTTGTCCAGAGAGGTTGTGGAGTTTCAACCTTTAGAGAAGATCAACCCAATTGGACATGTCCATGAGCAACCTGCTTTAATTGACCCTCCTTTGAGCAGTAGGACTGGATGAGATGATCTCCAGAGGTCCTTACCAACCTCAGTGATTCTGTGGTTCATAATCTGTCCCAGGCAATTACCTAACTGAACAAATTCTTCTTATTAATGGTTGTGCATGGGAAGCTATTTGTTTTCACTTCTGCTTCCAGGGAAACGGCATGTCTGGGAGAGAGACATTTCATACAACCACTAAGTCTACGTCCAATCTCACGATAATTAGAACTCAGCACTGACTCTTTAGCAATTAGGAGTATTTTAATCTGTTGACTTTGCTTAAGTGAAAACAAACATGGATGGATGATTTCAGTCTAGTTCTTTACTTTGAGGTGTACACAGAGAACTCAGTCTGTGGTTAATCTTGCAAATCTTGCACATCTATAGAAACGTACACTGTCCCCTCAGCCACTCTACCTCATGGCTTCCTGGCATAAATAACTAGGTTTCTCAATTGTTTCCAAACAAATTTTCTTCCTGTTTAGATACAAGGCTTATATCCGCCAAGCAGCTGGAGACTGCATTAATTTTTGATGGTGGACACAAATAGTTCTCGCTATCTTGGGAAGGAACCAAACAGAAACCAACACAGTGTTATGGGTCCTAGTGCTACGAGTCCTACTTGATTTTCCTGTGTTACAAGGCTCGGGCAGAAGGAGGGAAAGAAGGAACTGACTCTCACCATGTAGCCCAGCGGCACAGTCTCACTGTGACCCTATGCATCACCTCTCATGCTTCCCCAGCTACAGAGACAATGGCAGTTGCAGATGGGTTAGATCATCTCCAGTTAAACTCTCAATTAAATCCAGTAAAAATGGTGAGTCAGAGCCTCTCCATTCACAAGAGAAATTGACTGACCTTGAACAAAGAACTAATCTGAACCACTGTTTTTCAAACTGAACCTGAAGTGAAAACTACTTCAGCAGAAACCACAACCTAATTTGTGTATTGGCACCATTTCAAAGAGTCTCTATCTTGGCTTGAAAACTTCAGGCTACACTTGCACAGTGCAAAGCAGAGCTGCATGGAGAGGCTTCTAGCCCTGAGGACCAGCCAGGCTCAACAGTGAGGGCAGAAAGACTGCAAGATCCGGGAGAAACCAGGCTCCTGAGCCTTAGTCCAGTGTCACATCAATGCACTGCAGCACCTGAGGGAGCACCCTGTCCTGGTACTGAGACATATAAAAGAGCATGGAGCTCTCCTGGGAATGTCTGATAGGCTCTGCACTGAACCAGGTAAACCTGTCCTCAAAGAGGTGCTTCAGTGTCAATCACCTTTACTATCAAAAAAAGTTTATTTTTCATCTTTTGCAACCATGATGAAATTCCCACCCTGAAATCATGTTCTGCCGCCTTCTCCTTCAATAAAGAATCATATGCCATCAGCAGACTTTTTCCTTTTGATTTGGTTTCAGATAGAGCAGATACATTAAGTGTATCAAGTTTCCCACCATCAGGCATGTTTTATGGAACATTCGTTCACTGAGTCATGCAGCTCTTTTGAACTATTCTACATTTTTCAATATCGGTTTTAAGTGGGAACACCGGATTTGGACATTGCATTTGTTAATGTCAAGTTACAACAACCGGGCTAGTCTGAGTGGCTTAAAGATAAAATATCTGCTTTTTCCCTATGTTTGTGTTCAGCCTAATCAAACTAATGACTCTGGCTGAAAGAATGACTGTTACTGCTATTTAATTCACTTATTTTTATTTACCAAAGAACTTGTCCAACTTCTAGTCACCTGTATAACTAAGACTTGAGAAACATAAATGTTCTGGCTTCATTTGTTCTAGCTGAAAAAAGCTCATTCTCCATTGAGGAAAAAAGGTAAATGGATGTTTTAGTTTGCTTTGCAAATCCAGAAATCTTAATTGGAGAGGTGAGGTCAGGGACATGGTGACTTTACCTTTCAGTGCTGCTTGAAGAATTCTCTTTTCAAGTGGAAGGAATCACTGCTGTCAGAGCTTGCTTTCATCAGAAACACCATAGCATCACAAAAGAGAAAGTGAATGGTCCATTATAATCAATGGAACTGTTGGGCAGCAAAGAGTCACCTGAATTTCCCATGTCACTAGAGGAAGACAAATTAATGCAGTTATTTGAGTCACTGAGACCTGGAAGGAGACTTATACAGTGACATTTGACTTCAGTTTTCTGTTGCTATAGTGTCTCATGGCACTTCAGTCTCACACAAACATACCACTCCTGGGGACACAGAACAGATCAGCTCTGTTGCTTAGTGTCTAAGAAAGCCAATATTCTGCCTTGTAAGTGGTTTCTATTTGCTTCTTGAAAAAAAAAAAAAAAAACATTAAAACCTCTCCTTTTTTTTTTTTTTTTTAAATTTCCTGACAGTGCAACATGTCTGTTTCCCCCTATTTTCCATTGTTTGGGTTTTTAAAAGAAGTTGGTGGTAGAGGAATACCGAATAGGGAGCAAGTTTTGTATGTGTGTTACCTATTATACAGTCCCAAGCTAGCAACAGTGATACTTCCATTCATCGGATACATCTTGTTGAAGTCAGTTGCAGAGTGGGGAATGAGTTTTGTCTCTTTGCAGGGCTGTACACCTGCTTCTGATCAGTGTATTAGTTACATTTCTCCTCCTGTCTGTCTTTCTGACATCCTCCTCCTTGTAGCTATTGGAATCTTTTCAAGAAAAAACTGTTAGAGATGTAGGAGCAGGCTGTCCCCATGTGTCATAAGACAAACTGGTGGGGAAAGTGACCAGCATGGTTGAACAGGGAGCTCCTGCTGGGACTTAGGAGAAAGAGGAGAGTCTACCACCTTTGGAAGAAGGGGCAGGCTACTCAGGAAGAGTATAAGGATTTAGTTAGGTTGTGTAGGAAGAACATTAGGGAGGCAAAAGCTCAGCTAGAACTCAGCCTGGCCACTGCTGCAAGAGATAATGGGTTTTTACAAATATATTAACAATAAAAAAAAGAATGAGGGAGAATCTCCATCCTTTATTGGATGCGAGGGGGAACATTGTTACCAAGGATGAGGAAAAGGCTGAGGTACTTAATGCCTTCTCTGCCTCAGTCTTTAACCAGTCAGACCAGTTATCCTCATGGTATTCAGTCCCCTGAGCTGGAAGATTGGGATGGAGATCAGAATAAACCCCTCGTAATCCAGGAAATAGTAGTAAAGGACCTGCTGAGTCAATTAGACACCCATTAGTCTATGGGGCTGGATGAGATCCACCCGAGAGTGTTGAGGGAGCTGGCGGAGGAACTTGCCAAGTCGCTCTCCATCATCTCTCAGCAGTCCTGGTTATCGGGGGAGGTCCCAGATGACTGGAGACTTGACAATGTGACGCCCATCTACAAGAAGGGCAGGGAGGAGGATCTGGGGAACTACAGGCCTGTCAGCCTGACCTCGGTACTGGGGAAAATTATGGAACGGTTCATCTTGGGGGAGATCATGCGGCAAGTGTAGGACAACAGTGGGATCAGGTCCACCCAGCATGGGTTCACAAAGGGCAAGTCCTCTTTAACCAACCCGATCTCCTTCTATGATCAGGTGACCCACCTAGTGGATGAGGGAAAGGCGGTGGATGTTGTCTCCCTGGACTTCAGTAAGGCATTTGACACTGTTTCCCACAGCATTCTGCTGCAGAAGCTGGCGGCTCATAGTCTAGACAGGTGGCCTCTTCGCTGGGTTAAAAACTGGCTGGATGGCCGAGACCAGAGAGTTGTGGTGAATGGAGTTAAATCCAGATGGAGACCGGTCACAAGCCGTGTCCCTCAGGGCTCGATCTTGGGGCCGGTCTTGTTTAATGTCTTTATTGATGACCTGGATGAGGGGATCAAATGCACCCTCAGTAAATTTGCAGGTGACACGAAGTTGAGTGGGAGTGTTGATCTGCTTGAGGGTAGGGACGCTCTGCAGCAGGATTTGGACAGGCTGGAGAGATGGGCTGAGGCTAATTGTATGAGGTTTGACAAGGGTAAGTGCTGGGTCATGCACTTCGGTCACAACAACCCCATGCAGTGCTACAGGCTTGGGGAAGAGTGGCTGGAAAGCTGCCTGGCAGAAAAGGACCTGGGCGTGTTGGTTGACAGCCAGCTGAATATGAACCAGCAGTGTGCCCAGGTGGCCAAGAAGGCCAATGGCATCCTGGCCTGTATCAGAAACGGTGTGACCAGCAGGAGTAGGGAGGCGATTGTGCCCCTGTATTCGGCACTTGTGAGACCATACCTCGAGTAATGCATCCAGTCCTGGGCACCACAGTATGGGAAGGACATTGAGGTGCTGGAGTGAGTCCAGAGAAGGGCAACGAGGCTGGTGAGAGGTCTGGAAAACAAGCTTTATGAAGACCGGCTGAGGGAAACGGGGTTGTTTAGTCTGGAGGAGACTGAGAGGAGACCTCATTGCCCTCTACAACTACCTAAAAGGAGGTTGTAGTGAGGCTGGTGTTGGTCTCTTCACCCAAATTGCTAATGACAGGATGAGAGGAAATGGCCTCAAGTTGTGTCAGGGGAAGTTTAGATTGGATATTAGGAAGAAGTTCTTTACTGAGAGGATGGTTAGGCACTGGAATAGGCTGCCCAGGGAGGTGGTGGAGTCACCGTCCCTGGGGGTGTTCAAAAAACGGGTTGATGAGGCTCTTGAGGCCATGGTCTAATGGTCTAATGGTTAGGAATATGATGGGATAAAGGTTGGACTTCATGACCCTGGAGGTCCCTTCCAACCATAATGACTCTATGATTCTCTGATTCCATGGTTTCTCTACCTCTGAGAGGTTAAAAGTAGCAAAATCTGTATGATTACCTAGTCTATCACCCTGTCATTCTAAATTGCTGCCTCCAGAATATCTTCTCATGTTTTGTCTGTCTGGGGTCTCTCTTACAACTGGAGGCTAGAGATGATCATGAGGCCCCAGAGAGCAACTTTTTCCCTTTTCATCTACTTCAGAAAATTAATCTGTTCTGAACCAAAAGATGAGTGTGTATAAATATACGTATATACACGTATATATGCATCTATCTATCTATATATAATGACATTTCAGGTTTCTTGCATTTATTTGCAAGAAGAAAAAGAGCCAAAGGCAGGGTAGTTCTCACACACAGAATTAATAAAAAGTATGCCTGACAGAAGTTCACAAAAACATCTGTTATTTCATTTTGAGAAATGCCAACTCTGCAGTATGAATGGCATCCTGGCCTGCTTCCAGCCTGGATAACTGCATTCTTCCTACCTGTGTATGTTCCTGCCATTTCAACTGGATGCAGCATTTCTTCCACCCTCCTTTGCCAAATTATTCTGTGCTACTGCTGCGTATCCTTAAATGGCTGCCATGTTTCAATCCAGAGACGGATTCCTATCAGCTCACTAGCAGTACCTGAAGCTTTGACAGCTCAAGGGGGGACTCAGCCTGCCGGAATTCTTGCAGGTATAAAGGATGTCATAGTCAAATCTTTGCTTTGAGGCTCTGAAGCTGAAAAATTTAGAAGACTTGATGATTTGGCCAGCTACGGTCAGCCATTCAGCTCAGGTGGAAATTTCATTTTCAGAGCTCTTTGAGAAACAATAGCCATGCTAATATGCAGTAAGTATTGACATAAGCACAGTGCCAGGCATACCCAGCTGCACTGCCTCCAGAGCAGGGCTGGATGGGGCCTCACTGGCTTTGCACATGGGCAGCAGCACCCCATGGATCCTTGCCAGGCCATGGGCAGACTTGTCTACTGCAGGGTTTTCCATCAGGTGTCTTCCAGCAGGAGCAGGGTGAAACTGAAACACCCTCTGCAAACTCCCTCTGCAAGGAGGGTTTTTCCAGGTTCATTCTGGGCAAAAGTTGACATGTAGACATAAGTGGGTTTTGTTGCAGCTGTTGAAAAGATTGAGACTTGAAAAGCAAATGAGCAAATAAAAGCATAAAAGGTCTCAAACCTTCCTCATACCTCTCTACTGTTCAGGTTCCTGGCTTCTGGTGGGCTGGTTCTGGAGCCTCTTGGCACTCAGTACTCTGCATAGCGCACAGGCATTATGCATTCCTCCCACAGAAACATGCAGGTGTCCAGGTCTCTGGCTGCAGAGAGTGCCGAAGCCTGATGCTACAAGCTGACTGTGACAGATATAACACCTGTGTCTGGTGTGACCAGGTGAATGATCTGCTCAGCCTGATGGCTGAGCTAAAGGAGGAGGTGGAAAGGCTGAGGACGATAAGGGAGTGTGAGAAGGAGATAGACTGGTGGAGTCAGGCCCTACCATCCTTAAGGACAGGGCAGTGGGTGGAGGCTCCACTAGAAAGAGAGGATCCCCTCCTCCCTTGCCATCAGGTGAAAGGAGAGGGCCTATGAGACGAGAGGGAATGGAATCAGATCCCTGCTCGGTGAGGCAGGCAAATCGCCTCCTGACCTCCCTCCCCTTCCCAGCTACCCTTACAGAACAGGTACCGTGCTCTCGAAATTGAGGGACCAACAAATGAAAATAGAGATGAAGGTCCATCAGAGTAGTCACCCAAGGCAAAACAGTCCCCCCACACATTAGGACAAGCTCCAACAAGAAGAAGGGTAATAGTAGTTGGCGACTCCTTTCTGAGGAGAACAGAGGTGCCCATATGCCGGCTGGATCCACTCCATAGGAAAGTCTGCTGCCTCCCTGGAGCCAGGGTCAGGGATGTTACTGTGAAACTCCTTGGTCTGGTACAGCCATCAGACTACTACCCACTGTTGGTTATCCAGATTGGTAGTGATGATGTGTCAGAGAGGAGTCTGAAGACAAATAAAAAAGACTTCAGGGCCCTGGGGAGATCACGTGAGGGATGGGGAGCCCAAGTGGTGTTGTCCTCGATCCCTCCAGTGGCAGGGAAGAATACTGATAAAGGAAGGAAGATCCACTTGATAAACATGTGGCTGAGAGACTGGTGCCACAGACAGAATTTGGGGTTTATCGAATAATGGGGAGATTTATGCTGCGTGGAGTCTGCAGGCGGCAGATGGAGTTCATCTGTCTCAAAGGGGGAAAAGAATCTTGGTGTACGAGCTGGCTGGCCTCATTGAAAGGGCTTTAAACTAGGTTCAAAGGGAGAGGGGGTACAACTGGGCCTGCTAGAGTTGAGCCTAAGGGTGGCAGGCCACGGTTGGACATGAAGTCATTAGCCCGGCTCAAGTGCATCTACTCTAATCCACACAGCATGGGCAACAAACAGAAGGAGCTGGAAGCCATCGTGCAGCACGACAGCTACGATGTACTTGCCACCACCAAAACGTGGTGGGACGACTGTTATGAGTGGAGTGCTACAATGGGTGGCTATAAGCTCTATAAGCAGAATAGGCAAGGTAGAAAGGGCAGTGGGGTGGCGCTCTATATTAGAGAGTGTTTTGACTGCATGGAGGTCAATAAGTGCGATGGACCAGTTGAATGTTTATGGGTGAAGTTGAGGAAGGCCAACGAGGCGGATATCCTGTTGGGAGTCTACTACAGACCACCCAACCAGGATGAAGAGGCTGATGAACTGTTCTATAGACAACTGGCAGGAGCTGTAAAATCACAAGCCCTTGTTCTTGTGGGGGACTTCAACTTACCAGACATCTGCTGGAAATATAGCACAGCAGAGAGAAAACAGTCCAAGAAGCTCCTGGAGTGCATGGAAGATAACTTCCTGACTCAGCTGGTAAGCGGGCCCACCAGGGAAGGTGCCTTCTTAGACCTGTTGTTCACAAACAGAGAAGGACTCCAGGTGATGTGGTTGTCGGAGGCCGTCTTGGGCTGAGCAACCATGAAATGATACAGCTCTCGATCCTTAGCCCAGTTAGGAGGGGGGGCAGCAAAACCATCACCATGGACTTCCAAAGGGCAGACTTCAACCTGTTTAGAACACTGGTTGAGAAAGTCCCTTGGGGAACAGTCCTAGAGGGCAAAGGGGTTCAGGAAGGATGGACATTTTTCAAGAAGAAACTCTTACAGACACAGGAGAGGGCTGTCCCCATGTGTCATAAGACAAACTGGTGGGGAAAACGGCCAGCGTGACTGAACAGGGAGCTTCTGCTGGGGCTTAGGAGAAAGAAGAGAGTCTACCATCTTTGGAAGAAGGGGCAGGCTACTCAGGAAGAGTATAGGGATTTAGTTAGGTTGTGTAGGAAGAACATTAGGGAGGCAAAAGCTCAGCTAGAACTCAGCCTGGCCACTGCTGCAAGAGATAATGAGTTTTTACAAATATATTAACAATAAAAAAAGAATGAGGGAGAATCTCCATCCTTTATTGGATGCAAGGGGGAACATTGTTACCAAGGATGAGGAAAAGGCTGAGGTACTTAATGCCTTCTCTACCTCAGTCTTTAACAGTCAGACCAGTTATCCTCATGGGATTCAGTCCCCTGAGCTGGAAGATTGGGATGGAGATCAGAATAAACCCCTCGTAATCCAGGAAATAGTAGTGAAGGACCTGCTGAGTCAATTAGACACCCATTAGTCTATGCGGCCGGATGAGATCCACCTGAGAGTGCTGAGGGAGCTGGCGGAGGAACTTGCCAAGCCGCTCTCCATCATTTCTCAGCAGTCCTGGTTATCGGGGGAGGTCCTGAATGACTGGAGACTTGCCAGTATGACGCCCATCTACAGGAAGGGCAGGGAGGAGGATCTGGGGAACTACAGGCCTGTCAGCCTGCCCTCGGTACTGGGGAAGATTATGGAACGGTTCATCTTGGGGAGATCACGTGGCAAGTGTAGGACAACAGTGGGATCAGGTCCACCCAGCATGGGTTCACGAAGCGCAAGTCCTCTTTAACCAACCTAATCTCCTTCTATGATCAGGTGACCCACCTAGTGGATGAGGGAAAAGCGGTGGATGTTGTCTACCTGGACTTCAGTAAGGCATTTGACACTGTCTACCACAGCATTCTGCTGCAGAAGCTGGCAGCACATGGTCTAGACAGATGGACTCTTCTCTGGGTTAAAATGTGGCTGGATGGCCGAGCCCAGAGAGTTGTGGTGAATGGAGTTAAATCCAGTTGGAGACCGGTCACAAGCGGTGTCCCTCAGGGCTCAGTTTTGGGGCCAGTCTTGCTTAATGTTTTTATCAATGACCTGGATGAGGGAATTGAATGCACCCTCGGTAAATTTGCAGATGACACGAAGTTGAGTGGGAGTGTTGATCTGCTTGAGGGTAGGGAGGCTCTGCAGCGGGATTTGGACAGGCTGGAGAGATGGGCTGAGGCTAATTGTATGAGGTTTGACAAGGGTAAGTGCTGGGTCATGCACTTCGGTCACAACCACCCCATGCAATGCTACAGGCTTGGGGAAGAGTGGCTGGAAAGCTTCCTGGCGGAAAAGGACCTGGGCGTGTTGGTTGACAGCCGACTGAACATGAGCCAGCAGTGTGCCCAGGTGGCCAAGAAGGCCAATGGCATCCTGGCCTGTATCAGAAACAGTGTGACCAGCAGGAGTAGGGAGGTGATTGTGCCCCTGTACTCGGCACTTGTGAGACCATACCTTGAGTACTGCATCCAGTCCTGGGCACCACAGTATGGGAAGGACATTGAGGTGCTGGAGCGAGTCCAGAGAAGGGCAACGAGGCTGGTGAGAGGTCTGGAAAACATGCTTTATGAAGACTGGCTGAGGGAACTGGGGTTGTTTAGCCTGGAGAAGAGGAGACTGAGAGGAGTCCTCATTGCCCTCTACAACTACCTGAAAGCAGTTGTAGTGAGGCTGGTGTTGATCTCTTCTCCCAAATTACTAATAGTACGTCTGATAAGATGAGAGGAAATGGCCTCAAGTTGTGTCAGGGGAAGTTTAGATTGGATATTAGGATGAAATTCTTTACTGACAGGGTGGTTAGGCACTGAAACAGGCTGCCCAGGGAGGCGCTGGAGTCGCCGTCCCTGGAGGTGTTCGAAATCGAGTGGATGAAGCACTTGAGGCGCTGGTCTAATGGTTTAGTGGTTAGGGAGATGATGGGATAAAAGTTGGACTTGGTGATCCTAGAGGTCCTTTCCAACCATGGTGATTCTATGATTCTAGCATCCAAAATGTCACCAATACTCTTCCCCAGTAATGGTTTTGAGCTACAAAGTGTTGGAAACAAAGAAAATTCTTTTGTAAGAAACACTTCAAATATTTCTCAGCCTTAACCTTTGTTGGTGGCTTTAATTTGTGTACAGTTAATGATATAAAAAATGGATTTGGTAGCATTTCACTAATTTTGGCTGAAAGTTTCCATTTTATGGAAATTCTTGGGGAAAAATATTCACTGTTAGCTTAAAAAGTGAGTGTAGGATGGAACATTTCTCACAAAAAATATTTTTAAAATCACCCAAAGGTCTCTTTTCAAAAGGAGACTTTACCTTGTAATTCCATACGCTCAAATGCTGCAGCTCAGCCATGATTCCCACATATGTGAAGATTTCTGATCTGATGGCTCCAAACAAGAGACATGGAAATTTCAGGAGTCCTGTTGACCCCAGCTTTCAATAGCTCCCATAGCAAGGTTATTTCAGAGCTGCAGACTCTGGAAGCTCTGAAATTTCCTTTGCCTGCTGCACAGAGGCTTAGGCTCACTAGCATATTTAAAGCAGTGGTCACATGGCGGATGGTAGCACAGAGCTCCAGGCTGGACAGTTAATAACCCCAATGCTGCTGCAGGCAGGCTGCTTCAAATATCAGAGCCATTGTCTTTCCAGCTATCTTATTTATCACTGCTTTTTAAATGACCACAATGGTGGAGCTGCTCTGCAGTACACACCCTGCACAGACAAGTTTCATCAGGTGAAACCTGAAACCTGCTCAGTGCTGATTTGGAGCTGCCTTTTCTCACAAAAATCTACTCTATCAAAAATTCTATTGAGTTTTCTTTGACTTTCCCTTTTCAGAGGGCTAAGTGACAGTGTGCACTGCCAGAGCAAGGTCAATCAGCTCCTCTTAAAGCCCTAGGTAATTCCATTGAAGTCCCTGAGCTTGCCTCTCTGCTTCCACCAGAAGCATCAGAACAGAGATGAGCTCTTTCAAAGTCTTTTCAGTCGTTTTAAGACCAGGAAGTAGAAAAAGGACAAATGCATTCTTATGGCTTACAAAAATGCATAAATTGGAAATACCAGTGTTTGAAGTGAGACTGCTAATCAGAAATGTTATTTTCCCTGTGAAGCAGGGATATTTTTGAGAAGTGACTGTGTTTATTCCAAAGTTTTATTCCATCTGAAAGAAAAAACAACATCTTGTTATGTCTCAGAATGTGACATATTTCTATTCCACTGTTATACTCTTCTACAATTGTGATACCTCTTTTTTTTTGTTTAAAAGGGTAATCTAGTGGTCTTTCCTTCTTTAATAGGTTATTAGAATGGCGTAAAAGATGATGGAGATTACCTATGTAGATTCCTTTTAGATTCCCAGCTTCAAATCTAGAAACATGAATGATGACAAAATGTCTCCTAATCAGTCACTAAGCAAGGTTTGTTAATAGACAAACTGTGGGAAAGGTAAACTTCAGAAAAGTTAAGTACCTGAGAAATGAGGGCAGCTAACAAATAGAAAAAAAAAATCCTATTTCACAATGAAGTGATAAGTTAGCCACTCAAATGACACAAAATTGATTTTTTTTCCCCACTGGAATTGCATACTGTTTTATATGACATGCCTAATAAGGGCCTGAAAGTGTATTTCATTTTGGTTTTAATGTTTTTTTCATGTGGATGGTTTGTATTCCATAGTTTTCTACCTGAGTTATCAAGTGTGTGACCTAAATATTAACAATGATGCTCTTTTTGCAGAGCTTTGTGAGTTACTGGACATTTCTTGTGTATACACATACACCTGTACATAGTGTTTTCCAGAAATGACGGATATCATGTTTGAAGCTATTGAGTGACTTGGGTTGTCTTTACACAGGCAGGGAAGCACAGGCATGATGTCTTCTGCCTCTACTCTGCATTCTGCATTGGTCTGAGAAGATCCTCATAGCTGTGCTCGTGTTGTGGCAGCAGAGATTTATCAGAGCTGGTACACAGACAGGCTGCTGATACCTATTTTGGCATCTCTGCTCAGCACTGCAGCGGCTCAGCACTGCAGATTCTGAATTCCCAAGACCTGTCAAAAATGAAATTTAGATTCATAGCAAGTTAAATCTTGAAGACATTTTTCCCTTTAAACATCTCTCCAGACCTTTGTTTTCAATTTTCCCATTATAGTGTGCCCTCACTGACTTTCCACCTCTATAGTGTTTACACAGTAAAAAGAAAGTGTGGGTTTCTCATAAGAAAATTTTTCAGACAAACTCCTTTCTGGCTTTCTTCATTCATCATAAATATAAGAAAGACAATAAAACTTCTATCTGCTCAGTAAAGATATGTTCTGGACAAACTAGGTGCTTTGGACACAGAGGAGGGGCAGATGCAACGGGACAGAAGTACTTCTTTTGTTTCTGCTTTTGACATTCCGTTTACCAACACACACTTCCTCCTCAAAATCTTTTGTAATTTGAGTAAGGAAAAAGGAGAGTCAATGTGAATGTGCTTGAAATAAAAGCTTCTTATTGAACACCTGAAGTAAGTGCAAAGGTACACAAAGTTTGTTTAGCCTGCAGCAGAGAGGGAACATTTGGAAATAACCTTTCAAGACAGCAAATACAGTTTGGTTTACATTTTGCCTCCCTCCCTGTGTGCAAATGTGGACATTATAATGACTGTTTTGCTTTGCTGTTATCAATGACAACATGGTCAGCTGGGCACTATCCTTTCCAGAACCAGCCATTATTTTAAGAAGGTGGCTGTTTACTCCGGCTTTTATGCACACTGGCATATTGCAGTGACCTCTGAAACATGCCTGCTCACCCACATGATGCTGCACCCCAAAAATCCCTGTGCCTGGAGGACCAGTGCTGCAGGAGTAGAAACTATAACATGAAATAGTTAAGGTTAAGCATGAGGTAAGCTTAAACACCTTGAACAGCTTGAATCTAGCCATACAGCTAAAAGCAGGTCCTAGGTAATCTTATGCATGTCTGTAGATGCCCACTCTGGGATGCAATGATTTAACCCTTCAAAATACAGGCTACATAAACAAATACATGCTAAAAAGAGAAAATGTCGGTGAAAAACAGAGTTGTTTTTTCTCACTGCCTAGTAAATAAGGAGAAATAACTGCAAATGACTGCTTTTCTTTGCTGTCCTATTGAATCGTAGAATCACAGAATCACCATGGTTGGAAAGGACCTCTAGGATCACCAAGTCCAACTTTTATCATCTCCCTAACCACTAAACCATTAGACCAGCGCCTCAAGTGCTTCATCCACTCGATTTCGAACACCTCCAGGGACGGCGACTCCAGCGCCTCCCTGGGCAGCCTGTTTCAGTGCCTAATCACCCTCTCAGTAAAGAATTTCATCCTAATATCCAACCTCATACAATTAGCCTCAGCCCATCGCTCCAGCCTGTCCAAATCCCGCTGCAGAGCCTCCCTACCCTCAAGCAGATCAACACTCCCACTCAATTTCGTGTCATCTGCAAATTTACTGAGGGTGCACTCGATCCCCTCATCCAGGTCATTGATAAAAACATTAAGCAAGACCAGCCCCAAAACTGAGCCCTGAGGGACACCGCTTGTGACCGGTCTCCAACTGGATTTAACTCCATTCCCCACAACTCTCTTGGCTCAGCCATCCAGCCAGTTTTTAACCCAGAGAAGAGTCCACCTGTCTAGACCATGAGCCGCCAGCTTCTGCAGCAGAATGCTGTGGGAAACAGTGTCAAATGCCTTACTGAAGTCCAGGTAGACAACATCCACTGCTTTTCCCTCATCCACTAGGTGGGTCACCGGATCATAGAAGGAGATCAGGTTGGTTAAAGACGACTTGCCCTTTGTGAACCCATGCTGGGTGGACCTGATCCCACTGTTGTCCTACACGTGCCACGTGATCTCCCCAAGATGAACCGTTCCATAATCTTCCCCAGTACCAAGGTCAGGCTGACAGGCCTGTAGTTCCCCAGATCCTCCTCCCTGCCCTTCTTGTAGATGGGCATCACATTGCCAAGTCTCCAGTCATTCGGGACCTCCCCCGATAACCAGGACTGCTGAGAAATGATGGAGAGCAGCTTGGCAAGTTCCTCCACCAGCTCCCTCAGCACTCTCGGGTGGATCTCATCCGGTCCCATAGACTTACGGGTGTCTAATTGACTCAGCAGGTCCTTTACTACTATTTCCTGGATTACGAGGGGTTTATTCTGATCTCCATCCCAATCTTCCAGCTCAGGGGACTGAATCCCATGAGGATAACTGGTCTGACTGTTAAAGACTGAGGTAGAGAAGGCATTAAGTACCTCAGCCTTTTCCTCATCCTTGGTAACAATGTTCCCCCTCGCATCCAATAAAGGATGGAGATTCTCCCTCATTCTTCTTTTATTGTTAATATATTTGTAAAAACTCATTATCTCTTGCAGCAGTGGCCAGGCTGAGTTCTAGCTGAGCTTTTGCCTCCCTAATGTTCTTCCTACACAACCTAACTAAATCCCTATACTCTTCCTGAGTAGCCTGCCCCTTCTTCCAAAGGTGGTAGACTCTCTTCTTTCTCCTAAGTCCCAGCAGAAGCTCCCTGTTCAGCCAGGCTGGCCGTTTTCCCCACCAGTTTGTCTTACGACACATGGGGACAGCCTGCTCCTGTGTCTGTAAGAGTTTCTTCTTGAAAAATGTCCATCCTTCCTGAACCCCTTTGCCCTCTAGGACTGTTCCTCAAGGGACTTTCTCAACCAGTGTTCTAAACAGGTTGAAGTCTGCCCTTTGGAAGTCCATGGTGATGGTTTTGCTGCCCCCCCTCCTAACTGGGCTAAGGATCGAGAGCTGTATCATTTCATGGTTGCTCAGCCCAAGACGGCCTCCAACAACCACATCACCTGGAGTACTTCTCTGTTTGTGAACAACAGGTCTAAGAAGGCACCTTCCCTGGTGGGCCCGCTTACCAGCTGAGTCAGGAAGTTATCTTCCATGCACTCCAGGAGCTTCTTGGACTGTTTTCTCTCTGCTGTGCTATATTTCCAGCAGATGTCTGGTAAGTTGAAGTCCCCCACAAGAACAAGGGCTTGTGATTTTACAGCTCCTGCCAGTTGTCTATAGAACAGTTCATCGACCTCTTCATCCTGGTTGGGTGGTCTGTAATAGACTCCCAACAGGATATCCGCCTCGTTGGCCTTCCTCAACTTCACCCATAAACATTCAACTGGTCCATCGCACTTATTGACCTCCATGCAGTCAAAACACTCTCTAATATAGAGCGCCACCCCACTGCCCTTTCTACCTTGCCTATTCTGCTTACAGAGCTTATAGCCACCCATTGTAGCACTCCACTCGTAACGGTCGTCCCACCACATTTTGGTGGTGGCAACTACATCATAGCTGTCGTGCTGCACGATGGCTTCCAGCTCCTCCTGTTTGTTGCCCATGCTGTGTGGATTAGAGTAGATGCACTTGAGCCGGGCTAATGACTTCATGTCCAACCGTGGCCTGCCACCCTTAGGCTCAACTCTAGCAGGCCCAGTTGTACCCAGCTGAAGGAGGCATTAGGCTGGTTGCTCCCTCACATCAGCTCCCAGCACTGCTTCCCAGGTGCTTCCTCTCCCAGTAAGCCACTTTTCCTTGGGTTCCTGCTCGTGCCAGTCCGGTGCTGATGAGGAAATCCTGTGTGAATGCTATCAACTGCCCCAGTAACCTTTCCCCTGCTGCTTGGACCCTTCCTGGCCTCCCGGTTTCCCCAGTGTCTTGGAAAAGGAAATGCCATCTGGGCCACCAGGTGCAGCTCCCACTCTACTGGAGGGGAAAGGGTAACCTTCATACAGGTTTTTGCCCACACATTCACTTACAGGGCCTCTGTTACTACCCCATCTTGTGAGCCACAGTATCAAAGCTCCTCCAGCCCCTAGTTTGTGCCTTTTCTGTGCAGGTTTTGCAGTAACTTTGATGTTTTGCCAGGAATATGGAATTAGTACCCTTGCAGTATCTAATCAAGTGCAACAGAGATTATACAATGAGTGTTGAGGCTAAGATAATATTTTCTCTTAATCATTTCCCATTCCTTAAAGGTAATGCACATCATTTTCAGCAACAGATTTTCCCTATTCCTACCAGCCTATTAACAAACATTCAATGCAGGTATTTCAATCAGTAGAAAAGACTCTTACCACCTGTTTTAGGTGAAGCTCTAGTGCTAGAAGTGCACTGGATAAAGACCTTAGTGGGGTGAAAATTATTGTTGGATAGTGCTCAGGAGAAATGCTGGTTGAAGGAGTCACCATTCACAGTATTTGGTGTTACATCATGGCTGTGTCAGTGACCTTTTCAACTTGGCTGGGAATCCACTGAGAAACAGCTGTGGTGTTTTTTCTCTTTAAATGCAAAAAGAAAATCCTTGCCTTAATGTCTAGCATTGTTAGCATCACTGCAGTAAACTTCTGGGGGATTTTGTAGAACACTTGGTGTTGTTTTTTAACTGCGAAATGCTGATTTGTTTGTCATTTATAGGGGTTACCCCAGGGTGAGCCAACACAGTTTAGTCTTAAGTTACTTTGGTCCTTGAGCCTATAAAAATGTTGCAGACCTTTAAAACCACAATGGGAAACAGATTACACAGAGACATATTTTACTCCCAGATGCTAAAGAGGTCTGAGCAGAGGCAACTGATCACAGTATTTGGATACTGGAAATTTTCTGTTCTCATGCTAGCTCTGATAAAACCTTTGCTAAAGTCAATCACTGATAAAACAGGGAAATACCTACTATTTTCCAAGTAACAAAGTTACAATATATGCCAGTCTGAGAGGTCAAAATGTAAAATGGAAGAAATGTGAAACAGCAGTAAAATCTCCAGGATGGGACTGGAGATATCCAGAGGTTTAAAGGAATTAAGGAATGATGTAACTGAACTTCTAGCAATAATGTTTGCAATGGGTAGATTATCATAATGTTCAGTGATAAGCCACTTTGCTCTGCTGAATTCTAAAAGATTTTCAGAATTTACTCCAATGACAGAAATAGGTTATGACACATAATGTGAAAATTCATTGAGAACAGCAGTTATCCTGCAGACCTGAATGACAATGTATATTTTATTTGTCACATGGAATAAAAAGATCAGGTGTGTGTTGCTCCTTACTAGACCCATGTCAAGACTTGCTCCTTACCTACCCCTGCTGTCACCTGGAGCAGTATGTGAACTCTTGAGAGACAAGCGGCAAAGGCCAATGTGACCGGCCAGAGGGCCTGGAGAGAAGCTCAGGGTAGTGGAGCAATTCCCAGAGCTGGAGCTTTCTTTGGGATTGGCTCCCTTCTCACCTTGTAGGCTGAGTGAGCTGTAGGGTGTACTGCTTACACTGAGAGGGACAAAGCCATTTTATCACTGCTCATTTAGGCAAACCAAAACCAAGGAAACACAGAGAAACTCCAGTTGCATGCCTCAGAAGAGAGCAAGACCAGCAGGACCCATAAAATGCAAGTGATTGGTAGCTTCCCTTCCTCACTAACCACTCTGCCCCTTGCTTATCACCACATACAGCTTTGTCTCTTGTTTCTGCATCTCCTCTATCAGTCTCTGTGTGCCCACAATTTCTCTTTGCAATACAAAACATTAGTCTCTTTAGATTTAATAGTGCCATGTTCACAATAGTCCTGTGGCCTTTGTAGCTCTGAGAGTGACATCCTTCTTGACAACCTGGTGTGAGGTTGTTTCCAGACCCAGCAGCCTCTCTCCTGCTGGGGGACAAAGATCTTCCCCCTTATTGAGGAACAGGGTGGGGAAATTCTCATCCTCATGACAAAATCAACACCAGAGTCTCCAGGGGATGTAGCAAAATGATAAGATTTGTCAGTGTATCAGAATTGCGTAATTTGTGCTGACTGTTGTTTCTCCTTCACTCTTTCTTCAGGAAAAAAAAGCTGTTGCATTAAGTTAAGTGTGCCTGTGGCACTGCATGGGGTGCTTCTTCTAATTCAGACAATTTCAAAGGAACTGTGAAATAGGGACAAAATTTCTGATTTTCAAGAAAGAAAAGAGCCTCACTAGGAGTGATCTTAGAA
This sequence comes from Podargus strigoides, assembly GCA_028020825.1. Lineage (NCBI taxonomy): Eukaryota > Metazoa > Chordata > Aves > Caprimulgiformes > Podargidae > Podargus > Podargus strigoides. Next base: position 44,076,326 of record CM051663.1, read on the forward strand.
AACAAGTGGCACGGTAAGGAGGTAAGATTTGGAAACGACATGGATATAGATCAGATGATAGTCCAAGTGAGACAAATCTGTGAGGAATTTCTGCTGGAGTAGGGAAAGCTAGGTGGCTGGATGGTAGACTGAATTCCTTGCAGACAAAGGCAAATTAATGCAAGTTAGAAGGAAAGATTAGAATGACATATTTCTTGGCTCTGAATTAATCACAACCATACAGAAAAAAAAGTGTCACGGCAGACATCTTAACCAAACCATCTGCTCTGTGTGCAGCAAAAATGTTGGCAAACTGATAGAATGTAGCAGCAAAAGAATAGAAAACAATATTGAAAATAATATAATAGAATTATCTAAACCAGTAACATGTCCTCTCTTCTTTCCTGGTCACTTAGCTTGAAAATTATGCTGCAGAAATACTCCAGGGAAATACATGACTAAAAATGGTTAGAGGAATAGAAGTGTTGATGTTGGGGATTTTTATGTAAGGAAAGCATGGAAAGTATAGAGATGCTTAGATTAGAGAGGGAAAAGAAGTGACAGCATGACAGAAGTGTACAAAATAATTAATGCTGTAAGGAAGATTGCCTTTCCTACACAACAAAAGCTTGGAGACATGCAATTGAATAACAAGACATTTACAACCAATAAAACAACCCCATTTATATCATGTATAATGAGTGAGTTAGATGTCTACAGGAGCAATGGGAATGGAAAGATTTTGTTGGACAGGGAAAGAAATAGAAAAGGACTTACATCTGTGTGCTTTAAAGCATAACCCAAATGACAGTGTTAAGGAGCAATTTGCCCCTATAGGCAAGTTATACTCCTAATACCTTTTGTGAACGATTTTTCTGAGAAGAATTTAGGCATACGTTGATGCAGGGTACCATAATGAAGAGGCCACTTCAGTTCCCACACTGACAGCAGCTGCACTCCCACTGCTTGCTGTGGTGAGGAATAGCAAGACCTGCACCGTATATAAGCAACACAACTAAGGCACTGGAAGAAGCTGAGGTACCAAGGTGCCATGTCTGGGATTCTCATAGCAAGAAACACCTGTGGATGTGCCTGGTAAGTCCAGTGCTGTCTAGAGGCACTGGCATTAGTGTGTCTGTCTTGCTTGGGGCGATAACGGCTCTATGGTGTCCTGTGGTTCAACCAGATATCTAAAAACCTAGAGAAAAACATCATTTCTGAATCAAAAAAAGACCCATGCCTGGAAAAGTTGGGTGCATGGTAGCCTTATTGAGACTTGGCTGCGTAGAGAGTTGTGTAGGCTGAAGTACTCTACTGAGAACAGACATCTGTGGAGATGCATCCTCAGAGTTTTCTAAGTGAATAAGGACAAAAATTTCTAGCAGATGTAGTGCAGCAAGTAATTGTTCAAGATCACTTTACCATGTCTGATGTCCTTGTATAAACTACACATGCTTGTTTATATTAAAAACCTAGACGCATTTCTTGATGACTTGCTGGTGGAGTAATTTTGTTCAATAACTGGACATGATGTCTATCTTTTGTCTTACTCCAGACAGGAAGTTAAACAGTTGCTTGTCAATCTTATCATCTCCTTTTCTGAGGTGTAGTTATATGTTAACTGGAACTGCTTGGAATATTTCTCCCCCAACAAAATGATATTCTGGGATGTTTCCATAAAACATCTGTCTGGAATATTTACAAAATGCCAAATTAAATGTTTTCTACCTGGGTCCTCCAGAGTTTTGCTATGGTCTATAGGAGACTAAATTGAAGCCTTTGATCTGCCTGAGATGCTGCATTTCATTCTAATTCCAATCCAAATTGAAGGGTATCTCCCACATCCCCAGTAGCCTGCGGTGCTGCAGAATGCCTGTGCACAGAGTCATTGAGTATGGAAATCATATTTCAAAAATCACAAATTTTGCCGAAGAAGTGGAACAGTAGTTCTATGGGCACTCTGGACTACCTGTCACAATTTCCTGCATGGCTCAACAGCTACATTAAACAACTTCTTGTCTGGTCTACTCAGTTTGCCACCTTTGCAGTTGGTCAGCCCCCAGCATTTACTGGTACTTGGGGTTAGTCTTCCTCAGGTGCAGGACTTTGCACTTCCACTTGCTGAACTTCATGAAGTTCCCATCAGCCCATTTCTCCAGCCTGTCAAGGTGCCTCTGGATGGTAGCACAACCCTCTGCTATATCAGCCGCTCCTTTCAGTTTTCTTGTAGCTGTACTGGTGTCTGTAGTGCTTCTCAAAAGGCCAGGGTACAATGGTGAGGAAAGGGCGTTTTTCAGGAGCTGATAAGGCAGACCAAGACCAGCCCCACTACCTTACCATCCAAACCTTAACCCACTGAAACTAGGGGTGAAATCTCAGAGAAACTGAAATCAGAGGTGGTTTTACCATTACCACCTACTAGGCCAGGCCTTTCAAAACATGCTTGCTTTTTTCTTTTGTCACACATATCTTAAACTCTTTTTGTTTGACAGTTGGAGAGAGGACTTTAATCCCTGAGAAAAGGACAATGGGTCAAATCCCCTTCATTGTTGGGCATCCTTAGCTGTAGTACTGTAGAGCTCGATGGCTTTCTTCCAGGGCTTTGCCCACCTATTATAATTTTCATGGAGGATCTGAGGAATCATTGTCATTCTTATTTAGGTTACCCATACATTTCTAGGATGCAGGTGAACTGCTTAACCGTAAACATCTTATACCTCTACAACAAAAAATATCCTGGCCTGAAAAAGGGGGTTTCTTCATGAATAACAAAGGAGATAGTTGTTGCAATAGTGCCTGCCTTCACATATGCTTTAATGAATTTTTTTAGATTGTGATTGATGAAGAAGTTTTCTACAAAGCAGGGAGAGCACAAAATTAAAATTTTGCTTTGTTAAATGATTCTCCAAAATGTCTAGCTCTCTCCAAACTCCTTTAGTTATCAGATGATCTGGGCAAAACTTTGTCTGTAATCGAGAGCACTGGAGTTCTTACCTCTTTCACTCTCTTCCTCTTTCTGTCTACACACACAAAGAACAAAGTTTAATAGATAGCATATGCTGTTAGCCGAGCCTTTGTTCCTGCCCCAGCAGAGTTAATGCACTGCCAAGTCTCACTGAGTTTCAGTATGTCTCCCCATTTTTGGCTTGCGTTTCCTGCAATCTGAAGCAGTCTTATATAAAACTCCGAAGATTCACAGTACCTTTAAATGGAAAATTTGAACCATCACTCAGAGAGTGCATTTTTCAAATCTGACTCCTTTTAGTGACCGCAACTTGGCAGGTTTTCCTACAGTCTGATAAGGATGGATGAGAGATGATTGAGTCTCCTCCCTGTCTCCACACAAAACACTAAGCAATTGGAAAGTGACAAGTCTCATGAAACTAATGAGTAAGCTGTAGAATCCCCTGCTTTTGGGTTTTTTTTGTGGTTGTTGACATTTCTGTTTTGGGTTTTTAAGGCAATATTTCAGTATTGAAGACATTAGACCTGCTGTCAGGCTTAGGATATTAAAAAGTTCTCTAGTCTGTGGTCTGTAGAAAGATCTTAGGTATGTGGAAAGATATGGTGTCTTTCCCTCAATGTCTGGGTAATTCTTTAACCTGCCTCCTCCAGGGGGATTTCCCAGGTGAAAAATTGTCTGATTCTTCTATATTTGGCCTGTTACAATCTGTTATTCAGTCTCTTTCTTTTTGAAAAGTCCTTTCCTTTGATCCTCTCTGATTAATTGCTGAAGAATTACGCAGGCTTTTAGCTTTATGTCTCTTACTAAAGGTCAGATTGGTCAAGTCATAGTATACTGGTATAACTTCATAAAATACTGTGAAAATATGGAGGCTAGAGATTGTAACCTGGGATGGGCTGGACATGAAAATCCCAAGAGTCTGCTTTTTGTCTCTTCAGAGTAGAGGAGGAACATTTGTAACAGCATGGTTTGCTGATGAGCTTTTTTTTATATCAGATGTTTCCTACTTGGTGGAGAGCAATGCTGCGTGGTACGTGCTGTTTGTAGTCTATTCAAGACAGGCTGAGAAAGATTTTGCCTTGAATCTGATTAATGGAATATATTTGAAAAGCCTCCAATAAACCTTTATCATTATGAATTGTAGCTGGCACATCAAACGGGTGTGAACTTACACACAGACGTGTCTGATGGCTGGGGAAATGCCCTGCAAGACTAGCAGGATTTTAAAGTCTAATGAATTAGATATCTAAATGATCTTGAAATAATGTTATGGAAACACAAGTTGACAGAAGCTGAGAAGAGACATTCAAGATTGGGGTTGGCATTCTATCCCCAAAACATTGCATTGTTCTGTGAAGAACAACAAAAATGCAGAGGCTCAAGTAAGGGAAGGTCAGTTTCTTTATTTTTTGTGTCCTGGACTCCCACTCTTACCACACTTGCTTTTATAAAACTGAAATTGCAAGCCAGGTCAATAAAAGTTAGCGACTGCACCAGTTACTAAGGTCTGTATTCTGAGATTCTTACTTCAGCAATGAGCCTGCTCATGTACCCCCATGAACCCTTAGGTTGCAGACACCAACTAATTTTCAGCAGGCACAAGTATTTTGAGAGGTCCATGACAGATAAACTGAACTTGATACTCTGTATTAGTTAGGATCATTCATAACCCCCTGATCTGAGATCCTCTTCAGTCTCTCAGAAGAAGGTCGTGGGGCACACAAGCCATTTCTGGCTCTTCTTTCTGTGTGGCCCTGGGTAACAATCTCCTCTCCTCTTTTACCCCTCTGTGTGGATTTGGATTGCACCATCTGCTTTGATTTCCCATCTGTAGTATGTCTGTGAACCTCATCAGCACAGTGCAGTAGAAACTGCTGCTACAGCTAATGAATCTGCAGCATGGATCACAGGGCAGCCTTACCTAAGGTGTTCCATACCTAGGGGGGGAAATAAAAAAAGGGATCCAAAGATAAGGGTGGGTTTTGCTGCATCTTCCTCCCTACCAGAACAAAATCAGACTTGTGGCAGCAACACTGGTAGCCTCAGTAAGTCAAGTTTCTTTCCCTTTGTGAACCAGAATGCCACCTGCACAGGATCCCCTCAGGTGTGGCCCTCCCTGGACACCTCCTTTTGGGAGTAATGCTATGTTCAGAGTTTTTCCTGCAGAGCAAGGATCGGAGCTTTGGTCCTTGGTGGACAGAGTCAAGCTCAGCTTTGTTATTGTGGCACAAGAATGATTCATTGCCTTTGTGCCACAGTGAGCACGTGTGAGGAAACCTAATAAGTATCCCTATTCAGCCAACATAATAGGGAGAATTAAATTCGTTGGCACTTGGATCAAAGCTCATTAGCCTTGCATATAACACTTGACAACCAGAGATAATATCAGAAAGGGGGTTTTCTCATGCCATTTTCTGCATGTGTTGCAGTGATTGTTCATGTGTAATGAGATCATATCTTAGCAAAGAATGAGAAATAGTTTTTTTGCCAGTTGTCAAGACCTATCTGAACAAAAAGTTTATTTAAACACATTTTTTTGCTATGAGCTCATATTAAATCTCAGCAAGTTTATCCATCTCTAATTTAGTTATATGGTCATTACATGGAAAATCCACTTCAGATAAAGCAAAGCATTTTCATCCTTTAGTTACACAAGTATCAGGTCACAGCAATTATGTGCAAATGTCAGATACCTACTACACTACTGCAGGGTTAACTTTTACGTGTTCTGCACAGATAACGAGGAGCTTATTCTGCACAACAATGTACTGAATGTGAAATTGCATCAACAGGATGAAGAAGGTGGACAAGTGTAGTGAATGAGCTGTGCCTCTACAAAATATTCCCAGTCTGATAAATATCCCAAATTATTCCTTCCCTGTGGATGGCCTTCACAGGCAGCAGAAGCAACAGCACAACACAATATCTGGTGTAAACCTCCTGCAGTGTGTTTTACTGTCCTTACCCCACTGAGCTTCAACCCTTTTCCGTGGATTCCCAACCCACCTCCTGTGAGAGGTTGGAGTGAATGAGCTGCACCTGCTACATCATTTTAGCTGTCTAGCCTTTCCTTTCCATCCCTGCAGCCAAACCACTCACACACACCTAATTACTTTCCTCTTCATCTGCTGCAGTCTTCCTCACAGGACTGCTTTCTCCCTTTGCTGGACTGTCAGGTCATTGCTGCCAAAGCCATCTTTCTTATTCTGGCTGAGGCAATCTGCCTATTTGAATGTTGGCCTGTTTCCTCAGTGCTCTCTGGAGAGACCTAATGTCCTAGTCTTGAATGTCTTCTCCTTTTGCTAAATTCAACCTAGTTTCTCTGCCCTGTTAGTCCCACTAAGTCAGGTTAGCTGCCTCCCTTGTTCCACAAAAGCCTCCATCCCCTTTCCCTGTCCTCACCTAAGCTGTTCCTACAGCCACCTCTTTCTGGCATTTTTGGCATTCAAGAGAGTGAAGAAAAACAATGAAAAGAGTGATCCATATGCCTTTTCTATTGCTGTTCCCATTATTGTCACCTTTCTGCTTTCTCTTCCTCTTCTAGTCTGCCTGCCTGTGACCTTCATTTGCTGCATATATGCTAGACATATTAACTTGTCTGAGGAGACAGACAATATTCTCCAGTCTGCTCCATTCACTGTCCAAAGACTCCTACAGGAGAATTTGTGTCATACAGCAATGTTCTCCTGTGGTAGAGTTCCAGCATTAGACAAGCATTCTGATTATGGTGAGACATGACCAGATATACGCAGGAGGTTCTTTTAAACTATTATGTCAGAATCATGTTAGCTGAAAACCTAAATAAAATGGTAAAGTAGGCAAATTTAAAGCGAATCAAATTTTGTAATAACAGTGGATCACAAAATATCTTCCTTTGAATCCATACAAATTAATCTTGACCTTTTTTCTTGAGCAATTTAAAAAAACAAATGTGGTCAAGTAAGCATTGCCATCTGGATCCACCATGTTAATATGTTGAACTCCAGAAAAGATGAGTCTTTGACAGACGAATTTGGCAGTGCAAATGCCAACTGACCATTAGCAAAATCAGTATGATCACAATTCTATTGTTATTTGCCTCTGCAGCCCTGTTTGGAAAAAAGCACAAGCTCTGCCATACAGAAAGCAAGGGAATAGTGAGCTGCAGTCTGTAGCCACAGCGAAAGCCAGTGTTCTCACTACACTGACTGTAATCAAGACCATCAATCACTTCTCTAATGTATTCTTCTTGGCTCCAGCCACATCCTTATTTACCAGATCAATCAAAATCTGCCGTTTTTTTACTTCCCACACACACACACACACCCCACCCCAGTGGCTTGAAGAAAACAAAACAAAAAAGCAGCCAAAATCTAATAATTTATAAGATGTATTCTTATTCACTCCATATGATGAGATCACTCTGAGAGAGCTGTTCTAGTCTCCTAGCTCAAGATCCCAAGGAAGAGGTGGGCTCAGGACTTCAATGATTCAGTCCACACTTTTGTTTCTGTAAGACGCGTCTATTTCACTAATTTTCTCTCTGTGTGTGCATGCCATAGAAAAGGCTCATACAGAAAAGCATTTACACACCACCTATAGCACAGTCTTACTGGTGACCTCACAGAAGCAGGGAAATGAGTTTATTCCTGTTTGTACATGCAGGCAGCTACATTAGCTGTGTGAACTCTCTCATCTTTATGGTTAGTGTACCTCATCTACAAGCCTGTCTATAACTTGACACAGAAAAACAGCTTAAAGAAATAAAGAGAACCTTAGAGCAAGAAGCACTTTATGTCCTATGTTTTGTTCATGGCACCCCTTCCATGAAGACCATCATCAACACAAGGACCAAAATTCAGTGAACTTGCTTTAAAAACAGTGTTGTGAGGTGAAAGGTGGACAGTTTCCCTCCCTAAACAGAGGAACGGACTCCTGTGAGGAGGGGGCAATAACAGCCTTTCCAGAGTCCTTCTTCCCTTTCCAAGATGTCTTACATTAACTCAGCAAACGTCCTAGATCTTCACTTAAATGGAGGGCCACAAGTCCAGTCTCTTGTCTGCAGGACCACCATCAGCATCCTGACAGGATCAGGCTTCTTGGAAGCATCGTGAGCATAAATCTCAGACCTTACCTAGTCCACACACTATTAAGGGTTTCTTTGCATTTAAGGCCTCATATTCACTGACCCAAAAAATCTGCAGCAACATAAAAATATTACTATAACAGTTTTCATCTGTAAAGGCATATTTAAATATTTTTCAGCTTTTAATTATATACATTGAAAGTAATTTCCCTTCTCAGACCCTTTTCAAAGCAGCCCTGCTACTATATGTTGTCTTTTCCTAACCCATCATTTTTAGTATCTGAACATCTTCTGGGTGGCCTTGGGTAAATCACTCCTTGTTTGTATCAATTTGCTTTTGCATCTCTGAGTTAGATAAATAATATTTACCAGCTTCACTGTGGTTCATTTTCAGAGAGTGCTGCAGAGATGTAAAGAACTATGGAAATATTAAATGCCACTGCCTTTACATGAGCTGCATTTTCCAAATTCTGTCATCAGGTCTGATTTTCGAGGTACTCTCAGAACAGAACCTAAACCTTTTCAAATGCCTTCAGATTATTTCTATTTTTGTGCAGCACATATATTTTTTCCCATTAGTAGTAAGTTCTAAAACAGAGCTATCTACTTGTTGGCAGTTGGCAAGAGCTCAGCATTCCAATGTAAAGTGATCTCTTTTTTGTCTGCCAATAATGCAATATTAACAAATTTGTCTTGATATTTATCTGTTGTTATGTCTGTTTTTACACTGTATGAAGAAAACAAAACTTGGAACACTGCAGCAGCCATTGTTTTAAGATATCTGATATGGCACTGAAGTCTTTCCTTCAGGAATTACCAGTTTTGAGGCAATGCAGAATCATATTGTGTAAGATGTTCCCTTGCATGTTTTCCATCACTGGCCATTTCTAGATGCACCTTCTTTCATGGTCCCAAGAGCTGAGATTTCATTTCTACTGATTGGAAACTTATCTTTGTAATGCAATTTCTGGTAAATTTAACATATAATGGAGCACTAGCTGAACCAACTGGGAAGAAACCCAACATCCAATATTTAAATTGTCACAGAACATTTGGGGTTTGTCTTCTACTACTCGCAGTATCAAGTCTCCACATACCAGTGCCGGACAAAAAGCATGAAGCAAGGCACAGTTTGTCAAACATCATCCTTAGCACTAAGAAAGACCCCAGACAGAGGTGTGAATGGTCAGTAAGGCCTTAGGTTAGGATAAAATTAAGCTGATTAAAGTCAGCCTTGAATTTGCACAGTCAAAACTCAGGTAAACTGTCTGAACAAAAGTTCCTGCAACATTTTTCTCAATTTAAATTAGATAACAACCTATACTTGTTCTAAAAATGCAAACTAGACATTATCAGCCTAATAATTAGGAGCCAAGATCTCATCCAATGTAAGTAAAAACCAGGCTTAGTTGAAAGCAATGACTTTACAGAATATTCATGAACTAGGATTTCAGAATTCAATATTCTTCTCAAATATCCAACCTCTCTCTCTGCAAGAGTAACTACAGCTCTCTTTCTTGCACTCTTATTTTACTGTCAGGTATTTGTTTGGGGCAGGATCTGCATGTCTTCCTAAAACAAACTGCACACAAAATGAAAGGGTGACAGGGCATCAATTTATTAGTTACAACTTGATCAGATCAGTGGGTTAGAGCTGAAAAGAAAAGGTGATTTTTATCCAGATTGATGACTATTTTTATTGTAATATTGATGATCGGCAGAGATTCAGTAATAGTTGTAACAGATGTGGCCTCCTTAATGCTACACATAGGAGTCCTCTTGCCTAAGAGGGAATAGTAATTATCCACTGTTTTTGAAAACCTCCAGCCCGCAATTGAGTTGTCACAGTCTCCTAGACACTGCTCCAGGCACCACAGATGGTACCAGCTGACACACTTGGGGCATATCATTATGAGCATGTGTAAAACACATGATTTTGACTATTTTCCTGATACCTAATGCATGACAGCATGTCAAAGAGAGATGCCTTTCAGGAGGAAATATGGGCTCCACAGAGCTGCAATATGATTGAGGAGAATGTTCAAGTGAGGACACATCTGAAAGAAATTTCTAGCATGAGTTACAGCAGGGAATGAGCAGCTCCTGTAACAAAATGCTTGTTTCCAGACTGAAGTATCCAAATTGTTTTTATACAAGGCCCAAGTCAATGCTATCAAAGGCCTTTTCTGTTTATTTTTAATGCTTTGTCTATTGGATTTTCTGAAGAACATTGCCTAGGCTGGGAGTGAATGCATTAACAAATACATGTTGCAGCCCATTACAAATTATTTGTGTGCCAGGGGAATAATAGGTTTGTGCAACTAATAAAATGAAAACAATTGCAAATGTTCACTTTGGGTTTAGATAATTCAGTCTGAGGCAATTGGTTTTCTAAGTCTGACAGTAACACGAATCACAGCTTGAAGCTAACTGCAAGTAAAATTAAGTCAACCTAGTGAGAAATAGGAAATGTGATAAGTGTGATAGCATACAGTCTTTTAGAAAACACCTTTGAAGTAATTTACAGTAGTTAGAAATTAACATTTGGTGCTGAATCTCTGACAGCAGCCATACAAGTGTGTATGAAGAGCTGAATGCAAAAATTATTCCACAAAAGTGTATTTCTCCTTCCTTTCTGTCCACAGACTATTTGTAAGCTTTATCAAATTCAGCCATGTTTTCAAAGCTATTCACACAACTTCTGGCAAATTGTTTTTTTAATGCAAATTTTGTATGAGCAGTTCACTGCAAAAGAAAATATATCGAGAATGTGAAAAATATGCTGTGTTGCTTATTTGTGCTACAAATTGTTTAAAGAAGTGATTGCTTGACAAAAGCATATAAGCAGTTTCTGTGAAAACTGGGTCCAGATCCTGACATTACTGCGATTGAAATAATACACAAATAAACTAGGTATGTGCATTTTGTGGTTTATGTGAACTGAAGGATTCAAGCAGAAGCAACAAGCAAAGGTGTTACACCTGTACATAAGCTTAATTGATATTCAATCTCTTGCAAATTTTTAAGTGCACAAGATTAGAAGTAATGCTTGTATATACTTTAACTCATGAGCTTTCGGATTTTAAAAGAAGGAAAGTGAACATGGAAAGATGCGGACCCTGGCCAAGTTAGCCATCAGGTTTTTTCTGGTTTTATCCTGTGTTTTCGTTCCTGTTTAGGCCAGAATTGGTGATATTAATACATTCCTTTAATATTCTCCATCCCATCTACATAAGCAAATGCATGGCCTACTAGGACTTCATGAAAATTCCAGCAGCCTTGTAAATATAAAAGACTATAAAAGACATTGGACCACAGTTTAGGTTGGCTTACATTCTAGCTAATCCTGTATAAATTACAGGGATTTCCTGTATATAATATCTGTGTTGGATTAGTTTATCATACAAATTGGTTAGAAAAAGGATGGGAGTAGTAAATACATATAACTGGCATAAGCATGAATTAGATGTTGTATAACTGAGAACACTCTAAGACAGACAAAGGGCCTCTTTGGTTAGGTTTGACCCATGGCTTTTTTTGACACACTGGCTTTGAGATCAGCTTTCAATCTCCAGATGGTGTGTGAGACATCCATGAGTCAAAGAACCTGCTCAGCACCATGGTCCATGTCTCCTGTCAGTCAGGAGGACATGCCTGGGGCTGCTGGGGACAGAAGGGGGTGAACTCATCACCTTTTCTGTTGCATTTGTTCTACTCTATGTAAAGAGCTATTTACTCATGGGAAAACAGACTTATTTTGAAGAATCACAGAATCACACAGAATCTCAGAATGTCAGGGATTGGAAGGGACCTCAAAAGATCATCTAGTCCAATCCCCCTGCTGGAGCAGGAATACCTAGATCAGGTCATAGAGGAATGCATCCAGGCGGGTTTTGAATGTCTCCAGAGAAGGAGACTCCACAACCTCTCTGGGCAGCCCGTTCCAGTGCTCTGTCACCCTCACTGTGAAGAAGTTCTTCCTCATAGTTATGTGGAACCTCCTATGTTCCACCTTGCATCCATTGCCCCTTGTCCTATCATTGGATGTCACTGAGAAGAGCCTGGCTCCATCCTCATGACACTCACCCTTTACATATTTATAAACATTAATGAGGTCACCACTCAGTCTCCTCCAAGCTAAAGAGACCCAGCTCCCTCAGCCTTTCCTCATAAGGGAGATGTTCCACTCCCTTAATCATCTTTGTGGCTCTGCACTGGACTCTCTCAAGCAGTTCCCTGTCCTTCTTGAACTGGGAGGCCCTGAACTGGACACAATATTCCAGATGTGGCCTCACCAAGGCAGAATAGAGGGGGAGGAGAGCCTCTCTCAACCTACTAACCACCCTCTTTCTGATACCCTCCAGGATGCCATTGGCCTTCTTGGCCACAAGGGCACATTGCTGGCTCATGGTCATCCTGCTGTCCACCAGGACACCCAGGTCCCTTTCCCCTACACTGCTCTCCATCAGGTCAGCCCCCAATGACTTAACAAAGATGATGGAGAGTGGCCAAGCAATGACATCTGTCAGCTCCCTCAGCACCTGTGGCTGCATCCCATCAGGACCCATGGATTTATGGAAGTTCAGGGTGCTTAACTGATCCCTAACCCAGTCTTCATCAACCAGGACAAACTCCTTCCCTATCCTGACTTCCTCTGGAGCCTCAGGGGTCCTGGGCTCCTCAGGACAGTCTCCAGCACTATAGACAGATGCAAAGAAGGCATTCAGTAGCTCTGCCTTCTTATTATCCTCTGTCACCAGGGCTCTCACCTCATTCACCAGTGGGCCTACACTGTCTCTAGTGTTATTTTTATCTGCAATGTATTTGAAGAAGCCCTTTCTGTTTTCCTTGACCTTTCTTGCAAGCTTTAATTCCAGGGAGGCCTTGGCTTTCCTAGTTGCCTCCCTACATCCTCTGACAACAGACTTATATTCCTCCCAAGTGGCCAGCCCCTCCTTCTATGATCTGTACATTCTCTTCTTCCATTTGAGTTTGCCCAGCAGTTCCCTGCTTAACCATGCAGGTCTCCTGGCACCCTTTCTTGACTTCCTGCTTGTTGGGATGCACTGATCCTGAGCTCGGAAGAAGAGGTCCTTGAACACTAACCAACTATCTTGGGTCCCTTTACCTTCAAGTACCCTGTCCCATGGGATTTCCCCTAGCAATTGCTTGAAAAGGCCAAAGTTGGCCCTACTGAAGTCCAGGGTTGTGGTTCTGCTAGGTATTCTATTCCTGTCACACGAGATCCTGAACGCCGCGATCTCATTGTCACTGCAACCAAGGCTACCCTCAACTTTCAGCGCTTCAACCAGACCCTCCTTGTTTGTGAGAACAAGATCCAGCAGCGCTCCTCTCCTAGCTGGCTCATCCACCATTTGCATCAGGAAGTTATCATCAATGCACTGAAGGAACCTCCTGGACTGTGGACAGCTGGCTGAGTAGGCCTCCCAGCAAATATCAGGGTAGTTAAAGTCCCCCATGACAACCAGGGCCTGCATTTGTGAGACCGCTATCAGCTGCCTGTAGAAGGCCTCATCAACCTCCTCACCCTGAGCTGGTGGCCTGTAATAGACACCCACAACAGTATCACCCATGCCAGCCTGCCCCTTAATTCACACCCACAAGCTCTCAACTTGCTCCTAATCCTCCTCTGTTCATGTCCAAAGTCCTTGCTATTCTTTAACATCTCCCATTTGTCGACTGCAGCTCTGATTATTTGTATTAAAAACGATCAAGATCCAAATTATTTCCAATTCCAAAATTGTTAAGGCACTAATTTTTTTAAAACGACCACACTGGTTTGCACACTATGTCACAAAGCTAAAATCTTGTGTCTGAGTCACTCTAGACTTCTATTCACTGTCCATAGTAAAATCCAGATATGAAGTTTCCCTGATGTGAGGTCTGATTTCACAAAAAAAAAAGAAAACACAAAAAAAACCCCAAAACCTAAAATCAGGGTTCTTCTCACCATGTAGTAAATCATACCTAGAATAATTTTTTTTTAAATTCTCTTCATTCTTGCCTAGTATGATGAGCATTCATCCTGATGTGAGAGTATGCAAGACAGAGTGGAGTATGGATAGAGCGCAGCCCTGAGGAGAAGTCCTTGAGGTGTTGGTTGATGAGAAGCTCAACATGACCCAGCAATATATACTTGCAGCCCAGCAAACCAACTGTATCCTGGGCTGCTTCATGGTCAGCAGGGCGAGGGAGGTGATTCTGCCCCTCTACTCCACTCTGGTGAGATCCCAGCTGGAGTACTGTATCCAGCTCTGGGGCCCCCAACACATGAAGGACATCGAGCTGTTGGAGCGGGTCCAGAGGAAGGCCACAAAGATGATCAGAGAGCTGGAGCACATCTCCTATGAGGACAGGCTGACAGAGTTGGAGTTGTTCAGCCTGAAGAAGAAAAGGCTCTGGAGGGATCTGATAGCACCTTCCAGTACCTGAAGGGACCAACAAGAAAGCTGGAGAGGGACTTTTTACAAAGGCATGTAGTGATAGGATGAGGGGTAACATTTTCAAACTGAAAGAGGGTAGATTTAGATTAGACATTAGGAAGAAATTCTTGACTGTGAGGGTGGTGACACACTGGAACAGGTTGCCCAGGGATGTTGCTCCCTCCCTGTAAGTGTTCAAGCCCAGGCTGAGCACCCTGGATCTTTAAGGTCCCTTCCAACTCAAAGCATTCTATGTCTGAATGATTCTATGATTCTAAGACCTCCATTTGAAGTTGCAGTCAGAATTTGAGTTACTCAAAAATTAATTACTCAAGCTGATAGCAGGATTTTGGCTCAGCCAGGCTTTGCATATGATAGATCTCCACGAGACTCTTAATGTTAACAAGTTCCCAAATCTTAGCTTCAGTCTCCAGTGAAAGCACATCTCTGAAAAGATGAAAACCAAACAATATTTCCTTACTGTTCATGTGGAAAAAATCTAAAGCTCTAATCCATGTGTGTGTGTATTTTGAAACCTACTGTGTATATCACTTTTGAATTACTTTGCTTCTCGGCAAATCATTTATCCATGCCTGTATATCCGGATAATCTTATCTTTCCATAGGCCTGCGAGGACATACGCATGTATATATCCCTTTCCTTCACTATATACCTGTTCCTTCACACTCAGGCAAGACAATATGTTGAAATGAAGAATGATAAGCAATGGCACAGTTTTAAACGAAATGTGAATTTTCAGTTCTGTTTTTTATTCTGTCAGGCAGTCCTGACACAACAATATCACAGCAGGAGAGCCAGAGACTACAGTCTCCATTTTCCAGCTTTTTGTGGTAGACATAAATCTCAGTGTGATGCTGAAGTCAGTTTGCATTTCAGGTCGGAATTTAGTGCTTGGTTTTTGTTATACTTTTGTTCATATTGCATATTCTATGATTGTAGGAGCTCTGTCACAGAAATACTGTTGTAAATAGTGCTGAAAGACTTTTTCCTGGAAGCAGTAATTAAGTACTGAGCTCTTTTCTCCTGCAGTGAACAACAGGAACAATCTTCACAGAGTTTTGGCGGGATAACATGTTGTGGGGGTAGGAATCCCCAAGCCAGAGGCTCAGCTCCTCAGAGGTCTTCCCACGAAGAGGTATGACTAAACTAGACAGATTCACAGAATTAGGAGAGTCAGAAGGAGAGAGAGAGTATTAAAAAAAAAAAAAAAAAAAAAAAAAAAATCTGTTGGAAGTGAGCCTGACATCTTCACTCAAAATAGAAAACACTTCCCTGAAAGTGCATTGTCAGCAATGCAACACTGCCAAATAAGAACAGGCTTTTACTCAAAAGGAAAAGGGACTATTCTAAGGTGACGAGGAGTCAGTTTAGACGTTCTGTTATCTATCTCGGTTGAGGTAGCTGGATGACAAAGAGGTCAGGGTGTGAAGACATTCAGTGATGCTTTCAGGCAGATTTATGCAGCTACTACAGCATTTAAGTTCAGGACACCAGTGAGCAATTCAGCCTTTGTACAATCCAAAACTGCCAAATCCTGACTTCTTATGCAGTCACTGAGGAAAGCAAGTCTTTTGTAAGAATACTGATCCCATCACTCTATATAAAGCAGAACAGCTGCATTTGGAAAGTTTATATTAATTTGCTTTGGGATTTCACAGTATTAATTGTGCAAGTGATTGAAATAATCTTGAGATATGTTTTCAGGAGGGATTTGTGCAGGGTCCAGGTAAAAGATCTCATGATTTGGCTCACAGTGCATAGAGGAACAAGTTATTTGGGCAATAACAATATTTTGGTTTTTAGCAAGCTGCTTGGTCACTAACCTATGTTCTTGCTTTAAAAGAATACATTTTCTATCTCATCACTGAATGTTGTTTTTAGGACCTGCTGAGCTTTTGTAGGGCCTGTGGCACATGTTGAAGAGGGAATCTAAACACATGAGATATTTCTGGGTAAAAGTCCCTCGCTACCAATTTTTGAATTTCACATCAATCCATTTCAAGTGGCCGATGCTGACATAATAAGCTCACCTTGTGTCCTGCATTTGATAGTGTGCTACAAACAAGTCCCTGAGACTTGAGACTTATTGGAAATCAATCTTTTCGTGTTTGGATTCTGTCATTTTAATTTAGCCTAAGACATACTTTTCTCCAAGTGAAAATGTAAAAGCCTCTTTGAGATGCATTTTTACCTACAGAGAAGCTATGAATTTAGCTGTTGCTCAGCAAAAGAGAAAGGGCTTGTGTTTCAATACACAGCATTCACTCACAGGAAAAAAGTTGCTTCTGTAGATTATTTCCCTTCTGTTTTGCAGCCGGGGGGGAGGGGTGGGGAACCAAAAAAACCCACAGCCAACAGATGAGAGAGCATCTGGGAAGCAAGGGCTGGGAATATACTCACAGAACCTGTAGGGTGGCTTGAGGTAGGAGCAGAAAGCACTTTTTGCTCTCATCCTGCTTCCCTGCCAGCCAGCATTGCTTAACAGAAAGCTAGGAGGTGAAAGCTGAGCAAGCCTGCCAAAAGCACAGCTCCCACCTTATCCCCTCTCCTAGGCCATGAGAGGTCTTGGCCTGCTGAGAAAGAAGGTTTTGCTGTTCAAGAGGTTCTAACGTCTATCCTCCGGGGAGATGAAATAAATTTGCCTGGGAAATGATCAGTGCCATGCAGTACCTAGTGGGACACTGTTTATAAAGTGGTTATTTTAATGAGCACTCCCAGGATTTCACTGCTCCATTAATGCCCAGTTAATGGATTAATTCAGAACAACCTGAGGGTGCAGAATGGACTGGGACCAGTAACTTTGCACTATACAAGACTAGAATATCTTGAAGGGTCAGCACAGGCACATGGCTAGATTGTGGGTACAGACACGTGAACAGGTTGTAGGTGTAAAAAGACACTGCATGAACAGAGCATCAGAATGAACCCCATTCACTTCCAGGGTGTGGGCTTTTGTTCCATGGTGAAAGAAAGGCAGATAATTGCAGGTTGTTTATATTTCAAGAGAAGCTGCCTCCCTCCTGCTTGAGGAGTAAGAGCTGGTACACAAGCAATTACAGTGGGTTAGTAGATAGGCTGTAAATTCATTGTAATTCAAGCTGCAATGGCTCATTCATGTGCCTACACCTTGTGTTTTTACCAAAAATCCTTCAGCTTGCTTTAGCGCCTCTGTTTGAACTCCTGCTAGTGTAAAAGCCTATTTTTCACGTTAAAGGCTCAGTTACTGTAGAATTTCACTACTGCAGTCCTCAACAGTGTCAGCTTGGAGCAATGGCCAGTAGACAGATATAGTAATTTCCGATTTTCTCACCTTTCACCTTTGGAAAGTATTTCCTTTTCCTGTTTTACAACTTTCCCCTATTGATTTCTTCCTTCTTTGCTTAAGGAAGAAAATGAAGAGTCCTTACTCTTCATGTCCTGATGGAAAACCTCGGAGCAACTATCTACTGAACTTACTCTTGAAAACCAGACAAGAGTCCTTGGCATACTGCCATGAGTGTTGAGACTACCATGCTCTGATTAGATAGTATTTAACTGCTTAGATGGCACCCAAGATCCAATTGCTGTTAGAAATATAACACTAAAAATCATATTAATGTAACATCAGAATACAAACCCATATCTCTCTGAATAGTTTTCAGGCAGTGCCAACTGAAACAGGGACCATATCACATTTTTATCATCTGTTCCCAAATCTAAATACCAGCTGTAGTTGAAGGTTTGTTTAGGCACCAAGCAATAATTTATTTTCTAAGAGATTCAATAAGCAAAAAGTAATGGAAAAGGGAAATCACAGGTGATCTGCCTGTTCCACCTGGATCCAATTGCATCTAATCAATTGTTTTCGGTGGAAATTACTGAGTTACAGGCATTTGGTATGAGATGACTAATGTCCTTTAGGAAAACTCAAGTTCTGACTCTGGGGACAGAGATCTGTTGAAGTAAAATCTGACATTTTGCCCTAAAAGTGTGAAGGAGTTTTTGAGATTACAAATGTTTTTACTTGAAATGTTCTCAGCTTCCTCAGAACAGATGGGTCTTACTAAGAACAGAGCCAAAGCAAGTTGCTGGTGTAACTCATCTTTTTTAACACAGAGTCAAGTAACTTTTTGTTTTGCCTTCACTCATTAAGTTTTCTGTTGCCCAGCATGGTTTCTGCAGTTGCTTGGTGTGGCTGTAGAAACTGGAGTGACTAAGAGTAACTGAGTCAGCCTTACCCATTTTCTAATTTACAGACAATAACCTTTTGAACAAGTGAACTCCATCAGGAGTCAAAAAGAAGCCCAAGAAATGCTTGCAGTGAAACAGCTGAGTTCCAAATTTCCTGCTCAGACTCGGTCCTTCACAGGTTTAATTTGGGGAGCCAGGAGTTGAGCCTGTCCCCAGGAGCATAGAAGGGCAGGGCTTCTGCTGGCTGCCCATTGCTTTTTCCACTACAATTACAGCAAAAGACAAGAGGTGAGACAAACTCTGCTTCATTATGTAGCTCTAATAAGACCTCTACACAGGGCACTGACCACAACAGCATACGGTGCTGAGTGAAACTTAAA
Source organism: Podargus strigoides (assembly GCA_028020825.1). Taxonomy (NCBI): domain Eukaryota; kingdom Metazoa; phylum Chordata; class Aves; order Caprimulgiformes; family Podargidae; genus Podargus; species Podargus strigoides. Next base: position 44,095,349 of record CM051663.1, read on the forward strand.
AGGTTTTCTTGTACACCTTGGCTGCTTTTCTGATGTGCAGCCAAATTGTATCTCTTGAGCACACAGGATAGGCTAGAAATTGTGTGCACACAATCCTACTTCTATAAGGCTTCTACTTTCTGTTTCAAATGGAAGCATCACAGTAATATCCTTGTGATGGTGTGTCTGGGTTTCCAATTTCAGTCATAGCCACTTTTAAGAAAAAGATAACTAAGATTGGTTTATTTTTTAACCCCTCTCCCTCCCACTCCCTACCTCCAAAGAATTTGCTTGGAGTTTTGTGAAAATCATCATCACTTTTATGTTTGCTCCAGTCATTTCAGTCCTAGGGAATACAATACTTTAGCATAGGCCAGACTCCATTCTTGCTGGAGTTCATGCTCTGTCTGCCATGAATGCTGACAACTGGCTCTCCATGCTGTGTGTCAGCTGTTCACACAAGCCAAAGTACCCTCTTCTCACCTTTTGGAGGCTTTTTAGGCAGCCTGAACTGTAGCCTTGCTACATCTTGGCTTTCTGATACATTATCTTGGGAAATATTCTTTCAATACTCTAGTAAAGGGCTTTAAATTCCTCATGGCAGTTCATCCCATCTGTGGTCACACATTCTCTTTCTATGACCTGACCTAAGATCCCATTTCTGCCTGATGCTCCCCATGGCAGCCGGAAGTTACTGCCCCCTCAGGCCCGTCCAACAAGCTGATGGCATTAGGTCATCCCTCAACACTTGAGACCATGTGAGCTGGATTAGCAGAAGCTTGCTACTTACACCTTGCGCATGTGTGTAACTGGGGGCAGAGCTGATGCCTGCAGCCTCGCTGGCTGCTCCAAGGAGGGGAGGAGAAGAGGGAACTCAAGTTCTGCTGCATGGCAAGCATGGTCTCCTGCTTGTCCCATGCTGCCCAGGGAGAGGGGAGCCTGGATTACAGTCTTGGCCCCTGTTCAAACACTTAGCATGTGTGGGCTTGTGTAAAGGAGGGGAGGCTTTAAATAACAAATTAACCCTTCTCCAGTTTCTTTCTTAATAATATTATTTCACATGGAAACTAAAGAGGAGTGAAAACTCTATTCAAACGGCAGTGACACCTGCCCTTTTATGAGTGCCAGTCCCTCTTTGTGCAGTCCTCTCAGATTTCCTTATCTCACATCCTCTCGTAACTTTTCAGTGCCCAGCCTCACCACTACCATTTTTCATACCCTATGGAGCAGTTATAAGCTTTAATAATTACAGATACTTGAGTATTTTTCCCTAAGGCAAACAGAAAGCAGGGATGGCAGCTCACCAGCAATCTGTGTGAAAGAATTCTGTACACTGTGCAAAATACATTAAACAGCTCAAAGCTACAGTTGGGAGAGAAATTTCCTTTATGGTGGAGAACACTTTCACCATCATGAAATGCACGTGATGCAAGATGATTTATATACATGGCAGCTACAAATATTTGCAAATACAGACACATACATATTCATAAATCTAGAAATACGCCTAATGCACCTGTCGTCAAAGCAGTTCTGGGTTACTATGTTGCACAAATGCTCCACTGGGGCTAACTGTGATAGGTCAACCCTCTTTCTAACTCAGTGCACACAGATTTGGGGGTGTTCTCCCCAGACAGCTCCATTTCCATTTAGTAACTGTTTGTGTACACAAACTATATAATTTAACATATACAAATTGAATGTTGATCATGTCCATGCAAAAGGGGTAGACCCTGCTAACCTGTTTACAGAGGCAGTGTGGACAAGATGTGCAAGCAAAAACATGTCCAAGCATAGAGTCTGAGGGATGCTAAAGGACTGTTTATGCTCTACAGTTTCACAGTCATGCGTATTCTCTCTAAGGATTTCAAAGTGGAGTTACTCTTATTCTCCTGTTTCAGCCCTTAAATCTTAAACATTGGGGAAAGCCTACAGAAAGACAAAATATAAAATATCCTTCACAATATAGATAAGAGTAAAGCTGTGCCTAGCGGGACAAGTTTTGCATCCTGCAAATGCTGCATGTGCAGAGAACACACCAATCACTTGAGTTAATATAAAAACACATTGTTCCATTGGGGCATTAGAGTAAATTGAGTTTCTACTCATTTTTATCCTGAGGATCTGTGCCACATCCCATGCTGTATTTTGTTGTATTTAGTGTAATATTGCTCTGAAATGTGCAGTTAATAACACGACTTCCTGTTTAAAATCCCATAGTAACTATTCTCCTACCAGAAGTGGATTGCTTTCAGTAGGGTTGTGTCCCTTTTTGGCAACATGTGGTTATAGACACTCCATTCCCATCCTTATTATTCATGTTCTGTATCAGGAGAATACAAGCCCACTGGGTGAAATTCAGCCTGTGATAAAGTCAGTGGCAGGCCTCCAGGCATTCAGGAAAGCTATGTTCCCATCAGGGTTTTTGCATTCCCACCACACCCTTCTGCTTGTCAAGCTAATGAAGCATCTCCACTAATTGCACTGGAGGGGAAAACCTGGACTGTCTATAACCCTAAAACACAGTCACATCATTTTTTCTCAAAGCAAGTAGATCTGGCTGTATCCTTTGAATCTCACAAGCTCTCCTGCACTTTTAACCTCTGGCTATAGACATGCAGCATCCGTCAGGCAATGACTCCCTCCAGGACAGCTCTGGAGCAACCAACAACCCCTTACCTACCACTGCCTAAACAGATAGCAGGTGAGCAGAGCACCTCCTGACAAATATGTGAAGGATGCAGATCTGACAGCCCAGACTTCACCATCATCTTTTTTTTTTTTCTTTCCTGTCTGTTCTTATGCTGAGCAATTGCCTTTTGACGTGGGGACAATGCCTGTGGGTGCAATCCGGCAGCCTTGCAGATTCAAGATGTACCTCAAATAATTTTTCTCCATAGTTAACATTATTTATTTTCCTTACTGTTTTAATGTGTTTCTGTTGGGAATTTCAAATGCTTTTGTGGCAAGCATAGTCACAACCATTGCATAAGACTAAATGCAGACTTACTTATTTGTGAAATGTAACAAATATAAATATAGAAAGATAAGCACATATATGCCTATATATTTATACACAGATACATTTTTATATAATACCAGATACTGTATTCTATTTATCATAGAAACCTAAGACAATAAGATTGTAATATTCAAGCTTAGCTGATTTACCTGCACAAATATATTCTGTGCTAAGAAATTTTTGCATTCGTGCTCTGGGCTTTGCTCTGGAAAATACTGTTTAAAGAATTTACTACCAGGGTAAAACATTTGCTACAGAATTTTTCACAAGCAGATTTTTGTACCTTTATGATACCAAACACGCAAATTCATGAGACTTTTCCTGTGAAGGGTCTTTGCAGAAAGAAGGAAAAGAAGGAAGGGGCATTTCTATGTATTTTTGATTAAAACAATTTATGCTCTACTTCTGATAAGCCATACCTGAGAAGGGTTCTTCTACAGGGCATGTGCAGCTCCTCCTTCATAACTGATACTACTAGTCAAAGTTACTACAGCAAGTTACCTTCTGTATGCCAGAGTTAATAGCAAGACCCATTGGTGGAAGGAATGCACTGCAAAGCCTTAAGATATAAAATAAAAGTGAGGTCAGGAAGGAAATGTTCAGTAGCAGTCAATATAGCGATTAGAGACAAAGAGTTTCAGAAATGTCTCAGAAGGACAAGGAAGTTGCATCAGTGCACCAGAAGATGTGACAGCTCCATCCTAAAATGCCGTTGTTCCAGAGATGACCTCAGGAAATGTGGCCCTGCCTTGAGGTGTTCATTAGCCAAGTTTTGGGCCAACAAACTATTGTAAGCCTTTCTCATGGACCACCATGGCTCTCCTTCACAAACCTTGAGCTGAAAACATTCAGAACTGAAAAGAAATCCTGACTACAGACCTCAAGGGCTGCTCACCACCCACACTACACATCATGCTGTGAGGTTACAGAGCACCCAGCTGCCACAACAATTGACCTGCCTGCTAGCCAACTCCTGTGAATATGGAAATGAAGCCTTATAACTCCTGTTCTCCCTGGAGATCCACAGTTATCTTACCTACTCTGGGCCATGGGGAATTATGTGGGAGTATTAACAAACACCCTATCAAACTCACTGCTCCTATCTCTCCTACTCAAAGTACAACAGAACTAGCAGTGGCATCAGAGAGGGGGAAAGCCACCGCTACGCCATGAATTTGTGTGAGAAAGGAGGTGGCAAGGGCTGGCCATTTACTAGGCAAAGCTTGATGTGTTTACACTGAAGCCTTCAACATACTGCTCATTCCAGTATAAACGGATCAAAGCAAGGGGCTTTTTTATATATTTGTGTAGCCCCCACAGTGTGTTAGACACTTAATTTTCCGTCTGAGGCTGTTCCTTTTGCTGTGATATTTCAGGCAATGATTCCCATTCATCACATTGAACCTACTCTGGGGCTGGAGCACAAGGTCAGCTATCATTGGCTCTGTCATGCTCAAAGGCTGCAGTGCTCGGGTAATTAAGACTGTTAGATGGGAGGGCCTCTTTTCCTGCTATTTGATGTAGAGGAGGTGCAGATGAAAGATTTATAGTTTTAATTCAAATATGGGACTTGTCTTTGACAACTTAATTGTGTTTGCAGAGAAGTTCTGGACCCTTTCTCTTGCCAAGTCATTACAGAAAGGCCTCACATCTTGGATCTACCAGGAAGCTCTTTGGACTAAAGAAATAACCACAGGGACTCTGCATTAGTGCTGATAGAAGCAATAAACATTTGCTTGTCCTTCTTCTGCTTGTAGTAAATATGTTGCTTAAGATAGTACATTTTCATTCTTCAAGGCCAGAGTAGGTATATGCTTTCCTAACTTTTTTCTGTGTCTATATTCATCTCTACAAACAGAATTTTCCTTTTATTCACAGCACCCTTATTAAAATCAATTAATGAGGCTGGCAAAATGAAAAACTAGACTGTACAGGATACTAAAACCAGGTTCCTTTAATAAAAATGCAATTAAAAATAATAAATGTGGTTTAATTCTATGAGTGAAATTACTTTTACATTTGTTTTGTTACATAAAATCAATCACAGAGTCATCTAGGTTAGAAAAGTCTTTTCATCTAGGTTAGAAAAGGTTAGAAAAGGTTAGAAAAGACCTTGAAGATCATTGAGTCCAACCAAATCATTGCAAAACTTCACAGTTATCACAAAGATTTTCCTTGTACCCATCTCCTAGGTGCTAAATATCAGGACCACAAAGCAAATTACCTAAAAGTCAAGAATCACTTAAGGTACCTGGCCAGTACACTCAGATTTCTCACAGATAGGTATGCAGTGTTTGAGCTCGTGCTGATTGGGTTGATCACCAATATTGACTTCGAGGCAGTCTGTTACACTCTGCATGATAGAGGGAGGAAGATGATGCACTTTTTGTCAGCAGATTATAGAGTAATTCCCAATAGGCAAGGTGGGAAATTCCCAGCACTGGAGGACCTGACTCTTGTGCTTGGCTCTGGAAGAGGTGGCAGGTAGTCAGACGAGTGGCGAGAGCACACCTTGCACGTTGTTTCATTCACCTGTTTGGGCATGGGGTCTGCAAAAGTGCCACAGCTTGGGGATCTGGGACCTTGCTCCAGCTCTGCTTGGTATAACCGTGCAGCCCTTCATACAAATGGCCCTTTTACAGCAAGGAAACTCAGCTTGTTCAAAATTTTTTTAAAAAAACTTCCTACCTTACTTACACTATGGGCTATGTAGGGGAACAAAGCCAGGCTGCTCCATTTATGTGGCTCTCACTACAGAGCATCTGAGGGTTTTACAACCATTGCTGCAATCATCCTCATAAAAGCAGCTGAAGCACTGAGTTTTAAAGACTGGCATTTAAAAAGGCATTTAAGCCCTCAAAGTGGCTGATAGTTTCCTGGTGAGATTATCCAGAAGTCCCTAGTGAGACATTTTTCTCAGCATAGATGAGTATCTTCAAGCTCATAAAAGCCTTCAGACCATTTCTATCTGGCCCAGAGTCTTGCAAGAAGCAGAACAAAGAATTTAAGCCCAAACACATGAGTCCCAATAGCCACCATTTTCTCCACATACACAACACTCTGCCAGTGAGGTACAACTCAGGGCACAGGATGTGCTCCCTTGCAGCTCCTGTCCAAAAGAGAGAGCAGGGGCGGTGAGGGGGGATGCACATGCTGTTGGGAGGAAGCACAAATGCTACCAGTGGGACCACGTCTGCAAGGGGATCAAGGGAGTAGAGGACATGTCACCTCCTCAGGACCTCAAGCTCCTACTGCATCTGGATGATGTCAGTTCCCCTCTGACCCCAGCAGCCCAACAGCTGCCAAGAACAACAGGCCACATTTAAAACAGCAGGAAGGAAGGACAAGCACTGGGTGTAGGCATCTGAAAAAATTAAAAGCAATTGGACTTAGATTGGAGGGAAAAGGAGAGAGTCATTGGTTGGGTTGTTTTTTTAGCCTGGTTTCCTGGTGAGCACTAGGGCTATGCAAGCTGGCTTCCACCATGGATTATTGCCTGAGATCCCAACCTGTCATCTCCCATGCCCCAGGGGCAGCTCTCATCCCAGGCAGCAGTGAGCCATCAGGTTTGTGTTTAAGGCTGGGGCTAGGAAAGGGAAACAACCTTTGCCATTTCCTGAGCATCACCTGAGCCTCAACTGAGGGCAATGACCTTTCAGGTAGAAGCAGACAAGAGGAAGCCAACTGAAGAGAGCAGCATGAGGGCACAGGTACTTCACCTCTTCACCCACAGGCCATAAAGCAGCAGCCGGCGCCTTTCCTGGAGTCAGTAGAGGCCACAAGGGCGGAAGAGTCATTTGTGATACCAGGGGTGGGACTGACTACCCCAGCAGGTGGAAGCTGTGCCCTCTTGTTTACCAGTTCTGCAAATAACTCCCTCTTATAGCTTATGCTACGAATAACTCTTAACATTTTTACTGGATGGTGGTACCAACTTCTTCACGCATGTTGTAATCTAGATTCAGGCCACGTATCAATTAGGACACTTTCAGTCAAGAAGTGTTTTTCCCTCAAGATCAAGCATGGCTGCATGTTCGTGCCTGGCTGCAATGTGACCCCCAAAGGATGCAGCCTGAGGAGAAGATTCATCCACCTTTTGCAAAAAACCCCCACAGCTCTTTATTTACAGGCCTCTGCAAACAAGGCCACCCAACAGTGTTTACATCAGACAAAAACACTGGATCTACGTTTGTGCGTTGTTTTGGGTTTTTTTTTACCTCAGAATGCCTTTTCAAATTATGTACTCATGGAACTTATCCACCTCCAGCTGAGTCCAAAATCCAACTTTTCTCTGTGTTTGCTTAGTGTTCCTAACAACCTGGCAGCACACACTAATTGTACACACATGGTGATGGGATATGGCTTTATAAAGGAGAGAGTTTTACAGCCCACAGTTTTAGTGTGTCTCATAGTGCAATTTAATGATAGAGCAGAGCCAGTCGTGTCAATGTGCCGATGCTCCTGCTTCGAAGAGCACCGTGGAAGCAAGCAGGAGCCATCCAAGAAAAGATTTGGCCCAGGTGTTTAAAAATGACTTGAGTTCTTTAATGAGACAGTGTTGACAGAAGAAGCAGCATATTACCAGTATAGAGAAATGTCCATAGGAGATGAAAATTTTGATGGTTTTGAAAGTTTTCTGATTAGACTGATTTGTGCTTGGTGCAGTAGAAAAGGAGGGCTGGAAAGACAGCTTTTCACAACCTCTGAAAACCTCAACATTTTTTCTCTAAATATCTGAAAGTAGACTTAGGAGCTTAGCATTAGCCATCAAGCTTTGTAAATGCTGGCCAATAATAATGACAGATTTTCCCAGCTGCATCTTAAATCTGTTGCTTCTTGTTATAACCTCATTAAGTGAGAAGCATGATAGATATTCCTTTAGCACGTCCTTTTGTGTTTCTGTAGTCAGTTGTCATCTATCTGTTATTTCCACATCGTTTATTGTATGTGTTACCCTCTCCTGAGCTCTAGAGGAGGCCCCAGACAATTCTAGCACAGCAGATGTGTGATTTTGGCAGGACAGTTGCTGTTCCTCAGAAATAATCCTGCCTCAGCACAGGAATGAAATGCTGCAGCAGATCCTTTCTAATTAACTGTGCATACGGAAGGGAGAAGTTCTCCAGTGTTGCCATTGCACTGCTGGACTCCGCTCTCTGGAAAGCGGTGAGAAAGCATTTGTTGACCAAAATTATACTGAATAAGATGCAAACAATTCAGAGAGCCTTTTGGAAGGTGAATACAATTTCACATTATTATTATGCAACTTGATTGGTCTTTAGCAGGGTAAACTAGACTGTGCTGAGCTCTGAGCTGCCATGACTATAATCAGCCAATACCGAGGCTATTATCAGCTTTGCACCGGTTAACTTAAAGCTACCACAGACTCTGCACTATCTCTCTCTTCCTGTCTGAATATCTTTTGAAAAGACACACTCTCACACTCTCCTTGTCTAGGTTTTGATCAAATACATACCTGAAAGTGCCACAGCGTATTAACAAACCTTCAAAGCTGTTGAGCTGGGTTCTTTAACAACCAGAGTACCTGGAGCCCTGGGATGGTTGCAGACAGCAAGTAACCAGGGGCTAAATGTATGAACATTTCTGACAATAATGTGTGCAGAGTGTCACAGCACAACTGTCCTTGTATATCTTTCTGGATTTCACATATCAATTAAATCAGGCCATCCATTTGCATACTGGAAGTATATAAAAGGATCTGTCAGAAGATGAAATGAAAGTGTATAATAATGCTACAGACAAGAATACATATCTGCTGGACTAATTCTTAAGAGGGTCTGACTTTTATTTTTTGGACAGCCTATTTCTTTATTGGAGATATGGCAATTCTCACATTACCAAGCATTATAATTCAAAATATAATTTTGATTAATATCACTCAAAAATCAAACATTGAGATAGTTCAGTTCCTTCCAAGGAGGAAATTCAAATTTACTGGGGAAGTCACAGGCAACATGTGTAACCTCTTCTGTGGATGGAAAATGATGAAACATCCCAGTGCATCATTATTCCTCCCTACTTCCTGAAATCTGTTCCTTAAATCCCGCAAACTTACAACCCAGTGGATTTATGATTTACTAAGAGGTCCATGGGTTTCTCAGACTGTTCATCCAGCTTTGTGAGGAAGTGAGGGATTACAGGGGACTACACAAGCAGGTCAGCCAAGGTTCACGGCTTGACTTAACTGTAAGTTGATGGTGACATTTTCCAGACATTTATGGGGAGTTCATCTTGGGATATGCACATTTTATAGACACAAGGTGAAATTTCCTGAAGCAGGTTTTTCCAGTGCCAGGTGTATCCTTGTAGAACAGCACACACTCCCATCTCACCAGCTTTTTCAAACACACTTGAAACATGAAGGAATGACACCATGCTCTGCAGGGAAGAGAAGAGAAGAGAAGAGAAGAGAAGAGAAGAGAAGAGAAGAGAAGAGAAGAGAAGAGAAGAGAAGAGAAGAGAAGAGAAGAGAAGAGAAGAGAAGAGAAGAGAAGAGAAGAGAAGAGAAGAGAAGAGAAGAGAAGAGAAGAGAAGAGAAGAGAAGAGAAGAGAAGAGAAGAGAAGAGAAGAGAAGAGAAGAGAAGAGAAAACTGAGATGTGCCCTTTGTCCCCATCCATGCTGCATGGCCAGCACCATTCACTCATGTATCTCATACTAGACAGGATCTCATACAGACTTGTAAAATGATGCACGAAGGAAGTGGAAGTGGAGTTCCTTCCTCTCCACTCCAGGAAACTGTGGGGAGTCCTTGCTAACAAGGAATGGACAGCACCTCTGTGGAGTCAACCCTAAGGCAGGTGAGCCCAGAGCCTCAATGTTCTCATTAACAGAGGTCTGTGTCTCCAAAAGAGGCTGGCACAATTCTTCCTAAAGCTCTGGAAGACATTGATAACTGCCTTCTGCCGTGAAATAGTGTCACAATAAATGTTAAGGCTGATATCAGCAGCAGGGCAGACAGGAGACTGCCTAAAAGCAAATTGTATAATTCCAACTCTAAATCTTTTGCTACTGTTTAAAATACCAGATGGTCAGTTTATGCAACTGTCTAATTGTTCTTGATAAAAAGCCAGGGGTGTGCATGTTGCTTTACAGATAACTAAAAAAGGGCAGGACTGGACCATAGATGGCTTCCAGTCTGGGTCAGATGCAACACGGCAAGGGATGGGAATGACACAGTTGTGACTGAGGGCTGGAGAAGGTAAGGACTGGAAGAGTGAGAGGTCACTCAAGACACTTCTTGCACAGCTGGTCATCTCCAGTCTCAGGAGACATTTTGACTAGAAGTTTAAACAGAGATGATTTTGAGCAAGTCAGTGCTCTATGGACATGAATTAATTCCACACTAGCTGGAAAATTATGGTCAGTGTTTCTGAAGATGCTTAATTTCAAGGTATTTGTATATAATATTTGTTGAAAGATAGGAACAGTTTTCCCTTGAAGAACATGTTATTGCTGCTTGCTATAGCTGTTCTTAAGTGTTTCCAAAAATGACAACCACTCTTGCCAGCCCTCATTTTGCTATCATTCTGTTTTATAATTCTTAGAAGAATTATATAGGCAGATTTTCATTGTCTGTACCTATAGAGGATCTGCTTCTCTTATCTATTGGGCAACATTAAGTTCTTCGAGGAAGTTCCATGGATTTTTGGTACACCTGCAAGCATAGTGAGGTGCAGACTCAATTGACACTGTAGGTTATACTCTACAATATATAGCAAGATATGGCCATTCAGATTTCTGTGATTTCTATTGCAGTATTTATTGATGCTGTTTAACATCCTTGTCAGCCACATGGACAGTGGGATGGAGTGCACCCTCAGCAGGTCTGCCAATGACACCAAGCTTTGCAGTGCGGTCGACATGCTGGAGGGAAGGGATGCCATCCAGAGGGATTTGACAGGCTGGAGAGATGGGCCCACGCCAGCCTCATGAAGTTCAACACAACCAAGTGCAAGGTCCTGCACCTGGGTCAGGGCAATCCCAGGCACAAGTAGAGGCTGAGCAGAGAATGGATTGAGAGCTGCCCTGAGGAGAAGCACTTGGGGGTGTTGGTTAACAAGAAGCTTGACATGAGCTGTCAATGTGCACTTGTAGGCCAGAGAGCCAATTATATCCTGGGCTGCACCAAAAGAACCGTGGCAAGCAGGTCAAGTGAGGTGATTCTCCCCCTCGTGAGACCCCACCTGGAGTACTGCATCAAGCTCTCAGGGCCCCAACATAAGAAGGACATCAAGCTGTTGCAGCAGGTCCAGAGGAGGGCCATGAAGTTGATCAGAGGGCTGGAGCACCTCTGTTATGAGGACAGGCTGAGGGAGTTGGGGTTGTTCAGCCTGGAGAAAAGAAGGCTTCGGGGACACTTTATAGCACCTTCCAGTACCTGAAGGGGGCTGACAAGAAAGCTGGGGAGGGACTTTTTACAAGGCCATGTAGGGCAAGGGGCAATGGCTTTAAACTGGAAGAGGGTAGATTTAGACTAGACATTCGGAAGAAATTCTTTACCATGGGGGTGGTGAGGCACTGGAACAGGTTGCCCAAGGAAGTTGTGGTTGCCCCATCCCTGGAAGTGTTCAAGGCCAGGTTGGCTGGGGCCTGGAGAAACCTGGTGTAGTGAAAGGGGGGTTGGAACTAGATGATCGTTAAGGTTCCTTCCAACCTAAACTGTTCTGTGATTCACTCTCTCTGTAATCTGAATGTAAACTCTGTTGAGTGACCGATGATGAAAGGAGCCCATTCTTGTAGATATATATAGAAGATATATGTATATATATATGAAGATTTTATATCTGACATGAGCAAGATATTTTCCGTTTACACCCACTGTCTTGCCCAGGAGTATCTTGCAGTTATAGCAGCAGTCAAAGCAATAGCAAAGCACAGAGATTACCATGCAGCACAGTGAGCACCAGTATAGAGAAGAGGAAATGCTGCTGTATGACGCTAATATGTTAACTATTCTAAGCTGGACACACCTGCAGCAGGACCGTATTCTTTCTCTCCTTAGGACCACTATTAATTTTGGGGTTTTCTTCCTTTTCACATGTATTTGGTCATCTGGTGCCCACACAACTTTATAACTTCGGTAAAAGGAGCCAAATATTTTTATTTTTAATATAATTCTCTGGAGAGAGAAGTCAAGGGCTTGCATTATTCTGACTGTAGCCCACTCTTGCATCACTGTCACTTCAACTGATCATGAAACTCAACTATTTTGCCTCAACTGAAATAGAGTTCTCCAGGGATAGTTCTCTGTGTGTAAAAGACAGAGCAAAATCCCATTACCTGTAAACAAGATTTGTGCACCTACCTCTCATACAGAGATTTGGAAAATGTATTCCTATAGGCCTCTGCCCAGGGAGCCCAGTTGCATTACCGGTTTTAAAATTGATTTAAAGGCAAGAGAATAAATTTTAAAATGGGGATTTTAGCACTGGGGTGCGCAATCTCTGAATCAGAGCAACAGTATTTCAGAAAAGAAAAAAATCGAATAACAAAAGGGGGTTTGTACAAGAATGCCATTGGCTTAAGTTACAGTATCTGATTAAATGAATCAGTTCTAGTGATCTGGAAATTACTATCATAAATACTGTAGTCAGGATGGTATAACCATAACACTCCTTTCCTGACACTCTTTTTCGATTCCTTTCTCCTTTTGGGTTAAAAAAGTAGAAGCAGCATCTCTGAGAAATTCTCTGCTGTGTTATCTACACTGAGAAAGAGGGGTGCCTCCCCCAACCTTTTCCACCCACATGCATTTGCTGTCTGGATATTTGTTTTCTCTCATGAAAAGGTAGCACATTGGATGAAAGCACCACCTGAACAGGATGTGGCCAGCAGGCCACTAGCCAGAATATACTGTAGTGCCGGTGTAAAGACCCATGGCCCATTTAGATACGCAGCACTTTGGAAAGGTTGTGGATGTGAAACATGAATGGTGTGCCTGCATTTCACATGCCAAGAATCAGTACTTTAGCTTCCTTTATAGGCCCTACATCCCAGCTTCTCAGCTTCCCAGCACAGATTCAGCATCATGTTAAGTTATCAACAAGCTCTAAACAGTTTGCAAAAAGAAAGTGCAGTGATTTCAGTGCACAGTGATTCTAGGACAGCACCGGATTATCTCATTTCCCAATCCTTCTGTCTGTAAAGTGGGAATACCTCAGGGAGTTAATTGCTACAGTGCTGGAGCTCCAAGAAGGGTGGATGTGCTCAAGGAGTCTATTAGAAGTTGATCCTGCCTGTCAGCACAAGGTCCATGCACTGTGGGGATCCAGTACTGATGACAGAGGGTAGGAATCCCCTGGATGCAATTCAGACATACCAATGTCTCCAGATACAGACACTTGCACCCTAGACAGGATTCATTAGGAAATCTGACTGAGGGGATCTGGTCTTTAGAGTCAGTGGAAATCTGGAAAGTACAGTCAATGAAGTCTCAGGTCGTCATCATCTTGTCTTAAACTAGGTGTCTAAACTGAATTAAGATAATTTTAACTTCTCTGCATCCGGGAATATGATTAGCTAGGAGTGTATAGACTTTTAGTATCAAATGAGCCGTGAGGAAGACATTTCCAGCCTTAATACTGGTGGAGAAGCAATAAGAGAAATCTTTCAACAATAGAGATTCTATATCTGCTATCACCCTTCTGGATCAAAAACAAATGGTGCTGAGGCTTAATTACATTTTAGCTTGAAGTTTGTCAGAGTTTGGTTATGTGGTTTTGAGACAGATACATTTCCAAAGAAGCTTTGCTGGTCCAAGTAAGGGGCATTTGCCAAAAGGATTATTGGACATGTGCATATTCACCTACTTGGTGGCAAACAAACTTTGTGCACATAAACACTCCCTTTCTGGTTGGACTTTTGAAAGTGTCAGCTAGTGTCGACAGTTTTTTTCAAACTCCTTTTGTCATGACTGCCACTAAATCTCATCACGGAACCTAGCTTCAAGAGGAGATTCAAATGGTGAAAGATTTTTTAAATGGGTTTATTGAATATGCTTTACACTTTAGTCACGGCAGGAAATACTTCTTCATGAGCATCTGGCTCTGTGGGCTTCATCTGTCTGGGCTGAGCAAGAATCTTTTATTTCTTTCAGACTGTCAGAGTTCCTCCCATCTGGCAATCAGGAAAGTGCAAAACAAAAGGGTGTTTCCAACAAACACCAGCTTCAGCAAATACTTTTTTTTAAAGTTTTCAACCAATTTTGGGTCTGCATCATAAAGCAAAAGGTATGGTACAATATGTGAAGAGCTGTGCTGTGTAAACAGATTGCTGTTGATGTGTGTTCCACAGCTGGACTTACAGCTATATTAACTTGTTCTGATGTGATAAAATTTTAACATCCAGGCTTCATGTGCCAGCTGATAAATGATGGGGGACAAATTAAAAACAGTTTCATTAGCACAAAACAACACTGTATCAGGAATCTGTCAATGAGGTGCTAGCACAGAACACTGTGCCCTTTGGCTATAAATGACTGTCCAGCAACTCTACTAGAAACCTGGGCCTAGAGAATTGCTAGTAGGAGGCTGATTTCAAAGTTCATTAGGCTAAAACTTGGCAGAACAATTCTCAGGCCAGATGTGCACTTTTTATTTAAAAAAAATAAAAAATTGTATCAATCCATTTAAGCATGTTTGATCTAGAGTTTGGCAAACAGCTCACGATTCTCAAAAGTTCATATGTATGTTTTTATTCCAAACTTTAGGTTAAAAATGGTTTCTTTTAAAAAAAAACAAAATAAGGTCTTGTAAGCAGTTAGCCCTTCAAGATAGCTGTATTGGCCTCCTACATTTTCCTCCTTCCCCCTTCTCAAATATTGCTTGCAAATGGTAGATAACAAAAATGCATGAACATGCCTAGTAGACTTGTTGCCATGTTTCAGTGCCAAATTGAAACCATGCCACCCTATAACAAACCTTGACCTGCAGTGTAATTGCTCCATTTTTCATGGTTTCCTACTCTGTCCTGGCCATTTCAAATTGCACTGACCTGCCACCCACTTTTCCAGACAAGTTACCAGCCAGGAGTCCAGCTTTTAAATGAAACAGGGTTTTAGCTCCAAAAGGGCATGAGGAATTTAACTGCTTCAAGATGTATCATGTATTGCTAACCAAAGCCTGGAGTGCTACCTAATATATGACATCCCCATGGAAATGTCAGCAAAAGCTACTGCAGTGCAGAAATAGCAGAAGCTGCCTACAGTAAAGGGAATGAGGGAGAAGATTATAGCTGTACTGGTCAGCTTCATTGCTGGAAGTTTTCAAAATAGGTCTGCAACTACAGCTATATTTTTACTGAATCATGTCACAGATTTCCAGAGGATTTTGTAGACTGAACAATATAATTGTTGGTACAATGAAAAAAGGCACTGGATTGTTAAAATGTATTGTTAATGGACTAGTCTTCTAAAGCAGTAGTGAGCAAGCCTCAGTAGAGACACAGTCTCATGCCGACATCTAAAACCACAGATTTTCTACTGTCCTCCTGACACTTTTGGAGGTCCCTCTTTGTGTTTAGACCTGGATTAAAGTAAAGGTGCTGTAAATGCTCTTCACAGGACCCCAGGTCCTTCAGATGCACAAGGGTCTAATTTTCGCTTTTATTAGTGTTTAGGATATAATATCTGTTTCTAGCCCAAGCTGATACAAAGCACACCTTGGAAATATAATTGTCCACCATTCTCTGCAGGCAGCCTGGAACAAGGATTTGTGCCATATAAACCATCTGCGCATCTTAAGCACTATGATATTTAATTCCATTGGCGTGTCAGTAACAGAGGGAGCCTGTGGCAGAGGAAAATGCTGGCTGGTCTGAAACACCCTCTAATGCAGACACGACATGTGCTTAGCCAGGCTTAGTGCAGACCAGACATATGGTCTGGCCTTAACAGTGTAAGTCAGCAGTGCCACTCTGGCCTGCCTGAGGAAGGCTGCTGCCCTGCCAGGGGAAGAGGGCAGTGTGGCTGTGGGATGCTAAGGAGTCTCCTTAAACTGGACCATCTGGGCTGGGAGGATGAGCCCATACTGCCCTGTTAGACAGAGGTCTCAGGACCTCTTCGGAGCTGGCAATGCTTTCAGCTGGCATTGCTGGCACCATGACAGCACCAGGTGGGATACCAGCTCTCTGAACAATGCAGCTCCCTCCAACTTTTTGTGTTATCTTGAGGCAGAAAAGCATCATGTGGGAGGAGAGGCACCTGCTCCTCCCGGCTGAAGTTTGCTTGGCTCAGCAGGGACTCTTTCAGTTACAAAGAGGGTCTGGGTTTTTGTGTGCTGTCAGGATCTCCAGTGTTGTTTCTTGATGAACAGTGATGTCAGGTGCTTTACCCAGCCCAATTGGTGCTTTGTCCCTGGAGAGGCATAATCCAGGGGTGTGGGAGAAGGACGTTCATGTAGTAAATCTTTTATTATTTAAAGAGGAAACATTTTTTATGGGGGATACAAGCAGTGTTTAAAAGCTGCAGAGCTAGACACTCCAGGGATCAGCTGTAAATGAAGGTTAAGCCTTGAAAAGGCTTCTACCTTGGCTTTTTTATTGGGGTTGCTATTGTGACTGAGGCCTTGATGTTTTATAACCCTGGCCATATGGTTATGTGGTTTTGAAGAAGAGGGTTTGGCGAAGGGCAGGGGAAAGGGGGGAGGGAGGGAAGGGAGATTGTTGTTACTGCTGCAGTGTAACGAGTATGTTCAACTTTCCCATTCTGGTGTGTCCTAACTTATAGCATATGGACACCAATTCTACAGTCTTTACAGGGAAATCACATGAGCATTGTTAAATCATTTAATCTAAACTTTGAAAGAGAAAAATAATAAGGTGATTAAGGACAATCTGAAGCTACTTGATAATGTGATGCTAAGGAGATAGAATAGCCTTTCATTACTGACCTAGGACAAACACTAGCTGCTGAGTGCAGGGAAGAGGTAGATAGTGGATTTTTCTGATTTTTTTCAGTAGGACAGCTGCTTATGTTCTTTCCATTATAAGAGAGACAGACGAACAGAGCAAGAGCTTCAATGCCTTCTGCAGAGAGCTCTATTAGTTCTGAGTTGAAATTGAATCATGCTAATTTTAAAGCACTGCAATATAGCCATTTGATTTCCTCCGGCTGTGGGTCTTGACTTTCAGCTAGAAAGAGGTGGCAGAAAGACAGGACAAAGGAAGGACTGGAAAAAATAAAACTGCAGGATGCCTGTCAATACCTACTCTTGAGTAAGAAGACTCTGAACATGAATAGAATTGAAAGAAATTATTAAAGTATTGTACTGCCTCCCCCTGGAAATAAGCACAATCCTTGTTCTTCCGCAAATATTTATTATCAGGTGGAATTCCATTTCGACCTGAAATTCTTCTTAAGATGCTAAAAATATGGGGAGTGCCTAGACTATCCTAACAGAGTGCATACGGTAAGGCCTGCAACTCCAGTTCTTTTCATCAGAGGCATCAGGGGAAAACTTTTCAAAGACACGAAAGGGAACTGGGTACTTACTTCCTAGCCAGTACCGAAATCCCCTCTGTGCCACTGGAGACCTCTCCTTAGATGAATAACCAATGAGCTCTGAAGAACCCATTTCCAGATGTGAAGCTGGATTTATGATACTAGAAATCCTCAACAGCAGCAAAGTACTGAATTTATAGTTCACGTTTGGATTCTTTCAAAAAGACTCACTTACTAGAATTTTGTTGGAGGTTTCCCTATTAATCAATATAAAAGATGAAAAAAAGCATCCAGGAATGGTTGGCAGGTGCCCACAGGTTTGCAGGCATTGGTTTTGGTGACATTTATGAAATATTAGAGAAGTTGATTGTTCCCAAAGTATCAACCTACACTTTGCAGGAAGTCTAAGTCATTTCATCCTACAGAGAAAATGAAAAGTATCTGTTTCTTTTAATTTTTAATGACATGTGGCACATATTGCATCAAGGATTTAAAAGCTGGATAGAGTTTGGGACCTGCTTTATAACTCTATTGTTTGACCATCTACAGTAAATAAATGCAGTTGAGTGCATTGTACTTAAATGATATCGTTATTCATGCTGTTATTTTTTGAGGCAGTGTATCTCAGTCACTGCACACTGGCAGTGTAGGTATCTCTAGGGATGCTTCACAGTTTGGAAGTGAGTAAGCATCAGTGGTGAAATTGCCAAGTTCCTTTGTAAGTAGCAGTGTTCTGTCTTTGCCAGAGCAGATACCTTTCAGCTCTGCACTAACCGCAACACAACAAGAAATGGCAAGCATTACTGGATGAGAATAGGTCCAGAAAGGGACAGAAGGGTGGTATCCCCAAAACGAATGCACCTGCAGACCACCAACTGCCACTCCAGTCACCATTCTATGGTTGTTTGAACTGTCTTGAATCTGAACCATGAGAGTCCCAGAGTAATTGGACTAGCAAAACTCTATTGTCATAGTAGACACAAATTATTTTAAAATAAGCCTTTCTTCACCTAAATAATAGTTAATCACAGAATCACAGAATCAAAGAATGTTAGGGATTGGAAGAGACCTCAAAAGATCATCTAGTCCAAGCCCCCTGCCAGAGCAGGAACACCTAGATCAGGTCACACAGGAACTCGTCCAGGCGGGTTTTGAATGTCTCCAGAGAAGGAGACTCCACAGCCTCTCTGGGCAGCCTGTGCCAGTGCTCTGTCACCCTCACTGTGAAGAAGTTCTTCCTCATATTTATGCAGAACCTCCTATGTTCCAGCTTGCATCCATTGCCCCTTGTCCTATCACTGGATGTCACTGAGAAGAGCCTGGCTCCATCCTCATGACACTCACCCTTTACATATTTATAAACATTAATGAGGACACCCCTCAGTCTCCTCTTCTCCAAGCTAAAGAGACCCAGCTCCCTCAGCCTTTCCTCATAAGGGAGATGTTCCACTCCCTTCATCATCTTTGTGGCTCTGCACTGGACTCTCTCAAGCAGTTCCCTGTCCTTCTTGAACTGGGGGGCCCAGAACTGGACACAATATTCCAGATGAGGACTCACCAGGGCAGAGTAGAGGGGGAGGAGAACCTCTCTCAACCTCCTAACCACACCCTTCTAATACCCCCCAGGATGCCATTGGCCTTCTTGGCCACAAAGGCACATTGCTGGCTCATGGTCATCCTGCTGACCACCAGGACCCCCAGGTCCCTTTCCCCTACGCTGCTCTCCAACAGGTCACTCCCCAACTTATACTGGCACATGGGGTTGTTCTTACCCAGATGCAGGACTCTACACTTGCCCTTGTTATATTTCATTCAATTTCTCCCCGCCCAACTCTCCAGCCTGTCTAGGTCTCTCTGAATGGCAGCACAGCCTTCTGGTGTGCCAGACACTCCTCCCAGTTTTGTGTCATCAGCAAACTTGCTGACAGAGCACTCTATTCCCTCATCCAAATCATTGATGAATATATTGAATAGTACTGGTCTCAGTACCGACCCCTGAGGGACTCCACTAGATACAGGCCTCCAACTAGACTCTGTCCCATTGACCACAACTCTCTGTCTTCTTTCCTTCAGCCAGTTCACAATCCACCTCACTATCCCATCATCCAGACCACACTCCCTCAGTTTAGCTGTGAGGATGCTGTGGGAGACTGTCCAACACTTTACTGAAATCATTCCTTATATTTTTTCATAGACATTTTCTTTCCTCATGAAGCTGAAACAGCTCCTCATACCTCAAGCAAACACATAAGGAAAAACATAAACCAAGATCTAAACACATGGAAAAGGATCAGATTCATTCCTGTGCACCTATTTTTAATGCCTGTTGCTGCTTGTATTGCATAAACAATTTTCAAGAAGAAATAGCCCTTTACTTTGATTGGTAGTTCCACTTTAAAATCAATGACATAACATATCCTTTGGGAAGGAAACAATTTCTGAGAATAAATGAAGGCCTAACTTTCTGGATCTTGGAAATAACATTAAGATCTGTTAAAACGCAAACCAGCTGTTTAAGAAGCTCCTCAGAGGCTTCTAAAAGACAGAAAAGGTTTGACAATTGATCTTCAAGTAAAAATGTTCAGGTTAAAAAAATAAGTAATGTTAACAAGACTTTGATGTCTTATTATCTAAAACTAGGCACTTTTTAGCTCACTAATTTCATCTTGTTTTCATTATAACCTGCAGGAAACATACCCAGTGTGTTAGCTGAACACCAACTGGATGACAAGGAACGGATTGATGTGACACAAAGCACTAACAATACAATTTCTTAAGAGACTTTGTAAAGGGCAAGAAATAGCTTTTGTTCTATTCATCCAAATGCATTTGTGCAAGAGCTCTCTGAGTTACACTAGCAACCCAAAGCTGTCCTTCCAAATCACTGAGCTCCTGGGTTTTAATCACTTCAAGTAAATGAGCTATTCTAGTTACCAATAGGGTAACAGTTGCCAATCATAGTAGAGAAGAAAGCAGACCCTCTGCAGGGCATGAAATTAAATTTTCCAGGTAGTAACCAGTAATTGATACCACAATGTGACCTTTGCCTAAAGCACCCAATTTAGAGCCCTGTGGAACAGCAACTCGGGCAGGACAGAGTCTGTGACCACCAGCAGGCTTGCTCAGCAAAGAAACAACTCTGACAATACTCTCTGCCTCCACTGGCAGGTAGCTCTGTCTTTGCAATCTGCACAAAGTGAGAATCTCACCTGATGCAGTCAGTACCCTAAGAATATTTTTACACAGATGTATTTTAAAGAATTTTGTTTGCAGCATGGCAAAATAAGAGTACAACAAATTTGCATATGAACAACAAGGAACTGACAATTTTCCTTGATACTAGCATATTGTATGTGCCATTAGGCAATGCCATCTTTTTTCCCAAGCTCATAGCTCAGAAATTAATGAAGAGCTTGTCTGAGTAATCCTCATTTTACCCCTTCAGAAACCAAGCGCAGCTTCTTCCAGAAGGACTCTCTGTACATCCCTTCTAAACTCTAAAGTCTCTGGGCTCCCACTCACTCAATAGCAATTGAATCTGGTGATTCTGATGTGAGATCCACACTCAGCCTTGAGCCATACCCACAAACCAAGACACCTCAGCAAGACACACAGTTGGCCTGGCCATCCCAGGCAAGAGAAACAGACACTGACAGAAGGGTATTTATCCCAGCTGCAGGCTCAGGCTGCCTCCAGATGTGCCCATCTCACATTCGCTAATGTTCAAAGAGAGAATCGAGAGTCACCAGACTTCTGAAATAGGCACCTCTGTTTGGTCTGCCCACTGAAGCCAAAAAAGCTTTTTCCAAGAACTTCAGATGAGGACCTAAGCTGTCAACTGCTACCAGTGAAATCAAGATGAGCTTTGTCACCAACATCACGCTGTCCAGATAAGACTATGAAACTCAAAGCATGCATAAGGTAGTCTTTGTAAAGTGACTGTCTTTCACACCTTGCAAAATGCAGCAGCTGCTTAAAAATGAGTCCTCCTGCCCACACTACTGAGGGCCTTCCTATGGATTCTATCTATCACATTTTTCTCCATAAAATTAATAGGACTACATGTGTTTAAAACCAGGCAGGATTCACCAAATCGATGTCTGGAACAGGCCCAGTATCACTACGCCTTCCTCATGAAGCACTGTGTATATTAAGTTCTGATATCAAACCCACTGCTGACATTTTTACTGCTCTGCTGTAGGAACAGTAATGCATTCTCTTGGGTCACTGGAGTTTGAAGCTGTGCACTGAATACAAAACTAGTAGACCCAGGAAATGCTGAAAGTGCTATCATCTGGGAGAAATCAGATACATATCATTTAGAAATGCTTCTCCAGCCCCAGTTGTTTCCTAGATTATTTCTTCTTACAAATATGCATCCATAATCATACATGAAATTCTTGCTATTTGATTAGTAATGCCTCCTGAGTTTGGGTTTATTAGAATACAAAACCAAGTGCAGAAGCAGGAAGTGATTTTTAAAAAAAAAAAAAAAAATATCCCCACACAATTAGATTTAGCTCTCTCAGCCATGTCATTTTATGATTGCAGAAAACTGGAAAGCCACAGCTCCCTATTCAATTTAGATTGCAATCAGATTCTAAGTCAGATTTCAATTAATATTCTCATTTTAGGGGAAAAAAAGCCACAATAGTAAAGAGAAAAATGAGCTGCAGGGGCTCTCCATACAGAATGAAATGAAGATCAAAGTTCAGAAATGTAGGGATGAATAGAAACCCCACACTGTTCATTATGACCACTGCTTACTAGGGAAGGGCAGCCAAGCAGGAGATGTCCCTTTCCCTTTTGCCTGATCTCCACAAAAGTAACTTCCCAACTCTCTCTCATCTCGCCTTTCTGCACATGAGATTAATAGCTGTCATAAAATTCTTCAACGTGCCAGTAACGCTATCCAAGATGACACTTGTCTGTCTTGCTGTCATAGCTGAACCTCACTCTCAGCCTGCTGTCACTGAATTACATTACACTAGCAGGGAGGGCTTGAGTATTTCTGAACCACATAAAAAAATGGGATTTTTCTGCTCCAGGAAAAGGATGAAATGACTTCCTGGCACAGGATATATGTGACACGTTCCCTTCCACCCCTTCACCCACCCACACATGCACACGCAGCCCTTGTTTCCTTCCTGGCACTGCACAAATCCTGTTCTGCCACATCCCCACTGCCAAGAGCAGTGCACATTCCTCTGCTGCAGCCTTGCAGCCTCTCGCTCAGGTGCCTTGTGCACCCACTCTTCTGGCCCAAACGACCCTGCAAGGTACCTCAGCTAAACTGCTAAAGCTATAGACAAATGGCTACTGGCAGCTTCAGCACGTATAATCATGTAGGCATCTGCTTCTCTTCAGCTTTCAGGTTCGCTGTGGTCTTCTGCTCATTCAGGAACTTCCAGCAGACTGAAAGCCAACCTGTAGTTGTAATAGAAAGTCAGGGTGCTGAGTGACTATGTACAAAGAAATAAACGTTTTCCCTGTTTTAGAAGTCAGAGGGTCATAAGGAGTTTTCTGTGAAGCAACCTGAATATAGGATATGCTGTGGCTACAATGGGAATTTCATGCGAAGAAGCTGCTTGAAATTATAATATGGAGAACACCCCAGATGCCATATAAAGCTGAGATATAGAGCATAGGATAGCTTTTAACTGACAGCTTAACCTTGTTAATATGTGGCCCTGAAGTAAAAAAAAATAAAAATATGGACATATTGCTGTGTTATTTACCCTTGAGCATCGATGTTCAGTATAGAGGAGGTAAAAGCACCCCTGTGCAGAAGTGGCACCAAGGCATTGCCTGACGAGGCACACAAAGCTAGTGCTTTCCAGCAGGGAGGCAGAGGCCTTGTGTTGGGAGACCAGGGCAAGGCTGTGCTCAAGAGGACAGGCAGATCAGAAGCAGAGATGCTGGAGCTCTTGCTTCCATACCCACTCAGATGAGGAGGCCGTTGGCTCAGCAATGGCCCAAGCTGACAAAGTGTTCCAAAAATTAGGGTTTATTATCTGAACTCCAGACTGACAGAGCTAGTGAGCACCAGCTCTGCACAAATGAGCCTGCACCATGCCATGCTTCCCTGTACTCCCCCTGCGCTTTCCCTACCCACTCAGGCTTCCCCAGTGTTGGTCCTGCCATCCTCCATTTCACAGTGTAGTTGTATGCTGCACCTGACACATTGAAAACCACATTCATGTGCTTTCCTTTCCATTTCAGAGCCACTGGCTATTGAATGAAAAGGGAACTGCAAGCACTTTTCTCCACGGACAAATTTGGCTATGGGGCTCAATGACTGGGAACATGTTTTCTGCCTTCAGCTCCTCCTGCCAGCACTCCTATTGCTCCCTTGCTCATTGCTTTTTTTTGTCAAGCCATGAAATTTCAGTGTTAATCCCTATGAGGGGAAAGAACAGACAGCCTGTCTCCTGAATTTCTCATTATCAGCTAGATAACTGCCTCATGAAAAGAAATTCAGCAATCATATTATTTCTGTCCTAATGAAGTCCCCTTTTGGTTGAGTTAAAAACAGTATACCTTTAGACAGCCTTTGGTAGTCCTAACCTTTTCCAGGTTTCTTGTGGTGGAGATTGGCAGCTAGCCCAGGGCCAAAGCACTTCACATAGAATCAGGGTGAGACCTTCGTGAACCAGCACAATGAGGAATTCAATAGTCAATCAATAAGACAGCCATCAAAATTAACGTTAAGGACATCTTGTAGAGAACATAATTAATTTTATGATAACATCTATGAACTAATAGTTGAGTGTCATTAAGAGATGACATTGCCCTCAGAGCTTTTGGTGAAAGCAATTATTTAGCTATGTGGAGGTTATTGTTCTGCCTACATCAAACTTGGAGGGAAATAAAGAAATCAGAGTTTCTTTATAAGCAACAATATAGTCTGTGTGTGTCACAGCTCAACACATATTTGTGTAGCCATGCGGAGCTTGCTGCTAATTTTTTGGACCTTCCTCTGTAAGCACTTCTCTGTGGCATGCAGCAGCGCTCTTGTTTGGTTCACCATTACAAGCTTTATCCTGAGCTAGGAGTTACGTTTTTTAAAATTGCTGTATAAGGAAGGGTGATATTTCGAAAGTGTAAGAAACAGGACTAATTTATCTGGTAATTATAGCTGAAATAAAGGTCCTGTATGAAATGCCATTAATGTCTGTATGTCTGTTATTATTATTTCTTTACATGCATAAATATGTGTAAGTATAGGCACTTTTGTTCCCATGTAGTATTTTGTGAAAAGAAACAATTCTTTCAACTTCAAAGAATGTTCTGATCCACACCAGCCAGAAAAAAATTAATTTGGACAAAATCCAGACGTGGTTCCGAACTTCACAGCTGTCACAGTTTTCTTCAGCAAGCAAATCCCAAATACCAGGATTTAAATGCTCTTTTCATACAGTTTCACTCCACAACGGTATGTCTGGATCAGGGTCAGAAATTCTGGAGTTTATAGTTTCAGTTTAATCTTTTTGTACGTCTCTCATTTAGATACAGACCAAAATGGAAGGAAGCATAAGAGGATTTCCGCTTCTCGAGATGGCAGAGTTCTCACAAATTCAACAATTTTCCTGGCATTTCTATTTTAGGATGAAAACTGACAACACGGATTTTGAAATTTTCACAGACTAGGTCCTAGTCTCAATTCACATCTGAGCTCTAAACTACACCAGCCTCACACAAAGTCTCATTCAAATGCTGCGTAAGGTAGAAGAGGAACAGAAATGTTTTCTAGTCCTATTTTAGGACATTACTTCATCCTATCTCACAGACTTTTACTGTGATATTCATTGATGATCTGATTTCTCTCTCCAACCACCTATTTCAGACATTTCAGAATACCCTCTGAACCTGCTTTGCTGTGAAACCTCAGGTAGGTTTTCTTTACACATCATAATGATGGCATAATAGATTTTTTAAAAATCTTGTTTATGATGGGAAGTGGTAAATTTTATTAATGATTTTTTTTTGTGTTGTGCTGTCCTTCTCAATAATCTTTTTACCTGATGGTGGACAAAATATTAGGATTATAATTTGTCACTTGCTCGTAACTTTTTTCATAAGATTGTCTGGAAATAGAAAGGGGCCATATATAGACACTGCATAGTCTTGAATTCCTAGAATACTGCGAGAACTGAAATCTGCAGGGTACCATCTGTACCATTTCTATTGTTCGTCTGCTGAGAATCTTGAAAGCAGCCTTTTTACAAAGAACAACTGTGCCATCTTAATTGCAAGTTAAAAAAATAAAAAAAAAGCCAAAGAAAATTTCTGGCAGCACCCGCACTGACAGGAAATTCAAATATCTTCAAGCACATAAGCCAACAAAGCTGCTGAAACTGAACTCATTTGGAACAGGACTTTGTTTTGATGTGTGTGAGATGAGCCTGGGGCTGGAGGTGACTGTGCCAAACAGAATGAAAAAGAAGGAGCAGGAGGAAGAGGCTGAGGATGGATAGAGCAACAAAACATGCTTTTTCTGGAAGTATTTGGTGGGTATTTCCATGCCCAGCCTGCTGTCTCCGTGTGCTTCCTGCATCCCTGAAGAAGCCATTTGCCACTGGGCATGACGCCAGCCCTAAATAGAGCAGCTTGGACCCGCCTGGCAGGAAATCAGCATTTCCTGATGCCCCTTGGGGCAGACCATGTCCACAGGGCTGGCATAAATTCTCTTGCTTTCCAATACGTGCCAGCTACTTACAAAGACTGACACTGCAGTTTTATTCCCTCTCCATGTTTCCTCTGCTCAACACATGGCGCATCATCTCCTTAAATTGTTAATAATCAGTACAAATTCCCTCTGGCTTCCTCTGAGTTGTTTTCAAAAAGATCTAGTAATTTTTGATCTAGTTGTATATTTATTCTTTCTAATCTCATTTGCATTCATGCACATACACACAGACACATCAATTTTACAACCACTATTAGCATCAGCTTAAGGTGAACTCTGGCAGCCAGACAAAACACAGCCCATTTTGATATGCCAGGCTTAAATGAGTATAATCTATTGAACTGAAAGGAGTAACAGCAAGACAACATAACAGATTCGGAACAAAACCTTTTACATATTGGGTATGCTAAAATTATTGGGGACCAACGCACCTGGAAAATGAAAATGTGCAGAAATCCAATTTGCCTTCCTGAGTGGAAGGGGGGGAAAACCAAAAAACAACCAACAACAAATCACAAAAACATCCAACTCCCCCATGAGTAAGCTATTCAGTCCTTTACTCACATTTAGTAATTTGACTCAAGTATATAACATTTCATTTTTTATAGCTATTATGTTCTTGATATTGCATTTACATGCTCTGCTCTCTGTTCTGCGTGGGTTGTTCTTCACAGCTGAAACAAATAGCTGTGCGATTTTGTTTCTAAAACAAGCTCTTTTCACTCTGAAAAGATTTCTGTCTTGGCTACCACCAAGAATAAAGCAACTACGTAGTTATTTTCTTCCTGAAAGATAATGACATCTGAAGGACTATTTGAGCTGAATTAGTACTCTTAGCTAGTGACTCACTGCAAAGAGAGGAATGTTTTGCACAAGCAGGCTCCCCACACACTGCTTCCTATGCAAAAACTGGCAGCAGTGTCCTTCACTGAACTCCCATCAGCTCTCTGGAAGGGACACAATGGCAATGACCTATGGGCCATTCCTGCTGCTAAACAACCAGTAAAGTCGGCAGAGGGCAAGAAGGACTGCACTCCGAAATATAGCTCAGCTGGCACATGTTGCCCCTTTACTCTTAAGAAATTTGGAGAAACATTCAATGGCATGGTGCTTGCTTTGGGTCTTGTAGCTGGAGGGGTTTAAGGTGCCATTCCTTTTAGGACTGAGTGCACCCTCAGTAAGTTTGCAGACAACACCAAGTTGGGTGGAAGTGTTGATTGCCTTAGGGTGGGAAGCCTCTACAGAGGGATCTGGACAGGCTGGATCAATGGGCTGAGGCCAATTGTATGAGGTTCAATAAGGCCAAGTGCCAGATCCTGCACTTGGGTCACAACAACCCCATGCAATGCTGCAGGCGTGGGGAAGAGTGGCTGGAAAGCTGCCCAGCCGAAAGGGACATGGTGGACAGCCAGGTGAATATGAGCCAGCAGTGTGTGCCCATGTGGCCAAGAAGGCCAACAGCATCTTGGCCTGTATTCTGCACTGGTGAGGCCTCACCTCAAATACTGTGTTCAGTTTTGGGCCCCTCACTACAAGAAGGACATTGAGGTGCTGGAGCATGTCCAGAGAAGGGCAACAAAGCTGGTGAAGGGTCTGGAGCACAAGTCTGATGAGGACCGGCTGAAGGAACTGGGGTTATTTAGTTTGGAGGAGGCTGAGGGGAGACCTCATTGCTCTCTGCAACTCCCTGAAAGGAGGTAGTAGCAAGGTGGGGATCAGTCTCTTCTCCCAGGTAACTAGTGATAGAACGAGGGGTAATGGACTCAAGTTGTGCCAGGGGAAGTTTAGATTGGATATGTGGAAAAATTTCTGCACTGAAAGGGTTTTCAAGCACTGGATCAGGCTGCCCAGGCCAGTGGTGGAGTCCCCGTCCCTGGAGGTATTTAAGAGATGTATAGATGAGGTACTGAGGGACATGGTGTAGTGGTGAACTGGCAGTGCTGGGTTAATGGTTGGACTTGATGATCTGAGAGGTCTTTTCCAACCAAGGCTATTCTATGATCCTATGAAACAGCTGAGCTTCTAGTAATGAAGGAGGTCTACTGAATTTAGCATTTTAAAATATTACTAGTAAAACTGCACAAAATGAGGCATTGATTCCTCTGTATATTCCATGTATAGACATCACTGAAATGCCACGGCAGCAGTCATAACATTAATGTCCAGAAAACTGTGATTGCAGATCACTGCATAATCAGATCCTAGCAGACCAGGAAAAATTAACAACTAATTTTTGAGTTTTCTGAATGCACCAATAAGTTCCTTGCATTGTAGGGAGCAAATACTGCTTTTGACTGGGCTGAAACCAATGCTCTTGCATTTCTATAACTAAGAAATGCAACCCTTGACCTTTTCTCTTCTTGGAGCCAAATGCTATTCTGCTACCTTCTTCTGCTTGCCCTTGTGAGTTCTTTTCTTCAGCCTTGAGAGAGCTGGGTTGCCCCTATAGGAACAGTGATAAATGCAAAATTCAGTTAAGAAGTCAGGCTCCTTTACCTCAGTTGCCCTTTTCTACTCTAAATTGCCTCTACCCTGTCTCAGCCTTCCCTGGAGGAGCAATCAGCCCTTGGTATTGCCACTGACTGGAAGTCCTTGCCATTTCTCAGCTCTCGTGCCTTCTTTCCCACTTTCTTTAATGACTGTCTTTCCCAAGCCCTTCAAAAGCGGAATAATACATGCCTTACAATTCTGTTTGTATATGTCTTTAATTAAATCTTCCTGTTCTGCTGAACTAATCTCACACTTTCTGCACCCTGCAGATTAGTTTGCTGTTCATTTCCACAGCTCTCTAATGAGACAGGCTTTTTTTCAAGTCTGTAATATTGCTTTCATGGCTAATCTATTTTCCTCTGTTAGAATAGGAATTTTACAAATCTGCTCACATTGCAAATCCTCTCCATCATATTCCTAAGGATTTCCAAACTTCCAAGAAACGAAATTGTTCCTCTTGCTCGATTTCATAAATTCATTTCACAATTTGCTATAGTGTATTTCACGGTGAACTTATGAAAGAGTATATGTGGTGATTTGTATTTATAGGACACCCATAATTCTATAACGTTGCAGCATTAGTCAAAGAATGAGTTTGGGGAAAAGGAGGGTGGGAGTACATTCACCTACTTCTTGGATTACACCTCACAGTTTATAAAACACTTAGTGTCCAGTGTAACTTTGGTGGGAGCAGAGGGTCAGCTCTGCAGGCAGTAAAAGCAGATGGAGCTCAAGCAATTCCAGTCCTTTCATCTGTGTGCAGTAGCTGGGACTTGCTCACAAGTCAGAAACATTTGGCTTGCTCAGAAAGAGAAAAATTCTGCTCTCAAAGTGTTGCTCTGTGTTATGTTTTTCAAAACAAACAAACAAACAGGGGGGTCCAAGGTTCATCCTGAATCCCTGATGTGGCGTTGAGTATAGTCCCATGGTACTACTGGCCCAGCCAGGAGTGAGGCTAAGTGTTACTTCGGGATTGGAATGAGCAGCCAGAGGCAGGAAAATGTGGGATCTCTTAAACCAACTTTAATTTAAGGAGCTACAATTTCTGTTGAGCAAGGGGAAGCAGTTATACAGAGCAGTTTCTCTTCTATAGTAAGTACTGGTGATTTAGTTCACCTACACCCATGGTCCAGCAGTTGTGACTGCTTCATAGCACAAGGCAGAGATACAGCTGAGATTTTGTATTCCTTTCAAAAACTGTCACAGAAGTCCCTTCTGCCTCACATATTGCTCATGTGTTTGGGAGTCATTAGTGACAGGAGTGAGAAACTAGCAATTCATGAGGCTATGAAATTTTTTCTAGTGCATTTAGTATCTGTTAAGCATACTTCATTCCAACAAATGTGAAAGTTTGTTCAAAACGGTGGTAAGGGCTGGTGACTTTGGGCAGAACTGAGGAAAGGCCAACAAGAAAACACATTCACTGGCAGAGAGCAACCCAGGAAGGACATAATGCGTCTAACGGGATCCTAAACTACTAGTGTAGTAGTAGTAGATATGAGCAAACATCTACACACCTCTAAACAACTTTCTTCTCAATGAGTTCCCCTGAAGTTCATAATGTCAGCTTAGGGGAGTAAGGATACGGCACCAGTCCCTGAGCTGTTTTCCCTTTGATTCCTGCCACCTGGCCCTGCTGGGCTTTCATGAAGAACTTGGATTTCCAGAGGCTCACACAAACTGCAGAGGTAAAGTGGTCCCTGGTGGGAGGCTGAGGACCAAGCACCAGCCTGGAGCTTGGGAGTGTAGTGTAGTAGAAGAGCAGGACCAACTTATTCAGTGTCCTAAGAGCTGTTTCAGATGTCAGCAATGCAGATCGAGGCCTGCAGTCAACAGCTATCTACCTGCTCTGCATCAAGGCAAAGCAGCAGTTGTGAGGAACACCTGGGCAGCCAAAACCAGCTGAGTGCTCATGGCTATACAGACACTCTGCTTTCTGCTGGCATCTCCTCCCCTCTGGCCACTTCTGATGACACTCAGTGTAGGGACTTTACAGTGGAGAGGTTGACATTGGTTTTGCAGGATCCTTGGCAGTTGTGTGTTGTAAGCTAGTGCAAGTATGTCTCCTTCTCTGCGTCATTGAAACATCAAGCCGTGGGAGTAGAAGTCCTTGATGTAGCACTGTTTCACAGAATCACAGAATCACAGAATGTTAGGGATTGGAAGGGACCTCAAAAGATCATCTAGTCCAAGCCCCCTGCCAGAGCAGGAACACCTAGGTCAGGTCACACAGGAACATGTCCAGGCGGGTTTTGGATGTCTCCAGAGAAGGAGACTCCACAACCTCTCTGGGCAGCCTGTTCCAGTGTTCTGTTACCCTCACTGTGAAGAAGTTCTACCTCATAGTTATGCGGAACCTCCTATGTTCCAGCTTGCATCCATTGCCCCTTGTCCTATCATTGGATGTCACTGAGAAGAGCCTGGCTCCATCCTCATGACACTCACCCTTTACATATTTATAAGCATCAATGAGGGCACCCCTCAGTCTCCTCTTCTCCAAGCTAAAGAGACTCAGCTCCCTCAGCCTTTCCTCAGAAGGGAGATGTTCCACTCCCTTCATCATCTTTGTGGCTCTGCGCTGGACTCTCTCAAGCAGTTCCCTGTCCTTCTTGAACTGGGGGGCCCAGAACTGGACACAATAATCCAGATGAGGACTCACTAGGGCAGAGTAGAGGGGGAGGAGAACCTCTCTCAACCTACTAACCACACCCCTTCTAATACACCCCAGGATGCCATTGGCCTTCTTGGCCACAAGGGCACATTGCTGGCTCATGGTCATCCTGCTGGCCACCAGGATGCCCAGGTCCCCTTTCCCCTATGCTGCTCTCCAACAGGTCACTCTCCAACTTACACTGGCACATGGGGTTGTTCTTCCCCAGATGCAAGACTCTACACTTGCCCTTGTTATATTTCATTCAATTTCTCCCCGCCCAACTCTCCAGCCTGTCTAGGTCTCTCTGAATGGCAGCACAGCCTTCTGGTGTGTCAGCCACTCCTCCCAGTTTTGTGTCATCAGCAAGCTTGATGACAGTGCACTATTCCCTCATCCAAATCATTGATGAACACATTGAATAGTACTGGTCCCAATACCGACCCTTGAGAGACTCCACTAGATACAGGCCTCCAACTAGATGCCATAGAAATGCTCAGAAAAGCATCAGAGGGCAGCAGGCCCAAGATAAAACCTAATGCTTTTAGCAGATGAGGGAATCGTAGTACCCTAGACAGTGGTCACTCCTGCACACAGGAAGGCTGGCATCAGCCTGTCCTGGTGGGCACCCCTTCAGAGCACGGTGCTTACTTAGAGGCTTCATTTCTGTTCCTAGCCACAGGTGCTCCCCTTTGGCAATTCTTATTTATGGGCTGAAGTGCTGCTGAAACCATAAACATTCAAGGGTTCGTTCGCTTTGTTTGTCTGGGGTGAGAATGAGGTGGCAGCTTTTGCAGCCCCATTCTGGCCATTTTCTTCCTGTCAGGGTGCAAACGCCAGCTGAGGTCTATCACCTTGTTTTATTGTGTGAAGACTGCAAAGAGATTTCTCAATTAGCTTTAAATTAACTGCCTCTTGTCATTATGAATTCCCTGAGGATGGGTATGAGGGTGCTATCAAAAAGGTCATTAGGCAGCCTGCCTGTGCATCCACTATCTGGGCACTCACCAGACTGCGCCTGTCATTTCTCATCCCCAGGTTTAAAGCTTTAATTAGGAACCTCCTGCATGTCTGGTCTTCACAAGCACCATCTGGCACACAACAGAAAATGTGCTCCGTTTTCATTACTGGCAAATCCTAGGAAAGTCATTTGTGTAAGTTAGAGGCAGGGACTGGAGGGGCAGAGGATGGGAGTAAAATCTTCCATAGCATTTCAGAGTGGAGAGAATCTAAAAGGAAAATGAAACCTGCATCCAAGCTTGGGTTTGCACTTAGAATATTTATGAATATGAATTTTTATGCAAACATTTTCATTGTCAGGACTTCTGCATATGGACAGTGCTGCAGCATGCTGGAGCATGACCATGTTTACCACTTCCCAAGCCAGAACTGGAAAAATATGAGGCTTCTTCTTGTTTATGGCTTTGCTTTTCAGTGTGCATCTTCCCCAAGATTCAACATTTTGCTTCCTCAAAATTCACAGCCACACAAAGGATTTTGTTACAAGCTAGAATGTGTCTGGTTAAATGCAAATCCTTGAACTGACTCTGCTGTAATTTTGTAATATCCTGCTTTTAGAAATGTCTGTAACTTTTTCACATTAATACACACATCTTCCCTTTCTATCACTCTTCTTTGTAGATTGCTAAAATGTAGATTGTAATTAGAAATACCCAGCTGTAGCTACTGAGCCACAACTCTGATTAACAAATCTGTGAATGAAGAACAGTCACTGCACTGTCCCAAATCTTGAAAGCCTGTCAGAAGGTGGTTGCCTATGGTTGTCTGCAATATCTGTCAGTCTAAGAGAGAACAGTGACATTTTCCAAGTGATATCTTGGAAATATTACAGATGGCAAACCCCACAAACTATAATTTCTAATTGTAATGCATCTTCCTCTAATCTGCTCTTTAGATGAACTGCAATTGTTCCAGCCTTGCATGCCACAAAAGATACACAGCAATGGGACAAAAATGTATCACAACCAGAACTGGCTGTGAGGCCAGATTTATCCATAGCAAGCTTGGAGACATCAAGTAGCACAATGAAAGAAACCAGTCAACAGATCTTTCTTCAGTACTGCAAATTACACAAGAACAAAAGCTGGAGTTTTAACAATTCACTTCTCCTTCAGCTGAAGAAGCATGAGACCAACTAGCAAGGTAAAGAAAATACAAATAGGAAAAGTGAGGTTTCACGTGTCTGTAGCAACTGTAATTTTAAAAGGTGGATAAAGGGACACAGCCTTAGAAAAATAAGTAGCAATTAACAAGGAACCGTGGCAAAATACAGACCCAGTTGGATTAGGTTTCTTACTGCAGGAAGTAGTTTAATAGGTGCCTCTTCTTGAGGTTAATATTGGACCATTATCTCTGCCTAGAGCTAGTGAAGGCAGCTTTTGAATATGTCAACTTTCACAAAAAGTAGCACAGAAGTTCTATTTACTGTGGTCATTTTGCATGGTACCTGCAGTGCAAGTAGAAGTATTCAGGCTGAACTATAACAGCACCAGTTTCTCTCAGCCTTCCTTCTGCCCTTGTGTTTAAGCTTCTTTTTAATAAAATCTCTGTAATATTGCTGTCGTGCCATGCTTTATGCTGGAATTGGCTGCATTTTTATGATGAAATTATTGTCTATAGTAAAAGACTGCAGGATTATTAGCCTAATGTTTACTAATTATTACTACTGTTCAATTTGGTTTGAATTTTGGATGCAAATTCCAGTTAGCACTTATTCCATGGGAACCATTGGTCTTAACCCTCAGGGTATAAATCCCCAAGTTATAAGAAATGC
This sequence comes from Podargus strigoides, assembly GCA_028020825.1. Taxonomy (NCBI): domain Eukaryota; kingdom Metazoa; phylum Chordata; class Aves; order Caprimulgiformes; family Podargidae; genus Podargus; species Podargus strigoides. The sequence goes on from CM051663.1 coordinate 44,129,429, forward strand.
CATATAACCTTTAGCACTGAGGAAACCAAAACACACTGGTCCATTATTCTTTGTGGTTGCACGCAGAGAGGAAGGAGCTACTCTTTTCTCATCCTTAATTTGGTTTCCCAGGATCCCACAGAGAGATGTGGGGGGCCACTGCAGACACACGTGAGAATGGCAGTCAAGCCCTAGGTCTCCAAAATTCACCTTCAGTGTCTGCTGGCTAAAGCATTTGGAGTGAGACTTTTCAGAAGCTCCCACTGAGAGCAATCAGGAGCTTGTGGATGCCTGCTTGCCCTGCTGAAAACTCATCCTGGTTTTCATCCAACTGCTGGCAGTGAATGCTCTGGCAAATCTGCTCCCCTCTCCTCCCCAGGAAACTCTCACACTTTTGAACTCCCTGGACACAATTACAGGTCAAAGCCTTTGTGACCAGTCCTGACATGGCATTTTGCCTGGGGCATTAATACGTCCTTCTCTCAAGTTGAGCTGAGAGGACCTTTATTAGCTCACAACTGTTGTTTTGTTAATCTAGTGAATGGTTCTTCAGGAAACCACAGATAAAGTGTTTATTAATGGTGAAAGCCTCATCCATTACAAAAACACCATGCCTCCAAAGAGATCAGAAAATAATGAAATGTAGAAGGAAATGTTACTTTGCCCATACCCATCAGTCTTAACTATTTACCATATCATGTGTTTTGTTGCATCCTTAGAGAAGGTTAAAGTCTGCATCTCACAAACACATGGTAAAATGCAGGGACAGAAAAATTATTCTTGAAATAAGGATTTTTGTCATGAAATAACATTCACTGTTGTGTTTGGCTATAATGCACGGATAAATGTGAAAAGCAGGCAGAGAACTGGATTTTATGTCACTGATACTCTTAGAAGATGTCTTAATTATTTTTTAGAAGATCTAAAATATACCAATGTCATCTAAAAAAAGCTTTTTTTCTTGGAATGCGAGCCATTTTTGTAACTCAAGGAGTTAGCAGTGCTATTTACAGTTCTACTAGTTATTCTAGTAGTAGCAAATAAAATTGCTCCTTAGCTCCTACTCCAGTATATAATTTTGCACAAGAATATCTGATTTATCACAGCCTAACATAATGACTCAGCTGCATTTCTTTCATACACTCTTCTCGTCATCCTCAAGAGAAAAAAGAAGCAATGTACTTGCTGTGCAGAGACCTCTCTCAGTTACGGTTGTGGAACAATTAACATTACCTCATTAGCTTTTGTAGTTCCTTGAAAGCAGAAAAATCCAGATTTTCCTCTCTCCATCTGCCACTATTATTCAACACAGACGGTTGGGAGAGAAGTAAGTTGCTTTAATTTGAACAAAATCTTCAGGGCAGAAATCCATGACTACTAAAATGATTGTTGAGACTATTCTAGCACTTCCAAACTGGTTAACTTCGAAGCCAAAATTCATTTGTACACTGGTAACAAGACAGAGGACTATTTAATTCTCTTTCATTCTTTTTCTGTTGTTTTTTTGTGGTTTTGGGTTTTTTTTAACAGTGACACAAGTAAATCCCTTATGTAAAACCCTAGAAGAGACAAGGCACAGCTCGTACCACAGATGGCTGGCAAGATGCGTCACACTCCTCCTGCCCCTGAATCCTGAGCTACAGACCTTAGGTAGGTGGAAACAGGGGCATGCAGGGTATGCAGCAGCCCCAGTCAAAAAACTGAGATTATGACCCTGTCTGTATTTAGATCACGTACTACAGTGAATCAGGGACCTCTGAGTTTTCTGTGTTCAACATGGTCTGCCAGCACCAGGTCTGAAGGTGGAGGTGTAGTATGTGTATGTTGGCTGAAGGAATGGCCACGCATCAGCCAGTGCCTACTGACCATCACAGGAAATGTAGGGTATGACTGTACTGCTCTGGGAGGTGGGACAGTAGCACTTGTGGCCTTACAGTGCCAGTACCCTGACAGCAGAAATTACATTTAACAGACACTGACTCAGTTTTAGAAAGCCCTTCAAGAGATGCCTCTGTATGGGACTTTCGCTTTTATGGCCCTTCAGCACATTAAACATCTATGAGGTCACTGTAAATGAAACAATGGAGCGTTACAATATATTTTGCCCTCTTCAGTTACACTGAATTCACTCCAAGTAAGGTATAGCAGCACAGTGAGTTAGGAAAACACTCAGCATATACATTCCTAGATAAATTTATTATCAACACTCTAAATGGTCTCAGTGTAAGTCTCTGTGTCACTGGCTAGACATTGTCTCTGGAATATCAAAGAAAATGGTAACACTTTTCCTCAAATTAGGTTATTTCATTACTAGTAAAGTTAGTACCTTTCAAATACTGGTATGCAACTGGGCACATCTGTTTAAAGTAGTCGTTGAATACTCTGAATTCTTCCTTCCAAACAGTTGAATACAGCAAACATCCCAGTAGCATAAATGTCCCCAGGGCCATAACGGCCAATATCTAATTCTTTAGATGCCAGTTTCTGGTGATCTCTCTGGGATGCACAGCTGTCCTCCAGCTTGCTGTGGTGTACTCCTACAAAATCTGCCTAAGGAGAATTTCACACCCACCCTTTTCCTCCAGCAAGTACTTTGACCATGGTCAATGTTATTTAGGGCCTGGTTCAGTAAAGTGTATAAGTTACTACTTAATTTAAAGCAGATATGTATTGCCATGGTTTCAAAGGTTTGGGGTAAAAGTCAGCCAAACAGGACTACTGAAAATACCCTTTAGTTATTCCAGAAAAAATTTAGACAAAGTACAATGAAAAAGCAAAAAGAGAAAAGTGTATCTATTTTTAGCTTTTAAAAGGGAATTATATTATTGCATTTCTGGAATTATAGTTAATTGCAGAATTTTTGAGTAAAGAAAGGCAGTTATTCTCATTGTTTGCAGATTAGACTCCTGTCTAGGAGAACGTTACTCTGATGACAGCTGCTAAAGGAAATACTGTAAGAGACAGCTAGATAGCTTTTTTAAAAGTGAAAAAAAAGTCTTAAAATTTCTAATAAGCATAGCAAGAGACTACGTATCAGTTACACCAAAGTAGCACAGCTCATGGTTGTCATATTTATTTTGTTTACCCAATTAAAAGTTTGGATGTGAGTAAAAAAACAGCAGCAGCAACATTGAACTGCATATGACAGAAGATATGCAATTAGTATGTCTGTCTGGAAGCTAAGAGGATATCAGCAATTGCTATCGAAACCAGAATTCACATGGAGATCATTACAATTCAAACAGCTATTTGACCTGACTTTTTAAAAGACCAGAATAAAGTAGCCTGATTGGATTCCCCGGAGAATCTGGTGTTCAGCTGGGAGAGGCTTTAGCTTTGTTAACTGTCTAAGCACTGGCAAGTGTTTAAACTGGAATAATAAGGTTTGAATTCCCAGGGTCAGTAGGCCAATGCAGAGAGTGTATTTTTAAAAGAAAAGCACGCTTTATAAAGCAATTAATAGAACTCAGACCCTAAGGTGGCACCTGTTCCATTTATTTTAAGAAAGGCATTGCAGAATTTCATCAAAATGCCCGATTTCTTTGTTTGAGTTCATTTGAAAATGTATCTAATTGTAAAAGAGTCCCCAGAGGACTCCCATCGGGTACAGCAGTCACATGTAATTCTCCTGGGCTCGACTTTGTATAAGAAACCATAAGATGCATTTCACTGAAACTGAAATCCAAACCTGCTGTACAAGGGTGACAGCCACACTTTCTCACTTTCAGGTAGTTTGGTATGAACAGATAAAGCAAGCTCTTGTGCAGCCCTAGTTTATAAAAAGAATCACCAATTCTTTTCTATTATTTTCCTTTTCTTTCATTTTTAGTCATGCTAACCAGTAAGTGATCAGAGAAGAAGTACTGCTGGAGATACTTTTTTAGGACATCTCAGTCTGCCAAGAACCATAATTACATGGACATTAAATTTCTCAACCAGCTATATCTTTTCGTCCTGTGTTTGAAACATTAATCTCTGGCTCGTTTCAGTAGGAGTTACACTGTAACTTTTTATACAACAACCTTTGGTCTGATCATATAGAACCTCTGTAAGTCAAAGGCAGCTTTAGGTTACCATGGAGCAAGCCTTGTCTTCTTTACACGTGCTGTAAATACCACATAGCTTGTACAGATCAAATAAACTACTGGACATTGTCAGGTTTGTGCCGGTGCTCTCACCAATCGAGGCTTGCAAAAAATATTTCTGTCTCAAGGACTCAGTTAGCAGTTAAAATAAACAACATTAACAAATCATTACACATTTGTAATGGAAAGTAAGAAGCAAAATAAATATACATTTTTCATTTTAGAAAACTTTTGTTTAAATTTCCCAACACAGTTTGATACAGTGTGATCACTTACATCACTCATTTCAGGCTCTGATGCAGATTTAGCTGCAGTGCAGCCACTGTGCAAGTAAATTAATGACATGCATTTACAACCTGACCTCTACACTGGAGCTTGTGGAAGGCATTAACATGAGAAGCCTGCATGTGGGATCTGAGGGTCTGCAAGTGAAGAGCAGAGAGTATTTTCAGCAGTACCACATATGTTGTCCACAGGATCTGTTTTTAAAATAGACATATGCTCTTCTGTCCTGTTAAACTCCATGTAAGAAGGTGCCAGAGCATCTTTGCACATGTTTACCTAGTTCTTATGGTGACAGTATAAGAACTAAGTATAAGACAGTTCACTTGAACTGTTGTTAATGCAAGTGTTTACCCTGTCCTCACAATGGAATCAGACCCTTAACAGGGCATGCGTGCAACTGGGAAGTGTTAACATGTCCAGTCAAAACTTCTGTACAATAGTTGATGCTAATAACTCAGCAGCAAAAGTGCATCATATGGAACAAACTATGCCTGGAAATACAAAAAAGAAAAAGGAACAAGGGGAAAAAGAAAAGGGTAACAAGAAAAACTTTTATAAGCATGTAAATGGTAAAAGGAAGGCTAGGGAAGATGTAGGCCCTCTCCAGAAGGGAACAGGAGAACTGGTCACGAAGGACATGGAGGAGACTGAGGTTCTCAATGACTTCTTTGCCTCAGTCTTCACCAGCAAGGGCTCTAGCCACACTGTCCGAGTTGTAGAAGCTGAAGGCAGGGACTGGGAGAAGGAAAATCCATCCACAGTTAATGAAGATCAGATTCAAGACCACCTGAAGAACCTGAAGGTATACAAGTCCATGGGACTTGATGTGATCCATCCACGGGTCCAGAGGGAACTGGCAGATGAAGTTGCTAGGCCACTTTCCATCATATTTGAGAGGTCATGGCAGTCTGGTGAAGTGCCCACTGACTGGAAAAGGGGAAACATTGCCCCCATTTTCAAAAAGGGAAAAAAGGAAGACCTGGGCAACTACAGGCCAGTCAGTCTCACCTCTGTGCGTGACAAGATCATAGAGCAGATCCTCCTGAAGGCTCTGCTATGGCACATGGAAAATATGGAGGTGGTTGGTGGCAACCAGCATGGCTTCGCCAATGGAAAATCACAGAATCACAGAATCACAGAATGTTAGGGATTGGAAGGGACCTCAAAAGATCATCTAGTCCAATCCCCCTGCCAGAGCAGGAATACCTAGATCAGGTCACACAGCACGCATCCCGGTGAGTTTTGAATGTCTCCAGAGAAGGAGACTCCACAATCTCTCTGCCTGACAAATCTGGTGGCCTTCTATGATGGTGTAACAGCATCAATAGACAAGGGAAGAGCAACTGATGTCATCTACCTGGACTTGTGCAAGGCCTTTGATACTGTCTAGTATGACATCCTGGTCTCCAAGTCGGAAAGACATGGATTTGATGGACAGACTACGCAGTGGATAAGGAATTGGCTGGATGGTCGAACTCAAAGGGTTGCGGTCAATGGCTCAATGTCCAAGTGGAGACCAGCGACAAGTGGTGTCCCTCAGTGATCGGTACTGGGACCAGTGCTATTTAACATCTTTGTCAGCGACGTGGACAGTGGCATCAAGTGCACCCTCAGCAAGTTTGCCAGTGACACCAAGCAGTGTGGTGTGGTCAACATGATGGAGGGAAGGGATGCCATTCAGAGGGACCCTGACAGTCTGGAGAGGTGGGCCCAGAACAACCTCATGAAGTTTAACATGGCCAAGTGTAAGGTTCTGCACCTGGGTCAAGGCAATCCCAAGCACAGATACAGGCTGGGCAATGAGTGGATCGAGAACAGTCTTGGGGAGAAGAACTTGGGCATGCTGGTGGATGATAAGATCAACATGAGCTAACAGTGTGCGCTTGCAGCCCAGAAAGCCAACTGTGTCCTGGGATGCATCAAAAGATGTGGGACCAGCAGGTCGAGGGAGGTAATTCTGCCCCTCTACTCTGCCCTCATGAGACCCCACCTGGAGTACTGTGTCCAGCTCTGGAGCTCCCAACACAAGAAAGATACGGAGCTGTTGGAGCAAGTCCAGAGGAGGGCTACCAAGATGCTCAGAGGGCTGGAACACCTCTACAGGCTGGAGAAGAGTCTTGTTCAGCTTGGAGAAGAGAAGACTCCTGGGAGACCTCATAGTGGCCTTCCAGTACCTGAAGGGGGCCTACAAGAAAGCTGGGGAGGGACTTTTTACAAGGGCCTGTAATAATAGGATGAGGGGTAATGCGTGGAAGCTGAGGGAGGGTCGGTTTAGACTAGATATAAGGAAGAAGTTCTTCACCTTGAGGGTGGTGAGGCACTGGAAGAGGTTGCCCAAAGAAGTTGTGGATGCTCCATCCCTGGAAGTGTTCAAAGCCAGACTGGATGGAGCCTTGAGCAACCTGATCTAGTGGGAGGTGTCCCTGCCATGGCAGGGGGGTTGGAACTAGATGATCTTTGAGGTCCCTTCCAACCCAAACCATTCTATGACTGAAATCTAATACCTTCACTTTGAGTTACCCTGCAAAGTATAACTAGAATTATAAAAGGTTGTTTTTTCAAAGCAGTCTTGAACAGTAAAATCCTGCTCCAGCAAAAGTGCTGTTCAGTGCCTCAATACAGTCCTTTTCCTTGTTTACCCTTTAAAGATAACTTCTACTCTTCTTTGAAATGTGTCCACCTTAGGGATTATGATAGTTCAGATGTGCATGAGCCTGCTTGGAATCTGCAGTATTTACCTGCTAGTCATAACAGTCCTGCAGAAATCTGTAATCAAATACCCAAATTGTAGGAAGAGTTCTGACTACAATTTTTGGAAGTGAGATATATTAAATCCAAAGTAAATAAGGGGCATGGGATTTCTATGGTTAACTCACTTTCTATCAATATTTGTGTCTCTTATAATCAACAGCTAATCCTGCCAGGGATGTTCACAACTCATTATTAATAGTTAATTCTTCAGAAAACTGTATGTAGAAGGTCAGATTTGTTCAGCTATTTTTAAAATCTCTCCCTCTGGGTTTAATTGATCAAAGTTGCCTCTCAGTTAAGCTCTGTGTACATAAGAAAGTACACAATAGCCTCTTGTCATAAAACATAAAAGTACTCGATGTTTCTTGTCCCTGGGGTAACAAACAGCTTGTGCCTTTAGAGCAGTCCGAAGTCCAAGGCAGGAGAGATGAACTTGCCTCTGTGTAGTTCCAGTGCCAACTGCACAGCATCCTCCTCGTCTTCCAGAGGCAGGAGGATGCGATGCTCTTCAGATGTAGCTGTCAGAGAAGAAGACTCCTACCCTACCCTTCCCTTTTGTCATCTCAACCAGAGTCATGAGGAGGTAAAGCGAAGGGTGTTGGCTTAACATGAAGAGCTATGATTTTCAATCATTATCTTCAAAGCAGGCAGCATCTCATCACCTGCTGTCTGTTTTACCTGCCAATTAAGGGAAGACATGTTCACTTTGATGTTCAAGGTTGGCCAGCAGCATAGCTTCTTCACAGCATTGCTCATAGTATGAGGAAATGTTTAATTCAAAGCTATTCAGTGTTTATTAATAGAACAAAGGAAAACACACCTATGTCTCACTTCTGCATATACCTAAAGCATTAGCATGGCATTGCTGACCTGTAAATTGGCTTTTAAATAGTGTCAGTCACCTGGCTTCAGGGGTAGGGAAATGCCACTGCAACTTAGGAGCCATTTCTTCTCATGACCCTGTCCCCTGACCCCAGATGGAAATATTTTCATTTCCAACATCACAAGTAAGATGACCTTTCTGAACTTATCCAAATACTGACACAAAATTGAAGAGCCACTAGTAGTTTATCCTTGTGTGTTTTCCAGATGTACTGCAGCTGCAAGATCGCAATTGATTTCACAGCACAGATCAGATCGCATCCCATGTGATCTGCTGTTAATCCATGTGAGTTGTTGGTTGCTCAGCAGTTTCCAGGCAGGCCACTCGGACACCTGTATGAGAATTTAGGATGGCAATTTAAAGTGAAAACTTCCAGGTACATTAGCAACACTACTTAGTGGTTGGAACCTTATTTATACTGGCTTCAGCAGAATAACTGTATCCAAATATGGAAACCTTTGATGAAAAACTGGTGTTGTCCCTTAAAGGCATATCTCTACATAGAAATAGGAGCTTGCACAGGATCTGTAGCACTCCCACAGGACTAAGCAATGACATTGCTAATGAAGAATTAAATTAAGATCTTTCATATGCTGCCTTTTCCACTAACCGCATTCTACAGCCAATGCAAAAAATCCCAGGGTATGGCATGGATTTTGTGTTTAGAGGATACCAAAGGCTAGCAGTGCTCAGGCCTCGGGGATACCAAAGCTTCAGCTGTGGCCAACCCTACAGATGTAACTGGAAAAACAAAATTCTTCCCATGTTCACTTTCTCCTGCGCACATATGCAAAAGTCAATCAATCCTGGCCCTACAGGGTTAGCTGATTGTTGGAAAACAAGCAGCACAAAGTAAATCTTAAAGTCACAGTCTCACTGTGATTACAAGGTTTAGGAGAGCAATTATCCATCCTTCCCTGTGTCCCATCTGGGAGAGAGAAATGCCATGTTACTTTCTGGAATGAAGCCTCTCCTACATGTTGTAACCTCTCTAGGAAAGTTCACGCTGGGATATTTACAACCTTGGAGTCACTGCAGTAACTTTTCCTTTCAAATCTTAAATTAAAGGAAATAAATTGATATTTCATGCCCTTCAGCTCTAAACAGCAAATTTAGAAAATGAGTTCCAGGAAAACATCCTGATAGAAAGAATACTATAGGAATTGCTACTTTTGCCATATCCTATTACAATTATCATAATTTGATGTGTTTGACTTGCAGTGGTCCTTAGGGAGTCAAAACAAGGAGAAGGCACCTTGCTGGAATCCACAGTGCTCTCAGGTACAGCATCAGAGTCTTTGCTGCTCCAAGTGTTCTATAATCTAAGTAAAGTTTCAAGAAATAATATACACTGTGCTGCTCAAAATAATGGTAGGGAATCAATACCCACTGTATTACTTAGCAGACAGTGTCTGTGAAGAAAGACTACACTTGATCTGTACTTGCTCCATTTTTATACCCTCACTCTGTTTTTCTACAGTTCCCACTCTCAGGTTAGAGGAAGCAGCACAGTTTTTCATGAACCTCAACTCACCATCTGCATTGTATGACACGTTAAGCTCTACCATTAAAAATATTGTCCAAATCTGTCTTGTGTAAAAAATAACAGCAGTACCCAAGTATTTCATATGTGGACATACAGTCTCAGTTTCCCAAGTGCTGCACAATGTGAGGATGAATGAACCTTTACAATATTCACAAGATATAGTCCTTTATTCAATTATGGATGTGGAGACAAAGATTTTTACATGCTGTAGTGTTAACACAAGTGGTCTTCAGCTGGTCTGCAGAACCACAGCTCTAATGATAAAAATGTCTCATGGCCTTGGAGGAATCCTGATTTTTCATCCAGGAATTTTGGGAACCACCGACCTGTATAAAATCACACAATACTCTGATTTGACGCTTGTGAAATTTGTGCTATCTTATATTAGAGACGCTTGATGTCATGCTTGGGAGAAGGATCCGATTTTATACAGAAAGAGATCAAAGAAAAGACAACCCATGTCTAACTGTTGTAGCCAGTACCACAAAGCAACAGTACAGTTTGTTTTATTCTCTCTGCTTTCTTGCTGATGTGTGAGGACCTCTCCGAGGATCTCTGCTGGACAGGAAGCAGATCTCCCTCATGGCATTTGCTGTGCATTTTCTCATCATGCAGCTACAAAAGGACAGATATTTCACCAAGAGAAAATTACAACTGAGCCATTAGGAACAGGAATTCATTATTATTCCTACAGCAAATCATAGCGGATATCATCAAAATCTCGTCTTTTTCTGCAAGCCTGCACAGCATCTTGTGTTAATTTTAGGAAGTAATCAATTTCACTGCACATAGTTTGGACAGTGGATTTTACTTTTTCAATGTCATTCCATTTGTGAAAGTGACAGTGCTGTTGTCATTATCACTTGTACTAGCTAGAAATATGCCTCACAGTTGAAAAAACAAGTAGCTATGAGATACCCATGTAACCTCCAGGCAAACAGATTGACTGGGAGAAGCAGGACACTCTGAAACTCTCCTCTTGCCATTGAGGCTGTGTGTGGGAGGGTGAAAATGCTGTGTGGGAATGGGCTGACACAGACAACATCCAGTTTGGTCAAAAGAAACTTTAGCTAAAAGCAAAACCTCACTGCTAGATAATTAGGCTTACAGTAAGAAAATTTTCTGGGTTGAAAAAGGTACAGATATCCTGCATAATGAAAGCCGAGTTCTGCAGATGAACGTAGATGTTCATGTAGGAGCCACAATCAGATTGTGGTATTTGTCTGTCTGTAAGAAGGGAGATAGGCACAAAGAGACTGCCTGCCTCTCGGGCAGCTAGTCTTCTCTTCCCTCTGATTTGTCGTTGGAGTTTCTTTAATCACATTTTGATCTTCTTTCGAGAGATCATAAATTGCAGTGAGAGCCCTCTCACTGGCCTAATATTTTAGGATGGTGACAGCAGGAGTAAGTCAATACCTTTTCCTTCAATGATTTGCACAGTACTATGTTTCAAAAAAATGAGACAAAATGACAGCCAGTCCCTGTGATCCCTCCTCCTGACAAACCCTGCAAGTTAGTGCCAAATTCAATACAACCCATAATTTCTGTTCAGTTTCTCTCCCAACATGAGCTGTTGCTTTCTTACTGTGACTTCTATGAAACAAAGCCCTTGGTCAGGAAATAAAGGGAGATCCTTAGCACTGTACCATCAGCTCTGTCCCCAGCAAGAGCTGTCACCTGCAGCCAGGAGGGAAGCACAACCAGCCCAGATAGGTGAGAACCCTGTTGCAAACCATGCCAAGACTTGCCATCCCCCCACCTGTCCTTACTTCTGGCAGGTGTCAGGACAGCAGCAGGGCTGCCAGTGCTTCCCCTGGGATGCTCACCCCATCTCTTGGGGCACGTTCCCTGTTCTGCAACATCACCCATTGCAATCTCAGAGTGACACTGATGCACCATGGCACTTGCAAGCATATTTAACAGTCGTGTTTTTCACACCGTATGCTGTTCTTGCCATCCTACAGCCCCTTCAGTATTTCTACTGACTCCTAGCAAGAAAACCCACTGCTTTTCACCAGCTGTAAAAGCTGCAAAATGGGGAAGGCAGAAGCCTCACAACTGGCTGTGGATGTAGGGCTGGGACTCACCCTTTGTGCACGGCCCCTGGCCCCAGCAGGTGCTGGGACTTCCTCAGGCTTCTCGAGGCTGGACCAGCGGATACATCCAACCCAGTGGGACGCCAGGTGTGAGGGTCAGAACAACTGTTTTGCTTAACAGTGAGAAAACATAAGGAGCTCTAGAGCATAGTTCAGAAAAAAATTAGCTGATTTTAGCATGATAAACTCAATCCTACTTCATACTACTGGGACAAAATCAAGATCTCCATTCTTAATTCCTGAAGAAACCACCACAGAAGCAGATGCTTCAGCTTAAAGGACAGTCTCTGCCCCCCAGAAAAGCTCAGGGAAAATAAAGGATATTTAAAAAGCTCTTTACAGTCAAATGATGCTTGAAACAGGCTATTTTGGCCTGAGCACCAGAGAGCCCTAGAACAATCTAGAAGATGACATAATCTATATCCACTGTCCACACTGACAGAAAAACTATTTGTATTGAGTTAAAGCAAGGCACGCATGGTGCTTCTAACAGCTTTACCAGCATCCCGCAAGCAGAGAGGTCCCTCCCCATGAAAGAACGTCAGTGAGCAGCCACAGCTCTGCCAAGATGGAGGAGCTCCAGCTGAAGAAGCCATCACCCAGTGTTTGCATTGGCCGTGGATGTTCGAAAAGGGAGAGGAGCTCAGTATTTAGTTTACTTGAGTTTCTGGGGAGAAGAAATGGGAAAAAAATATGGGCAAGCAGAACAAAGCTCTCCCTCAAATCTCCCAACTGTCAAATTTGACTAGATAGCTAAGGTAAGGGAGAAGAGGAGTCAGAAACCAGGAGTCCCTGGAGTAGAGTTCTAAAATGTTTGGCAAATACGGTGTTTTGGCCTGAAGTGCTCCTGCCTCCCACATTAGGTATAAAGGAGGGAAACCTGCCAGGAGCTGTCTGTGCTGGAAGAGGATGGTGGAAGGTTCTATCTTAGCTACTCAGTGATGGGTAAGGAGGTTTCTGACCATCCTAGATGGGCTGTTCAGACAGCACTGCACCTGGCCTTTCCACATGGAGTCTCAGGTTTTGCTGCTGTGACTTTGATCCTCCTCATTTGCTCTCATGTAACACGTTTTCTCTCACACTCCACATATGAATAAAATATGAAAAAGTGACCTCTGTCTTCACACTGCATTTCTTTGCCTGATGTAGATACTTTGGCATGTGTGCAGTGTTTGGTCTGAATAAACAACCTAGGAGGAAGGAAACCAGACTTGCAGAGTAATAATACTTTACATCTCGGTAAGCCACCATGCCAATGGCCTTCAAAGTGCATGTGAATGAGATTCAGAGATCTGCTGCTACACATCACATTCACTCTTCTGCCAACCAGCATTATTCTGTTATCAATATTCTGCAGGAGCCTGCCCTCGGCTTTTGTACGTGTGTGCCTGCATTGAACACCACCACTCCCTTCGCTGGGTATGTCTGTAGTCAAGCGTAATTATGCAAAGCAAACATGTCAGCTTGTACAGCAGCAACCTCTGAAAAATGAAATCCCTACACTTGCCTCTTAGCGGTAGGAAGATCACAACTCTTTGGTGTTTGATTCTGATCTCATACTTGTTCCCTGCTAATGGAATTTCCTTGACTTCAAAGCAGACATGATTTACACCGGAGTGAGATCCTCATAAGGCCCTGTGAGTACTCTGCTCTCAAGCAGTCACACATACTGGTCCAGCAGAGTAATAATCACTCCAGGATGGTGTTCTTCAACTCCTTCCGTAGCTGACATCCCACTGAAGATGTTAACAGCAGTATGTGTCAGCCCTTCATTTTCCAGTGTCTGACATCACATCAGCACCAGTGGGATTAACCAGCCAACCCCAATCATGGCAAAAAGTACCATGATGTCACAGTACTTCAATGCTGTGAGCTCAGTGTTCATTTCTAGTGGTGAGCTGGAGGGACAAAAGCATGAAAACAGTCTGAAAAGGGTTTAATCACCACTGATATTACTTAGTTTCCAGATTGGGAACTATGGATCTGGTTAAGTATTATTATGTACTTGTGAAAAAAAAAAAAAAGCCCACATGAATTAGTAATGGCAGGAAAGACTAGAAGCTCCTCCAGGTACCAGCAGAATAAAAAGTATGCACAATTTTCTTTCCATGTACATCGTTTACAATGCTGAAAGAAATTAGTCTGCTGAAAGAGCCAACGATTTCCAAGGGAAATATTTTATCCCTTTATCTCAGACCTATAAATAAACACGGGGCCATTAAGGAGATGGGTAGGAAAAGTTGTTTTATTACTACTTTCAAATGCTATTTTTTCTACACTGGGAGTAGACACATGGCAAATTTTAGAGAGTCATAATACCTTTCCTCGTGAGGAAGAAGGACATGAAATTTCAAGCCAAATCTTTATCAGATAAATTATTCTACAAGTGAGTGAATGCCTGCCTCTAAATATTTGTTCTTAAAAAAAAAAACCCTCTAGCAATAGATGCTGATTAAAATGAGGCACTGAAATATCAGTTTGAGACAGCAATAAAGATCAAGCTTGATAGCTGGAAGTTTCCACAATGAAATTCACACTGACACCATTCATGTAAAAAGCAGCATGACAGCAACACAGCAAGCTGTAGAGAAAGGACAATAAAGGACATCAGAGACTGATTGCAAGGTTTCAGACTGCCATCATGGCTAGATGAGCTTGCAGGCAGCTTTCCAGACCCCACATCTTCACATACAAAGTCAGAGAAGTGCCCTGTTCCCCAGAGCAAGAAGCGACCTCCCATTTTTTGCCACCAGGAAAGAGCGTGCAGAGTTTCCCCAGTACAGCTGATGCACTGCAAGCTCACACCCTGCAGTGACTGCAGTGACTTTTTCCCACACCAAGGGCTACTTCTGAGTGTGAACTGTTAAACAAAGAAGGATGTTTGCAGGCTGCAGGAGCAGCATACCAACATTTTCATGTCTTTGCAAACCATGAGCAATCGTTTGAGAGGAAAGGACAGTCGGGAAGTTGCTCATGGGCCAGGAGATGACAGGAGTGAGCTAGCCAGGACTCGTTGCATCCTTCAGCCAGCCTCTGCCAAGGGCACTGGCAGGCCCCATGGGCTTACTGCCTCCCAAAGCTGGTGGAAGGGGAAACCTTTCCTCAAAGCTTTCAGGGTAGCACTGTCCAGCCATCATCACATCGTGAGTCTCCAGCCTGGGAGATGCACTTGTTCTCCTTTAGAGCTGCATGTTTCTCTGACACTGCAGCTGGCACCAGTGTGGGAAAATGAAGAATTGATGTATTTGCTCTGGCTGAAAAGCAATAGGGAAAATGTGTGATAGTCAGCGGGGGACAGCCAGCACAGTACTAGCTTCAGTGTCTTCGGCTGGCCTTTCCAAACTGGATTAAGCTAAATGGCATCAGATCATCAGATTAAATTCTACACATACTGTAGAATATGCATAAATATTACGTGCATTAAACTATATGCATATTACATGGTATAGCAGGGTAGAAGCACAGGATCAACACAAGTGTAGAAATAGCTATTAGGCTTTTAAATAACCACTTTCATCTTTTACACGTTAACAGTCCCCTAAATACCTCATGTAGCCAAATTCATAAACCCAGCACATTAGGCAATAGATTTTGTCAGACTTTCCCATTTCCCTAAATTATCTAGGGTCAATAAACCCTAATTATATCACTTTCTCCATTTTCCCAGTGTCTCCTGGTAAGGAAATGAAATATCTTAACTTCCAACTACAATAGCCTTCTCAGCTTTTAAATAACATTTCCCTCACCCAAAGAGGTTAGAATTCAGCTTTCTAACATTGCTGTAAAAACAGTGTGCAGAACCACAGTACACCGAAGCCCCAGCTATGTGCAGCTGCATAGTGCAGTGGACATTTTTTTTACACTGAGGACTCCATAAAACCCAGAGAATCTGTGCTTTACTTCTTCAGAGTCTGCAAAAGGCCATTGAGAAAAGCAAGATCATGGCAGCAGGTTAAAATTTGCTATACAGGCATCTATGCCTTTACTAAAAAAAAAACCCAACAACAAAAAAAACCCAAAACAACTGAAAACAACTGGTATAGCACAAATATAAATTACAATTTCTTTCTTGCCTTGGTCTGCATGCATTTGGAACTTCAATTTTTCCTCCAAATACGAAACACTGGTTTGCACATAAGACAAAAAAAAAGAGGGTGAGGTTTTTTTGGTTGCTTTTTAAGCCTAATAATAATCTGCGATGCATGTCAGAAATGAGTGCAGTATAAACTATAGAGGATCAAGAAGTATTTGAGTTTTGATGACACTCCTAATTATTTTGAGGATTTCAGTGTTTAGAAAACTACGTGTGACCTGTGCCTCAAGGAGACAGCGTACGCTGAGAGGAGATGGACTGGTATTGGAGCGGTCCAGGTGGTTCAAGTTGCACGAACCTAACATTGAACTGGATTCAAACCTTCAGAGAGGAACAATTTGGAGGCAATGAGGAAACCAAAACAAACATTTTTTCAGACTCAAGCATTTATCTTCAGCTCAGCCTTAGTTCATCCATGGCTACAGCAATGTTATCATGAAGCATGAAGAGAGCGTTAGCAGGCATCCACCACTGAAAGGTCTGCTCCTGCCTTGGAGAGACCCATCTTCCCTTCATTTTCCTCGCAGCGCTGCTGTCTCCGGCTCCCTCCTCCTGCCCTGCAGCAGTCAAAGGAGTGAGCACTCCCCCTCTCCATTGGCACAGAGTCCAACAGTCAGCTTGCAGTCAGTTTGAAGTAGGCACTGTGTCAATCAGAGAGTTAAAAATAGAAAGAGGGCTGGTTTGTTTTCCTCAGTAGTCTATCATACCTGTCAAAAAGGAAGTGGCTTATTCTTAGGCTTATGTTTGCTAATCTGTGTTCCTGTGCTGGGCAGGTAATCACTGAAACCATGTTTGCTCTCTTAGCCTACCTATTACAATGGACAGAGCAGCCTGTGATAAGGTTGTTATGTATTTTAGAGCAGGTATAAGTTGGGAGATGTAGGAAGGAAAGGACAAGTTGAATGCTGGAATTTATGCCTCCCTTTTTTTAAATCCTGCTAGAGAGGAACTACCCATGCAAATACTTGAGAGCATGTCAAGTGTGAGCAGCTATTCAGGACCAGCTAATGCTGTATTTTTACTGAATGAGTAACAGCACGCTATCAGGCAATATTAATGTTGGGTAGTGGGTGGCAGAAAGCCATTATGGGCTTTGTTATTATTAGTTTGTGAGGAACACTTCATCCTTAACCTTACGGAAATATATTATTTCACCCTAGGATACAAAATGTCCTTGGAGGCAACTGGTACATTTTGCTTGTGCTATGGTCCTTTTGTCTTCTCTGTCCTCCTCTCCTCTCCTCTGACATGTCTTTAGATGCGCCCGGTGATAGGGATGTGGTAGAGCGTAATGGAGGGGAAGAAGCAATGAGGATCTAACACTCTCAGACTGTGTAATCTTGCTGTCCAATTCAGTCTGCTACCACTTAGTCGAACTTTGATATGATAATTAGCCTCTGGCTCCTTTGTAGCCTATTCTGCTTAACTCATTGGAGATTTTGAAGGTTGGCGCTGGTCTCTCCCTCTCTCATTACTGCTGCCACTGTCTGAAAGCTAACTTCCAATCACTGCAACAAGAAGACCGGGAGAGCCTGGGCATGCAGAGTTAAATCAATACAAAAGTTATTTGTATCACATTAAGTTTTCCCTGACATTTGGTATATACAACAAGACGAGGCTCTCAAATGAGGTAATGTACACGGAAGGCATTGATAATATATTATGACAGGTATAGTAAATTAATTTGGAAACTACTATAAACAGTGTGAGAATATAGATTTTATTGCAGTTTCATCCATGGAAAGATGGCAAAAAAATCTCTTTTCTTAGTAATTTAAAAGGCTGTAGTTGCTTCCAAAACACTTTGATGAAAACTTCAGCATCTTAAGCAAGGGAGGCTCCACTTGACTGGCCAGAGTCCAGCAGAGCTTCAGCAATTTAAACCAGCTGAAACCATGGCCCATAATACTGTGTTTACACCCTCAGCCCTGGAGAACATTTAAACAGGACAGAGCCAAGTTTCTACAGTCAGTGGAAAGACTAACATTAATTTCAGAGCTAAACTGAGCCATTAGCCTAGCCTAGTTGATTAGCTTTTAGTGAAATGGAGGCATATACAAAAACAAGTCAGATTTTCAGTTTCAAAAGCACAGATTTCAAAAGGTGAACTGATTAGTGAGACCAGTCAGGCCAAAGAGTTGTTAAGGTACTTCAGCTGAAGGCAACCTATAATTTAGTTTCAATAAAAGCTACAAGGAGCTTTCTGGAATTCACTTCACAAGGAGAGGAGGAAAACTTGCAGGAAGGGGCTACAGACCAAAATGGATGGAGAATCACCTTAGAAAGTCCAGCATAGCATACATTTGGGAAGGAGGAAAGAGCTAATCAGCAAATAAAACTTCATTTTGAAGGCCAGGAAGCACAGAACTGGGGTAAATAATGCCAAAAGTCAAACTGAGTTAGAAGTTTGCAGAGGAAATTAAATAGTAATAATAAAAGGAAATAGTAAAAGTTAATTAGATATTTAAACACAAAGATTTTAAAAGAGAAAAGAAGTTACTTTTTTTTTTTTTTTTTTTTTTTCTTTTACTGAGGATTAGAGCTGGTATAGGTTTGTGAAAATGTGAAATGAAACTGAGCTTTGGTTTTCTGTAAGAACACTAAAATCTGGAGAAAAGGAGGACAGATATGGGATGAGTGTCAGGAAATCAAAAATACTTCCTCGGGGAGAAACAAGATTCTGAGATCTGGATGTGCTCAGCCAGTGGGGAGCAGATTCCCCACCACAGGACACTTGGAGACCTGGCAGACGCTCCAAGTAATTTTTTCAAGCCATAAAGGAGAGGGATCCACATGACTTTAGAATAGTAAATATAGTAACTGTAATTAATAAAGTGAACTTGCATCTAAAGGCAAGTTAGCTTGATTGTAACAGTATGCAAGAGTACAGGGAGAATTTTAAAGGAAAGGAATAATTAATGATGTGATGATTAATGAAAAATTAAAGAAAGAACAACAGTCTGTGCCTGCCAGCTGGAGGGTGCCAGGCCAGCCTAATGCCCTTCCCTGCAAGAGAGCTGATTGATTGCTTTAAGGAAGGTAATTGCAGCTGAGTGAAGCTGTCTGAACATCAGAGAAGCACTTGTGATACGGGAAATCACTAGTTAAAATGGAGGCGGAAAAAAGGAAAAGCACACAAACTGTAGCAAGAAAGCAAGAAATGACTTTAAAAGGAGATGGCAATGGGTTGTGCTGAAGGAGAACTTGCAGCATGTCCCAGGGGAACCGGGACCTTTTCAGCTGTTTTCATCAAGGACTATGGTTGAAAAAGTAGGTGTGTGATAATTAAATTTGCCCGTTAGCCACTTGCAGGAGACAACTTGCCACAGAGAGACATCTGAACATGGTACAAGTAGAAACAGATAACCTGCAAGTCTGAAATAATAGTGGTAGTATGAAATTTAGCACCCATTTCAAGATAATGCCTTTAGCTCATTGAAGGAAGGCCATACACAGTCCTCAGGTTTCAATTCAATCACTTTGCCACAGAGTGCAGTTGGGATCACTTGTATGTGTGTGATGGAGATTGAATTTACGCTCCCTTACTGGCAGCTTTTAGGTAAGTTTAGTTCCTCTTGGTAAGAATCTAACTGTATGCAATGATATTTCTGTAAATTGGAGCCTGAATCAAATGTGGCTTCTAGCAGTATAAATATGTTCCAGTAATCTAAATATATAATACAGCACATATAGCAAGCGTCCTTTTGTGAAGTCATCATCAGCATAAATAAGCAAGGAGGTGGGTTTTTCTTTTACAATGAACAGATCATGTTACTGCACTGTAGCATGTAAGTATTGTTTTCATTTCCAAATCCTGATTATTTGAGAGACAAAAAGGTTATCATCATCTGGTTGAGCTTGAGATGATTTGGTATGCAGGCTCCTTCTAAACTAGAAAACTGCCCCATTTATCATTTTTGAACATGACTTAAGTTTAACTCGTAGTATGTCAGTGCTGACAGAAGACAAAAGCGAAGTAATCAACATTGCAGACATATAGGTCTCATAGAACTATGTATATCCTTATATACCTTAAAGTTTTAAATTCTTTGGAACATGTCCAGGAACAACAATTATGGGCCAGACAACCTTGTGAAAACATGTAAAAATATGGCTTTTTCTGATGGATGATCATTTGGATGGGGCTTTGAGCAACCTAGTCTAGTGGGAAGTACCCCTGCCCATGGCAGGGGGTTTGGAACTAGATGATCTTTAAGGTCCCTTCTAATTCAAACCATTCTGTGGTTCTATGGTATCTAACAGAAGGGTTTCCACAGTAGTCTGAGGATTCACCCAGGGTTTTCACTGGTACATTTTGGCAGGAGTCTGGGGAAGTGATGGAAAAGAAGAAAGAATGGAGAATTTTATTCTCTTACAGGAGTTACTATAACTCACCAGGGTGATATGGCTGTACAAAATGCAAATGTCATCCTAGACTCTGTTAGGGAACATGCTTCCAGTAGACATAGGGAAGTGTCGAGAGCCTTGCACAACACACTGAACAGTGTTACCTGGAATATCAAGGACACGACCCACAATCGGGAGAGAAAAATTCATATGAAGGAGGCAAGATGAAAAACCGTACTCTGTGTCAAGAGACTGGGAGAGTTTGACTTCCTTAGCAAATCAAGGATTCCAGTGTGCTTGAAATACTGACGCCTTGGTTAAGTAAAGTGTACAGGCCAATGTACATTTTGGGTTCAAAGAACAGGTATCCTTGCACGTATGCCTTCCTAGGGATCAGTCCTCATCTTCTAGTCCTAGTTTCCTCAGAAACCTCTGGGATGGTACTGACCTGAGGGAAGGTGTATGCCTGATGGTGCCTATCTCCATCTCTGGTAAGGCATTTTCTGTTTTCTATAGCGTTTGGGCTAACTCAGCTATCACACCTAGGAAGAGATGAAGAGACACCCTTAAGACAAAAGAATGCAGCAATCAGAGAGATTGCTTTGAAATCTCTCATCATATCTGGATGAGAGGTATCTAGAACATTCCTCTGGGTACAGGTAACCAGAGGCCTGTCTTATAGAGGGCTATAGGTAGGAAAAATGAATCATAAAATAAGGGCTAGACCCAAGTGTGTGCTTTCTTATTCTAAGAAACTGAGATAAGGAGACTAATAGGGAGTTTTTGATGTAATAGTTGAATATGTAAAGTACTAGTCCAGGCAATGAGTGAGCTGGACTGAGTATCCTCCTCAGCTTGGAAAGCTCAAAGCCGTGTTTTTCTATGCTTCGTAAGAGAGGGTCCTAACTTATAAGCTGTAGGTGAATCTGGGATATATAGTCCACCTTTCATGTTAAAGCCATGCCACTGGGCATCTGAAAACTGAGTATTTGTGAGGCTATGGAGGGAGTAAGCAAGAGGGAAAGAAGCTTATTAAGAGGGCTTGACTGAGAGGAAGGAAGATAGACAGGCAGAGAAAATAGCATGAGCCTTGTTCCCTTAAGAAATTGGAATATGTAGTAATCAAACAGTTTGCCCTTTCCTGGAGACAGGAATGCAACCTGTCATGTGATTTATTTTTTTTTATAAACAGATTATAAGTCCTTAGAAGACCTGGAAGAGAAATACATGTGTCCTTGTGCATAAGGTCACATGGTGAAGTGAGGCTTGGATCACATCCTCAAGATATGTAAAGACACGCAGCTAGTGAATCCCAAACACTCACAGGTGGTGAAATGGGTGTCCATCTGGCCATCTTATTTGTCTGTCATGTGGATTAGCCCTTTGGGTGGAATTCCTCTCACCTGATCAACATCGGGCATCAAGTGGAAGCTAGTTCTCTGGTCACTCCTATGACCAGTGAAAGGAGATGGGTGGTTCAGCACTCCTACCTGGTATGCTCATTACACACCAAGGTAGACCAGCCTGCCAACCTCACAGGTGTCTCTGCTGGTTACCGGGAGAGCACAGCCAGCACAGATAACATAGCCTGTATCTGAGAGCTAACACCAGGTGGGACACATCCCACCAGGCGAACCTTAACACACAAAGTTCTAAGTCACAGGGACTTGGGCTCCTACAGGATTCAGATGCTTTTAGGAATTGTACCTGGAAAAAGGCAGGATGGAGAATGAAGATCAACTTGCCTGTGAGAGACTTCAGGCCAAACAGCTGTGGAACAAAGAGTTTAATAGCTCCATTGGCAAAGATAGATTTTTGCATGTCCAGCAAACCTAATCTCTTCATTTAACTTAGAAAATTTACAAGCTCTCCTGGCGCAGTTGGTGGAGCCTGTAACCTTTGTGATCAGATGAAGCCAATGGAACATATGTGATATGAGTGCCAAGTAGCTCAAATGTTCCTTTCCCTCCTACTTCCTTTAAAACAGCAGAAAAATTAAAGTAAACAACTACCATTAAGATTAAAAAAAAGAGCATTCAAATCCCAGGAACTCACCCAAATCAGAGATCCCACTGCAGAAATAATTCTGTCCCACTTACCTTTCTACTTTCTGTGAGCAGTATTTATCATCAACGTGTAGCAAAACCACAGAGATTATCATTGTTCTAGGGCTGGCAACATTCACTTCAGGAATATTTTTCCTGTATCACGGCTTGATTTCTCAATCTGATTTTTTTCATTACCCTCCCATTGGGAAATGACTTGACAAAATAATTAGGAATGCCAGTTTTATGCAGGAGTTCACTTACCACATACCTACTCATCTTCGCCTTTATGCTTGTGTAACAGGGCTCTGCACATGTACATAAACAGAGTCCTGCAGATCCAGGAATAAGTCAAGTATAAGGAAAGAAGCAGGTAAGCCAAGCTAACTCCTTATTGCCAAATAAGGAGGTTTAGAAGGAGCTGAAGTACCTTAATAAGGAAAATGCTAAGAGGGAGCACTGGCAGGGGAGAGGTATATGCTTACTCTGCATCCAGAGGCGACTGCCCTAGGGTGTGCCAAACACAGCACAAATGCAGCAGTCCTGGGGGAAGATGCAGCAAAATCAACCTCCTGGGCACATGGGACCCCTGCATTCAAACATCCCCAGCAAGTGAGTCCACTGCCTGCACACACCTCTGGTACAAGCTACCTACAGGCAGCCTCTGCAGGCTGCCATTGAGATGGAGTGGAATGGGACAGAGTGCGAAGTGTGTCTCTTCTGGAGAGTGTTTTCCAAGGTGGCAGAGAGCTTTTGAGTATAGCGTTTGGTTCAAAAAAGCTCACCTTGAAACACTTCACAGGGAAAAGTGACATCAAAGGCTCAGCAGCACTTAAGGTGGAAATTCTGGTATCAGCTTCAGAGGTTTCACAGTGAGAGGTCTGACCTAACACCCAGGATGGGAAGAGATTAGCCACAATCCTTATCTGTGGGCACAGACATATCCAGCATTGCAAAGCTGCCATCAGAGAACGGAGAAGAATCAGCTCTCCTTCTTCAACTTTTCACCCTGTAATACTTGTGAGGTTGTTTTAGGCAACAGAGCTCTTGCGCCTCCTCTGACTCTTGTGCCAAGGTGAAGCTCTTGTTACTTGAACAACACCCTGAAACACCTCTGGTATTTACAACACATTGCTTGACTGCACAGGGCTCAGGGCCACAGCAGTTTTACAAACACCTGATTCTTTTCAGAAGGGATGGTAAGTATTGGCATCTAGGAGTCAGAATCTGTGAATGTTTTCTGGAAGTGTAAGTATGACTGTAAGTCCAAGAAGGTCATCATGAGAAAGGAGTCACTACCTTACAAACAAACTCTCATTTATCTCAGTGTTAGTGGGAGCAGACCAAGCAAGTACCACTTGGAAGAGTTTTTCTGTTTCTCAGTGAAGAGAAATTTTGCTTCTTCTGCGTCTTCCTGGTTGGTTGGACTCTCATAAAAGTGACTCATTCCTATGGCTAAACTTGGAATTAACCTATATGCAGGCCAGAAATCTCTCTCTTTTTGATATATTTCTGCAGTGGAGGAATAATAAAGTTCTCATTGGTTCCCTGATTTTAGGTATTTTTAGAATGAAACGTAGTGCAAGTGTCTTTTGTGCCGTTCTTTTGAAACAGGAGGCAAAAGGACATCTCTGACTGGTAGATCAGCTCCAGGTCAAGCTTTTTACGAACAGTACAACCCAGTGTTAGCAAGATCAAAACTATTTTTCAGTTCCTTGTGTGAAAGTGGGTGCATTCACACTTGGTCTTTCTGATTGACAGGCTCAAATCTCCACTGCTCAATAGTGAAGTGGAATCCAGAGCAAGCTTCAGTTTTCCTTTCTCCCAGCAGGACAGCATTTTTTGTGGACACATACAATCTTTCTGCAGAGCCATGGAGGACACATTATGGCCAGCTGCAGCATTTTCCACAGTGACATAATTTATGCTGACGATAGGTGCCATTATTAGGCATTGAGCTACAGGGCAAACCTGTGAGAGAAAGGTGCAGTGATTTGATCACAGTCACATCACTATAATCCCAGTCCTCCTTCTGTGGTCTCTCTACTCTACTGCAAACTTGTAGCCCATTTGATCTGAAATAGTAACAGCTATGTAACTGGTGCGGCAACTTATTTTACATAAGTGGATAAAATTTGCCATTTTTGTTGGTAGCCATGTCCTCACTTCAGGTCCTAGGCAAATGCCTTCTTCAGTACCTCAGGGCACCTACCACAGACGCGTCTCTGTCTATTCCCTTATATGCCGCATCCTGCCAAACATATGCATTTCCATCATGAGTCAAGCCTCAATGTTTCGTGAGAATCTCCTAAAAAAAACCCCCAGTAACTCTTGGTAATTTTACTCTTGAGGAACTTCGGGGGATCTATGGCTTGCAACTTGTTTTACAGAAATGTAGGAGGACCTTTCTTATGTTCCTATGAATCAGGTTGCCCCATCCCCACAGGAGCCCAAGCATCCCATTGTTTTCATTGCAGCCTACTGTGGACCCAGGCTGAAGGCAATGGAGAAGCGCTGAAACCTCCTGCAGCACTTTTTGCTCCGGTCTTCTCTGAGGACTAAGGCAAGCGAGATTATATGGTTAATCTTTACAAGGGAAGGCTAGAGAGAGAATCTTGAGCTATCTAGCTGCCAGCTAATGCTGCCTTGGCAACAGTTTAATGGGCAATAGCCTGTACTTGAATGACTTCAAGAAGAGATGTAATCAACCATTCGCTATCTTTCTTCTTTCCATTAAGTTCAAAGTACTATATAATCACTTCAATTTTCCTTCAGCGGTGATAAGCCTCAAGTATAAACCACAAAGCCTGAACTCTCAGTCAGCCTCCATGTTTTATCCTGGATTTATCTTCAGCCATCATCAGGTGCTGTCTTTCTGTCTCTGTATGGAAACTGGCCTCCAAGGAGGGTCAAGTATTCACTTTCATACTCCTCTGTGCTGAAATGCTTTTCCTGGCAAGATTTGATAAAGCAATTCTTTTTCATATCAAGCCATCCCAAGTAGAGGCTTTATAAAAAATGTACTTTAAGGCAATTCTTTTTCTCATTTGATATAGGTTTATAGATTGAGACTATGTCCAGGCTATGAATTTTTATATTCACTGTGCCAGGAACAAAGCCCAGTAATTTACTCTTCTTGTAGGAAAAAAAAAAAAAAGATTTTCACCTTAAAAAGAGATTTAGAGAATTTTGTCAAAAAGACTCCTCTCCCAGTCACTACCTGGTCAGAATCTGCAACATGACTCAGAGCCAGACCCAGTAAAAGCATTTAGGGGTGCATTTTAATTAAATGCAGTTTAATTAAGTATAAATTAAGTAAAATTTGCACTATTCCCACATTTTACATTGAACAGCCATTGATGAAACACAGAAGCAGATTGTAAGATTAAAAAATCACCCCTACTGAGTGGAAAGCATGATTTTATCAACTGAAATCCTGAAGACTATTTAAGCAACACCTGCCCTGCACGCATTGTGGTGTGTTCACACCTGCAGAGTCTTGGGTCCCCTGCCCATCCACCTTTAGTGACTAGGTGATCAAGTCCAGTGGGGGAACAAAGCTCTCCCTTTTGCCTGCCATCAACAGGGACTCAGAGCCCTGAAGACCAGATACAAGTCAAAGAAGCCAATCTCCACCCAGCTGTGCTGCACACACCCCAGCATCTCCCCTTACACTACCTGGGACAGAAGGGACCTGATGAGACCATGAACCTGCTTTGGCTGAGGCAGGAGCAAGGACAAGTGCCCACAGGACTGAAAGGGACCCCAGCTCTTGTAGGCACCACATATATGCTTGCTCATTTAGAATCTCACTCACCTGTGCCTTAAAAGCACTTTCTTTGCCTGTTCTGTGGGTAGAAGGCCACTGCATATTTCTCTGATGTTTAAGCATCTTCCTTTAAATTACAGCCTAAATGGCTTTGTGGGAAGTTTGTAACTGTTCTCATGCCAATGCTGCCTTTTAACAGTGGTTTTCTTGTTTAGGTATTTTTTCTTGCTTACACTTGTAGGCTGCAGCAATATTGGTAGACTGAACAAAGGCAAAGCTGGCTTGAGGAGCTCAAAGGGAGAGACTGGAGTTTCAGTAAGGAGAAAAATCCCTGACTCCATAGTGGAGAAGGGATGAGCGACCCAGGGTCTAAGCCCTAAGCTGGAAGTTCTCACTGTTCATCCTATACTAACTACAAAAAAAAAAAATCATATTTCACCTAAGGGGACCAAAAAAAAAATCTAACCCAAAAGCAGTGGACTGTAAGGAACATCCTGTCATCTGGGCAGTAAATATACCACAGTACAAACTTCAGGTACATAGTCGCAATGTTTCTCTTAACAGCATCCAGTGTGCAAGGTAGACCAACCTCAAGGGTGAAAGGAACTTTCTTCCAATAACAACATAAAAAGTCTGGCTATAAATAGTCTAGTATCCTATACACTCAAAAACAAGACTTAGGAAATACTTCTGATACTAATCATTCTGTGCTTCAACTTGCCAGCTCTAAGATGGAGATAACTCTCATTATCATCCTACAAAGCTGGTGGGAGTATATATTCATTGCTATTTGTGAAACATTCAGGCTTCATAATGGTAAGTACCACAGAAAAGCCTATAAAGCAGTTAATAACTTGATCCTCACAGCAGGATTTATAGGGATGAGTAATAAATAATGCACAAAACTTCATATTAAATAATAAGGATGGGATAAAACACTGAATAATTGCTCACTAAGGGGACTCATCTGCCCTGTGCACTTAATGAGGCATAGGTATATGGGAAAATTAATATGTGATCTTCTTAAAACTATGCATGCTGCATAAGGTATGAGAGCAACAGAGGTAAGAGCACACAGGCAATCTTCATTCTGGCATTTCCTACATTTTGATTAGTTGATATAGCAACCTTAATGTGCTTTAGCATGGTTACTTGTCTGTGCATGTGTTGTGATACAAACATAGAGGAAAAAAGATACTCATGCTTTCATCGTTGCCCTTTTATTCTTCTGGAAAACATTATTCAAGGTTGCAATATAAGGCAGCTCAAGTTTCCAATACAATATCCTGGGTTCAGATGCCTGTCCCACAGAGAGAAGCATGTGCCAGACTGGGTCTCAGCCTGCTCAGCAAAGCAGAGAGGGAGAACTGCAAAGCTGTAGACTTTATTAAAACCCTCTCACACAAATGAGACATCTGCCCACAATATATTTTCCAAATTCCTCAAAAAAGGGTCAACTGTTAAAATTAGCATTTTGTCACTACCTGCTGAGTCAGCAACTTTCCCAACACCAGCCCCTATCTCTGCCCACAGTGGATTTGATGGCAGTGACAATGGCACGTACGCACCTCTGCTGTGAAACAACTGATTATTTTTTCCCCTGTTCAGTTATGGAACTGACACTGGAAATGGGATTTCTCACCCATGAGACACCTTTATAGCTGTTCACTCTGGGTGAAAAACCTACAAAGGAGTGAGCGATGGAAGTAACTGAACTCTGTTCCCTGTTGCACCTAGACGTGGCAGCACCGATGGGCCCCAGTGTCACCTCCCTGGAGCATGACATCCCCTCCAGTTGGCACTAGCACAGGCAGGAGCATGTATCAGGACTCCAGAAGCCTGATGGCTGCTGATATTTGCGATATCTAGGGGATGTTCTGTAGCTGTGTGGTGATTCCTGAATATTGCGTATCTCGAGAGAGCTACTTGAAAAAAATATTAAAATGGACTATGCAATCTGGATTTCCATTAATACAAACAACTTGCATTAAGCATCAAGAAGGCCAAAAATATAACACTTCATGCATTCATAGATATATGTACATAAACATAAACATTTATATATGTCTCTGCATGTTTTATGTATAGCACAATAGTAGCACACATCCTGTTAAGGAGGTGGCACCATGTGCCCATAGTCACACAACAGGCCAAGGGCATGCCTGGGAAAAGCAACCAGGTTCCTTGCTTGCCAGTTCAGCCTGTCCTCAGGACTACGCTATTTAGTATCATAGAAAACCAGCTTGTTAATAATACTGGCAACCTGCAACTCAAGCAGCCCACTGTAATTAAATGATGACTGTCTCCTCTGCTACAAAGGACAACTGAGAACTTCAGCAGTGTACAAAGCGGAAATGCTCACCCTCTTGCTAGCACACACTGGACCTTGGGAGCAGTGATGTGGACATAGCTGTCCAACTACACAACACTAGCTCAGGTTTCCAAGGCAATATCCGGAGCTTAACATGCTGATGTCTCAAAATACAAGTCCCAAGCAACCTAGTGCAATAGTACAGATTCAACATTGTGTTAAGGTCATGTTTAATGTATCTGTCTCCTTTATGGTTGTTCTTTCCCTTTTTATTTCTTCTTCTGTGCTGGAAAAGCTATTTCATGTGGTTTCATTGTTTTTATTCTGAATTTTATAGTTGTGGCTCCTATTTTTCTTGTTATTGTTGAACTTCCTGTTCTGTTGCAACTTATTAATTTTTTTTTATTTTTTTTTTTTTACAGGGCAGCTTGCATGGTTTCCTCTGTCTCTCTCTGAAGATCAGGGTTTCAATAAATACATTTCACATGTCTCTTACAGTGTTTCTCCTTTTTCATTTTCTACCCAGGAGACAAAGAAAAATAGATCTGGAAATCAAAGGACACATCCAAAGAGATAAGTAAATGTGGGAAAGAGCCTCACTCCCTCTGGAGCAACATCATCACTTCCCAGCAATCCCTGAGCAGGTCCCTCAGTACCAACACAGGAGATAAGGCATTTCTTGCTGGCATCATTCTTTCTCCTTTCTTTATGAGTTTCTGGTTGTGGGCACTTATTCAGTTTATTTCTCAGCTAGTTCTTACAGGCTTCTCAATAATTTATGTCTCAACAGTGAAAACTGCTGTCTGAAACACCTCCATAAATTCACAAATGAATTTGTTTTGAAAAGCTGAGACCACAAAATCCTCCCAGTGATACAATTTAATGCCAAACTCCTAACTTCTCAACAGCTTTCTGAGACTTACAAGGACAATTTTAATTGTTTACCCTGGCTGACTAAGTCCTGGACAAGGAAACAAAGCTCCTTTTTAGAGGTGCTTAGAGCTCTGACTGAAGACTGCTGGCCATTCCAGGATGCACTACAAAGGTCTGTGCAATTTTGGGCCTCTCCTCATTCCTTTTTTATTGTCCCCGTCTTTGTAAGGAGAGCTGGCCATTGTCAATACAACATGACTTTGTGTTGTCTTCTTTTCCCTCATGCTCAGACACAGCTGCCAATTTGGATGACAAAGCCTCTGTGACACAATACGATACATCATCTCTGCAACACAAAAGTTGTGAGGGAAATAAATCTTTTCCCTGACTGATTCAGTCAGGTGTATGAGACAGGTATGTAAAGATATGGCAGGCTTCGTATGAGTTCTCCATGCTGCGTATGGCATACAGTACCTGATAAAATATGAAACATTTAATTACAATGAGTGATTACTCTCATTTCTTCAGGACCCCTGGAACTGCAGTATTTTGATGAGGGAAAATTTGAAAAATGACGCATGAGAGCAGAAATGATGAAACACACTCCATGAAAACAACCTGCTGCCTAAAAAAAGGTCACTGCAGTATTTTTAAAAGAAACCTCTAAGTTATGATCCAAAATAAAGGCATCTCCTTTAAAAAGAACAACAGGCTTCTGGACCAAGATACAACAGATGGCACAAGTTACATTTAAAGGCTCCTCCATGGATTTATTATTTTTCAGGATTAGAACATACTCACTGGTAAAACCCAGTGAGATGTCATCTTTGTGTTTAATCAAAATTATTATTCACTTGAAAGTGTCCTACAAGGCAGCCTCACTGTATTATCACTCCTGAGCCCTACTCAAGCCTTTAGACCATCAGAGTTACAACAAACGTGTGAGTTACTGTTCTGTCACCCATGAACATATTTTAAAAGTTACTTGAGAGAGAAGGAGCTAAACTAAACAACCTGTTTGGCTGTTTTGCAGAAGAGCCGCCTCCCTTATCAGGTGTCTAAGAAGGGTATGGAGAGCTACAAGCTGGGAAGGACACAGAAAACCACCTTATGGTCCTTTGCAGAGCTTCCACACTGACATGGCAGCTCTGAGGAGATGGCCCCAGGAGGAAGGCCAGGAAAGGGAGTCATGGAGGATGTTAATGATGCATTCACCTGTCTCCTTTGATGAGCTTTTGTTTTCAGTCTCCCTTCTCTTGCAAGATATCACTGGCTGATGGCAGCTGCTGAACAGCAGCACAGTCTATTTCTTCACAGGTGACCACTCAGCTTGTGCACATCAATATACCATTGGGTATGCAATGGTGTGGCAGGGAAAGAACACAAGCAGTTACAATTTCTTTCAACTGCCAATTTGCTTATTTAAATGAGGTAAAGCTGTGCATGCTCCTGAAGTAGCCACTTTTATAAAAGAGATTGGAAACGACACAGCTTTGCAAGGAATGACACAGCTGTGATGGCATCTGTCCAAATGTCCTTAATGCTCATCACCTAGCTAATAGGAGAACCAGCTCCTGTTTCCCAGGAGATCTGCAGGCATCTGGGGTCTAGCCCATGTCTAGGCACTTGTTTTTTAACCCTGGGACTTCTGGCATACGATCACAGTGCAACATTTGCTTGGCAGCCCCTTTCCTAGTCTCTCTTGCTCTCGTGCAGTCCTGGCTCTCGAGTATAAGCGCATCCTCTCCCAAAAGGCTGTATCTTCTGTCCTACAAAACATCTTCGTGAAGCCTCGGACAGAGTGAGCAAGCAGACATGCAGATATAAATAGCCTTTGCAGAGACTGTGTAAAGAGACTGTGTAAAAACACTGTTTTGTATTTCTTTACAAAATAAAACACGATATCAGAGATGTCATTAGAAAAAATAACACACCCCTTAAACATAAAATCTCCCAGCCCAGCTACCCTGTCCTCAGAGTTCCCTGAGATTCTACCAGAGTATGACTTCTCCAGCTTAGAATGATACACTAAGCCAAGTTTGCATGGTCACCAAGCCCACACCTGCTTATGTCCTTAGCCTCTCCTGTCCCCTTCCAGTGATATTTCTTAGTTCGCCTCTCTTTGTCTTGGGGTTAGTAGTTTTACATCTTCTCCTGTCCTTCAGACGACAGGAAGGGTCAACACCCCCCAGCTTTGGCAAAAGCACCATCCTCAAGCCCTTCATATTCTGTAGCTGATGACATTGTTCATGCCATCACCTTGGTGCAGATCTGGCCCAGCTTGCCTGTCTGTGCAGGTTACTTAGGCAGTGACAAGTACTGCAAGTACAGAAAATCCTGGGGTACAATTCTCATTGTACCTGTCAGGATCCACCAGCTGTACAAAGGGGCTCCCCAAACTGCCACAGCAGTCCTGGCATATTAACTGCATCTTTGCGTAAAAGGCCACAGACTCCAGATATGGGTGGGATTTCTTAGCCTGTCTTTGTCATTTGTCTCTCAAGTGGGACTTAGATAGCTTAACTCACGTAACTAAAAGGTAAATAAATAAATAAACGAAGGTAGCACAGCTCTACACCACAGGCAGCTCAACAGCTAGTTGACTGAATGACACTATCACAGGAACCTGAATTTGTAGTCTATTATCAGTGAAAAATACCAAAGCCATTGCAATGTTTTAATCAGCTATTTACGTGGCATTTTTTTTTTGTGAGACCAAAACCCTTTAAAAAGTATGACCTGCCAGATCACATCAGGTGTATTTTTGATTTGTGAATATATATCTCATTTTTATTGCACAATGAAAAAAGGTAATGGGAAAACATTTAACTTCACTCTTGCATTAAGGTGAGATATTTTCACACATATGCCTGCAAGCATAATATGACTCTCTCTATAGACCAGGATTTCAGGAATGAGGTTCAGTGAAAAGTACCTTGTCTTTTACACAAATATAGATCAGCAAACTTTCTCAGAGTGAGTTTGACGTATAAATTAGATACACACACTTCAACTGCATTGTTAATATTACTCTATGGTTATTTGCTGTTTGTGTTGTCATGGCACTGATAAGCTGCCGTCACAAAACAAGAACCATTTGGTGGGCACAGCTAGCACAGACAAGCTTTATTCCGAAGACCTGGCAAGCCAAATACAAAAACAAGAGACAAGAGACATTGAAATAGGTGCTGGGTACAGAGAAATCAGAAGACAATGTTGGTCAACATCACATACACTGGTTGTAGCCCACTGGCAAGCTAACAGCTGTCATGTCTTTGCAGGACATAATGGAACAAAAAGAGTTTTAAAGAGATCTATCCAAAATTTTAGATTGGACTTAAGGATGTGGTTTTGCAGCACAGATGTAGCCCACAAAACATTGCAGAGCTGACAGGGTTAAATTTATGTTCCTGGCGAGGACTACTCAGAGATAAGAAGCAGGGAGAAATAAGCAGGCAGCCAACAGCAGAGCTGTATAGGGTATCACAGAAAGTCAATAAGGCAGTAGGAGCTGAAGTATATGCCTCACTGGGTAATTAGGGTGTGACAAATTACAAGGGAACTGGGGGGTGTTCTAATTCCATCACTAGTGTTACGACATTTTCTTAAAATGAAAAAAAAATTAGTTTAATAGTCTATGAGTATTTTTTTTTATCTCCTCCCACAATTCTGTGCCAGCAGGTGGTACCATCAGATACTCTCACATCAGTTTCAGGGCAATTACTAAACACAGAATAACCTTCAGAGAGAGGCTGGTTTCTTATTTTTAGTTTTACCACTTAGACTGGTTAGAATAGCAGAATGTACTTATTCTCTAAGAGTTATTTTGCTATGGCTTAGTCCCAAAACAGAACATCTGAGGTACACACTTACTGGCTACCATGAAATATTCTTTCTGAGCTCTATAATGTTTTTAATCCCTTTTCATCCAATCTTTTACTCAAGATCTCAAATTATCAATGGGTTTCAAGGTGTCATGATTTTATAATTTGAGATCTTGAGTGCTTGGTATTCGCTAGTCATGGGCTTCACTGAGCTAAATTTGCCTTACCACAAGGAATGTACATACCCAGACAATTTCCTCCCACCTTTCCATCACACCCCTAGGCAAGCACCCAGTTTTGGAAGATGCTGAATTAGTCATGTGACGCTGCCTGTGGCTATTAGGAAATAACTATCACATGTGTTTTCTTGGCATCAGACAAAAAATGCACTTACACATCTGAAACCTGGCTCTTAGGAACATTAAAGGTGTGCACAGCATTTAAGTGTAACCACTGCTGTTGAGGCAGTTTTTGATGCTTCTCTCCCTTGGACTTCATGTCCAGCTGTGTTTTACCTCTACTGGAAGGAAACCTTGCTCCCAACACCAGTATCTGCTCCTCTTGAAGTCAGAAGGGAACATGCCATTACCTTGGACTAGAGTCTCAAAGGGTATAAATCAACATAACTTCTCTCTCCACCATATGGGAGATATGCCAGTGTACACTGGTTGCAGACCTGCCCTTGCAGGTTCATATATCATCTGCTCTGCAGTTTGCTGATTTCCTGGGTTAAAAACGGGACGACAGGAAGACGCTCTCAGAGATGATGGGCGCAGTCTTAGCACTGCATGGCATGGCTATATTAACCTTGCAGTGCAAGACAAGCTGCAAGCTGCCAGCGAGGAACTGTTGTCATCTGGGAATAAAAATCTGTAGGAACTTGCCAGCTTTCTACTGTATCAGAAGTAAGGGCTTGCACTTCTCTTTCAGGTTCATTCACTCTATGACATGCCAATGTTTGTAGACTTCAAAGTCTTCTCTTTTTTCTATGGGGATTAGCAGTTTCTCAGCTCGAGGTGGGATGAGTAATCAAAGCTTTGTAAACCTGACATATCATTTATAGAGGATATAATTCATACAGAAATCATATATATATTCATGGATTTGATTTCTGAGCTTTCTGCAGTCAATATGCAATGAAAGAAGAGAATTAATGTAAAACCTCACTGATCTGTTGTGACACGTTTTACAGCCAGAGCTCATTCTTCCCGAAAGTGTAAATAACTCTGGATGATACAACTAGGTGAATGAATCAGATATAAATATCTAAGAATCACTACTGCAGGCCTAAGTCTTAATGATCTCCCCGTGAACAAAGCAAACTCTATAGCTGGCTCTGAACAACTTGCTGCCTGCTTCAGTAGCATTTTGCAATATAATTTCTAACCTTAAAATACCATGCAATAAGACGCTAGGGTAAGTTAATCCAGCTCAACTCAGACATGCAGTGCATTGGCTATTTGTTTCCCTCAGACCCAATGCTTGAGGTTTTTTTTCCCCTGCTTACTTTATGCCAGCTCTCAGCCTTTGCATTTCTCTCATACCTGCTCTTCCTGCTCTTCCACAGCAGTAAGTGCCAGTACTAGCAAGGAAGAAAATGTTGCTCTTTCAGTAGCCCCTTTTTCAGCATATTTCCCCAACTCGAGCTCACCAAGATGATTTATTTTAAGCACCATATTATGCTGTCCATCCAGTAATCAAATGTGAGTAACAACAAATCTTTGCAGACTTACTGCTTTCTTTTTCTTTCTCCTGAAGCAGAATACATGTGGTGACTAAAACTAAATTCCTTCAGACTGACCCTAAGAAGACCAAACAGAGTTATGGTGAAAGTAAAGACTCATGTCTTGGTCTCTTACAATGTTTTAACCATGTGAAGAGCACTAAACAGAGATTTTAGGTCTAAATGTGTCTCTCTCCAGTTTTTCCAGGGGGGATTACCATTTTCTCACTCTATACATCTCTATACATCTCTATACATCTTGGAAAGTGCGGCTCTGATTCAGTCCTAGCTCCCAAAGTAGCACTGAGAGGGACACTTAATTAGTCGTACTGGAACAAAACTGGCCTGGCTTGAAGAGCTGGAAGCTGGTTTGCAAAACCAGGAGCCAGACAGACCCAGCTCAAAGCTTTATCACTCCCTTTCAGGCAATGGTACAGACTTGGTCCCCACTGAAATGAGTAGCAATGTTTCTGCTGACCATCTGAGCCCACAGTTTTAACCCAGCAGCTTCATAACTGGCCATTCATTTTCTAGGCCAGCAATTGAATACAAACACTAAGACATTTTGCCATGTTGTCACAAGAGGGGGAAAACTGATAAATGGATTTAAAGATTATCCATTCATGTGGAAATAAAATGCTGAGGTGTGGGCAGGTGTGTATGCATGCAGCAAGGAGATGGGTCAGAAACCATTCAAGTCCTGTGAATACATCCCAGCACTTCTGACTTGTCTCCCAGTGTGTACAGAATCTTTCTTATGTATTGAGGGGAGTTAATTCCTGAAGGAAAGAGGCCTCTGAATCATCAAAGGCCCTTCTTAAGGCTCTCACAGCATCTCATCCACCTCAGGAGTCCCAGACCTTTGAGACCAGAGAAGAAGTCAGGAGAGAGGAAGACTGTGCCCTGGTTGAAGAAGATTGTGTTAGGAAAAAGCTAGGTGAACTGGACACCCACAAATCCATGGGCCCTGATGGGATGCATCCATGAGTGCTGAGGGAGCTGGCAGAAGTCATTGCTAGACTGCTCTCCATCATCTTTGAAAAGTCCTGGAGAACAGGAGAGGTGCCTGAGGACTGGAGGAAGGCCAACGTCACTCCAATCTATAAAAAGGGCAAGAAGGAGAACCCAGGTAACTACAGGCTGGTCAGCCTCACCTCCATCCCTGGAAAGATGATGGAGCAGATCGTTCTTGGCACCATCTCAAAGAATGTTGAGGAAAAGAGGGTTATCATGAGTAGTCAGCATGGGTTCACCAAGGGGAAGTCATGTCTGACCAACCTAATACCCTTCTATGAGGACATAACTAGATGGATTGATGAAGGGAGGGCAGTCGATGTGGTCTACCTTGACTTCAGAAAGGCTTTTGACACTGTCTCCCACGGGATCCTAAAAACCAAACTTACCAAGTGTGGACTGGACGACTGGGCAGTGAGGTGGATTGGGAACTGGCTGAAGGACAGAGTCCAGAGAGTAGTGGTCAGTGGGGCAGAGTCTAGTTGGAGGCCTGTACCCAGTGGTGTCCCCCAGGGGTCAATACTCGGTCCAGTCTTGTTCAACATATTCATCAATGACCTGGACGAGGGGACAGAGTGTATCCTCAGCAAGTTTACTGATGATACTAAGCTGGGAGGACTGGCTGACACACCAGAGGGCTGTGCTGCCATCCAGCGTGACCTGGACAGGCTGGAGAGCTGGGAGGGGAGAAACTTAATGAAATTCAACAAGAGCAAGTGTAGAGTCCTGCATGTGTGGAAGAACAATCCCATGTATTGGTACAGGCTAGGGGCTGAGCTGCTAGAGAGCAGCTCTGGGGAAAGGACCTGGGAGTCCTGGTAGAATCATAGAATCATAGAATGTGTTGGGTTGGAAGGGACCCTCAAGGGTCATCTAGTCCAACCCCCCTGCAGTGAGCAAGGATATCTTTACTAGATCAGGTTGCTCAGAGCCCCATCAAACCTGACCTTGAATGTCTCCAGGGATGGGGCCTCTACTACCTCCCTGGGCAACCTGTTCCAGTGATCCACCACCCTCATATTGAGAAACTTTTTCCTTACATCTAACATAAATCTACCCTTTTCTAGTTTAAAGCCATTACCCCTCATCCTACTGCTACATGCCCTCGTGAACAGTCCCTCCCCTGCTTTCTTATAGGCACCTTTCAGGTATTGGAAGGTCACTATAAGGTCTCCCTGGAGCCTTCTCCAGGCTGAACAATCCCAACTCTCTCAGCCTGTCTTCATAGGAGAGGTGCTCCAGCCCTTTGATCATTTTTGTGGCCCTCCTCTGGACACGCTCCAACAGGTCCACATCCTTCTTATGCTGAGGGCTCCAAAGCTGGATGCAGCATTCCAGGTGAGGTCTCACCAGAGCAGAGTAGAGGGGCAGAATCACCTCTCTCAATCTGCTGGCCACACTTCTTTTGATGCAGCCCAGGATGTGATTGGCCTTCTGGGCTGCAGCTGCGCATTGGTGGCTCATGTCCAGCTTTTCATCCACTACTTGAAGTGCTGGGGTCTGAACCCCAAGCCCTGAATTAAGGTTGACATATGGGTGGTCCCCATGGCCCTTTAAGAGGAGGGGATGAGTTTGCCTTTTGGCTTTCCTCCAAGGTGCGGCCGGCCTTGCAAGGAAAGCCCTGGGGTAAACAAGCCCCAGGTGCCCTGCATTTTCATAACGAGTGCCAGGTGTCCTGCTCTGGGGATAAAAGCTGGGACCACTTGCAGGGAGAGTTGGAGAGTCTGTCTGTGGAGTGGATGCACTTCACAGAGTTTCCTGTTGGGGAAGGACCTCCTGACTCCTCATGCAACTGGATCACAGTCAGGTCTGGCACCTGCAAACGCGGGCTTTGTGGGGAGGCAACATGGGGTTACCTCTATCATATGTAATCACCTTATTGTCTTGGTTGTCTCCCATTGGGTTACCTTGTGTCTCTGTTTGTTCCATCTACTGTGGGTCATGCTGTGTTGTTTCTGGGGTCGCTGGGGTTGATGTCTATCATTTGTGATCTGTCTGACTTATTTGTACCCCCAGCAATCCTTTATATACTGACCCCTTTATGTGAAATAGAATCCACTTACTGGATTGTTTTTCTGCTGCTGGCTGTGTTCTTTATACTGGGCCTACTAATTGGCAAAACACTACTACCCCCAAGTCCTTTTCCTCAGGGCTGCTTTCCAGCACATCATCTCCCAGCCTGTACTGATAACGAGGATTGCCCCAACCCAGGTGCAGGACCCTGCACTTGGTCTTGTTGAACCTCATGAAGTTCACCTGGGCCCACTTCTCCAGCTTGTCCAGGTCCCTCTGGGTGGCATCCCATCCCTCTGGCATGTTGACTGCACCACCCAGCTTGGTATCGTCAGCAAACTTGCTAAGGGTGCACTCTATCCCACTGTCAATATCATTAATGAAGATATTAAACAGCACTGGTCCCAGTACAGACCCCGAGGGATACCACTTGTCACCATCTTCCATCTGGACATTGAGCCATTCACTACTACCCTCTGGATGCGACCATCCAGCCTATTCCTTATCCACTGATCAGTCCACCCATCAAATCCATATCTCTCCAACTTAGAGAGAAGGATGTTGTGGGGGACTGTGTCAAAGGTCTTGCAGAAGTCCAGATAGATGACATCTGTAGCTCTTCCCTTGTCTACTGATGCAGTTACTCCATTGTAGAAAGCCACTAGTTTGGTCAGGCAGGACTTGCCCCTAGTAAAGCCATGCTGGCTGTCCTGAATAACCTCCCTGTCCTCCATGTGCTTCAGCATGAGCCAGCAATGTGCTCTCATGGCCAAAAAAGCCAATGGCATCCTGGAGTGCATGAAGTGTGGAGCATAGGGTGCATGGTGTGGCCAGCAGGTCAAGGGAGGTTCTCCTCCCCCTCTACTCTGCCCTGATAAGGCCTCATCAGGAGTACTGTGTCTGTGTCTGGGCTCCCCAGTTCAAGAGGGACATGGAGCTACTGGAAAGAGTCCAGCACAGGGCCACTAAGGTGATGAAGGGATTGGAGCATCTCCCATAAGAGGAGAGGCTGAGGGAGCTGAGTCTGTTTGGCTTGGAGAAGAGGAGGCTGAGGGGGGATCTCATTAATGATTATAAATATCTAAAGGGTGGGTGCCAGGAAGATGGGGCCAGACTCTTCTCGGTGGTGTCCAGTGACAGGACAAGGGGCAATGGGCACAAACTGGAACACAGGAGGTTCAATCTTAACATAAGGAAACACTTCTTTACTGTGAGGGTGACAGAGCACTGGCACAGGCTGCCCAGAGAGGTTGTGGAGTCTCCTTCTCTGGAGACATTTAAAACCCGTCTGGACGTGTTCCTGTGTGACCTGATCTAGGATCCTGCTCTAGCAGGGGGGTTGGGCTAGATGATCTTTGGAGGTCCCTTCCAACCCCTACCACCCTGTGATTCTGTGATTGTGTGATTCAAGAAAATAATGCATCAACAAAGCAAGAGCAGCAGAAGAGGTGCCCTGAAGGCTCTATGATTGCCAAATTACAGTTAGTATTTTCCAGGATTTTTTAGTCTCTTAAGTCACCCTGGTGAGGAGGGCAAACTGGTGCTTTGCTGCCCCAGTACTTGTTTGTAGGGCTGTGCCAATCCCTGCTTTAGCAAACAGAAATGATCCCACAGCCAGGGGCTTCCAGCCCTGAGCAGAAAGACAGCCTCACGTCCTGGTGATCAAGGACCACAAGCTTACTCAGCTCATTACTGCATCCATGTAGACTTATAGTCCTTGACCTTAGCCTCTCCTCCTGCCCTTCAGCTGAGCTCAAAGAGCCAAGGACCCTGTCTCCTCTCTGTGTAGACAGGACTTTCAAACTGCTTTTCGCTTCCTTGTGGCTAGGCTGCTGCAAAGCACCCAGCACACTATCCCGTGGACATTCAGTGTGCAACCATAGCTCCAAGTCTGCAAGGCAAGGAAAAGCCCAGGTGGCAAATCTGCAAAAGAAGATTGTGAGGATGGAACCCGAACAGGGCAGTTGTTGCCTGTTTGCTTTGTCACAGCTTAGAGCTTGGGGTGGTGCTAGCGGTCATGTTTGGGATTTTTTTTTGTGCCCAGGAAGAGCCCCACTGCTGAAAGGGCACAGTCCTGCCCCTGGCTCTTGCTTTTCTAGGTATTAGATGGAGACATGCTGCAGCCCTTGACTCAAGCAATTAATCATGTTCCTTAAACACTGTCA
The DNA here is from genome assembly GCA_028020825.1 of Podargus strigoides. NCBI lineage: Eukaryota > Metazoa > Chordata > Aves > Caprimulgiformes > Podargidae > Podargus > Podargus strigoides. The sequence continues at coordinate 44,169,231 of CM051663.1, forward strand.
ACAGAGGCTTGTTTCTCATTAAACCACCTGAAAGGAGATCTACTAACAGTCCCAAGAGAAAAATAAAGAAGAAAGGTATTTGTTTTCAGACACAGTTCAAAGGCAACAAAACTAAGAACTGCTGAAACAGAAATAATTATTGCTAATTTTTTTTCTGCAGCCTGAGATAAATTCCTCAAGCAATATCCCACTGAGGGACAGCAGTACAGCAGAGACACTAGTCTACTATTTCATGTCTTCCACATGGGGTAACAGAAGGTAGCTTGAGAAGTGGCAAATTAGTGGAACAAAAATCTCACTCTCAACTCGAGAGATGTAGATGGGCATGAACTCATTGAGGTCAAAGATACAGTTACAGGCTTACACCAGTGTAATCAAGATTCTGGTCCCATAGCTGATCAGTGAAATATGGTCAGACAAGCAAATACAGATGTGTTTAGACATAGATAGATAGATAGATAGATAGATAGAGCAATGCATCTGAATTTTCATGCCCCTTCTCCGCCAACAGGTCCAGGTGACCCAGTGCAATGCCGATCTGAATTAGCACAGCCATGAACGGAGTCAGCCCTCTTCTGTAAATAGTAGGTTAAAACCCGTGCAGCTGGTGAAGGTACAGTAGGCTTGATGTTGGCTGCAAGCCGGCTTTTTTATTTTATTTTAGTTTGTTTAGATGTATTCCCTCTGTATAAGTAAAATGCACCTGGTTTTGTGAAAGGACACAGCTGCACTTCCTCAGTCTGGACTTTGAGTTCATCGTTTCTCAGAGTGTACCTTATCTCTGTGCTTCCTGAAAACTTGCTGCAGTCTGGCATACCGAAGAGCTAAGCTGTGATCAGGCAAATAGGAGAGTCTTGGGAAATCAGAAGAATTACTGGCTGTTAGCCCTTCAGTGGCCTCAGGAACTCCATTACAATTTTCCCGGCCACTTGCTTTTCTAGCACGCGGGGTTCATGGCCTCCCAATGGCTCTGTGCTTCGGAAGGGCTGGACGCATGGCCATATGATGAATATGACCAGATCTCTGAGATTAGTCATGGGTTCTGCAGAAAACTTCGTCACTGGATGGTCTGGTAAATCAGTGCCTCCTCAACTCCCACCCATAAAATGCAAATGAGCTTCCTTGATGCTGCAGTTGCACACAGTTTGGCTCTGCAGCAAGACATCCAGGCAGCTCTGCAAACTGAAGGGGGATTGATCATATTTCTTATTTCCTGCAGACAGTGAGCACTGATGGTGGGAGAAGGGTCCCACAGGAATGGCCAGGATGAGTCAGGAATGGGGCAGACACCCCCCTTCCTGCCCTCCTGCAGCCACAGAAAGACTGAAACTGTGAGGTCTTTCTCTCTAGCATCGTTGAGTGACATCCCATCACTAAACTCGTTTCCCATCTTTCTTCCCTTTCTCACACCTTTAGTCCACGTGGTTTGGACAGGAGAGGCGTGCAGCTATGTTGGCCAGACTCTACGAATCTTTAAAGTTTGTCATTTGCTTTTGTTTACGAAATAATTTTTCCTGGCTGTCAACAGGGAAGGTCACTCAGATCCTGATACTAGAATATCAAAAGAAACGGTGACATTTAAGAAACTGAACAAATGGGTGCATCATCTTCAGATGTGACAGACACCAGATATGCCTCCCTTAGCTTTTGCTCTTTCCTTTAGAAAGGCTGAAAAAAACCCGAACTTTCATGATTAATGAGAAAAAACATAACGAAAATATCAAATAATACATTATCTCAGGTCACCACAGCTCTGACATCCTGCTTTTCATACCAAAGAACATCAGAGGTGATTTGATTTTCCAAGAAATTTTACTGATTGCTCTCAGTCTGTCAGAAAGCTCATTGTCAGCTCTCTGCTGTTATTTACTAAGCAGTGGCATCCATTCCTAGAGATTATCCTTAAACCATTAGCTAAGAACAGTGCCATACCCAAGTGCTGGAGTCTTTGCTGGCATGCCTCGACCCTTAGCAGCATCTCCCAGTACCCATGTGCTAACTCACAGTGTAGCAGGTACACACCATGGCACGAGGAGTCTGAAAAATTTCTCACCAGAGGTTCTCTTAAGAGTCAGTATGCAAGATCTGGCATTCTTTTTGCTGCACAGTGCTAGATTCAGCTCTCAGGCTATGCCCTTCTGAACCAGCTCCAGCAGCAGGGTCCAAATGCCTTAACCTCCTTGAGAAATAAATGCTTCACACACTGCCCAGCTGGTCAATAAATTATATGGTTCCATCCCCTTCTGCCAGCTCTGGATAGGAGCTGGGAATCTCTGTGCTGCTTCTGTGAGGCAGATGCTTACCTCTCCCTGAGTCATGGCTGTAGATGGCAGTCCCAGGCAGTCCCATCAAGGTCAATGGAAGAGGGATCAAACAGCCCTACCCTCTTCGTCACCCCTGTGGGTGACACACTATGTGGTCTGACAATGGCTTTTGCACTGCTAGCGCTTCTGTGTCTGGTAAATAAAGGGACACCTGTGTGTCTGGCTGGCACCTTTCCCAAATGCTCACAAGGGCATTTGTCCTGAGCCAACTAAAGCCAATGTAAGTCTTCCCTTTCATTTCAATGGCTTTCTTAAAAATCTTAAAGAAAACCCCACATGACCTCACACTACGCACCAGTGCAAGTGAAAGAATTTGACATTCAGTCCTCTGTGTTTTAAAAATAATTAGTAAGATTTAAATGACAAAAAAGAGACACAAATTGCTTTGAGTACGTATCATAGCTTGTGTGCAAAAATACCTGTTATGATCACAGGTTTTTAGCTAACACAGAATTTGCTGCTGAGATTTTATTATGTAGCTTTGATAAACAACTGAGACAACGTGGACTGATGTTTATCATGTTTCAGATCCTTGGTTGCCTTAGGTGATATTTCTAGACAGCATGTGAAGCCAAGGTTTGTGTTCTTCAGTCCAAGAAGAATATTTTAAGAAAAAATACTCCAGCCTATCTCCTGAAACTACCACCTGCAGAAAATCAACTAAATTGAAGGTGAAACAAAAAAAAATAATCCAGAGAAGCAAAACTCCTTTTTGGTATTAAACTTAGGGTAACACAGTTACATATTGTCCCCTAGAAAGTACAGAAAGTGTGTAATCTAATCCAGGGTAAAGAATGGTGGCCACTAGAACTGTACCAATAGAAAATAATTCTGTGTAACTGCAGAATATGGAATTTGAAATAAGAGTAGAAAATTGTCTGTTCGCAGCAGTAAATATCTGTTATATGCCTTCTCAGTCAGAATCAGAATGAAGGGGGTGGTAAAACCCAAATGAAACACCAAGGCTCTAGTGGAGCAATGCAGACAATAAAGCTTTTATATGCTGGTAGATGGGATGGGACAGGATAAATTTAACAGTAATTCTCACAAAAGCAGAGAGTAACTTGAGCTGAAGAAGATCTCTAGTAGTGGCTGGTCCAACCTCCTCAAAGCATGGCTAACTCCAGGTTAAGTCAAGATTTTCAGTCTTGGCTAGATACACTTTGAAAACATCCAAGGATGGAGATGCCACAGACTCTTTGCACAACCTGTCCCAGTATGTGTCCCTCACCATGGTGACGTTTTTCCTTTAAATGCAGCAGGAATTCTCCTTGTTGCTATCTACATCTGCTGCCTCCTGACCTTTCACTGGGCAACTCTGAGAGAAGTCTGGCTCCATCTCCTCTGTATCCCACATCAAGCAGGTGAAGGCAGCACTAAGGTCCCAGCTCAGCTCTCTCTCCCATGGACTAAGCCATCGTGGTTGCCTTAAACTCACCTTGTATGGCATCCACTCCATCATCCTCTTGACTCCCAAACTCCAGTTTCCAATAACTGTCTTGTACTGGGGCCCACCACTCCTTTTCTCAGTCTCTGGGTCCCTTGGGTCTGAATCCCCCAGAATCCAGCCTCTGCTGCTGTCTAGCATTACTCCAGTAGAGATGCAACACTTTGAATTTATCTTTATTGACAAATACCCTGCCCAATTTGGTTTCAGGAGTGACAGGAGAAGCCATATCAAAAGCCTTGCTGAAGAAGTCAAGTCATAAATTCACTAATATGTGCTAAGGAAAGAAATTAAGGCATAAATACAGAACATGAATGCCTATCCCTGCCCTATTCAATAGTTTTAACACCAAACAACTCCTGAGAAAGCCCTGGGCTTTTTTGACATTGAAGATGCAAAACACCTTAACAATGTCCAAGCTCTATTTCAGCAAGTTAGATTGGATACCACAAACAATTCAGACGCAGCTGTACAGCACTCACTACAGGTCACTCTCCCTGCCATGCAGTTTAGCACATGTGAAGCTTGAGGTTGTCATAGCTACGTGTGTCCCAGCTAGCTGATTTATAGCTGGCTGAAGGCTCTACGTGGTGTTGGTTGGTGTAGGCATATTCCAAGAATCTTCAGATACAAAAGATCATTTCAAGAGGTATCATTCAGTTATTGTTCCAATCCCTAACATTCTGTGATTCTGTGATTGTTTCATTAAGAACAACAAACAACTAAGGACCTCAGGGAAAATAAAGACTAATTTGAAGGCCAGGAAGGGAGAATGGTATGTGAAGGTGACCTAATAATGAATTTTAGGAAGGCTTTCATATAACTTACAAAATCATAGCAACATTTCACTGTGTATTGCTAATGAAAGGGAAAAGTACTTTTTGACAGAAAAAATATGGCAAATAACTGTAAGATCAGTCAATAACATATAAAACCCCAGAGCCAAGGAACAGGGACGAGGGGCAAAATGGTATTTGGGCATCTGCCTAAAACTGAAAAAGCATCTAAATTGTCATTGAAATCAAGTGGCTGGTGACTAAATACATGTGCTTGGAAACTATATAATGAAAGTCTGGAGCAGTATATTAGGAATATCTGCTCTGGATTAAACTGTTCTACGTGTCTGAAGAGACAACTTTACATGTACTTACAGAAATCGTAGAGGTTTTGTTTGCTTAAAGGTTCAGGACTGGGGCAGAGATAAAAGGAAATTTACCTGAACTAAATTCACTTGAATTTAGTCACAAATCTGGGGACACTCCTGTTAGACAGTTCATTTAATTTCTGACTTTTCCTAGTGACACGGTAGCTGAATCAACATCTCCGGTCTGTTTCAGTCCTTTCTATTTAGAATATTATCTATGGTTAATTTAAGCATATTCATTTGATCAAAACCATTCAGCCATTTCTGTTGATTTTTTCAACTTTCTCTAGAGATTTATTTTTTCACATTGTGGATTAGATTGTACTTTTCTTTCTGAAGTTTTATAAATCAAAGTAAGAACAAGCAAGTCTCTCATTAGCAACAAGAAAAACAGAAATAAATCTAGACTCATTGAAAAAGCAGGCTGTAATCTTTTTTAATTATTTCCATAACCCTAAGGAAGCCACATTTCCCAAGAGAGCATCTAAGATAATCCTTGAATATTAAGAAATGAGCGGAAAATGCAGCAGATTTAGCAGGCAAATTGGAAAGATAAAAAGGGGATTGAGCACCTGGTAAAGAGACATGCTTCAGCATCCATTAAACTGACTGTTACTTCTCACAATCTGGAAAAAAACATCCATTACTTCATTCCTCAGTCACACAGATAATTCAGGGAGTTTTACAATACAAATAATTCTATTTTTAAAAAAAAAAAAAAAAAAAAAAAAGCATTTCAAGTACCTGATTGTTATATGAGCAGCAGACCTGGGTATGAAATTTTGCCAGAAGTGCTTAGAAAATAATTTTTAAAAATAGGACCCAGGATAAGAATTGTGCCAGAGAAATATTTTATTGAAGAACTCTCAGCAAGTTAGTAACTTTACTACTGTCCTCTACCTCTTTTGAAGAAAATACCTAATTTTTTCTTAATACTAGGAGTGGTGGGAACACACTTTCTAATCAAGAAATGCTGCACCTTTGTCCTCTTAAAACCTCAGTTGTTGGGCTTTTGCAAAATTTCACTTGGAAACATTATGAAGAATTTTCCTTCACTGTAGAAAATGTGTGCAGTTCTGAGAAGCTGATTTCTATTCAATGAAATACTCTTAGAAAACACCATGAGCACTTTTTGTATTTCTTTTTCAAGCAGCTGCAGTCCCAATGCAACCAGTTATGCACAAATCATCCACAGTTTCTCTGAAGTACTGTGTTCCCACTTCCTAAAGGCTCAAAAGGCCATATTCAGGTAATGTTTTTTCCATGGGATAGCTTACTTTTTTTTTTCCTTCCTCTTGCTTTTGGATAAGGTTTTGAAAATTTGGGAGTGTCCACCTCCCCATGAGAAGGTCGAGGGAGAACAGGAGCAACAGTGGAAGAGCAGATGTCCCCCACCACATCCACCTCCCTCTTTGGAGGGTGCCACTTCTATGTGTGGTCCCTTATGCCCAAAAAACACCCTCTATGAAGCTCAGGGCATGTGCTGAAGCACCGATGGAGAACCAGACACTAGTCCCTCGTTAAGCAAAGAGGAAAGAATTTAAGGCCATCTTAAAGATCTCAAGCCCTCATTCAGCATGAGACAAAAGGGGTTTGAAACGGTGTTTCAAGTGCTTCCTTTAGGCTCAGAGGTACCCGACAGACTTCAGTAAAACAGCAAGGAAGCCTAAACTTTACATACACTTGCATGTGTATTAAGCTATCCCCTCTCTCTTTGCATGTATAAATTTATGTATGCATATAAATGCCCCCAAAAGCTATGATATGTTTGAGCTTTCTAGGATAACATTAAAAGCCACTCCTTAATCTTACTCTATTTCACATGTGAACCAGCTCTTTCAAGTTTCTGAATTTTGTAGGAACAAGAAGGGAATCTTGTGTCTGATTCTGGCATTTTCATGTGAAATATGACGACCCAGCTAGATGCTGATTTTGATAGTCTCTTTTTTCATTCTTTTTTAATCTGCATTTTTAGCATATGTAGAGGCATCACTTTTCATATACCAATAATTAATTTTACCTGAAAAGCTATCACACACAAATTAAGGTGGGTATCTCTCTCTCTTCCCTTGTTTCTTACCCACCCCTCCACCCCCCATACATGTTAATTACAAATAGAAAGCACAAATGACACTATATACCCCACAGCATCTGCTCAGGCCTTAATTAATCCAACCTTCATGCGGTCCCCATGGCAACGATGCTCAACAGACTCTCCTGACTTGGAATATTCAATAGCATATCTAACACTACATATTTTATTCAAATTATGGCCACAGAATTACTCCTGTGTTAGCAATGTAGTGTCAGTGTCGATGGGAACAGAACGAGTCCTTGCTCTACTTGACCCCTTCTCAGGCATTACCTCATTAAAATGTATAATGGCATTCAAGCTAAGTCACATTAAAGCAGACATGCTCTTTTTTCAAAGCCTAGAAAGAAGCCCATTACCACTTTTCTATGTTTAAAAGAAACTCTTGGGTTTCACAAAATTAATAGGAATATTTTGCAGTGCTGCATCTGCTACTCATATCATAAAGGAGATTATGAAAATATCGATAGCAAAAAGGTATTTCCTTGGTGCATTTCCTATCTCTCTAGACCTGCTATCTTATCATCTTCAGCTCCAAGCACATGTTTTGGCAAGGTGTGATTCCCATTATTTAAATCTTAATGGAGGCTGGAGTAACAGCGGCTGTTTCAGCTAATGGAACAGCTGCTTATTTCAGTTGTTGGATGGGCAAGGGACTCCCATTCTTGTTTTTCAGCAGCACCCCCTCTAGCTACACTGAATGAGGCACCAGACTGGATATCCCTGCCATGATGATGTCAGGCTGCTCTGCCAGACAGGCAGCAGGACTCCCCGCTTCACAAGAATGACAAGATCATTGCAGCCCCCCAGTGAAGGCAGGCCTGATGGCCAAAGGCCAGGAGCAACTCATTGCCAACTCAGTCTCCTACAGCTGGCACAGCACTGGCAGGCTGTTTGGGTAAATTCTCTTAGGCCAGCCTCAAAGAGGGAAGCATGACCTGTCCCTGCTGTTTTCCACCTTGCACATGCCCAGCAATCCCCTTCCCCAGGGAGGGCTGTGGGATGCAGCCAGTGGAGGACCCCTGTGCCCCCAGTCCAGGCTCCTGTGGTGGGGCCAGAGTAGCGTGCTGCATGGGGCCAGAATCACACCCACCAGTTATCATCCTGAACACCCATAAATTATTCCTGTGTAAAAAAACCTAACAAAAACCAAAAACCATGACAAGTGACTTGAGAAGGGACTTGGGTATAACAGCAGGTGGGGAGGAGGTAGGAGCAGGCAGCTTCAGGTGATGACTGTGTACCAGTGACAAGTGGACAGAGAGCATGTTGTCTTGGAAAACCTCTGAGTGTTTGCATCCCATACACTGACATATCTTTCCTCTGGGTATTAAATTACAACTTTAAACACTGACAGCATACACAGAGTTGAAAAGAATTATTTTGCTATTGTATGCAGACAACTATGTTGTTCTGAAGGTATGTACAAATTAAATGCTAATCTGAGTCCAGGGATAATCTAATTATTGCTTCCTTTTGAAGTAGAGGAACAATATTTACTGAACAAATTATCAACCTCTAAAGGTAAAACTTGCTTTGAAGATTAAACAACACACGTTGTTAGTTATTATAACCATACTTGACCCCTGTTGCTTTGTAAAAATTTAAATGAATTTTGAATTTTCACAGAGATACTGCTTTTCAGAAGGCACTGCTCCATATCCTCGTCAAATGTCTTTTAAGAGTAGCTGAAATGGCAAAATAATAAAGAGTACCAAATATGTCAGAAGATGCTTGTGTGATATGTGTAGTGCACAGCTACTCTGAAATAAAGAAGAAACCCCCAATTCAGCACAGAGGAGACACTGGCAGGATGGGGAAACCATTCTCACCACCATGGCCCAGGCTTGTGGGTCAGCTTCCCACATGCTCACACCTCTACCATTGTAGGGAAGAGCCCTGGCCAGATGTCTGCTGGAAAGGGCCAGGAGCATTTTGGTTTTATGCTTGGGGGGGCGGTGATCATGGTGTAGTGACGAACCTAGAGGCAAGACCTGACACCTCCAGGATTGCTTAGCAGTTCTAGTGGGACAAAACAGTGCAATCTCTACACTCTTCTGCCAGTTGTGGATTCTCAGTCCATGAAAAGCCTTTGCATGGATGGATATAAATCTTCCTGCTATCTGGCTGTGAATCCTTGCGCCATATTAAACCCAGTCCGTCATATTCATGTTTACTTTCAGCACTAGAGCTACCCAGTAATTTCATTATATATTAAACCCCAGTTAATGAAACCCCCAATCAAATAATAACAAATTATTGCTACAAAAATGTAACTTCATAGAACACATATATGGATTTTTCCATTAGTAACTCCCTGAACAGTGTACAGAATCACAGAACCATCTAGGTTGGAAAAGACCTTGAAGATCATCGAGTCCAGCCATCAACCTAACACTGACAGTCCTCAACTACACCATATCCCTGAGTGTCATGTCAACAAGACTCTTCAACACCTCCAGGGATGGGGACTCCACCACTGCCCTGGGCAGCCCCTTCCAATGTCTGACAACCCATTTGATTTAGTCCAGTCCAACCATGACAAGAGGCGAGTTCTGGGTGCTTCCAGCTGAAAGGCTCTGAGGCACAGGGAAGAAGCAGCAGTTACCACTATTTCTTGTGCTGTTTATTTCCCCAGTCACTTATTTTTGAGTCCATATTGCTTAGTCTGACAGTTCATAATCTGAGTTTGAAAAACACTGTGTTGAAGTGGAGCATTTTGTGTGAGTCTTTCAAGCTTGGATTCAGGTCTGTATGTTCCAAATACCTGACAGCCTTCAGATCTCTTTTATGTTCAGGCCCATCTCTGTAATTACCCCAGAATCGCTGACAGAAGTTGCAGAAATAATAGGTCGGAAACATCTGAGCAACGTTTAGGGAAATGTTTCTGCTTATCAGAAGGCAATCGGGAAATTAAGTGGTGAGCACTTACTGAGTTACATTTAATTGAAACTATAGATGGAAGGGCTGCATTCTGTGGAATTTCAGTTGCCCAGATGTTCTGAGCCCCCAGTTTCTCAGAAGGAAGAAAATTTTGAGTTTGGTGTCAGTAAACCATGCTCTGTTAGTCACGTTCGGCACATGTGAAAAGCAAGTCAGAGTCCTGGCCATCTCATGGGGGTTTTAGTTTGTGAGACTCCAACAGTCCTGCCTGCAGGACAAGCAGAAGTGACTAACCCCTCACAAGTAAATTAAACTGCTTCCCCTCTTCTGGCAGTCTCAAGCAATGCTGATATTTCTCCTTGAAAGTTGTTATCCCGATCTCTTTGAAGAATTATGCTGTAAACCAAATGAGACTAGTTGGAGTCAGAATTAAAAATGGAACTGTTTCTGCTGTGCAAAACGAGACTTCCAGTAAAACAGCTGATGCGCCCTACCCTTTATCAATAATTACTTCATATTATGAGATACTCTTCAGTGCTCAGCAGTCATTTTACATGCCAACTGTGGTTTCACAGGGCTGTAAGATACCTTTCACAACTTGCACATAACCATTCAACCTCAAGATAGGTACTGGAGGGATGAGAGAACGACAGGGGCATAAACTGACTAACGCACAGGCTCCTCTGGGTCCCCAACCTGCTGTGCAGCAAAGCAGAGTTGAACACGCAGCTGGTTCCCAGCACAACCTGTGGCATCAGCTTAGGCAGCACCAAATGGCTTGGTTCTCCCACAGCTAGGTTTTTCTGGTTTACCAAGCTGCCAGCACCATTCGGCTGACAGCCATGTACTAGCCCCAGAGCTGGAACCCTCCCCTCCATGCCCACCATTCCTGTTCAGGGTCATCCAGAGGAGCATGCCTTGTAGCTCACCAGCTACATTAACGAGCACCCATAGTTTCTCAGGGAGTTCACTCCCCATCTGTGAATCAGCCACAAGCAATCTTTGCTAGTTGTACCCCTGAGTTTCACCTGATGGTAAAAAATTCTGCTGTGCCAGACATAGAAAATATCAACCATGCCCTCTAGTCTGAAGATATAGGTGTTTACTGAGGACTTAAAAATAAAGAAAATGATCTTGATAAATCTTCTTGTAGAAAGCCTGAGCAGCAACTGGAAGGTACTCTGGTGTGCTTAAGACATGTTCCACAGCATCCAAGAGCAGCAACAGGATTTCCTACAGTGTCATGAACTACTGCCCAGACATTTTGCATGGCTGTAGTCTAGATAACAAATGAAGGTCAGCTGAGGTCAGGACACCATTTCCATGGTGGGACAGAGTCTTCAAACCATCTGGAAGAAGGAAGGGAATCTTACTCACAGATACAGCTATGTGCAATCTTTTTCTGTCCATAGGGCACTTAAAAGCACTGTCAGATCTCAAAGAAAATGACTGATTTGATGTGTGCTTCAAAGGAGGCCACACCTTAGCTTTGGATCCTCAAAGTCCTTTCTTTGCCTGCAGCACTGACACTGTCCATCGAGATACAAGATGGTTTGATATTACTCAAGCATCAGTCACTTGGAGGTAATTTTATGAAGCCTGTGCCCCTTCTTAGTTCACCTGGTGGCTGAATACAGGTTTAAAATAAGACCAAACCTGGTCATGTGGGACTCTGCAAAGGAAAGCAACATCAACAGAGAGACAATTTCACTCCTGATGTTTTCCTTTTCACTGACAATTGGAGTATATCACTTTGAAACCTTACTCCTTACACATACAAGACATCAGTAGTACATAGTCAATAGCATCAAAAGCTGAAGAAAGGCCCCAGAGGATGAGAATGGTTACCCTCCACTGACTGAAAGCAGGAGGTGCTCAACCAGCATTATCAAAGCTATTTTTGTCCCCTTCGCTGCCTTTGTATCTAGGTCGGGCTTGGTTTGATTAGTGTATAATTGACCTACAACAGCTTATCGTAACATTCATTCAGCAATGCAATGACAACTGTGTGCATGTAGGAAAAGAAGAAAACTTTAAATTCAAGTGCATTTCTTGTACTACTCAAGAGGGATACAAATAGGTCTACAGCTTGACCTGAGCATCCTCAATGAGCTGAACACAGGGAATGCAGGTGTCCTGTTTGTCCACTTACATAGGAGGGCAGGGGACTCATGCTGGTCTTGACAAGCTTCAGTTCATGGGATTGTTCTTCCATGCAGGGCTTTGTTGTTAGCAGTGGTAACCTGGGTTAGCAGAAGGTTCACACCGCTGCATAGCTCCTTCAGGTATGGTTTGGCACTTCTATAGGAAGCTGATAAGAAAGTTCCCTTGGGTGTGTTAAGCAGCCTCCAAAGGAGAAATTCTTTGTTTCGGCTTGCATGCTTCACTGTCACTTTCATAAATATTTGATCCTCGCTCCATCTGGCACTGCATTTAAAAAAATATGGCATCCAACCAGTTCTCAGATTATCAGTCTAACAAACAATAAGTAGTGTAATGACTACAGATTTTTTTCTCCAAATAGAAAGGTTTGTTCCATGAAGGAGCCTATAAAACATACTCCCATTGTAGGGGACACTCTTCCTACCTTCTCTATGTCCAGAGTATCTTTTTCATGTTTCTTTTCTCTCCTCCTGGTCTCCACCCAGCATATTTCAAGACCCAACTTCAGAATTTGGCAGGTGCTGCAGACCTCCCTGTGTCAAAGCCCTTCCATGTAAAATGTGGGAACATCCTTACCTGAGACTGAGCAAGTGAGAAGAGGAAGAAACTTCTGCATAGCTGATCCTCAGGATAGGAAACATAGCTCTCCGGGAATCTGGGAGCCAACTACTGACCTGGATTGATCTGCTGCCAGCAGTGCTCTGCACATCAGTGAAACACATTGACATTCCCAGATGACTGTACCTGGACCATTTAACCACCAGGGCCCACAAAACACTTGCAAGGTTCCTCCACAATCCTCTTAGTCTTTGGTGATCTCCTGATACAAGAAGCCTCATAGTCTATTGTCTGAAGCACTTTTGGAAAACGAAGGATTGTATTAATGAGAACACTTTAGATTAATGTCAGCAAGGTTATACTTTGAGGTTTTTTCCTTCATACTGAAGAAAAGAAACACTGGTTTCACATCAGTCTGCCAGAGGGAGCCTTTATGCAAAATTCAGTCCATTGAACTCAGGCCATCCTCACAGTTTTAACTCAGAACCTGGCAGCAAGTGAGACAGAAAAAATTGTTTGGAGGTTAACATCTAGCTGTCCTTCCAACTAAGATTACTAAGAGTATTCACAGCTACCTCTGCAGTGCATCTATGTACAGGTCTTTACTAGAGATGAGAAAACAACATATACATCCATTCACCTTGGCAAAAAAAAAGCCTCAAAACCACTGCAACTCCATAAGAAAGAGCAGCAGACATTCAACCGTTACAGTATGATAGTACTCCATAATCTATGCTGTATCTACCTCTGTAATACGAACTGGGCACAGTGAAGGCTTTGGATGGGAAGGATTTGGGGTTGGAATTTTTTTCAAAAAGAGAATTCCTTAGTAGGTATCCTAGCAGTCACACTATTTCCCCATTTGTCATCAAATGCATAAGGAAAACTGCCTCATCTAAAAGTCTTCTTTGCTCTCAAAATTCAGTCAGAGCAAGTTGTACACATTACTACAGCACAGCCTCTTTGCTTTTCTCTGAATGAAAGAATATGATTTCACTGGTGTTATGGCACATCACTACAAAATTCGCACCTACTTGATTAAGACACAGTGAAAAATCTTACTCACTTTTTTAACCTAAATGGGTGGCATCCAAATTAATGCAGCGCACAGAGCACTCCAAGTACAATGATTCATGCTCCTTACATGGCAAATGTTAACAGATAATTTTTTTAAATCATTTCAGTACACAATCTTCAGGGACCCTAATCTATATTTAATTTAGTCGTTTGAAAATTACATGGACGAGCTTTGTGAAAAATCTCTTAAAAATGCAGCTGTATTGTTTACCTTAATATGCAAACAGCAGCCACGAGAAGCATTTTCACTCTTCCGGCCTCATTCTGTAAATGACTGAATGTACAGTCATCTGGATCCAGCACACTGTAAACTCGAGCCCTCCAGGAATTCCATCTTTATCATTTTTATAGATTTGCTAAAAAAAAAACTTTGTTGTAAGTTTTCCTTAAAAATCTCTCAAAGTTGTTAGATATGACAGCTTTACTAGCATACAACAACATTAAGAAGAAATTGCTGGACAAAGTCTAGGTATTACAGTAAAGAAATCTGCTCTTTCTTAAATTACGGGAGAAAGTTTAAAAAAGAAAAAAAAAAAAAAAAAAAAGAGAAAGCCCAGCCAAGTGCGGTGGAGATTTGGGGTACAGTAACTGCTCCTTTAATTTAAACACTGAAATGAATGACTAAATTCAATTTTGAGCTTTCAGAGGCAAGACGCCTTTAGAAGCATGGCAAAAAGAAAACACAATAGATAGGATGAATTAAAAATAAAAACAACAGGCCTTGCAAATAAGCCCACTTCAAAATAATGTAATAAAGGTGAAGAGGACTACTTCCGAATACATTTTTCTAATTAAAAAAGAAGACAAATCATTAATATATGCCTGACAATGACTGAAAATGCAGCCTGCTAGAATGGCTAAGTCTCTTTGGGGCTGCATTTAAATTCTTTCAAGTATTAAGAAATGCCTAAATAATGGACAGAGTTCAGGGGTGCACAATACATCTTGTTATAAAGAACACCTGCCGAGACCATACTGGCCTACAGTTTAAACATTTTCTACAATTAAAATACTTCAATCTAGAGGCCACCTGTTTCCTGCCTTTGCCTTCCTCAAGTGCCAGAAGTTTTACTGTAAACACAGGTGAGCAAAATAAGATGCTGCCTGATGTTAGGGGACTCAAGGAATTTGCACAACAGCTGAAGTCCCAGCCAGCCGCTTTTCAACTCCCAGCCCCTCAATTAAAACTGATGAGAAAAGCAGTATCCTCCCTTCCTCTCCCAGTGGCAAGATGCTTACACAGGAATTCCCACACTGGGCTGGGACAGCAGCTATCCATCCACCAGCTTGGATTTGACAGTAACCAGTACCAGATGTTTCAGCAAATGCATAATAAAATGGACAGAGAGTAATTGTGGAGCAAACTACTCAGCTTTTCCCAATTTCCCGCTGGTCCCTGGGCAATGCACATATCCTGGGACATACTGCATCCCAACAAACTGGTCTAGCTATTCAGTAATTTGCCAAAAATCTGTCCAGATGGCAACCCTGAATTCATGGTTGAGCAGTAAAACAGATATGCTGTGGACTGTCCATCCTTAACAGAGGCTGGATTCCTATTTAATTTTAGCCTGTGAAATGTAAAGAAGGTAAAACATTTCTAGAAATTCTACAAAGGTTTTTTCTCTTCTAAGGAGACATATTAAAGAAGTACTGTCAGGTGAGCAGGAGTCTTGAAGGCTGGATATAGAAACTGGAAAATACATCTGCAGACCCAATCTTTCCCTAACGACACTAGCATACCAATTAATACCAGCTGGGAATCAGGTCCTGCTAATCAAGATGGTCAGTCACTTGGTTGTTAGCCCAAGACACCAACTGAAGAGCTAGCCTGGTAGCCTAATAAGATGCAACTCAGAAAGCTCTGTTTTTCAATATTCCCAATAGCACACCAGTCCCTGGAAGAGAATCCTCCACATCAGGAAAGCCTTGCTGATAAACATCTACTATATAAAACTCCACTCCCTGCAAGAAATTTTGCACAATGCAAGGCTGAGCATAAAATGGAAACCACATGAAGCGTGGGGCTTATCCAGACAAACGGGCAGGGGCAGTCCTGTGCTCCTCTGCCTTGTGAGCTGGGCAGATGTAAGGCAGCTCTGATCTAGGAACTGTGCAGTTCCAGCCCTGCTGCACTGCTGCAGATCCCATAAGCCAGGCTGAGCAGCACCTGGCCAGTCCAAAGGGCTGCCCATGCCCACTCAGGTAGGCACGACCTTGGTTTTGTCAGCTGAGGTGCCTGGAGCACAGCTTTGGCTGTACTGGACCAAGGCAGGCACATCGGCAGCAGGGCAGAGCGTATTCCAGGCAAGGACATATTTTTCTCCTCCTGCTTTCAAACATCTTTGGAGGAAACAAACTTACAGCTTTGCAGAAATGCACAGAACATTTATTCAATTCAACAGAAGTACACAAATATGTCTGAAATACGGAAAGGCATGAAACAGGTCCTGGTTTCTGACTGCCTAACGCAGAGATGATCCCATGAACCTGAAAGCAAAATGACAGCCAGCTCCTACATAGGAAAGCAGCTGAATTTCAGGAGGGTTCAGTTAACTAAAATCCTACTATATTTCCCCTTTCTTTTCTTTTGACCAGTGAGATGATTTAATCTGGTAAATTTTAATGTGTAAGGACACATACTGAAATGAGGTACAGTTATAATAACAAACTGATTTACAGCATCTCTGCACAGAAACTGGCAGCAGTACCAAAATGACGATAAGCTTTGGGACATGAACAAACACTTACAATTACACAATTATGTTGTGACCATAAAAACCATCCTCTTCTGAACAGTTCCTGAGCCAGGGGATAAGGAAAACGACCCAATAGTTAAGGGTACACAGCACATTCCAGCAAAGACTATAGCCATCATACTTCATGTCTTCTCATGTTGTATCACAACTGTTAGAAGGCTACTGATCCATACTCTGAAATCTCACATAGCAGGTCCACCTCTCTTAACCTGCCCTTTTAAAGACTATTCAAGAAAATCAACACTAACTTACACAGCTCTTGGTGGCATCTTTACAATTCCAAAAGGTTACATCTTCCCTGCTACCCCTTTCTTCCTACAAAGCATTTGAAATCATGTCATAAATTAAAGATTATAAAACAAAGGCTTCAAAATAACTTAATTGTTATATTCATCATGGGGAAAATCTTGCACTGAATATTAAATACTATCCTTAAAGCCATTTGGTCACACAGAGAGCAACTACAGACATTGAGAAAAGCAAATACAATTATATTTCCAAAGTGCTACTGAGATTAGAAAACGAGCCATCAGAGGTAAACAACCTTCTCTACTCTGCCTCCACTTTCTGCATCCTGCAGGCTCTCAGGCTGGTGGTTCAGCAGCAGTGTGTCTACCTGTGGTGGCTGGATGGATCCCTGGTTTGGAATGCTGGGTGGGTGATGGATTCAGACCTGTAACGCACAAGAGAAGGACATGTAATAATGCATCTTCTGTCATGTCCGTGTCATCGTAAAGAGCAAATCCCAACTTTTTCATTAGCACTCTTTTCTAGCACTGTTTGCTGCATCTGTCTAGAAAGGAAAACATAGCTGTATTACAAATTCTACTACAGCCTGGTGAGACTTCACCCAAAGTTACCGAAATCTGTTCAAGTCTGTCCACTGTGATCCAAGGGATGATCACAGTCACTATTTTTACAATAAAATAAATTTATACCCTTACTTCACTAACCAGACACACAATAATAAAGAGGCATAAATGCTGCCAGAGTTGGGCTGGAAGGAAACACACGGCACATAATTAGTACCTTTATTAGTAGTAATACAATTGTAAACTTAATATAGTTCCCATCATTACACAAAATTTTATTTGCAAGCCTTCCTTTTATGGATGAAAAAGAAACAACTGAGTAAACCCAGTTAAAAGCCTACTTGACCGGCACTTGCAGTCTGTAATAGATGTATAACCATTCAGCTTATTCTGCCAAGTTTATCCGTGTTTATTTGCACAAACACTTGTCTCAGTCCTTTAGGTATGATGTAGAGATAATACTTGCACCCAAACACTAAGAAATTATTTCACAAGGATCTTCATTTGTTATCTTTCCAATTTTCGCCCGCAAATGCAGAGAATCAAGTACTTGTTTTCCAACAGAGCTCTGAAGGCTTTTGTGATGATCTGTGCACTACTCAAAAAAAACCCCAAAAAACCAACCAACAAACCACAGCTGAGTTTTCTCCCTCGTCAGCTTTCTGTACCACTTCAGGCCCTCAGGAACCACACCTCAACAGCTGACTTTTCTACATTTTTATTTCTGCAGGTTTTAGCATAAAAACAAGCTGAATAACAAGAGAGTGTGTATCCTTCTACCTAGGAATGAGAAAAGTCTGCAACAGAGAGTCTGCAAGACTTTTCACTGTGATCTTTGGCCAACTGACCTCTGCTATTACATCAAGAGGGTTAACTTTGCATTCTTCCCTCTGCAAAAGTGACTCTGCAGGAAGAAGGGGAGCTTGGCACCCCTCCCACAGCAGGAGTAACACCAGAAGCAAGCAAACCCAGCACTGGGGTCCTTTGAGCCTTAGTCATTCCTGCAGAGAGCTAAAAAGATACTTCATGCCTGCCCTAATCCCTACCCCTTCTCACACACAAATGCAATGAAAATCTATTATAAAGGAGATATTTGCTTTTTTATACACCATGTCGCTCTAACTGGTGGCAATTTAAAATGACACCTGCCCATGTTTGGCATTCCTCTGACGCATGTAGCTTTCACCAGTCTTGTTCATTGAGGCAGGAGTTTAAAGCAAAACAAGCTTTCTGGCACTCTGCAAAGCCGAGGCCCCCGGCTGCTCCCTGCCACGAGGTGCATGGAGCAGTGGGAGAGGATTATGTGATGGGCGTGTGGGAACACATCGTTATCACTGCCTCTGCCTTCAGCACATTTTCCTCTTTGATATTCACACAGCTAGAGAGAGCAAACAGGCTTTGTGGCTTCAGCTCCCAGCGTAAGCCACATGTGTGTTACACCTGCTGCTGAGACTGCAGGGTTGATGGCAGGGCCAAGGTCTTTATACACAAGCGGTGCTTGGTCATAGTTGGATGACACAGGATGTTATAGAAAATTAATCCCAAATTCCCTTTCTTTTACTGTTTTACACTGGATTTAAAGGATCAGGTTTCAGTCTTGGTGAAAATCCAAAGTCTTGATTGCAGGTGAGCTATTGGCAATAGCTAATACAGCAGGATTTGACTCCTTAACTTACTCAAACAGCCTGGCTTTGTTAAAGATGACTTTCTCATTTACTTCTTTTGAATAATCATATTAGAAAAAGATTATAATTTGCAGCAACGGAAGAAACGAGAAATACCCTTCGTCTGCTTTTCTTTATGGAAACTGGATACTTAAGTATTACTTATTTATTAAAAAGAGCCCTACCAGTGAAAGGTCCTCAGCCTCTGAGGTTCAGGGTAATTTTACCAATATTAATATTCCTTTTAAGTCCTGTGAGTCTATTCACCTTAACAAAGTTATGTGCATAAGAATACTAGGCAGTAAGCACTTACTTGAAAGATCTGCTTCCAAAGTTTATTAAGTATATAATTGGAGAAGCCTAATTACAAATTTGAAAAAAACCCGGAAAAGAAAGAGAAACACCTTACATACAGTTATTTTCCACCATCAAAACTAAAGAGTAATTGCTTCACCAATTAAAACAGTAGCTGTTTCCAAACCATGTCTCATTAACTGTTACAACTCGAAGCAGCAGAGCTGAGCATAGAAACTGTCAGCATTCTGGAAAAACAAATCAGATTACGTCACTGTCAAAATAAATGATTTATCGCTAGTTCAGTGCCTTTTTTTTTTTTTTTAAATCTGTTGCATCCAGAGAATCTGAACAGTAGGAGAGCACTCAGAAGGTGAGAGCCCAACTGCCACTGAGGTGACAAGTGGCTTCTTGGATTGGAAAGGTTGTGCTTAATTCAACTGAGGGAAGAGGCTGGTTTTAGCAGCACTTTGGGTGTCATTCAACACAGGCTCTGCCTAATAAAAGCACAATGTGTCCCCAGGCCAACATACTCAGCCTGTCTGTGGGGAGGGTGCCTGCTGTCTCTCTGCCCGGTGCTATGCTAGAAGCAGCCGAGCCAGAAGACCAGCTGGTATCGTAGGCAGCAGCATGATGCTCCCTGAAAGCAGCTGTTTGGGGAAGGTGGAAGAACTGCCAGAAATCATAATAACAGCCTCAGGTGAAGGGAGCGCAGGGAAAGGGGACCGATCCACCAGCCAGCACCGGTTCTTGTTGTGCAGAGCAGCAACAGCTGCCAAGAAGTCTCCCCTGATTCCCTGGTGCAGCACGGGGAAACCAGCTGCCCTTGGCCCCAAGCAGGAGAATAGTGGGAGAAATTCTCCCCTTTAAATGCTCTTGCAAAACAGGGAAGAAAACTCCAGAGCCAGCCTTGAAAGCATCAGCTGCTGCCTCCTAAAGAACTCTGCGAGCTGAGGATGCTCAAAAAACCCCCCCCAAAAACCCCAAAACAACCAAAACAAAATGAAACAAACCAATTATCCATGCAGACAGCAAGGCAAGGAGGGTCTAGGAATGCAGCTGCTACCTGAAAGCGACAGTTGGGAAGCTCTCCTGTGTTCTCCAGGCAGCCGAGGCACCCACAGGCACCTCCCCAGGCCCGTTCTCTGCAGCAGATGACAGTCAGAACTTGGTATAGATCATGAGACATGTATATAAGGACCATCAGCCTTTTATGAGCCTCCTTCGTTGTGACTGTAACTCACCTGCCAACACCAGCCACAAAATGAGCTTTGTATTCCCTTTCTTTAAATTCAGCATTTACTTATCCTTTCTTCTGCTCCCCTCCATCCTGCCAAGCAATGCTCGGGCAGGCCGTGTTCAGCTCAACAGCGCGCCCACCAGACCAGCACCCACATCACCAGCACCCGGCAAAAGTGCTCCCACTACCCCTGCCTGGACTGGGCTCTGTCCTCTGCCTCGCTCCCGACACCCCTTGTACAGAAAGGACAAGCAAAGGTGACTGTATCTCGCCACGGCCTTCCTCTTGCTCATTTACACCTAAGGAACACAATTTTTCCTTCTTACTTATATAAGTGCAGAAAATGTTCCCACATTTACAAAGCTTTAACAAAGCTGAGCTGTAGCTCAGACCCTTCCACAGGGTCTTCTGTGAGACTCCCAGGGCCCTACTCCATCCCACTTCTTCAGTGGCTAAAGGGCTGTTGCCATCTCACTGCTTTCCAGCCCCTAGAGTTTATGTGCAAACTGAAACAACCTTTAACTACTTCTCAGTTATGCAAGATTTATTTCTCCTACAACAGTCCAGGTAACTCTGGAGGCAGATCCTCAGCTGCACCATGTATATCCTAGACAAAACTGAACAGCAGATCAGAAAAATCCATGCTTCCAATGTTGGGCTGGTCAAACTCCCCAGCAAAGAAGGATATGTCTGAGGCTGGAGGACAAATATTAGGTGATCTGTGACAGCACTTCAACATTTCGCGGCTGTATAGCCTGTTCAGCCCAGCAGTGTCACACCACAACACAAAATATCACATAAGTACAGCATTTTCTCCTTTTAATCTCAGCTGAGACCATTTTATTAAATAAAGAAAATGTGGGCATTCCCTGTTGTCTCCCCCACCAGTTTTCTCAAAAGGAGTTAGAGGCTGTTTCTACCAAATTCTGGTGAAGATCACAAACTGCCTCATGCACACAGACATGTCATGCCAAATCCAACATTAAAAACAAATCAATTTTTTTCCTCCTGTCTTCCATGAGTTTAGCTCCAGTACCATGAGGATAGGTATCAGGAAACATGCAGAGCAACACCTCCCCAAAATAAAAGCACTTTTTCTAGGAAATCTAAATACCCCAATAACAGCAGATGGCAGGCCTACAGCACATGGGGACAGCTTTCACAGAAGGTTCTAAGGAGACCTCAGTTCTCCAAATGGGGTCTGGGTCCAAACGCAGAGAAACCACAGTTCCTGGCTAAAACCAAGCTAGTGTTGTAAGGGGAAACAAAATAAAAAAATGTTGCATTCCACATCCTAACTACATTTCCTACCCTTCCTGTAGCACTAAGAGGCAGGATTAGTGCCATCGCATAAACTGCTCAGAAAGTGAAGGACAAAACAATGGCATTTGCAGGATTCCAAGATCAATACATACCAAAACAAACACTGCCCATGCTCCTAGGGGGGATGGATACAAAAGCCAAGTAAACAACTCATTCATCACACTGATTCTCACCTTCTGTCTGTTGTCACAGGATGTAAGCACTTCCACATCAAATAAATGCCACAGATTTTCTCCTTCACCCTTCTCTCTCCCCCCAAGGATCAGAGCTCTTCAGGTAAGCCTGGAGTGCCCACACTGATGGTTATGGGAAAGATAGGAAGACATTATCAAGGCACTAGGAAACACTCCAGGCAAAAAAAAAACCCTCTCAGGTCTCTGTGTTTCTGTGTTTTTAACAGAAGGCCCTCAGTTTTTCTCCTCCAGCTCTGACCCTAATTTCGCAGCACCACAGGATAATTCAAATTGGAAGGAATCTTAGGCAGCTTCTAGTTCAAACTCCTTACCCAGCTCTGAGGTCCAGCTAGGCTGGATACTTCATTTTTTTTCCTTTCTGGCTGTTTCCGAAAAAAAAAAAAAAAAAAAAAAAAATTAAAAAAAAAAAGGAGGGGAAGTTTGGGGGGAACTCACCACATGGATTTTTGGAGAAACTGCATATATACACTGAATTAATTTGCTGTGACTTTCAGAGATCTGTGTCACATGTTGGCCCTCTTTACAAAATAAAATTTCATTAAATGAATAGAGATTTAGGCCACTTTTAGAAACAAATATGTTGAAGATTCTCAAAACCAATACTCCTCTGAAAATAATATACAGAGTTAGGTTTTGGTTTCATCATGTATTTATAATAGCTGGTACCAGTTTTTATACCAAGTTCATCAGGACTGACAGCTGACACATCAACTTCAGGCCAAAGCTATTTGAAATGGCAGAGCTGCTGCATTTAATCCTCCCACTGGCACTCATGCATAATGCAAAGCACAAGCAGACACCTAAAAACCAGTGCTAAGTCTGCTGGGTCTGGGACATTCAAAGGAATTCAAGGGTAACAGGCTCTCATTTGCCACTACAGTTGAATAGCAAACAGCAGCCAAACTCCCATGAGCTCCACTGAAAGTCCCTACTGGCAAATCCCATGGCATCTCTTTGTCTCTAACGATGCTCCCAGTGGTTGCCATGCAGATTCATTAGTGACAGCAGATTCCCCAGGGAACTCCAGGCACCTCAGTGCAGCACAGCTCTTCACCCCAGAACAGCCAGGGCACTGCTTCTGCCGTGTGTGTTCAGAAACCTTGGTATAGAAAAGGCGTCTATAAGCTTTGAGGATCTGAGGACAATTCCCAGCAGTTTCACAGGGAGTCGAGACCTCAAATACCATCAAGAAACCAGGCCTTCGCATCTCAGTGAATCTGATTTCACAGCAGGAACTGAATTTGGTACTGGGTCTGAAAAAAACACTGGGAAAAATATTTTGACCCTGAAGCTACCAAGGAAAGAGGAGCCTAATCCATTTCCCAGCTGACTGAGTAAGGCAGGAAATCAGTCTGAGAATTTTAATGCTGCTATTTACTTTTAACCAGCACAACCCCGTGAAAAAGCAGCAGCTGCATTTCTTAGGCAAACAAGCACCTTCATGAATAAGAGGTCTTTTCACAAAAAGCAGATGAGCAATTAGATCATAATAGATCCAATGTTAATTAGTCTCATCAGCTTTTGGTACATTTTTTTTGTAAGAAGACAGAGAACAGAAAGAATTCAAAGTCTATGATGAATGATGTCTGTAACATAACTCTTCTTCACGTCTGTACATTGAATTTTTGATCATGTTAAAATTACTGGAAATGCCATTATTCTGCATGTTTCTGTTTCTTGTTGAGTTGTTAGCTTAGGTAAAACAATGCAATTCAGTTTTCATGTTTTGTCTCATAATTCTTTAGAGAAGTTTGGTCTAGAGAATTTGGACCAAATTCTTGGCTAAGACAAAATTTACATTTATTCCACCAAAACTGCTTTATCTTAAAGCTCCATAACGGTTCCAACTCATTTATTTGATACTTGTCTTAAAGCTCTAGGTTTTGGAGTCAAGTGATGATGCAGCCAACTTTTATTAAAGCCCAGTAAACATACTATTTCTAACACTAGTGTTATCAAAGGAAAAATTTTAAAAACATATCAAGCTCAGACACTGTCAGTGATACTACTTTAACGTAGCATGCCCCTCGGGTGAAATAATTTAAAATTTTAACTGACTTACATGGCTCTGTTATCAATTGTGTTTGCTTTAGAGCACTCAGCTTCTAAACTATTTTTGGCATACTGCTTTTTAATGTGTATCAATAAGAGACACTTAAAAATAGGTCTGACTTGAAATCATAACTTGTCTGTGCTTTAAATACCCATAGTCTCACCTTGGCAAGGCATAGTGCCTGCCAGCTGTCTGCTTCTGCTTAATATTAATTTATTTAGGTATGAATTCCCTATTAAATTGTCTTTGTACTAAGCTTTGAAGCTTGAGATGGTCAATTACAGACACACACATGGTCCAACAGGTATTCTGCTAACAACGAACACATGTTTTATTGACCTACTTCTTTTCCAGCTCATTAAACACAGCTGCACTCAAATGATCAAGAGAAAATAACCATAAAACCCCAAGAACACCCTTCCTACAGAGGATCACAAGGAACATGACCAGCTGCCAGTGTGGGGCCACTGCTCCAGCCAGTGGAGCAACGTGGGCACTTCTCCCTGGGCAGGGCGACTTGTCTGTCCACTGATAACAACGGCCACAAAGCACGGGGAAACTCCTGCAGCCTCTTAACTCGGGTGTCTATTGTGGGTGTATCTGAAGTGGGCTGCAACTGCTTCCCCCTGCCCCATAACCTGAAGAAGACGTTTGGCCAGCAGGCTGAAGTCAAAACCAACAGTGGTCAGTGGGTAGTGCTCCTGCTTGAAAGTTTGCTGGAGAAATGGAAATGCCATAAAGTTACAAGCACAAACAGCATGCGTTTCCATAGTCTCGTCGGACGATGAAACCAGCCCCGCTTTCTGCTGCCAGCCAGCACATCCCCACACCTCCCTTGCCCCCCCCAAATTTGCACCCCGCAGGTAAAACACTGTGGTGAAGCCTCCTCTCATTCCCTCCTAAAGAGAGAAACAGCACTAACCCTAAAAAAACAGTGTCTCTGGCACATGAATTCACTCCCTCTGAAACAAAAGGGGACATTTACACATCAAAACTATTCTTTTGAGCTCTCTGTTACCACAGAGAGACATTACTGTGCTGATTAACTTTGTTCCAAATTTTATGGATGGTTTGGGGAGTTTTTATTACACTACAATTTTGCTTTGAAATAAACATTAAATCAAAGACCTTGGCAAACAATCAGTTTAGTCCCCAGCTTTCAGTCAGTCTTTCAAGTGCAACATAAAGGAGTGTGCTCTGGACTTTGCCAACCATTTTCTTAAGTAGCAGAAGGGCACAACTCTGTTACAAAAGCTGAAAAGGAGACGTAATTTATAAAATGCTCTCAAGTCTCCTCCTAAGCACCTTTCATACGGTAGTTTCCCAACAACAGACCCGACCATCACTTCTTATTCATAAAAGCTGATGACACCAAAATTCAAAGTGGCAGAGGAATACTAAGCCAATACATAGAATTGCTGCAGAAGCAGAAAATAAGGCAAAGCATGTGTTTCAAATTAGTTACATCTAATCCTACCCTTTAATGATGATGCTGCTCATTGATTAATGCAGGGAAAAAATATGGGCATTACTGTAAGAGTGAGCATCTGAGAGAAGCCTATTATCTGATAGTCACAGAGATACTACTTCTCCCCTGAGCTCAAAACACAGGGAAATAGTCATTAGTTTTTGGCTGCAGTCTGAATATTAGCACAGGCATTTTTATCCATTTTTAGTCAGGTTGGCAGGAAGTATATGCACTCATGTTTTCTTCTTGCAGTCACTGAAACAAACAGCAAAAAATGAAAAGTTGCGCATTCCCCAAGTTTTGCATCATAAGCATAGAAAGTTTCAGGGTATGATCGAATATTTTGAAATGAGTGACCTTTTTTGTTTGCTAAATGCTCTGTGGATGTATAACTGCTGTGAAAACAATGTGCATAAAAGCTAAAGGGAACACTGTACATCAAAGCCAGAAAAATGCACAATTATCAAATAAGCATGTGCCTTCATCCCTTCAGCTGAGTGCTTTCCTTTAGTGCATGGAACGTACTTGGATCCACTTCCCTTTCTTCTGCTCTCACTGCTCTCCACTATGGGCAACACTGGTGATACCCTTAAGCCCAAATTCATCACCACCACCTTTTACCTTGCCTTCACTACAAGTTGGCTTTGTCTCTAGTCCCACAGCTGTCTGTAGACCCCGGGTCTGCTTTGGTCCAACTCCCTCCAGTGCCTTCCCATCCCCTCACTTCAAGTGCTGCAGCTCTGCACTGGTCCCACCACACCCCTCCAGAGAGTGGGCCACTTACCCACAGCAGGAAAAAAGTGATGCTATGTTTTAAAACACCATCCTACATTTATTTTCACCTTCAGTTCAAAACTGCCTGGGTTTAATACAGAAGCTTTTCTTAGACCTTCATCCCCTTCCCATCGCCGCTGTGCTGTAGTGGCAAGTCCCTCTGCATAGGAGACAGCTTCTCTGCAGTTTCTACTGCCAGCAACAACTATCCTGCAACTCTCAACCTCAATTAAAAAAAGAGAAAAAAAATAATCTTATTTCATCCTTGTCAAATATACTAATTTCCCTGTCTGTCATGTATTCTTTAACATGGAATTTACTCAATGACTTTTAAAGGCAAGTGAGTTTCTTTGTTTTTTCTATGACAGACCCTAAGCAAATACAGCCAAATCAGATTTATTTTTGTAACACTTATGTTCCAGATCTATATTAAACTTCCAAGGGACATTCAAGGAATCTCGTCAGGTGACTATTGGAAGTCTTCCTATTTGATTCAACTAAAACCAACTCTCATACCAGCACCAAGGCTCCTCCCCTCTACTGCCCCACCAAAAATTTATACCCAAAGGAAAGTTTTCTGTAGCATCTGGGGAAGCAGAACAAGATACTCTATGACACCTCCGCTAGCAGCTTGGCTATGGCCAATGTAATTTATGTGGGTGCTCCTGTGATGAATGCCAGTAAAAGACAGACAGACAATCTTCCCTGGTTTCTCAATAAATATTTAACAGCAGATGCTTCTGAGGAGGTTTCATATTACTAAGACTTCATTACTTTTACACAACATGCTACAGGCCATTTCCTGGAATATGTAAAGTATTATACTAAATAATTAAAAAGAGATTGTACTTTTCAAAATAAGCCAGACAGATACACTTGGTGATTCAGCTACATGATTTTACAGGGTGTGTTCGCATACTCAGTATCTTGCAAAATTTGATCATCCATAAACAGCTTCTCCCAGCCATTAGGATGTATTATTTATTCATGCTTGTGCATCTATTTCAGGCTCTAACTCCACTACAAAATGTATACAAAACATTTTTCATGTACTAAAGAAGGGCACGCAACCAGGTCTCCACCCACAGATCACATTACCTGAGGAAAACACAGACCTCCCAAGGTATCTTCCTGACATCAAACAACAATTAGCAAGAGTCTTGATTTGCGGCTGCTTTTCCTGAGAGATCACCTCTTTCCCTATAGACTTGCTGCCAAAGTCACAGCTCTGCACAACCCTGAGCTGGAGCTGCTTCACTATAAACCAGTGGTCAGGGAAAAGACACCCTGTTCTGGGTCTTCTGCTCCCTTCCCTCCTTCTGCTTCCCTGAAACACGTATCTATTTCAACAACCTTACCTAAGTAAAGAATAAATCTGCATGTAAGAGATATGGTTCAAGCCATTCCAGCTTCATTGATGCAAGTAATTCCACTGACTTCAGAAATCAGTGCAATGAAGTTGCTGGAACCGTAAATATGAGGAAAATGAGAAAGATTTGATCATCATCATGTTGTTTAAGAAGTCTGCAGGCAATGAAACTCTGAGCATGGTGTGCAGATTTACAGCAGTGGTACCTCAAAAGACAGGGATGGACAATCTCTTCACTCCATTCATCCCTCCTAACAGATGAGGTCTAAATAAGAAGACGTTAGAAAGAATAAAATCAGACAGGCATTACACAGGAATTCTGTACTTACATTTTGTGTACAAAATAAAACCAGAACATCATTAACTGCCTTAATTAAAAGGTTATGTAATACTGCTGCATCTACTGTGGTTATGTTCAGAATTGAGAAAAAGTATTTTGAGATGAGAAAATTAGGAAAAGAACTACAAAATCCTAGCACTGCAGAGCTGAAAAGCAAGTGTTACTTCAAATATACTAATTGCAGATGACATATAACGACATAGTTTTCAATTTGGTATCACACAGCCATGTGATTTAATCCCATTTGCCATCTGCTTTAAACAAATGGCAGTGTTATTCCCAAGAGGAAAAGAATACTTCCCCTGTGATTCACTTCCACCACTTACACTGATGTCTTATGGCAGAGCATGAAACTTGGAGTTCTGTGTTATGAGGAGGAGACAAATTTGCTGTTATCTGTTGCAGAGTTAAAAGTAACATCTTATTTGTTCTAATAGATGATGCAATTTTGTACGTGAGAGATGCAGACGCTGATGTTAACTCAACTTCATATTCTTATGTCTTTCAATTTAATTTTATTCTCAGTATAATTTATGTTGAGCACTGAATGGGCTCTGTGCTCACCTATGCAGCCATCTATGTTAAAAGTAGAAGGGATACATTGAGCACATAAAGGGAAAGCTAAAATTAATTGCATGTTCTCGATTTGGCATCTACTTATTTCAAAAGACAAAATTTTAAAGTAACTCAAAATATCACATCTGATCAGGAGGCTCCCTGACAAACTAGGAGCTCCAGGGTCATGTCATCCTTTGCTTTTAAAAGATTTCCCTCCTTCCCTCTTCTCAAGTAAATGAACAGCAGAAATAATTTGGTCACTGTGCAGGGCAAACAGTGAAAAAAAATGGCACTATTAAAAATACTGTGAAACACACCAGAAAAACTCAAAGTAGGCAGAAAAGCATCTTCACATGCCATGCCACAGGCGGTAAGGGGTTGGCCTGCTATTGACTACGAATGATGCTGTTTAAATAGGAGACGTGTGAAGTGTGTGCTGTACAGGGCACAATTATGTTCCAGCTCAGATGACGAGTGGGTCAGATGTACTCAGGAGAAGTTCATATGGCAGCAACAGTACAGAAATTAACTCACAACTGTCACATATGCAGAACCATGATGACTTTTTTTTGTGTGAACTAGTCATTATTTAACAGATTCCAGGCAATGGAAGCGGTCTTATTCAACAAAGTCCTCAATATGGGATCCCATTAACCACCTCCAGAGCTGGCAGCAGTAGCTATGCTTATTTGAATAAGATCCTGAGTTACTGAGCTTCACCCATTGCCAAAATCCTATGCTGACTTGGAACCACGGGGAAACAGCTTGTACATCTTCAGATGGCTTTTTAACACTGTAGTGCAAAGAATATTTCACTTGCATCAGCTTTACGGTGTACACCTCTTCTGACTGCAACAAATTCAACTAACACAAATTTGAGAAAAGAGACAGGCTCATGTGGCACCACCCTTAATCTCCCTGATGCAAACATATGCAGGTACTTCTATACAATGCCATTAGGCCATAATTGATATTGAGGCAGACAAAAAATAACATGTTGTTCTAAA
Source organism: Podargus strigoides (assembly GCA_028020825.1). NCBI lineage: Eukaryota > Metazoa > Chordata > Aves > Caprimulgiformes > Podargidae > Podargus > Podargus strigoides. The sequence continues at coordinate 44,198,774 of CM051663.1, forward strand.
CCTCATCTCAGTTACCAATAGGATACTAAAACAAATAAATCTTATCTACAGTTTTAAGAACAGGTTCAATAGAGCAATCACCATTAGCACAATCAGCCCTAAGGAATAGGAAGTTAATTTCTTATAAAGAATATGGTAAAAAAATTGAGTTACAAGATACTGAACATTGTTTCTGGGGTTTTTGCTTTTTCTATTGCAAATTAAATATTTTACATCTCTAGAAACCACTTTCTTTGATGAAAACTACAATAAATGGACTATTTTGCCAAAATCAAACTATCTCATTTGTTTATATGCATACATGTACAAATTTCTGTCCTTTAAAAAATATTAAAATCACATTAGGCAAATAGAGCCCCATTTTTGCTAACTGGTTTTGCATTTGGCTGTTTATAGAGATTTTTCTATGTTCTCCATAAAGATTTCAACTATAATTTTTACTACATCATGAATAAAGATCCTTCAAGCTAACACTGCAAATATCTGGGGGGAAAAAAACCCTCCCACAATCAAGTTTCAGAGCAGTTTTCCAGACCTATCACTTTTCAACTCTATTCCTGTAGCTACAACATCTGAATAAAAAAAACAAAAACAACCCACAACAAAAAAAAACCCCAAAACACAAAAGGCAACACCAGCGAACAATGCTGTTCGCTTCAAAGCTTAAAAGAATTAAAATTGCACTGATTACTGAAATCAAAGAAGTGAATCTATACATAAATCCTCAGGCATGACTTCGGCTAGTTAACCTGACATGTCAATTAAATGCAAGAATAATTTATTAAATTCTCAGTCTAGTCTGACACAAAACTTATACTTCCCGTGATTCCTAATTAGCCAAAGTACTTGTCTTCTTTCATGCAGATAATTTCATAACCATTAGTGTAAAGCATTAACACATTTTTATTTCAATCATATTTTCCTCCTGTTGACTGACACACCTTTTCTAGTGAGTGTACTTGTGCCAGTTTCAGCTTTGTGGGAACTTGCCCCAAGGTCTTTAGTATAAAGTTCCCTCCCACACACACAAAACAATGATATATAATCATGATGCTTGCTATATGAAGAGACATATGTCTAACCTTAGAAAATATGAATGGAAAATTATGCACTGGAGGAATGTAGCTGTTTCCAATTGAGTATATTTATGAAGCTAAATTGCATAGTACTTAACATACAGTAGAATGCAGTGTAATTAACTCCTTGACAACATATTCAGGTGGTGCTTCTCATTAAATAATTTAAGGTTTTTTTGACAGACCAGACTTCTTACGGCATGCCTAATAATTCTAGGAAAACTAATCAAAAGCAAGAAATTCCTTTTGTGTACACACAAAACTTACTATATACAAGATCTGGTGTGTGGCTATTTCCACTAAACCATACTCAATATTTGTTTCTTAGTTCTATTTTGACTTATTATTTATGAATGCTTTTTGAAATATGATTATGAGACTTTATACATAGAGCTGGTTACAAAATGCAGGAAAATGTCATGAAACATTCATCCATATCAAAATATTAAAAGTTTCAGCTAACTTTCAAATCCTTTCTAGTCTTTCTCTCATTGCATCCCTGTTGGCTTGCCTTCATGGTGATCAGAACTGACTTTATCCTGCAGAGGTGGCAGGAGAGAGAGGCACAAGGTCAAAGATCTTCTTAAACTCTGCTAAACTCTCTAGGGAAAAAGCACAACAAAAAAAAAACCCAATAAAAAGGAAATCAGCTACCTTGTATGAAATGTTCATACTGCTCAGCTTGATTCACATTGCTTACGAACAAGTGGTTTACTTCATTTCCATGTGCAGAACCATTTGCTGGGGCTTCAGATGCCATCTGTCTTTCAGGGGGAAGTTTAACGTTCTTCTCATTCCCTGCTTCCTGTACGGTGGCTCCTGATGCACAGCAGAAGCAAGTCTGAATCGTGCAGACTCACGCACTCCGTGATCAGAGCATAAAATACTCATCACCCTCCAAATCACAAATGCAACTGTGGAATGTGACGGCATATCTCTTCGGGGGGAGGCTCCCAGCCCTGCCCGTGCTAGCAACATGCAGGGGGGCTTCACAGCACCATCTGCACCATCAGAATGCTGCCAGGGTTTGCTGCAGTGCTTTGCCTAAGGCACCTTGTGACACAATCAAGGCAGTAACTGCAGGTTTTATGGCAGTGACTTAGCCAGAGAGACCTAGACCAGTCTGTCACTCTACCTCTTGGGCAGGCTTTGTAGCCAGTGCTGGTCCCCATGCTGTTGGAACTGCACTGGTTCCCTGTTACCAAATAAGAATGTCTACACAAGATGCAGTGACAGCAGCTGAGCGACAAAGCTGGCCCACTGTAGGTGAAGGGCACCTTTACATACAGAAGCTTCATCAGCTTATCTTGGAATCATTGCAATTAAACTGGTACAAGCTCACTTAATTAAACCAGACGCTGTCATGTGGGCTCAATAGAAAGTATCCTGGTTAGCTTGGATCTGAACATTTGCCATTGCAAGCTAATCCACTTTTGAAAGGTTTAAACCCACATATGTGTTCCCGTTCAAATTTGCACTAGCTTAGCTAACCTATTACTAAAATGACAACTTCAGTCAAACTAGAACAAGTTTCACCAGGCTAATTATTTAGGCATTTTTAGAAATATTAATTTCTTTTACTAATCAGCTTTGTTTGCTGATTGTGGTGATGAGACTAGCCTGCCCTTTCTTTGATTTTAAAATGCTATTTTGGCAATCCATGTACCAAGACCTAGTAAGGCTGTAGTGGATACCTGCTTAATATATTACAAGGAGTACTAACAAGCAGCTTCCTTAATCAAGGACTTTTTTATTTGAACAACTTCAAGATTTGACTTAAGACAATTAAAAACCATTGTACTTGTGTATGTTTTCAATTTCTGATCCTACTGCCCACTGGTCTTTGCTGTGACCTGACCTGCATGTAGCTGGTATAAGGACAGAAGTCATCCTACACTGCCAGCTGCAGAAAAATGGGAGCTCGGACAGTGCTGCAGTATTGACTTACCATGTATCACCTGAATTTCACAACCGTGCAGGAAAACCCCATTAGATTACTTAATCGATTACATCAAAAATGCACCATTGTTCCCTAAGACTTTTAGCTGCTGTGTTTTTACATGTTGCTTTACAACTCTCACAATAATGAAGGACTGAAGACACCAAGTCAGATCAAAACTAGCATTATGCAACATGAGAAATAAAACCCAGATAGTTCAGAGTTTCTCATTAGCATGTTTTTAAGTCCTTCCAGGAATTTTCAGTGCAACACAGTGCTCAGATAGGTGGCCTCTTCCACTCACTTTGGTAGCCACCGTCAATAACTGCCATGCAATCTACAGATCTTTGGGAGTTCTGGTAAAATACAAGAATAAAGAAAGGTAATGAAGTAAGAGCTATTTTTAATAATATGGAAACTTATTGTTAAATATTACCCCTGAGAAGTGATGTAATTTTCTTTCCACAACTACAGTCTTCCAAGGTATTTTCATTTGATTCTCAATGAAGAAAGAAGAGGGTGTTTGACCGCTGATTATCATTTTAAGATGGTAAATCAGAAGCTATTGTAACTAGAAATTATCAAGTAACGTATATATGTTCTAAAACAGCCAATAAAATGCACTTGAATCAGCAAGAGTGACCTCAGCCCACAGTTAAAAAAAAAAGCAAACCATTAAAAAAAGTCAAAAAGCATTGGGAAAGGATTTGGAGAGAACAACATTCTGAGTACTGTTAGGCAGACAGAAACAGGGGCTGCGTAGGTTTTTTCAAAAGTTTTCAGTATTTCCATTCTGCTCATTTTCTCAACCTACCCTCACAACAAGCTTGCAAAGTGGCATGCAATTGTTTTAGCAAAATCTTTTGCTTCCACTGCTACCAAGCTGTCTTCCTTCCCAGGACTATTCATTCTGACAGGCAGCAAACTGCCAATAGTACTTGTTAATTAAATAAATTGCTAATTACCATTATTAAAGGCATCCTTGTTGCTTTTGCAGGAAAAAGACATCTGCTGGTAAGGATCAGTGAATTTCCACAGTGCACTGGTTAAAGTTGCCTGACAAGAACTGTCCATTTTGAGGTCCACCTGATTTTCACTACTCCTTGCTATATCAGAATTTGAGATGTTCAGCCGATACACACCATCCTCATAAACAAGAGGAGAATCTGATTTGTTGAGACTGTTTAGACACACACACACTACAGCTTCATTTAAGTAGAATGCATTTTTGCCATGTAAACTGCCTGATTGATTATGTCCCATTATCTGCAGAAGGGGAAAAAAGAAACAAGAGAACAGAATTTTCACCTTTGCCCAGCACCAGAATCATAGAATCACAGAATATCTTGAGCTGGAAGGGACCCATAAGGGCAATCAAGTCCAGCTCCCTGGTTCTCACAGACTACCTAAAACTAAACCATGTGACTACAAGCATCATCCTGAAGATTTCTTATACCGGGATACATAAAATTAACTGCTAGACAGAACAAGGATTCATAGCAAATAGTCACCTAATTTCTCAGACGTTAACCTCAAAACATGTTAAACTAGAAGTGTGTTCAGGAATAAACAGCGATAACCTAGTACATTTTGCCTTAGCTCCTCCCAAAACACAGGAAAACTCAGTAATAATTGTGAAATAGCAAATAACAAAGGGCCACTACCTGTGAGGCACTGAGCTCTGCTGACTCCTTTCAGAGGATTAATATTTTGTCCCATGGCTCAACAAAGCACCCTTGCAAACCTGTGTACACTACAATCCAAAAATAACACTGTACCTCACGTAGACAGGTAATCATAGAGAACAGAACTGCAGCAGTCAAACTGGGGATGGCAAAGAGCATTCAACAAGCGGCCATGGTTCCCATGGGCTGAAAACGTAACTCCTGCAAAGACTCCCTGGCTGAAGGTGTTTGTGAATACCAAGCTCACAAAAAAGCAGGAGTAGCACTGTGAGTTACTGCAATGTTTGGCCATCCAAAACTAGCTAGGTTCAGTGTAATGGCAAAAACCCTGGGCTGGGAATACTGGCTGACTGGCAACCACTCAGCTAGCTCTGCTGCTGCAAGGAGTATGGTAAAGGAAAACACAGAATAAAGACAATTCCAAGGCCTGGAATGCATCCAAAGCAATGTAGTTTACTTGAAACAAAAATACAAATACATATTAAATACTAGATTAAGTACTACTACACTCAGCATTTCATTATTTTGCCTCTCTCTCTTTGCGATCCTGGCCATCCCTCCATCAGGATATCATCCTTCAACTTCCCCTCCTCAGAAGATGTCAGAAGTCCCATCCATTAAAGCTGACAGTCAAGTTCAGTTTTGGTTTTATCATCCACTTCTCAAGCACTGCCAAACAAGTCAAAATTGTACCACAAAGCTATACTAGTAAGAAGTGCCTTTGTTGTTTGGGCTGGGCAAGCACATATGGATAAATTGTGTTCAAACAGTGTTCACAAAAGCTGGATGAAAAGAGGGAGGTCAGAGGCCAGTCCTCTACCCCCTCATGCAGGCACAGGCTTAGATGCCAAACGGTCACTGCCCGTTATGGGTCAGTTGCCAGCTGAAAAACTAGGGAGGTGATGGCCTGAAGAAAGGCTCTACAGATTTTCTTGTGAAAATGAAAACCTAGGGGGAAAAAAAAAAAAAGCTGTTTGGGTCACTGAGCTTTCAATACATGCAGAAGCGAGGCAAAAGGTTTTGATTTTCAGGTGCTTTAGAGAACGGTAAGGGAAATCAAGACCGTACCTACTGAGGTAGGGACTAGAGACCAGGTTCCACCTGGCGGCTGAGCACCCAGACAGCTGAGTTCAGAGTCAGCCTCTCTCCTTCACCTTCAACAAAAACTTAAAACATTTTTTGGTATTAAATGCTTAAGCAGCTTTAGAGCTAGTTTAAATTGCATCCCCTAATAATGACCATCTTCAAGGAATTATACTGTCAGGGATGGAGACACTCACCAACCCCTTCCCCTAAGGGGAATTATTTCAGGGGAGCAGAACAGCAGGGCCTGACACACGGGGTTCATGGGAGCCTGGCATTTCCCACTCATGGAGCAGCCACTGTTCCTCACTGGAGACAGTGCTGTTGTCCAGGAACAAGGACAGCAGTCAAAGACTTCACTGAAAGCTTTATATGCCTCAAGCATTACAATAATTTAGCTTTCCTACAAGAAGCAGGAGACAGAATGTATGTTGCAAACACAGCAGCAAAGCAGGATAAAACACAGATTCTCACACATACAATTTCCATGTCCTCAATTTGATACCCATTGGTCCGAGTTTGGTTTCTGTAGGGTACTCATCTTAAAACCATAGAATGGTTGAGATTGGAAGGACCTTCTGGAAGTCATCTGCTCCAACCCCTCTGCTCAAGCAGGGCCACCCAGAGCAAGGTGCCCAGGATGGAGACTCCACAACCTCCCTAAGCAACCTGTGCCAGTCCTCAGTCACCCTCCCAGGAAAAAAGTGTTTCCTGATGTTCAGAGGAAACCTCCTGTGTTTCTGTTTGTGCCCATTGCCTCTAGTCCTATCACTGAGCACCACTGGAAAGCATATGGCTGCATCTTCTTCACACTCTCCATTTGTATACATTATCATGTAACATAACATAAAAACTTTTTAATATACATTACTAAAAAACTCCATGAGCCTTTTCTTCTCCAGGCTAAACAGTCTCAGCCTTTCCTCATAGGGGAGATGCCCTAGTCCCTCAAACATCTTTGTAGCCCTTCACTGGACCACCCCCCGCTGTCTCCACCCCCTGCCATCCCATAGCTCTATGTCTCTCTTGTACTGGGGAGCCAGAAGTGGACACAGTACTCTAGGTGCTGCCTGAAGTACAGGGGAAGGATCACCTCCCTTGACCTACTAGCAACACTTTGCCTAATGCAGTCCTGGAGACCATTTACCACCTTTGTTGCCAGGGCATGTTTTTGGTTTACATTCAACTCAATGTCCACCAGGAAACACAGGTTCTTTTCTGCAAAGCTGCTTTCCAGCTGGGTGGCCCCCAGCATCTATTGATGCATAGGGTTGTTCCTTCCCAGGGGCAGGACTTTGCAATTCCCCTAGTTACCCTTCATGAGGTACAAACAAAGCCCTTGGATATGACTGAACCTCAGCTTCCCACATGCTCACTTATCATGTTACCAACAAAACCCAAATGTACTAGTCTGTTCATCAAGGAAAGTCTCTCTAGGTCTGCAGTTAGGGACATAATCACAGCAGGGAACCACACACCTCATAGCTCCCTGTGGATGACAACAGGCTACTCTGTTGACCACGCTTCCAGTGCCAGAGGAGCTTCTTCTGCATTTTCACACTGTCTCTTTCTCTCTCCACCATTTTCTGGCCCTCCTGGAGCCTCTCCAGGCTCTGCTGGTACTCCTGCAGCTGCAGCGCGAGTCCCTGTCGGCTTCTCTCCAGCAGCTCCTCCTGGCACTGGCACTCCCTCTCCCGCTGCCCCAGCCGTCCCTCCCTCTCCTCCTGCTCCCGCTGCCGCTGGTCGCATTCACGAAGCCACCGCTGCTGTTCTTGCTGAAACTGCTGCTTCAGTTTGTGTATGTTGGCCAGCTCCACCCTTTGTTTTTCCAGATTCCGGTATTTTTCTTGTTCCAAAAGGTTTAGCCGAGAACCATGGCCCCGACCGGTCTTCTCATTCTCTTGCAGGAGTAACCTGTGGAGCTCTCTGTGGCTGTCCTGGATAGCTAGTGCTGCCTAGATATCACAACAAAATCAGACACAAACATTTAAATATTAGCATTAATCCATTTTTCTGTATTTTTACATAGAAGCATTATGTAAAAATGCTTCAACCTCCCATAATAGCAGCATTTAATGCTTTTGGGGAGGTTATTTCTCATGCAAGTACAGAAAATTCTGTGTTCATGCCTTTGCAAAGAAACATTTCTAAAAGCACTCGGCCATCTTGAGCACTTTTAACACAGCTTCTGGTTTACACTTAGTGTTATTATATAAGTTTATGTTACAGCTGTGCATATGCACTTCAGTTACAGCTGGAGTCCTGTTCTGTCAGAGGATGTTAAGACACATAGGAAAAATGATTTTTCATGGTTAAAGGGGGCATTAATGCACTAGGAATGCTACACTCAACAAAGTATTCCTAACACATATGTGGCTTACACAGATAAAACTCTACTGTTGCCAGCACAGCTCACTCCAATCCTAAGGCTAACCTGCAACAGCAAATCCTGCAACAGCGCAATCCTACCAACATCAGTTGTATGGGCACCTGCCAACATTGCTGTGTCACCAGGACCATACTGCTACGTGCACCTCACTGAGACATCTGCACCAGCAGAAATCTGCTGTATAGTAACGATTTTGGTTTTGATGTTTCAATAGTTTATTTTACAACTTAGAGCACTATATTACTGTATTATTCACAAGGAAGTTGTGACATTGTTTGCATTAAAGATTGTGACATCCTCCAATAACACAAAAATAAATAGCTGGGATTAAGAAGAAAGAAAAAGCAAGAAAGCCCAAGACTTACTGCACAGCCTATCTTCAAGAGCTGACATGGGAATCTACTTCAGCAGACATTCCCAGAGAATTCCCACAGCCCCGTTACCCCATGCTGTCCACCTCAGGAAGAGTTTTTAACTTTATGCAATGTATAATTCCCACTTTTCTTGGCTCTTCCTCCGGTATTGGGTCAGTTCCAGCGATTCATAAACAGGGCAAGGACAGTATCCTCTGCTTGCTTCCCTGCACCTATACTGCCAATTCACAGTCTGAATGATCAAGACATGATCCCAAGCCTTTACTGCCTCTCAGGTGTTAAGCTATCTGCTTTTCAATTTTTCAAAAGTTTTGCCTGAATTAGAAGCTTTTTATTTTGCTTTTGTATTGCTTCAGTCCACCTAACTTCTAAGCCTGAGGTTTCCAGAATTAATTAATGGGACACATTTCCCGAAGGGGGAAGCGGGTCTTTGCCCAAGAGATGGTGGGGCTGATTGACAGGGCTTTAAACTAGATGTGAGGGGGGAGGGGGTAATAAGATTGTCTGTGACAAGTGGCAGGATGACACACCAGAGCTGGAGGGATGTGGTGACAGTAAGGGCTTTCAGTCTGTTGCCCTGAGGCATGCAGTGGGCACTGCAGCACAGGCAAAGTCTTACATAGACAAGCCAGAAGCTCCTGAGGTAATAGGAGCCAACAGGGTAGCTTCCATGAAACACCTTGGGGGAATAAAGGGCTGTCTATCTAAGAAGACAACATGGCCACCAGCCCAGCTGAAGTGCCTCTACACCAATGCACGCAGCATGGGCAGCAAACAGGAGGAGTTGGAAGCTACCGTGCTACTAGAAAGCTACGACACAGTGGCCATTACTGAAACTTGGTGGGATGAATCCCATGACTGGAGTGTGGCTACCGATAGCTACAAGCTGTTCAGAAGGGACAGGAGAAGAAGGAGGGGTGGAGGTGTTGCCCTCTACGTTAAGAACTGGATAGAGTGTGAAGAGTTGTCCCTAAAGAATAGCCATGAGCAGGCTGAAAGCACAAGAGCTCTTGATCCCCAGGTGTAAGAAATCGGGCAAGGAAGGCAAGAGACCAGGATGGCTGAGTCGAGACCTGCTGGTCAAACTAAAGGGCAAGATGGAACTCCACAGGCAGTGGAAGCAGAGACAGGTATCCTGGGAAGAGTACAGGGACGTTGCCTGGTTGTGTAGGGATGAGGTCAGGAAGGCCAAGGTGCAGCTGGAGCTGAACTTGGCAAGGGATGTCAAGAAAAACAACAAGGGCTTCTACACGTATGTAAACCAGAAAAGGAAGATTAAAGAATGTATGTCCCCCACTATGGGTGACAGTGGTGGTCTAGTAACAACAGACAAGGAGAAGGCTGAGGTTCTCAACAACTTTTTTGCCTCAGTCTTCACTGGAAACCTCTCTCCTCACAGCTCTCAAGTTGATGGCCCACAGGATGGGGACGAGGGAGACAAAGTCCCTCCCACTGTATGTGAAGATAAGGTTTGTGACCACCTGAGGAACCTGAACATACACAAGTCCATGGGATCTGATGGGATGCATCCCAGAGTCCTGAGGGAATTGGCTGATGTAGTTGCTAAGCCACTCTCCATGATATTTGAAAAGTCATGGCAGTCAGGTGAAGTCCCTAGTGACTGGAAGAAAGCAAACATTACACCCATTTTTAAAAAGGGTAGAAAAGGAAGACCCTAGGAACTACCGACCTGTCAGCCTCACCTCTGTGCCTGGGAAGATCATGGAACAAATCCTCCTAGGAGCTATGCTGAAGCACATGGAGGACAGGGAGGTTATTCAGGACAGCCAGCATGGCTTTACTAGGGGCAAGTCCTGCCTGACCAACCTAGTGGCTTTCTACAATGGAGTGAGTGCATCGGCAGACAAGGGAAGAGCTACGGATGTCATCTATCTGGGCTTCTGCAAGGCCTTTGACACAGCCCCCACAACATCCTTCTCTCTAACTTGAAGAGCTATGGATTTAATGGGTGGACTGATCAGTGGATAAGGAATAGGCTGGATGGTTGCATCCAGAGGGTAGTAGTGAATGGCTCAATGTCCAGATGGAAGATGGTGACAAGTGGTATCCCTCAGGGGTCTGTACTGGGACCAGTGCTGTTTAATATCTTCATTAATGATATTGACAGTGGGATTGAGTACACCCTCAGCGAGTTTGCTGACAATACCAAGCTGGGTGGCACAGTCAACATGCCAGAGGGAAGGGATGCCACCCAGAGGGACCTGGACAAGCTGGAGAAGTGGGCCCAGGTGAACCTCATGAGGTTCAACAAGACCAAGTGCAGGGTCCTGCACCTGGGTCGGGACAATCCTCATTATCAGTACAGGCTAGGAGATGATGTGCTAGAAAGCAGCCCTGAGGAAAAGGACTTGGGGGTAGTAGTGGATGAAAAGCTGGACATGAGTCTCCAATGCGCAGCTGCAGCCCAGAAGGCCAATCACATCCTGAGCTGCATCAAAAGAAGTGTGGCCAGCAGATTGAGAGAGGTGATTCTGCCCCTTTACTCTGCTCTGGTGAGACCTCACCTGGAATGCTGCATCCAGCTTTGGAGCCCTCAACATAAGAAGGGCATGGACTTGTTGGAGTGTGTCCAGAGGAGGGCCACAAAAATGATCAAAATGTTGGGGTTGTTCAGCCTGGAGAAGAGAAGGCTCCAGGGAGACCTTATAGTGACCTTCCAATACCTGAAAGGTGCCTATAAGAAAGCAGGGGAGGGACTGTTCACGAGGGCATGTAGCAATAGGATGAGGGGTAATGGCTTTAAACTAGAAAAGGGTAGATTTATGTTAGATGTAAGGAAAAAGTTTCTCAATATGAGGGTGGTGGATCACTGGAACAGGTTGCCCAGGGAGGTAGTAGAGGCGCCATCCCCGGAGACATTCAAGGTCAGCCTTGATGGGGCTCTGAGCAACCTGATCTAGTAAAGATGTCCCTGCTCACTGCAGGGGGGTTGGACTAGATGACCTTTGAGGGTCCCTTCCAACCCAATACATTCTATGATTCTATGATTATGAAGTATGCTAATGTCAAGAGCATCTAAAATTTAAACATGCTCAAAATAAACATTTTAAAGTAAAACATAAAATTGCATCTAAATATTGAAAAATAAGCTAAAACATTCAAACTTAGCATGAGAGGGGCAAAAAACTTCAGACTAAAGGCCTACAGAATATACACAATAATTAATTGAGATTGAAATATCTAAAATGGGTTGAGTTTCTACCTAAGTGGCAGAAGCACTGTTTACTAGTAGCCAGAAGAATATTCTAAATGAAATACTACTTTTTTTTTCATTATTTTATACTATAATTTCAGAAATCTGTACATGAAATGACATCAGTTCAGTTAGAGCCATCATTTTACTTTCATCCTAGATTTTTGAACACACGTCCTTTTTTGGGGAGGGACTGATCTCCAAGCAAGCATTTTTCAGTTCTTAAAGAAACCTACCACTGATGTAGAATAAAAATATATCATATGACAACTTATGTGTCAGTAGAGATAAGTATCCACTGACATGATGTCTAAAAGTAGGGCAAGATCAAAACAAACCGTAAGTAAATTATTAAGACTAATTACTCTATATAGTTAGCAGTGGAATAGTCACCTGTATACTGTACAAGAGACGGGTTAAATTCTGGATTGCTTGCACAATCTAGAAAATAAAAGAGAAGGATTTTCAAAGGTTTGAGCACTGTTAACTAAATAGTTACTACATTCTTTCTGAGGTTTAAATAAACTCACCTCTGTCCCTGTAGATCCTGGGAAACTCATACTTCCTCCCTAAAATAAACACATATTGCTTTAAAAAGCAGTTTTTAACTTTAGAATTGTATCATCTAGATAATTTTTTTTTTTTTTTAAACTACTGGAGACATTCATATCATTAATATATGCAGTGCTGAGTCGAACTTTTTTTGTGGGTATATGAAAAAAGACAGAAGCAATAACCTACAAAGACTAATAATTCATCAACACTGGAGTTTCCGTGGAAATCACTAGAGATTCTAAGCACAACTGTAAAAACAAAAATATGTCATCCACAATTTTAATCCTCTTGTGACTAATGCTACACAGAAAAGACATTTCCATTCGTTCTTCGTTTACTTGACAGTTTTGAAATACAGCAACCAGACTTCCGTATATACAGCACAGTGGGTTTATATTACTTATAGTAGGATGAAACAGCACAACACTTCAAAAATAGAAATATTAATGTAGCAAGAAGATTGCAGAAGTCACATTAGTGGGTTACAGTGAATACCTTAGATGTGCTTTGAGGTGCTGAGCAAAGCCTTTGTGCCCACTTATACTCTGCAAAACACACCAGCGTGGTTACTAGTGTCTACTGGAGGAGGCTCAGCCACTTCACTTTCCCTCCTGCTCCCTTTTCCTAAGAAGTTTTCTAGATATATGGGGTGAAGCCACCCATAATTCCTTCAGCATGAAGAACAGCTCCTCTGAGAAAGATAAGGTGAAATGGTGGAGAAATAAAACACTATTCCGTCTGAGGCTACACAGAAAAGACTTCCTATATGACTTTTCTCCCTTTTTTTTTTTCAGGGGAGCAGAGGAGGGTTTGGGGAATATTTACTCTCTCTCTGATTCTGTTAAATTCTCTACTGAGTCTCATTTTCCACCACAGAGAGCAAAGCAGCTGCTCCATTTAGCTGCAATTACTGAAATTGAAGATGAAAAAGGCCAGGCCCCGAAATACAGCTCAACCCAGACAAGCTAGGGGGAAAGAGAGCAGCAGTTGTGGCATTTCCTCCACTCCTCTCTCTCTCTCATTAGCTCCCTTCAGCATTTCCCTCCATTCCCTCTCCACATCTTCACCTCCTCCTCTGCTTGTCCCTGCACCCACAAGCCACGTAACTGCTCAGCTGTGAGAAGCAGAGGACTTTGCACGGATGCCTCTGCGCAGCACAAGGACTGACACAAGGGAGCTCTGCTTTCCCTTTGCTGGGCACCCAAAATGAGCAGCAGGCAAAGAGGAAGAGCAGGGCCAGGAGGGAGAGGAAGAGAAGGAGATGCTGGCAGGGTGAGGAAGAGCAAGTGTGTGAAGCATAGCCCACATGCTGAACAATAGTGGGGTTTCTTTCAGATTTGAAAGCCCTTTTTAATTTAATAAAGGAGGTATATAGGGAGACTGAAGGCTTAGCTGGCTTTGGCTTGGCCAAGGGGTAGCTAGTGGTCAGCCAAGTGCCTGTGGTCTCCTCACTGCAGCACCACTTGAGCGCTGGGGGACGAGCCCAAATCTGGTTTAGTTGAGCTAGCCAGGGTGACAGCAGCACTGCAGCTGCACCACTAGAGCTTCAGCACAAGCCCTGTAAGTCCAGCCAGGTCTGAAGCAATATATTCAGCTGTTTAACCTGTGCTGCGGCCCACCACCACCTCCCTGCCACTCTTCCCTAGCACCTTGGTTCAGAGTGATGAGCAGCAGTGGAGACAAGGACGGTGAGATCCCGGGGCAGGCTGCATAAACCATGCCTCAGATAGACCCCAGAGGTGCGATTACAAGGCAGAAGCAGGGGGGCATGAGACGGGCACCACCTCTCACAGCCACCTGCTTGGGACCCCACATGTTGCATGGCAGTGCTCTTCCTTCTGATGCTAGGTCAGCATCTAACCCCCGACCATGAGGCTGTTGCTCCAGCTGTCCGCCTCATGGTTTCTCAGTGAGCTGGCTTGAGCCTGGTGCTGCCACCCCACCAGCCCAGGGCTGCACACCCAGCGACTGAAGGCAGGCAGAACATTCTCTTGAAATCACTTTTGAAAGCCCTTGCCTCACCTGTTTTGTTTGCTCATTCTGCCACCTCCTGGTAAATCTGATTCTGACATGGTAAGATGTGACAAGTCTTGGCAAATAATAGGCCAGACCAGAATAACAACTTAGGGTGGAAGAGTTTGCTGCAGATCCCTCTAGTCCAGCTGCAGCTCAAAGCAGGGCTAACTTCAAAGGTAGATGAGGTTGCTCAGGGCCTTCTCCATCTGGGAAACCTCCAAGGATGGTGATGCCACAACCTCTCTGGACAACCTGTTCCTAATTGTGATTTTTTTTTCCCTATATATAGTCAGAATTTCCCTTGCTGCAACGTGTAATCTTGAATGCTCATCTTTTTGCTGTGCACCTCTGAGAAAAGCCTAGCTCTATCTTCTCTATAAACCCAATGCAATGTTTTTACATGGAGCTACTGGAACTTTTAAGGGACTAGGTCTGAGCCCCAGTATCCTCTATTAGGTTATTTTATTTTCCCTCACATAGCCTCTGTGCTCCCTCACTTGGACTTTTGTTTTCATCCCATTTTTTTCCACACACACTGTTCTTCATATGACCTCCTAACACAGCAGCCTGGTAAGCAAGATGACTTAGAGCTGAACATAAGGCAAGGTTATAGGGAGATTAGTGTATTAGCAAAAGGCTTCCAGAAATAGCTAGAAAAAAAACCCAACAACTCAAAGTTTCAGGCACACAGAAACTCTTTCAGGTCTGATGCAAAGACAGTATGCTAACGCTAAGTATCTCCTTTTCTAGCAAATTTTGCTTTCCATTTCAGGTCATGTATCTTTTATTTTTGTCTCTCCCCTTTATGCCTTTTGTGGTCCTGCTTTTCCACCTAAGGACTCCACAATTACAGTTCACTTTATTTCCATACGGTAATTCAAATAGCTCTTACTCTAATACCCTACTGCTACATGAAATTTGCCATTCCTAATTTTGCTCAGAACTGACTTTTGATTCTGCTTTTTCCCCAGATTTGCTTATGAGTTACAGGACTTTGAAAAATGGGCAGTTTATCTTCTATTCTCTAATTGCTCCATTTTGTTTTACTTCAAAATTCTGAAGCAAGCTGGTATAAGACAATCCATCCTATTTTATGTGCTTGTTCTCAGGATGAAGTTCTTCCAATGCATAAGTCTTCCTTGCATTAGCTGAGGTCTCTGTCATTGCAGGAGACTTTCATCATCCTGTGAATAGGAGGAGGGAGTAGAGGGAATACTATTGTCAGCTCCATAGAGATGATGGATGTATTGAATGATGATAGCAGAGCATCAGGCTCTTAAGTGGTCCATGCAAGAGGTATAAAAATACTGTGGCTGTTAGTACAACCCACCAATCTGTAAGTCTGGCAGGAAAATTGTTCTGCGTTTAGATTTTGTTTAAGATTGTTTTAGTAAAATTCACTATTAATTGCAGTGACCTCTATTAAATTGAATTGTCTGGATTTGGGTGAAATATGCATATCCCATGCTTGTTGTTTTGGAACAGTCTTTAGATACCACATAAAAATTTGGACAGCATTTGCATTCTCAGTGCCCAGAGTGTTATGTGCAACACAGGAAGAAAAATCAGTTACAATACCTTATCCTCTAGATTGGCACCTGCCATTTCCTTTTCAATACTGAGACTGACTTCAGATGATTCTTCAACTTCTTTTATTTCTGCATCTAACAAATAAAGCCCCAAGAAAATGCAAGAGAAAGGTATCAAAGCATATTCTGACTAGAGAAACAAAGGGCACACTTTTTTACAGCTACTCATAGGATGCTAAAAATTGAGGTTTATGTAATTTGGAATTACACAACGGATTCTAGGCTGGGGAAAACAAATTTGGAAGCCAGGATGACACAGGTGGGACAATCCAGTCTTCCTATATTAAAAATTTAAGTAGTATTTCACTTACAGAAGTTTCAAGATAAGTATAGCTGTATCACTAAAAATGTATTGTAGCAATGTTTTTTACAGGACCTATATTTGCATTTTTGTTGCAAGAAATCCATGCTACCTGTTACAGCTTAAGGTATTGGAATATCAGTCCTGTTTTTCAGACCTTCTGACAAAATTGGCTGATGTGGGAAATGGCCTGTTCTGCCATATAGATTTGCTGTGGAGCTGATTAACAATGAGAAGAAAGCATATGTAGATACACAACTCTGACTCAATACAGCTGAATGCAGGCACGTGCTATGAAAAAGCTGCAGTGGACACAAACCATCCATTTACTTCAATAAAGTTAAATGACAGTTTACTCTATCTGAGCATTTGCCCAAAGACAATGTTTACTACATTATTTTCTATTGATTCTGCCAGAGACTTAGAAAGCTTTCCAAAAAAACCAATCTGGTATCAATTATTTTAGCACTCTGAATATGTAAAAGCATCAAATTTTACTCACCACCAGGAGCAGATTCCAGAATTTCATTGGCACTAAATCTGTGCTTCACACTTAATTCCTCGATACTTTCCTCTGGTGATATGTCTGTTTCGCTCACTTGTGATGTTGTTACAGCAACATGGAGACTTTCAACTAAAGAGGAAAACATGCACAATTAAAGAGGCCCCTTAAATAGCTCCTTAATGCATAAATCAGTGACATAGAATCACAGAATAATTTAGGTTGGAAGAGACTTTCAGAGGTCATATAGTCCAATGCCTTATTCAAGGCTGGTTGAACTAAACTGGGTTGCTCAGAGCTTTGCACAGACATCTCCAAACAGGGAGACTTCACAGCCTCTCTGGAGAACGTGTTCCAGTTTTTGACCACCCTCACAGTATATAATTTTTTCTTTCACTTAATTGGAATTGCCCGTATTACACCTGGTGCCTGTTGCCTCTTGTCCTATCACCATATGTCTCCACAAAAACTCTGGCTTTTCTGTGTCCTCCTATTAGGCAGATAAGGACAGAAATCAGATCCCACCAAGCCTTCTCTCAAGGCTGAACAGACCAACTATCTCACCCTCTCCTCAGATGTCATGTGCTCCAGCCCCCTAGTCATCTCGGTGTCCCTCGCTGGATTTGATCCAGTTTGTCAATGTCTCCCTTGTCTAAGGGAGCCCAACACTGGTCACAGCACTCCAGACAGAGGTGAGCAGAGGAAGAATCACCTCCCTCAAGCTGCTGGCAACTCTCCTCCTAATGCAGCAGCCTGGGAGGCAGTTGGCTTTCTTTGCCACAAGGATATACTGCTGCCTCATGGTCAACCTGCTGCTGAGTTGGACTCCCAGGTCCACTTCTGCAAAACTATTTTCTATCTAGTCAGTGTCCAGCCTGTATCAACACATGGGATTACTCCATCCCAGATAGAGGACTTTGCCCTTGTCTTTGTCAGACTTCTAGGGGTTTCTCTTAGCTTATTTTCCCAATATATAGAGGTCTCTCCAGCACATTGATCACTCCACCTCATTTGGTGACAGCCATGAATTTGCTAAAAGCGTACTCAATCCCCTGGTTAACTTTATTAATAAATATGTTGAACAGTATTGGTCTTAGGATCCATCTCTAAGGGAATCCCCTAATAATATATTGCCAGCTGGACATCGTATCACTGATCACAATCCTTTCAGCAGAGAAGTCCAGCCAATTTTCCACCCAGTTACACAGGCCACATCTCACCAATTCAGCTGTAAGGACACTACAGCCAGTGCAGACAGTGTTGAAGGCCTTGCAAATGCCAAGGTAAATAACATGCACTGCCCTCCTCTCATCACAAAACCCATCAGGTTGCTCAGACACAATGTGCCCTTGATGAATCAATGCTGGCTATTCCCTGTCACCTTCTTGTCCTTCATGTTCTTGGAAATGGCTTCTAGGAAGATTTGCTCTATCACTGTCTCAGAGACAGCAGTGAGGCTGACTGTTTTGTAGTTCCCTATATATTCCTTCTTGAAGAGGGGTGTGACACTTGCCTTCAAGTCAGCAGTGTGCCCAGGTGGCCAAGAAGGCCAATGGCATCCTGGCCTGTATCAGAAACGGTGTGACCAGCAGGAGTAGGGAGGTGATCGTGCCCCTGTACTCGGCACTCGTGAGACCGCACCTTGAGTACTGTGTCCAGTTCTGGGCACCAAAGTATAAGAAGGACATTGAGGTGCTGGAGCGAGTCCAGAGAAGGGCAAGGAGGCTGGTGAGAGGTCTGGAAAACAGGCCTAATGGAGACCGGCTGAGGGAACTGGGATTGTTTAGTCTAGAGAAGAGGAGACAGAGAGGAGACCTCATTGCTCTCTACAACTACCTAACAGGAGGTTGTAGTGAGGCTGGTGTTCATCTCTTCTCCCAAACTACTAATGATAGGACGAGAGGAAATGGCCTCAAGTTGCGTCAGGCGAAGTTTAGATTGGATATTAGGAAGGAAGAAGTTCTTTACTGAGAGGGTGGTTAGACATTGGAACAGGCTGCCCAGGGAGGTGGTGGAGTCGCCATGGAGGTGTTTAAAAAATGAGTGGATGAAGCACTTGAGGCCATGGTCTAGTGGTTAGGGAGATGATGGGATAAAGGTTGGACTTGATGATCCTGGAGGTCCTTTCCAACCACAGTGATTCTATGATCAGGAACCTCTCCTGATCACTGTGACCTTTCAATGACAGAAAGCAGCCTCTCAATGACATTGGCCAGCTCCCTGAGCAGCTCTGAATTTATCCTGTCTGACCTCATGGATTTATGTATATCCAATTTGCTTAAGCACTCTCTAATTCCATGCTTCTCTACTTATTGGGAGCAATGCTTTATTCCTATAGAACTCGCTCTATAGGAGCAGGGACTCCTGCTCTGTAGCTTAGGGACTTAGTAATTCTGTTCTGGAAAATGATCCCCACAAACTGCCTACAATGTAAGCAATTGTAAATTCCTTAGAATGTGCTGAAGAGCCTTGAAATCTAAGATATCATCAACATTAGTATGATAGAAAGTGAAAATTAAAAGTGGGTAGAATAAGGTGTGTAAGTGTAGGCTGTCATTTTATTACTAAAATGACAGTGTTGCACTGACTTATATTCCCTACCCGAGTTTTATCGATTTTATCAATAAAATGCTCTCTGACTTTACAATGATGATGGAAACCAACTTTCACTTCTTTATTGTTTGAAATGCAGTTGTTAGCCCACAGATCTCAATTTAGGTGATGCTAAAATCTTGTAGTCCTTCTGAAAGAGCTTATAGCCCATGCTGGATATGAGTCAGTTTACCAGGACTCTTTTCAGCTGAGTTTAGCTGAACTTCCAACTAGGCAAGGTATCCACAAACACCATTCCCTTTCTTCCTTTGGAGGATAGCACTGTAGGTAGCAGTGCTGCTGGATATCATCTTTCTGTCGGATAGTATGCAGAAAAAACATGGCTTCTACAGCAATCCTGGCAGGTGTTAGACCATCTGCAGTTTGATCTGTATATGACCCTACATGATTCTGATCTGTCTGCAAATTAACCAATGTAGGTGAATGTCACGGACCAGATGCAATATCATACTGCATCCTGTAATCTGTCACACAGGGCTGTACTGCAAAGAGGACAGCTATGGAAACAATCCTCAGGTGCAACCTAAGACCACGTCCCTGCGTGCTGACGTATGATGCTATGCACTGAACATATTCCTTATCTTACAGTCTGGCAGGTACCATCTCGTGCATCTGACAATTATAAACTTGAGAGATTTCTCTTCAATGCCCTTTGCCAAGTTTTCACATCACCAGTCCTTGAAACTTGACAAAATCACAGCACAAGGCAACACGACTGTATTTTGTTACCTTGAATCATCTGCCCATGTGAAGAGCCAGCAGTCCACTCATCCCATGCAAACTCACCTTCTCTGAGTGCTGCTGCCAGCAATGAAGCAGCCTGTGGAGTTTCTCCAGAATCAGGTTTGATAAGGAGGTGAGGTTCTACATGAACATCCTCAAACCCACTCATATCTCCCAGTTCTCCATAGATATGCAACTTCTCTTCCAAATGACTACAAATCTGCTGGTCCTGGTTACTCAATGATTCTGTCAGCCAAAATTGAACACTATATTAATATTTTTTATCCTGCAGGCAAAGCACATTCCCCATTCACCCTTCTAATCCTTATGCCACACAGACATTGCTAACTCAAGCTAGGACTTTTTTAAGTGGCCAGGAACCAAATTTATTCCATAGTCTGTCTTAATGAAAGCTAGCACAGACCCTGGCAGAAGGTCAGGCCAGTACCCTACCCTGATGAGGTTGGCCTTGGCTGCGATCTGGGGCCCCGAGCTACCTCCTGTTGCATTCACAATGATTAATGCTGAAAAAGTGCTTGGTTCAGGCAGACCGAAGATGCACTGATTTGATGCCTCAAAGAAGAACATCTACTCTCAGCAGAAGTTGCCCTTTCCTGTGGCTCTCTACAGGAAGGATATTGCTGGAATTTCTCTCCTTGAAGCAGTATAAAGATTTGGAAGTTAGGTGTAGGGGAACCAAAGCAGCAGAATTGATCCCTATCAGTCACACTTTCAGATAAAAGTAATACCAGCAAAGGACGAAATGCTATAAACAAGCACAAAGCCACTATTACTGAAGATTCAAGGTATTTCCACAAATACAGAACTATCTGGTCCAGATGCTAATCTGGGAAATTCAATCTTTATTCTGAAAGTAACCATTTTTATTTTTCTTTCCTACTCACAGTAATGTAGTTAAGGAAAAAAAAAAGTGTTTGGAAAAAGAATTGGTTCTGTGTAACTCACATTATACTATTACACCACCCCAGCTGTCTCTGCCCATCGAGCCACTCTGAAACTATGATTCATTCACCCTGAACTCTCAGGATGCAGGACCTCTGAGAGTGACAGGAAAGGTACCACACCTTGACATTTCTGAATTCTGGATGCTTTGGCCTCAGCAATACGTCTGTCCTCATCAGATTCACTCATTTTTCCTTCTTCTTCCTCTGGACAACTTCAATGATGAAAGACAAACAAAGGTGGATAAAGCAAAAACTGCACATCATGTATTCATCTTCAGTACAGTGCTGTGTCCATAATAAACAGAACACAACATCAGCACCAACTTTTGCTACAATCCAGAAGCATGCCATTTGTCCACTTCTTTGAAAAGCACTGGGCATGAACCAGTCTGAAGGACTCCTTTTAATTCAGGTAAGACTGCACTGTGCAGTGAATGGGTGGCTGGCCCTCACACAGGTTTGCTGTGCTAAGCACAAGCATGGGCCCCATGAGGAGCAAGGCTTTCCCTGCTGTTCTTAAGGAGCTGACACCAGGGTAACAGGAATGATTGGGGATTTCCCCAAAACGGTTGTATAGACACTTGCAGGACTCTGGAAAGCATCCAGTGCCAAAGCCAAAGGTGAGAGAAGATTACAGTGGCTGGTAAGGACATCTAATGGGGAATAGGAAGGGTCTGCTGATTCAGTGGGAAACCAGAAATAACGTGGAAGTTTGGCAGAAGTGATGGTGCGGTTTTGGAGTCTGTGAATCCTGACCTCAGAGGAAAACCCAACCTCACAGGATGGATCAAGTACAATGCAGAACAGGGAGCATGCTGCCATGAATATCCAATCGACCTCCTGTATGCTCTGGACTGCCAGGATGAAAACCAAAAGCCTTGTCCTCTACCTTTCCACTGCATCTTGAATGTGCTTCATCCAGTTGTTACGTTCCTCTTTGGAGCTGGTATGAACCTCATACATCTCAGGCCCTGCAGACGAAGCGCTAATCAGAAACATTCCCCTTTCTTCGTTGGCTACTTCTCTTACTATGAGCCTCTGAAGGGAGATAATGGAAGGCTTCTGGTCCTAGGGAAAACAGTCACAGCACATGCAAATAATAAATTACTCTTATAAAACATCACATTTTTAGAAGAACAGGATTTTTCAATTAATTGGACTAGTTCTAGCCCTGGTACAGTGAGACTATGTATGTTCTCACCAAACTTAAGAGGCTGCAAGTTTTGAATAATCAGACATGTTTTAAAACTATTTTTAAAAATACATTATAGTACTTATGAAGAAGTAAAGCACTGCGTGTGTGCTAAAAAGTAAATCCCAGTAGCTCAATGATACTGAGGCACAGTATTCATATAATGTTTGTATTTATATAGTTTGGGAACTTCTCTCCATGACCCTTCATACATTTTACGTGTGTTTACTACTATATTTGCACTTAAAGTTGTTCTTCAGTTTTGTTTTACAGAATCAGAAGTTAAAATTTACTTTAGGTAATTGAAAGACCCTGCCCTGCTTTGCATCTTCATAATCAGATCAGGCATGACCTTAAAAGTATCATTCTGTTATTTTCACCCTTCTTCGTAAAAAAAAATATTTAATTTTGAAAATAAACTTCATGTTCCATATACTGACATATAACTATCCTGAATACACTACCAGGATTTTCAGGGGAAAAAAAATAATTATGTGGGAATAAACTAGAAAAGCACATAATTTTTGAGAAATACACAAATAAAAGTGCAATGTGTATATTCAAATATCTGATAATATACTTACAACAGCTGCAAAGATATATTTTTGATCTTTTTCTTGTAAGAACAGTAGTACATCAGTTAGAAGCAGAGCTAAGGTGTCTTAAAATGAGAAAAGGAAAATAATGTTTTTTTAATTAAAGATATTACAATTATAGTTGACTTATTATTTTATATATAAAACAGAGAAGCCCTGATCAATAAATATCCCGCCAAATCCTACAATAAACTGAACAGGAAATATCTGGATTAGTCTATGGTCTGCACAAAGCCACTGCACACCATCACTTTGTATCTCCCAGGAAAGAGCACACTTTCTGCTATCTACCCTCCCGCAGCACTGTGCTGGAGCACTGGCCCAGGGAAAGAAGAAATCCTCACTCCAATGTCAGTACAGCTTCCCCATGCCACTCACAGGCAACCTGGAAAAGACTATCCCACATAAATTTTGTTTTGTCTGTGCTGTAATATATAGTCACAGCACAGTGCTACACTGGTAAAAGTATTTCTGAAATAATGATGAACAACTAGCTGTATAAAGTTGTATAGAAAACACCAGTAAACTCCAAAAAAACCCAAAATCTACATACGACTAACACCAAAAATCAGATTCTGGCCTTGCATGTAAAAATCAGTCTTCAGCCAAATGTGGCTTCAGAGTTTCTTTTTCATTGCAGATGTCCCATGACTTTTCATGCATTATTTTCAATAGCCAGTACTGTGAACAATATAAGTGTAAATAGAAGTCAGGAATCCATGTTATGGGATGGAACCACAAACCAATGAACTAAAAGGGGCGTACTGGAAGAAGAAATGCAGCTGATGGCTTTCTAGGTAAACTTGTCTTCTTACCCAGATATAGAGTGGATTACCCACAAACCATGGTAGTTTCTGGACATACTCTTCTAGCAATTAGTGGCATATTCTCAATACCATTACCTCAGAAATTTGTGTCTAAAATACAGCGTAATAAAATATTTTAATTCTTAAACCAAACAGCCTTCCTATCTTATTTGCAAATAAAGAGTTGAAGGACAGATGGAATACCTTTGAAACGACCAGTTGCTGTCTTCCAGTACACTAAACCTTCATGAAGAAGTATCCTCTCTTTCCTCATCAAGTCTTGCTTCCTAAAAACATGGCCATTTTTCAGCTTTGTATATGTTTTGTTTTCAGTTCTACTGAGAATTTCCAACAGCTTTTGCTTTTTCTCATATTCATTCACTTTCAAATCTACTGCTGCAATCATATCCTTAATTAAGTGAAGGGCTTTGCACAGGTCTTTATGTTCTTCTGTTCCCTCTGTATGAAACAAAAAATAAATAATATGATAATAATCAGCATATTCAAGAGAAGATATCATTCATTACTTTCTGGGAACAACCAACATGATGCAAAGCTTAAATTGATAAATATGTCATTTTAAGTTGAACCTGGTAATTAATTTACTAGAAATATTAGAGGCATTGACCTTAGTTTGACTTGCCTATTAAAGGATGACATGTACCTCAGATTTATTCATTAGTCAAAAACAGATGTTGAACAGTTTCTGACATATTTATGAGCAGCTAGCATTTAAAAAAAAATACTGGCTAAGTAAATGATATAGTATATCACTATTCTGGCTAAGTAAAAAAAGTCCTTGAAACAGAATTAAAAGCACAAAGCATTTTCATTTGGATATGCAACTTTCTACAATGCTCATATTGCCGATCTGGTGGGCAATATCCATAAGTTACTAGTATTTCTAAAATGTTCTCTGAAATTCCAGAGGTCATTCAAGCTTTGTTTGAAAAACTAGAGAGTAATTTACAAAATGTTTACCTAGCCCTACTTACAAGAGACTCCACTAGAATTAATTTCAAAGAAGGTGCAGATGCATGCCTGACTTAGTCCACATCCTCTAGTCAAGATCTTTTCCTAAAATAAGTATGCTCTTCTGGACTTCTATGGCTTACCTGGCTGGAATATTGGAAATCTTCAGAGCCCAGCCTTGACAAAGACTACGTACACCAGACACTCTGTTTAGGTGACATTTGCCTGAACACTAGGTATTTATGTTGCCCTTGTTCTCTACAGAGCAGTGAATTTCATCTTTTATTATATTGTAGCAGTGCATATTCCTTACATTAGAAATGTGCTATGATTCCAGACATGATGCAACACTTTAGCTTTTATTCACCTTTTGAGTATTGCAATATCCTTTCAACCAGAACAGGGTATTTCGTGATTCGCTGGGTGACGAGCAAAATGCATTCAGGGATTCCTCGGCGTCGCACCAACAGGTTACTATTTCTCAGCTGCATAGATAAAAATATATACCTCAAGTAGTAAATGCATTTTAAACCACCAATTGACTCATAAGAAATATGATCTAAATGCATTAGAATAAGTTAAAACAAAATGCTGGGTTATCTGAACCATCCCCAAGGAACAGTTGCTGCCCTGAGGGATGAGGTGTACTATAACAGGAACATGTGTGCAATACATACTGGATGCCAAAGCTTTCTAAAATTTGAAAGAAAAACGTAATTTATCAGCTCACTGGTCAAGAAGGAAAAAACTTTGCCATTTTTATTAGCTATTAAAAGTGAGTTACTGAATATAATTTCAATCTTAAATCTAAGTAAAAGCTACATATCTTTTTCCTGAGCATTTTGTCAATAGTAACCACATTTCCAGGTAAACTTACTTTAATAAAATTCTGGAACTTCTTGTTTTGTTGCAACTCTTTGAAGAGATTAACTGCTTCTTTTTGATGGCTGCAAAACTCTCCGTATATTTTCTTCATTTTAGTTGCATTTTCCTCTGAAAACTGAAGAAATTAATAAGTGAATTGTCTCAACATTGCCACTAACAGGAAAGTATACACCTTAAATTGATGTATCTTGTACAAACATGGAACCTTTCTGCTACGTGCTTCTCAAGTTCTCTGAATTTCACTAGCAAGGCCTGTCACTACAGAATAAAAACAGGCTAGCTGTTTTCAGGAGCAAGAAGAGAGCTTGCTCCTTGCTTGTGGAGAATGCACAAGCGACCTCCACTACAGTCTTGCCAGTAGCAGCTAGAACTATTATTTTAACAGCGTTTCCTTCACCTCTTTGCAAACACAGTCCCTTTGAGGCTTATTTTTATTTGTCTGATCACACCACTTCTAGACAAGGTAACAGTTCAGCTTCTTTATTTCAGTGAAGTTGACAGTGATTGATCGAAGGTGAAAAGCCACACTCTCATGACTGCAAGAAACTGAAGTGCGACCAGCAAGCAGTTAGTTAGCTCTTTTACAGCCACCATAAACATGCTGTGAGCATCCCTACTCTAGTGAGCAGCAACTTGAGCTGCACCATGCCAGATAGCTACAAGAAATGAATGAGTAGTTGCTTTGTCCATCATCAGTCACATCTCTGCTCAGCTGTTAAAAAATGAATCCATTGCTTCCAGTTTTTGCAGTCCATGGTATGATGGCAGCAGCCTTCTACTGTGAACAGGACCAAGCTCATGAGTTTCCTCATAATTTGTACCATATAGGTAGAAGTTCATCCCAAGTTTCTCACAGTTACCTGACAGTAATGATTTTCTCTCATTGCTATTTCACCCTGCAGTAATCTTTGAATTTTACGAGGCAACCATAGTCCTCTTCTTGCCCACGAAAGTTTTAAAGTAAACAAATTGTTTAATTTGGGAACGCTGAGTACATAAACACTTAACAGAGCTGATGCCTCTACCTGCTGCACAAGGATGTCTCCAATTCTGCTGATGACAAAATTACGTTCACTCTCTGGCTCACATGATTCCTGACGTCTGTCCTTCATTCTGCAGAAGAATTGCCTGTGCATCTCCAGCAGCTCATCTAAGCAGGGGAATATTCTGTCCACTGTGCTGTGGTCGAGCTGCAGTTCTTCCTTCATCCCTTTCCTGAATATTTCAGACATAATGAACAGAGTATGGATGTGGTGCACTTCTGTTTGCATCAGCTCTGCGGTATAAAAGAAAGCATAGTACAGTAATCACATGAACATTTTGCACATACTTCTAAGATAGACTTTAGTAACATTGAAATATACAATTATAATCATTTTTTTCGGAATAAGCCTCACTTAATAGATTATGTCAGTAGGAAGACTTAATTTATCTGGCTCTGGCACAGTTCTCTTAACTGTATCCCACTGAACAAGCTGGGGTTGCAACTGCTTGAGCTGGAGATTGGATGCTGTCCCTTCCAAACTCAACCATTCTGTGAACAGGGTAGGCAGGTCTCTGGTACTCACTAGTTTCCTTTTCCTTAGCTCTAGGATACATTGCAACCTGTGACAAACATATTATTTGAACCTTCTTATTATTCTGAGTTCAAGCATTCATTCTTCTGGACATAAAATGTTAGACTCCCTCTGTTTTATGCACCAAATTGTTTTTAAACCTACACGAAGCTTTGAAATACTGACCGAAAATTACATCCTGCCTCTTGATGACATCCTTTTCTTGCTTGCTACAGAACACTGGATCCACAACAAGACTCCAGGACTCTGCCTCAAACTCTTGTGCATCCATGTGGAGATCAGTCCACTGAGACAAATCCACATCGTCTATGACAAAATGTATATCTCATTAACAACAGGCATACGAACAGCAAGTGAAGTCTCTTTGCATATGCAGATCTATTAATATAGTAAGGGGAACACAACACAGGGATGAACTTGAGACAAGGCTTCTGCCAACACTGGCAGTGGCTTTACAACAGAGAAGCTTGCCAGATGTCAATATCACTACCAAAGTGTTGAAATGCAAACATGACAGCAGGGGAGGAGAACTGAAAAAAAAAAAAAAGCCACCCTTCTTTTCTCAGATTAAATCCTTTTAATATTTATTAGCTTCAAGGAACTTTTCAAAATTTAAAAATAAAATCCAACAGTTTCAAAAGCAGAGGTCCAATGAGAGATATCTGCACCATTCTTTGTGAGTGAGTATCCTTCAGTTTTGAAACTCAGTCTCCTGCCTACCTACAGAAAAAGCACATTTCTAGTCACTTCACAAGGATTTGTAGCCACCTTAGGAAGGCGGTTCACCAGTGGGAGGTAAGATTTTGGAACTACTGAGGAAATACAAGTGATGTTGGTTTACGTTTTGAAATGTACACTGTCAACAGAGTTGATTAGATTATTGCAGAAGAAAAGTATATTGCTGTTCTGGTTCTGCAAGGATGCCAAATACATTTATCCCTGTTATTTTAAAATGGTAACACCATACAAAAATATTCTAAAAGTCATCAAAGAGCTAGTTACAAAGAAAAAAGGAAAAGTTGTATTTTAAGACTGATGTGTCTGCTTGTAGTATTTTAACGAGCGACATAACTGTAATTCTCAAAAATAGATGCTCTTCTTTTAGCAGATTGAGTGGCTTCCTATATTAACTAAAAAGTTTTTCTATTTTGCACTTTCCAATACAGGTTATACAAAGCAACATCTGTGCAATACTTCTCACCTTCCATCATAAAAGGATCCATTGAAGAAAAGGCCCCTAATGCTTGTAACATCTCTTCAGACCGTGACTTGGACCTCCAGGTGCCAGTCTCAGAGTCTTGTTCAGAAAATGGCGTACATCTTCTACAGTGGAAAAAAAAAAAATCCTACATTTAGTTAATAGTTTCAATTTCCCAAGAAATGCTGAATGATGTTAATGATCGGACTTGATCTTAGAGGTTTCTTCCAACCCAGGCTATTCTATGATTCTATGTATTTAGCATAGTCTTCCAGCAGCTGCCCTCTACCTTTCAAAAGTGGCACTGGGGACACTTTTGGACAAGAAATGGGACTGTTGCAAGGCTTCCCTCCTTCCAGCAGATAGTCCAATAGGCACAGAGGAAGAAGGATGCACTGAGGAGAACACCGTCTGTGAAATGTCTCCAGGCAGGGAATCTGTGAGGCAAAGCACAATGCAACATTTTTACAAACAATGTAGAGCATACTTATACTGAGAAATGCTGTGTGGTGTCCATATTGACCTACGCTGGTCATGATACATTTTAGCACGGTACCATGGCTTGCCATGGTTCAAGATCATGATGCTCACCCATGGAATAAAGATAAGCCTGTAGGCAAAGTGGAATAGCTCTGGCACAGATGTTACTGAGAAGAAAACAATCTCAAATCATATATGCTGTAATATTGCAGCCTGAACACAGGAGACCCAAATATATGTAAATGACATACTCAAAAGCACGAGACGGAACTGACTACTTTTGATATTCATTCTCACTGAAAGCAAAATCCAGTAAAACTTCCACACATTTTAGCAGAGAACGAGACGACTCAACAATAATTTCTTTAAAAAATCCTACTCGCATTAGAGACACACACACTTTCTTACAGATCCTGAAATGAAAAACAGAAACACAAATAATGCAGGGAAGTTTGTATTGTCAGTCCCGTCATTTTTAACAAAGGCTTAACTTAGAAGTGCTAGGTTTACACCTCCTAACTTACTTGTTACACCAGCTTGAGGTTTGTTTTTATTGTGGTACCTCTCTGGGGATTTCTGAAAAAAAAAAAATTTATGAAATTGCAATAAAATCATAGCTGATAACACACTAAATAGTCAAGCCAGTAACTCACTTCCATATATCATTACACAGAAGGGCTTCATGAAAGTGGTCCTAAAGTATGGTCCTAATTTTTAATAAACTTGTATTTGTTAGTTATTGGTAGATAACTATATTCAAAGTAGAATTATATTATTTGTAAAACTGAATTTTTATTCTAAACCGAGTCAGAGTTACAGCTTTCTACTTTCTCCATATGAATATTACCTCTGAAGGCTGCAAGAAAAGGAGTTCACATTCAGGGCTTTATATTCAAATAAGCTTGAAGCATTTGTGGCAGGGCACAACCTGATGAAGCCTGGGCATCAGAGGCAGAATCGATCCCCCTTCCAAAGTGGACTTTTGAAAGACCTATAGCAAAAGCCTGCTGTGCTTAGGCATGTACTTCACTTGAGGTGAGTCACTGAACATTTCCTGCACCTCACTCTTGTTGAGATGCATCAGAGGTGGTATAGGCTTTTGCCTCCTCTTGACAAATAACCCACCAGCCCCAGTAATTAAAACTGCCAGTTCAGCTGTCCTGATTCCATAAAGTTGCCCAAAAATCCATGCAAGGCTATGATGTGACAGCTATAACCAAAATAAATAAAACCACCTGATTTATGTCTAGTTTAAGGCTTGTTTATGCTTAAGAGTCTGTATGGAAACACATTCTACCTACAAGCCACCAAAACGCAAAACCCAGCTACACCAGAAAGACACACTCCACTAATTTGAGAAATTACTTGTATCACTCTGGCACACTTTTCTGCAAGTCCCATTTATTTCATGAGAGCAGAAGCCTTACACATCTGTTTTTGAAAATCATGTCTTTGTCATGATAACCTCACCATGCATGTATTCCTACTTAAGGCAGTATCCATCAGCTCTAGCACTGATTTTGCCCTGTCTGCAGTGGCAGCTGAACACTGGGAGCAACTGTGGAGTCTCCTCCTCCAGAGATTTTTCAGAACAGGTCAGACAAGCAACTGCCCAAATTGTTACCTACATGTGAGCCTGCCCGAGGGTGAGATGGACTAGGTCAACTCCTGAAGTCCCTTCCATCTCTACTTTCCATTATTCCAAACATAGGGTATTCACCCTTCTACATCTGTGTTTTTCAGAAGCCTTTCTTTTTAATCCCTTTTGCATCCCTCCAGGCACACCATTTCACATATTGAGTCTGCAGCTCTTCAAAACTAGAAATTTCTCTTTCAACTCATTTTTGACCCACTTCTAAAAATTTTTGTTCAAGCACAGTGCTTGCGTTGTTGACCACATTAGACATTTTGACACCCTTGCAGCCCTTTGCATAGAGACACTGGGTTTGGACAGGCTGTGTGTACTTTCTTTTTTCCTTCATGATTAAGGGAGTGGAACATCTCCCTTATGAGGAAAGGCTGAGGGAGCTGGGTCTCTTTAGCTTGGAGAAGAGGAGACTGAGGGATGACCTCACAAATGTTTGTAAATATGTAAGGGGCAAGTGTCATGAGGATGGAGCCAGGCTCTTCTCAGTGACATCCAATGATAGGACAAGGGGCAATGGGTGCAAGCTGGAACATAGGAGGTTCCACATAAATACGAGGAAGAACTTCTTCAGAGTCAAAACCCGCCTGGACGCGTTCCTGTGTGATCTGATGTAGGTAATCCTGCTCTGGCAGGGGGATTGGACTAGATGATCTTTTGAGGTCCCTTCCAATCCCTAACATTCTGTGATTCATGATGTTTTCAGACCCCTTGGAAAGCAGATATGCTCTAGTAAGAACGATGCGGTATAGGAGGTTACCTTGGTGCACACAGGAGCACACTCCTTGCAGCTCTTGTGCACAGTCATGCTGCAATCTGAAAGAGAAGGCATGTTTCAAAGCCCAGCACTGAAGAGGGTCCACAGACTGCAGAAAATGTTACTCTGAGGCTTCACCTTTTTCCTTCCTCCAGGTCCACTACTAAAGTAGCCCTGAGGATGCTTTGATATTCCAGTTCCTGGCTAGGAAGATGCGCTGTGGATAGGAGATGGCTGTGGTACCTTCTGAAGCTGTCATCTCTCACCTTTCCTCCCTCTCACTTGCCAGCCTCACCTTGTTACATAAAGGAGGTACAGCCAAATCTAGGGAAAGTTTCTTTTTGAAAGAAACAGGGTTCAGAGCATTGTAAATTCACACGCAAAAGCCAGCAACTACTTACGAGAGCACTGCAGTGACTCCTTTCCTAGGAGGGCCTTTTCACAGGCCATACATGGGATAACACCAGAGAAGGTCCCATTTGTAAAACTGTGCCTGTTCAGTTTCTCTTTGTTTTTTGTCTTCATTCCCAACAGCAGAGGCAGGAAACAAAGAAATAAGAGGGACATTAGAAAAGAAGATAAAGCAATTCAATCTTAAAAACACTAAAACATTCCCTTTTAAGAGCAAATTATTCTAAAACATTTATTCCCTGTCCTGGAAGACTTGTAACAGTACACTATATTATTGCATCCAACACTGTTGAAGTTCTAAAATGATGCAGGCATTGCTTTCACTGGCAGCTAAGCCAGCAAGCATTATCAAAGAAGGACAGCAGAAATACATTTATAAAGCTGCAGAAATGGATGGGCCAGAAAATAAAATTTAGGAAGCGTTACTGACTTGCCGCACACACAAACATCAGTGTCTACACCTCCCTGAGGCATACATGCAAACTCGTGCCTCTGCAGTTATGTAAATTTAGACAACTTGTGTTTAGATCTTAGAAGACATTAGAAAGCACGTATTTTTAATGAGTGTCAATGAATTTAATAAATTCTGCCTATTTTTACAGTATTCCTGTTGGTGTGAGAACACATTTCTCTGAGCAGCCTTGGTAGCTATTCTTTAGGAGACCACACAGACACAGGCTAATGTATGGCTGCTGAACCGGACATAGATGTTCACAGCCAGTTCTGCCATTCCTGCAGACCTCACCTCAGCCATCCATCTTCACATCCATGTATGTTAGGATATCCTGGGGCACAGAAGGATGTGCTAGAAAGCCTGAAAAACTGCTGGAAAGCCAGCTGGAAAGATTCTGTAGGCCAAATCTATCTCTACAGCTGCTAATTAATGCCATTAATCTAAATTTCAGAAATCTCAAAATTAAACTACAAATGTTCTACTCTACCTTCCGTGGTATGTATGTCTGAATGTGCAGGCCTCAAATCTGCAACTCTAAGCAGTGTTTACTCATGCAAGAAGTCCAATTAACTTCAAATAAGGTAAATTCAACTGATTACATGCCAATGTAGAAGTTAGAGGCTCAACTACTTACTGAGAGTAATCACAAGAACAGGCTCATCCTAATTTTATTTAACAAAGAAAAATATTTCTTAAAGGAAATTAATACATTTAAACTTTGGCTAAATTGTCAAATGAGATTATTAATAACATCAAAAAACGAAAAGGGAAATACTTCATATTGATCAGCTAAGGTTATTGTTTAAAAGGAAAGCTGTTTTTTAATATGAAGGCCATTTCAGGGTATCCTGCATACATTTTAAAATGAAAAAATACAGATAAAAGTTTCTTCCTATTACTTATACGGGTTTGTAACAAACAACAACTTACCTTTACATTAAAATTTAGATTCTCATCTATAATTCATTTCATTACAGT
Organism: Podargus strigoides; assembly: GCA_028020825.1. Classification (NCBI taxonomy): domain Eukaryota; kingdom Metazoa; phylum Chordata; class Aves; order Caprimulgiformes; family Podargidae; genus Podargus; species Podargus strigoides. The sequence goes on from CM051663.1 coordinate 44,231,749, forward strand.
GACATACATAATAATATAGGCACAAATCCCAAACTACCTTGCACTTATTCCGTGTGCTGGTCATCCTGTTCATCAGAAAGCTGAAAGTCCGACTCACTTTACATTTCTCAGACTCGTTTTTTGAGGGTACAATGTATTTATTCCATTCCTCCTCCTGAATCCTAAAACAGAGACCAGTGGAAAAAACCTCATTCCTGTGAGAACAGTCTCTTAAACCAGAGCAGAATCTGGATGGTGCTTGTGTCACCTAACATGTACAATTGCCTGTTTCATTGTGGGTTTAGCTGACGTTATTAAGAAGACTGCAATCTCTCTTAATAAAAAGGAGTAACTCTAATTGTGCAGTGTGTTACAAGCTTGCCTAGATTATAGTTGGTATCAAAAGCCTCCTTGCTTTTATTATGGCATTTGGGACATTCCTACAGTGGATAGGAGCTCCTACAACAGACAGGAGGACATCCCCACCACAGATGTCCCGCAGTGGTGCACAGCATATCCCCGCTGCAGGATGTGTGTGGTCAGGACAGCTCAGTGAGAGCCCGGCTGAGATCAGCACAGGGTTTGAGCATGGGCTTAGAGATCCCCTCAGCAGGGAGCGCTCCCCTAAATCACTGCTAAAAGCCCTGCTGCAAGGGGTGCCAACACCTCTTCCCTGCTCTGCTCCCTAGATGGCATTCTTGGACAAACCTGCTCCCGGTGCCTCAAAACCCAAGTGCAACGAGTACCCATACCTTTTCTCTCGGGACTGCTCAGGCAGACTGTATGCTCGCTCTGCAAGACATAAACAGTTATTGAACACTCAGACTGTAAGGTCGTCAGGTCTATTTGAAACACACGACCTCCACCAGGCCATAAGGCTGTCATTGCAATATCATTTGAAAATTAGGAAAGCAAAAACATATATACATAAGAAGCAGCTTTTTCTAGGGTAAGACCACTGCCTACTACACTTCGTTTAGTTGTCACAATCTGCTAGAACTGAGATGGACATCAATGAATGCCAGCCTCTGCAAAAAGTCTGGTTTTAAGAATAACAAAAAATACTTCTTTTATTTTTCTTAATAATCCAGACTTGAATGATTCATACTTTATTTTGCTTTTTTACATAATTTGTTGTAAAATATCTTAATGACATTCTTCTAACATTTGCAATTACATTTCTTATGTACCTTTATCTATAGTATTACAAATTTTTAAATCCCTCTATGTAAAAAGCAATATTACTAGTCTATGTACTATGCACAGGATATGTAATGTGTGACAAGTTCACACCCTAGAAACCGTAGAGAGGACTCAACAAACTTTTCAATAAACCATCTAAAGAGCAAAATAAAAGATAAATAATTTAGTTGGGTTGTTTTGGAAGGAAAAAAAAAAAAAAAAAAAAAAAGATAGAGACCATTTTACCATTTCCAAATTAGAAGCCATTCTATTTTGCAGGCATTTTTTGCAAAGCTACCACAGGTATGGTTCAGCAAGATACTTAAAAACCTGCCTAAGTCAAAGCATCAGACTATACCTTCTTTAAAGGTAGATACAAATTTAAATACACTTTGCTGAATCAGTGTGTCTTCAGACTAATGTAGACTTCAGGTTAGTGAGAGCTAGAATATTTACCAAAGAAGCAGCAAGACTAAAATGACATTTCAGTTAGTTGGCAGGCAGAGCCTGTGCTGCCAGATGCTTTCAGAAGAAACGAAGGCCATATACCCATGGGAGATGAAAACAGCCTCATGCAAAACAGCACCGTGGGGTGGGCACTGAGGTACTTACTACAAGGCCGGAGCAGAGATACTGACTGAGAGAATGAAAGAGCCTGAAGGAGGGATCGACCACTGTTCATGACCACACAATCTACAGACCAGGGACAAATCCTTTACTGTTACAGCCTGGTAATACCTTCTTGAATAAAAGCAGGCAATTGTCAAGAATCTTGGTGAGCAGTGCTGTGGATTTATCTGATGGTGCTTCCACAGCAGAGATGCCAGCCCGTGGGGACAAGAAAGATTATCTCCATACCGCCTTAGTGGAGCCTCCAGATCACCTCCTGTTGGTGCCTCATCATCTTTCCAGCTAAGTAATGCCAATACATTGGCATAAACTGACGGCGCACTCAACACCCACTTATGCCACATGGGTCCAGTAACTCTAAGTGCATCTTCATCCACCGGTGTCTGAGGGTCATCCACAGTAGCAAAAATCAGCTCCCACATGGCTATTTCTCTTAGATACTGTACATCTCTGTCAATGGTCATTCACCTGCTCAGCCTGTACAAAGCATCATCTCAAAAGGGATACCTGTTTTTCACACTCAGTAGGAGTTGTCTCAAAAAACTGAGGGGCTGTGTTTCTCTTGAGAGACCTTTATCAATGTTTACGTCCCTCGATATCTGACCCAGCTGCTTAGCTTCATTGCCTTCCAGTTGTAAGCCCTCAGCTCCATTATCCCAGCGCTGGAGCAACCAAGGAACAAGGGGCTCACCTTCATGACGACCATAATCTTTGCAGATGTCTCGCAACTCACTAAGCAACAAAGACTGAGTAGTGATTTCTTCCCAACCTGCTCTTCTGGTGTATTGTCTCTTATATACAGGGACAGTTGGCACTGGCTGAGTATGCTGGGCAGCTGCACCATCCACCAGCAGGGTCAGACTATCTGCACAACCTCCTGCAGGGGCTGAGCTGACTGTAGGACCTGTGGCAGAAGACGTAGCAGCCACAGAGCACCCAACTCCATGCCATAGTTTCATTTTAGCAGGGTGAGAAGCTGAAAAATATTCAGAATACCCAATAACACAATTACAACTGATGAAGCATCCCACGAGTGCTCCAGAGTTATGCTGCCCATCACAGTGTCATATAGTTGGGAAATTGGTGTAACTACAAATGAACTTACTACACCATATCCTAATGCTAAGAAACACACCAGGGGAACACCCCTAAGCCCACGTGAAAAGCAGTAAAACGTACAAATCCAAAAAACAACACTGGTAAGACCATCCCATTTTCAAACATTAATTCCAGCACCAAACACCAAAAGAGTACACTGAGGGACCATCCTCCCCACATCACCATAGTGGGAGGACGAGTTATCCGGTGAGATCTGTTTAAACTTGAATCCTGTGTTTTACCCAGATGAGCTATTTGAGGTTCAAATACACATTGGGCACCAAATAAACTGTCTACGGTTAGCCAGTACTCAGGGCTAAACCATAGCAGTTGGTCTATCACCCAAGACTCCCTCCCCAGCAGGGAAGGAGAATCGGGGAAAACAGGAATCACAGAACCGCAGAATGTTAGGGATTGGAAGGGACCTCAAAAGATCATCTAGTCCAATTCCCCTGCCGGAGCAGGATTATCTAGATCAGGTCACACAAGAACTCGTCCAAGTGGGAGTCTCCAGACAAAGAGACTCCACAAACCCTCTCGGCAGCCTTCTGGTGTGTCAGCCACTCCTCCCAGTTTTGTGTCATCAGCAAACTTGCTGACAGAGCACTCTATTCCCTCATCCAAGTCGTTGATGAATATACTGAATAATACTGGTCCCAGTACCGACCCTTGAGGTACTCCACTAGATACAGGCCTCCAACTAGACTCTGTCCCATTGACCACAACTCTCTGGCTTCTTTCCTTCAGCCACTTCACAATCCACCTCACTATCCCATCATCCAGACTACACTTCCTCAGTTTAGCTGTGGGAGACTGTGTGAAATCCTTTACTGAAATCAAGATAGACCACATCCACTGCTTTACCATCATCTAGCCACTGGATTATGTCCTCATAAAAGGCTATCAGGTTGGTGAATCATGACTTCCCCTTGGTGAAGCCATGTTGACTGCCCCTAATGACCCTCTTATCCTTGATATGCCTAGAGACAGCACCCTCTAAGGATAAGTTAGAGGATAAGGATAAGTTGTTCCATCACCTTTCCAGGGATGGAGGTGAGGCTGACCAGTCTATAGTTACCCGGGTCTTCCTTCTTGCCCTTTTTGAAGACCGGAGTGACATTTGCTTTCCTCCAGTCCTCAGGCACCTCTCCTGTTCCCCGCGACTTAACAGAGATGATGGAGAGTGGCCTAGCAATGATATCCGCCAGCTCCCTCAGCACCCACGGGTGCATTCCATCAGAACCCATGGATTTATGGAAGTTCAGGGTGCTTAACTGATCCCTAACCCAGTCCTCATCAACCAAGACAAACTCCTTCCCTATCCTGACTTACTCTGGGGTCCAGAGCTCCTCAGGACAGTCTCCAGCACTATAGACAGAGGCAAAGAAGGCATTCGGTTCAGGCATTCAGTGCCTTCCTTCTATCCTCTGTCACCAGGGCACTCACCTCATTCATCAGTGGGCCTACACTGCCTCTAGTGTTAATCTGCAACGTATTTGAAGAAGCCCTTTCTGTTGTCCTTGACTTTTCTTGCAAGCTTTAATTCCAAGGAGGCTTTGGCTTTCCTAGTTGCCTCCCTACATCCTCTGACAACAGACTTATATTCCTCCCAAGTGGCCAGCCTCTCCTTCCATGATCTGTACATTCTCTTCTTCCACTTGAGTTTGCCCAGCAGTTCCCTGCTTAACCATGCAGGTCTCCTGGCACCCTTTCTTGACTTCCTACCTGTTGGGATGCACTGATCTTGAGCTCGGAAGAAGAGGTCCTTGAACACTAACCAACTATCTTGGGCCCCTTTACCTTCAAGTACCCTGTCCCATGGGATTTCCCCTAGCAATTGCTTGAAAAGGGAAAAATTGGCCCTACTGAAGTCCAGGGTTGTGGTTCTGCTAGGTATTCTATTCCTGCCACATGAGATCCTGAACTCCACCATCTCATGGTCACTGCAACCAAGGCTGCCCTCAACCTTCCGCGCTTCAACCAGACCTTCCTTGTTCATGAGAACAAGATCCAGCAGCTCTCCTCTCCTAGTTGGCTCATCCACCATTTGCAAAAGGAAGTTACCATCAATGCACTGAAGGAACCTCCTGGACTGTGGCTGGCTGGCTGAGTAGGCCTTCTAGCAAGTATCAGGGTAGTTAAAGTCCCCCATGACAACCAGGGCCTGCATTTACGAGACCACTATCAGCTGCCTGTAGAAGGCCTCATCAACCTCCTCACCCTGATCCGGTGGCCTGTAACAGACACCCACAACAGTATCACCCATGCCAGCCTGACCCTTAATTCACACCCACAAGCTCTCAACTCACTCCTGATCCGCCCCTGGACAGAACTCAATACACCCCAGTTGCTCACTCATGTAAAGAGCAACTCCACCACTTCACCTCGCTGGCCTGTCTTTCCTGAAAAGGACATAGCCATCCATGACCACATTCCAGTCATGCGAGCTGTCCCACCAAGTCTCTGTAATTGCCAGTAGATCATAAACCCCTGACCGAACACAGATTTCTAACTCCTCCTGTTTATTCCCCGTGCTGCGTGCACTGGTGTACAGGCATTTCAGGGAGCGAGCTGAGCACGCCAATTTCATCCTAGTGGGGTGGGAGGCCTCCTGGTCTTCATCAGTACTAGAGCACTGCCCCAGTGGTGCAAGGCCAGCTACAACCCCATCCCCCTTCGAATCTGGTTTAAAGCTCTCCGAATGAGCCCTGCTAATACCTGTCCCAGGACCCTTTTGCCCCTGTGGGATAAACCTTCCCCATGTATTACTGTCAGGTCTGGTGTCTTATAAACCCAGCCATTATCAAAGAACCCAAAGCCCTGCCTGTAGCACCAGTCTCATAGCCAGGCATTTATGGAGTGAATCCTTCTATTCTGTCCCATGTCATCACCTGAAAATGGAAGGAGGAAGGAGGAAATAAGCTGTGCCCCAGACTCTTTCACCAACCGTCCCAAGGCCTTGAAGACTTTCTTCATCCCCCTCAGACTACGGGATGCAGCTTCCTCCCCACTTGTCTGGTAGATCAGTAGCAGGTAGTAGTCTGTCAACTGTACCAGGGTGGGGACTTTCCTGGTAATATCCCTGATTCGAGCACCAGGTAGACTGCAGACCTCCCTGTGATGAGGGTCAGCTCTGCATATTGGGCCCTCAGTTCCCTTTAGGAGCGAGTCTCCAACAACTAGAACTCTTCTCTTCTTCCTTGTAAAAGAGGTTGTTATAAGGCTGGCAGGTTTTCCTCACTGTGGTGAGACCTCTGATGTAGGTTGCCTATCCACCACATCCAATAACAAAACTGAAAGAACAATCAACATAAAGCACAGAGGGTTCTACTCAGCCTGGTTCTCAATGCGGACAGCAGGAACAGAGCACAACCAACAAGAAGCCTCAGGGAAAGGAGGAACCCCACCCTCACTGAGCTCCCTCCTTTTCTAATGAGCATGACAAGGTGGTATGGGATACACCTGTGAGTCAGCTGCCTTGATTGGAACTCTCAGCTATTCATGGACTGCCTGCATGGCTGGCCCATGGGGCTGTGCCTGGGGAACCAGGACAATGTATTTCACACTTTGCATGGTTTTCAAAAATAACCCATACTCTCATTGCAAAAAGTATGGGTTGTCTTCTAAATATGAAACTACATGTCTAGAAATAAAGCATACTTCTTGCAGAGACACCTCTGACTCCATTTGATGGAGAGGGTAGGTTTTCTCCCCAGCCTGCAGAGATGACACTAGCCCATCCACGTTTTGGAGATTCCCCAGGATCTATGGGAAGCTAGGGCCATCCACCCTCTTTGACACCTCTTCTGTGTCATCCTGAACTTCCTCATGGTCTCTGCTGGGCACCCAGCAGGAGGCTGGGGTGAGGATCTTCCAAAAAGAAGATTACTGCCCTTGCCTGTGTTAGTTTTTCTGACTAATTCTCTCCCAGTTTCTGTGCCCTCCTGAGCATCAGTTGTTGTATCAGGAGAGGGCATACTGGGGCAGTAGATGGGAGAAGAGCAATGTTAGGGGTACCCAAAGGCAATCAAACCCTGCTTTCACGTGTGTTGGTGAGGGCTGTGTACAGGACAGGGCTGAGTAAAGCCATCAGCACTGCACCTGAAGCAGGCAGGCATGGAATGAGGCTGTGCAGGTGCAAAGCCAGAGCACTGACCTTCATTCAAATCGCCAACTGCAAAATCCTGAGGAATACGAGGTCTTCTTAATAAACCTTTGGGTGAGGAGCAGGAATAGGAGCGTGACCGAATCCCAGACCCAGTGCATTCCTAGAAGAAATTGCAGCAAATTAAAACTTGTGTTGTTTTGAAATGCAGCAACAGAAACAAAATAAATCAATGACAGCATTTCTGAAAGAATGACAGCTGACCACACACATATGTTTTCTTGGCTTCATTAAAGCTTTAAGCTGAAGTATAATTTTTTATTTCCTCATTTGAATTCTTAGGAACTCTGTCATACCTCTACCATGATAAAATTTTTTATACTACAGGAAATAATTTGTGGGTGCAAGTTAGACTAAGAGACTAAAAGAAATCTTACATGCTTCTCCAGTTTGGTGGCAAGCTTCATCTCTGATACATCATTTCCATTTCAACAGAGTTTACTCCTAAACTGCTTACCTTACTGTTTTTAAAAGTAGCCCTAACAAAATTCAGTGTTTGTGCTGGACTCTTTTTCTCTCTTCATGTAATCATTTGCTGAAGGTTAGATAAAGCCATACAGTGGCAAGAAGTCCGTTTAATAAAAGCATAAAGAATCCCTACAAACAAAAAATAACTCTGTGTATGGGTCTGAAGATCTCAGAAATGTCACTATGGTCTAAGGAAAATGAATGTAACCAGGATATCTTAGAAAACCACAATGAAAAGAGAGGAGAGATTTGCACCAGTCTATGCACAGAACCCAGCTGAATTTCCCCGAGTCTAGCAATTGTTTTAAAACAGGCAGCAAGCTGCTTTTATACTTTACAAAGCTGTTATCCATCCACATAACTACAGCTGGTTAAAACGTTTCCTCACTAAATATATTTTGGTTAGAAAATGTTGATTCACTGAACCTGAGGTATTTCCTTTGAAATACTTCTGACAAATGACACTTTTTTCAAAAAGTGAGTCTCTGACAGACTGTTCCCACGGCTGCTGCCAAGCCCAGCCATAACGAGGGAGCTTCAGCTGCATAACTCTGTGTGTGCTGCTCTCTGGACAGGCTGGCACTGCCAACTGGGAACTCATTTTTACCCTTCAGATTCAGATGTTTCTCACATGTTTTCAGTGATTCATTTAAAAGTAAAACAATGCAAACCAAGATAGTATCAAATACCTTGGGCTGCAGACTGGTAGATAAATCTAATCCATCACTGCTACAAGCCATGGTCTCTGAAGAGCTGAGGAGAGGATAGTGAACACGGGATCTGTCCGAAACACTTCCACTTCCATCATCTACTTCAAGGTCATCGAGACTTGAACTGAAGCAGACAATGAAGCCTTTAATTCACATTAATTCTAGTAACAATCCATCTCAACCTTAATACAACACGCAAAAATACTGCTGTATACACTGATCAATGACAACCCAAACCACCATGATTATGTCAGGTAAGTCACACTCTGAGTCCCCACTTCAGTTTGCAGTCATCTGGTCAAGGTATTCAGTCACTGTGTACAGGACTCATCTGACCCAACCTTGTGTGTCTGCAGTACAGATGTATGCATCACCTACGATCACACAGACTCCCATGACAGTCAGTCACCTCTGGAAGATGATTTTCAAACCCATCTCCCTTAAAATGAGATATTTTGTTCCACACATATACCTGCCTCTCTATGATAAGGAGAACTGAGACAACTAGTTCAGATGCCAGTATGAAGATATGTGGGTATATATGGATATTTTGTGCATGTGTGTATTCGAAAGATATGATGTGCCTATTCACAGGCACATCTCTGACTTGATGGAGGATGGAAGAGAAAACTAACAAGAGAGATGAAGGAGAGTCTGTTATAAACTGAAAAAATATACAGGCCTATAAACAGACTGAAAAATCTCTGGCTAAATCAATACTTCAAACACCTAGAGACTACTTCATGGCAAGAGTTCCTGAGCAGGGGAGTGCAGTAAGGTTTCTGTCAGAAACCCTTCTCTGCTCTGACAGACCAGGGACAAATCCTTTACTATTACAGCCTGGTAAATACCTTCTTGAATAAAAGCAGGCAGTTGTTTTAAACCCGTGTCCTGGTTTGACAAAAATAGAATCAATGTTTCCTTTCAGTGATTATACTTTTCAGTTAAGTCTCCCCTAAGACTGTACTTTCTGAAGTTAACAACATGTTTTTCAGATACTGTCTGCTCCTAGAAGTGATAATACTTGACATTTATAGTTATTACTAAGCTCACAGTACAATGGTGTGCAGAAAGGCTCTTGCATATACTTAATCTTACAGAAACCAAGGTCACTGCTAAATTCCTCAGGACCACCTTGCGGACCCCATTAGTGTAAGGGTGCAAAAGGGTGGCACCTGCGGGAGGAGCAAACAGGACAGGTGACCCAAACTGACCAACGAAGTATTCCGTCCCATAGATGTCAAGCTCAGTATAAAGCTGAAGGATCACAGTGGGCAGGCGCTCGTCTTCCATGGCCGGTGTCCTAGAAGGACTCTGTTCTATCTCCAATCCCAACCCGTGCATTGCCAAATCCAGTTCCCACGTGCCACTGGGTCCAGGAGCCCAGGCTGGGATCCCCCCTAAGTTGCTCTGCCACACCAGTGGTGATGTGTCATCAGGGGCAGCATGCGACTGGGGGGCGCGGAGCTCAATAGAACAGTCAGAATAGACAGATTCCAGATACCTGTGCATCACAACCAAATGTGAACAGGGGGAATGGAAGTGCAAACTACGCAAGCCACATGAACCCATTTGTCAATAGTGGGTACTATGCTTAAAATTAGAGGGACCCTACCTCCAGCCAGGTGGAGGAGAGGGACAACCGAGTTTATTGGACTGTGTGGATTCAGTGGTCTGGCACATTAGAACTACAAAAGTATAAATCCCTGGTAGACACTGGTGCACAGTGTACCCTAATGTCATCAAATCACAGAGGGACAGAATTCATCACTATTTCTGGAGTGTCGGGGGGATCTCAAGAATTGACTGTGATGGCCACTGAAGGGAGCCTCACTGGGATTAACTGGGAAGCACCCCACTGTGACTGCCCCAGATGCTCCATGCATCCTCGGCATTGACTACCTTAGGAGAGGATATTTCAAGGACCCGAAAGGGTACCAGTGGGCCTTTGGTATAGCAGCTGTAGACTGTAGAGACTGAGGACATTGAACAGCTGTCTGCTTAGTCTTTCACAGGACCCTTCTGCTGTGGGACTGCTGAAAGTTGAACAGCAGGTGCCAATTGCTACCACAACAGTGCATCAGTAACAATATTGTACCAACCAAGCAGAAGCTGATCTGTCAACTGGAAAGCCAAGGAGTGATCAGCAGGACTTGCTCAAACTTTATCACTCCTACTTGGCCAGTGTGAAAACCTAATGGAGAATGGAGATTAACAGTAGACTATCGCGGCCTGAATGAGGTTATGCCACTGCTGAGGACATGCTAGAACTCCAGTATGAACTGGAGCCAAAGGCAGCCAGGTGGTATGCCACAATTGACATTGCTGATGTGTTTTTCACTATTTCCTTAGCAGCAGAGTGCAGGCCACAGTTTGCTTTCACCTGGAGAGGTGTCCAGTACACCTGGAATCGACTGTCCCAGAGGTGGAAACACAGCCCTGCTATTTGCCATGGACTCATCCAGACTGCACTGGAGAAGAGTGGAGCTCCAGAACATCTGCAATACGTCAACGACATCATTGTATGGGGTAACACAGCAGAAGAAGTCTTCAAGAAAGGAAATCAATGAAGGTGGAAAGCTGCTGTGTGGAATCCTATATGACGAGTCGCAGAAGCGGCTGAGGGAGAAGGTGAAGTGAGTCAATTCACAGAGGTAAAAGCCATCCAGTTGGCTTTAGACATTGCTGAATGAGAAATGTGGCCAGTACTCTATACTGACTCATGGATGGCAGCAAGTGCCTTGTGGGGGTGCTTAAAGCAGTGGAAGTGAAACAACTGGCAGTGCAGAAGCAAACCTATCTGGGCTGCTGAAATGTGGCAAGATACTGCTGTCCAGCTAGAGAAACTAGTGGTAAATGTACATCATGTAGACATTCATGTACCTATAAGTCGAGCTGCTGAGGAACATCAAAACAACCAACAAGTAAATCAGGCTGCTAAAGTGTTCCAAATAGATCTGGACTGGGAACATAAAGGTGAGCTATTTTTAGCTCAGTGGGCCCATGACACGTCAGGTCATTAAGGAAGGGCTGTAGTGATCATGAGATGGTGAAGTTCAGGATCCTGTGTGGAAGAAGCAGGGCAATAGGTAGAATTATGACCCTGGACATCAGAGAGCTAACTTTGGCCTCTTCAAAGACCTACTTGGAGGAATCCCATGGGCTGGGGCTCTAGAAGGGAGGGGGGTCCAAGAGAGCTGGTTAATATTCAAGTACCACTACCTTTAAGCTCAAGATCAGTGCATCCCTGCAAGTAAAAAATCAAGCAATGGAGGCAGGAGACCTGCACGGATGAGCAACAAGCTTTTGGGAAAACTCAAATGGAAAAATGAAGTTTACAGAATGTGGAAAAAATAACTGGCCACTTGGGAGGAATATAGGAATATTGTCAGAGTATGCAGGGATGAAACAAGGGAGGCTAAGGCCCCTTGGAATTAAATCTGGCAAGGGTTGTCAAGGACAACAAGAAAGGCTTCTTCAAGTACATCAGTAGCAAAAGTAAGACTAGGGAAAATAGGGGCCCACTGCTGAATGAGGCAGGTGTCCTGGTGACAGAGGACACAGAGAAGGCGGAATTACTGAATGCCTTCTTTACTTCAGTCTTTACTGCTAAGGCAGACCCTCAAGAATCCCAGACCCTGGAGGTACGAGAGAAAATCTAGAGAGATGATGATGACTTTCCCTTGGCCAAGGAGGACTGGGTTAGAGATCATCTAGGTGAACTGAATGCCCACAGATCCATGTGCCCTGATGAGATACACCCATGAGTACTGAGGGAGCTGGCAGATGTTATTGCTAGGCCGCTCTATATCATCTTTGAAAGGTCATGAAAAACAGGAAAGGTGCCTGAGGACTGGAGGAAAGCCAATGTCACTCCAGTCTTCTAAAACAGCAAGAAGAAGGACCCAGGAAACTACAGGCCAGTCAGTCTCACCTCCATCCCTGGAAAGCTAACGGCTGGATGTTATTTCTAAGCATGTGGAAGAAAAGAAGGTTATCAGGAATAGTCAACATGGATTCACCAAGGAGAAATCATGCTTGACCAATCTGATAGCCTTCTATGATGGCATGATTGGCTGGGTAGATGAGGACAGAGCAGTGGATGTTGTCTACCTTGACTTCAGCAAGGCTTTTGACACTGTCTGGGGTGACCTGGACAGTCTGGAGGGTTGGGCGGAGAGGAACCTAATGAAGTTCAACAAAGGCAAGTGCAGGGTCCTGCACCTGGGAAGGAACAACTCCATGCACTAGTACACGTTAGGGGCTGACCTGCTGGAAAGCAGCTCTGCAGAGAAGGATCTGGGAGTCCTGGTGGACAAATTAACCACGAGCCAGCAATGTGCCCTTGTGGCCAAGAAGGCCAATGGTATCCTGAGGTGCATTAAGAAGAGTGTGGCCAGCAGGTTGAGAGAGATGATCCTCCCCCTCTACTCTGCCCTGGTGAGACCACACCTGGAGTACTGTGTCCAGTTCTGGGCTCCCCAGTTCAAGAGGGACATGGAGCTACTGGAAAAAGTCCAGCACAGGGCCACTAAGATGAAGGGATTGGAGCATCTCCCATATGAGGAGAGGCTGAGGGAACTGGGTCTGTTTAGCTTGGAGGAGAGGAGGCTGAGGGGGATCTCATTAATGCTTATAAATATCTAAAGGGCAGGTGTCAAGAGGATGGGGCCAGACTCTTTACAGTGGTGCTCAGAGACTGGATAAGGGGCTGTGGGCACAAAGTGGCACACAGGAAGTTACATCTCAACATGAGGAAAAACTTCTTTGCTGTGAGGGTGACAGAGCACTGGAACAGGCTGCCCAGGGAGGTGGTGGAGTCTCCTCTGGAGACATTCAAAACCATCCTGGATGTGATCCTGTGCCACCTGCTCTAGGTGAACCTTCTTAGCAGGGGAGTTGGACTCAACAATCTCCAGAGGACCCTTCCAACCCCTACCGTTCCATGACTGTGATATAGACGGGCTCGTGACCAAGGGATGAACTTAACCATGGATGCTATTGCACAGGTTATCCACAACTGTGAAACATGTGCCGAAGTCAAGCACACTAAACGATTAAAACCTTTGTGGTATGGGGGACAATGGTTGAAATGCAAGTGTGGGGAGACTTGGTAAACTGACTATATTACACTCCTTCAAACCCGCTAAGGTAAACGCTATGTGCTTACAATGGTGGAAGCAAATACTGGATGCTTGGAAATACATCCTGTGCCTCATGCCACTGCACAGAACACTGTCCTGGGCCTTGAAAAGCATGTCTTTTGTTGACATGGCACTCCAGGAAGTTGGACAATGGAACTCATTTCAAAAATAATCTTATAGCTAACCAAGCCAAAGAACATGGTATTGAGTGGGTATATCATATTCCCTATCATGCACCAGCTTCTGGAAAAAATGAACAATACAACAGACACTTAAAAACTACCCTGAAAGCAATGGGTGGTGGAACCTTTAAAAATTGGGACAAACATTTGGCACAAGCCACCTAGTTAGTTAACACCAGAGGTTCCATCAGTGGAGATGGTCCTGCTCAGTCAGACCTTCTACATATGGTAGAAGGGGATAAAGTCCCTGATGTGAATGAAAGGAATCTGTTAGGAAAAATTGTTTGGTTTTTTTCCTGCTTTGAGCAAAGGCAAACCCATTCATGAGATTGCTTTCACTCAAGGACCTGCATACATTTGGTGGGTGATGCTGGAGGATGGTGAAGTCCAATGTGAACCTCAAGGAAATGCAACTCTGGGTGCAAATACTCAATTTTGAGCTGTATGATGTTAATTGCTACAAAATGCTAACAATGTTCAGTAAGTGTCTTTCAGGACAACATCATCTGATGAAATCAGAGCTAGCTTCACCAGCTGGCATCCAGAAACCTCCTTGAGGCTGACAACCCAAGGGCACAAACCATGACAAACTTCATACTATCTTACCTACCCCAAGAGACTGCTACAACAGATGGAAACCTGCAGTTCTCAACTAAATGAACTCAATGAACTTCTGTGTGGAAAGATACACCATAAATTAGTGATCTGTATATACATACATAGGTATTTGAAGACAAACTGAGCATGACATAAATGGTATGGAATAAAGGGTGGAATGTCCTGGTTTGACTGAAACAGAACCAATTTTTCCTTCCAGTAATTTCAGTAAACTTTCTCAGCAGTACCAGGGTTTCCCATGATGGGTCCGTTAGCTGCAAGAGCAAGTTCATGGTCTCTTCATCAGAGTGACTGGAAGGAATGGTTGACTGCCTGCAATAACATTCCAGCTTTACAACATAAAACTTTAAATTATGTGTGGTATTTTTAAATAGCCAGAGTTCCTACCAGGAATAACAGCACAATTCCTTCACACATCACTACCATTCTCTTTGTTGAAGGACAAATCCAACAATACTGTCCAAGACTACTTCCTTATTACATTTCTGGAGACCATCTTTCACAATGTTTCCTAGAAATAGCCCATGTGATGTCTCAGAAACAAGTTGTTTAATTTTAAAATTGAAAAAGCAATACATGTCTATGTCAACAGACAAGTATACATGTATTACTGTGGGTAACTCACCTGGGGGATTTTTCTGACATAAAAAGCTGGTTTAAAGATCTGCTAAGGACTTGCCACATCACGTCAGATACTTCAAGAAAGGCACTGCTGAAATTACATATAAGCTCTTAAAGCTTATATATAGGTACCTGACCTGGGCCTTAAAAAAGGTGGCAATATCTAAAAATGTATAGGAGAAAAATGTTTATGACAGACGCAGAAGAAGATTATTTATAGTAATCTACATTATATCCCTGTAGCTAGTAAAAAGGTTGGGGAAGAACAACTCTTAGTCTGACATTTGTTGTCTTATCTGTCTTAAAAGATTCCTCCTAGTGGGACTTTATAGTTGCATAAGAAACTCAAAATTAAGGTAGTGAAACTGCTATTGCCCACTTCAATTGACAACAGATAGACACTACTGCTTCCTTACTGTTTTCACATAGATCTGATTCCACACCTCCCATCAGTCCAAATGCTCTTGGAAAGGTGGGAGACAGATTCAAATTTCCTGTACAAGAAGGAACTGATTTCATGTCTCTTCTACACAGAAAAGCAATAAAGCTTTTTTATCACGGAAATTTACTAATTGTTAAAAACAAAAATTATAGTTTATCTTCAAAGCTCTCTTTATTCCTGAAGTGAACCAGTTCCCAGTGTGACCTAAAGCCATCTGGAGGAGGGTCCTCAGACAACTGTCTCTGCTGGGAGCAAACCTTGGGTACCAGCAAAAGAGCAGAAAACAATCTGAACCTAATAGAAACACGAGCTGTACTTTGCACTGTGCCTTTTGAGGCAAAAGAATATATGCAATCAGGAATAAGTTGATCCTTCTACAGGCCAGTGCAAAGAACTAAAAAACTCAGAGAGTTCAACAGGTTTTGGACTATTTTCTTAATGGAAAATATAACTGAGGAAAACTAGAATGAAATTCTGGTTTCTGACAAAAATGTCACAATGGAAACTCTTACAGTGATCAGCTGTTTGTTTTTTTTAAAGAATACATACAAGAAAAAAAGGTATAAAAGAATAAATCTGCATTGAAAATGTATTCATGTAGAGGACACCTTTTATTTGTTAAAAATATCTTCATAACTATTTTATGAAAACAGATTATTAGGACAATTTAAATATTGGTGATTGAAAACAGTGATTTCACCTCAGAAATAATATGTAGTACTCCAGACTCTGCTTTATCTTTTTTAAATAAAAAGTTATAATAAATAATCCTTATTCTGGCCATATCATGAAGTCAGTTCCATACCTTCTTTTTCTCATATCAGCATAAAGTTGGCCCCGATCCTTAATAAATCCATGGGTCTTGAATGGAAGGTATGAATCTGCTCCATAGGGATCAGAAGGTGAAACAGTATGTCTTAAATCTGCGTTTTCCTCTGGCTTTTTATTTCCTTCATTTGAAACACACATATATTGGTCATTCTCCTCAAGGAAGGGAGACGAAGAACTCTTAGCCATTGAGACTGGGTTGGTGGGATTCAGACATGTTTCACTGCTGACATCATCTCCATGAACATAGTTAGTCTTTAAATCTCCAGCCTGCAGAGGAAAAATGAATGCTGGTAAGAGGCAGGAACAAGACATATTGTCAGGGAACAAGGTCCAGACTAGTTTGCCATTTTATTTACGGCTATATGTTTTGCCTTTTTTTTCCCCCTACCACTTTTTACAGCATATGAATTGAAGGCAAGTTATATGGCTAAGAGATTCTAGACCTTGCAATACTTTCTTCCATAATTAGAGCAGCAATGAATTGATATTTGCAAGTCTAGTGGATTTATCATTCATATTTATACATTTTGTTAAATGTACCGATTCATATATTTATAGCTTTTATTAAAAAAATATCCTTGCAAATATTGAGAAAAAAAATATGAATAATACATTAGCGTGGGAGACATCAGGAAGAGAATTCAAACATCATGCAATTTAATTTGGAAAAATCAGCCTACACATCATGCACTTTTAATTTTCCATCACCAATTTCCTAAGCTTTGAGATAAATATACATGACCTAGAACAGAGGTTCTCCAGGGGAGGAAGTGAAAGGAATCTTTATTTTTTTGCCATTAAGCAATTATGGGCATGTAGCACCCCTCCTCTTGCACAAAGACAGGAATGGAGTTGGGAATTATGTTTTCTCAGGTACAGAGATCAGGATTTAGACCCTGGTAACAAATAATTCTTCATGCAACTGGGGTTGAATTGTCCTGTCAACTCTGCAGAAGGCATTAAGATACAGTTTATTGTCAGTCTTTTAGTTAGATGCTACTGTTGTCTATTTAGATGCTGAATAATACTGAAAAGTCACACAGCCAGTGAAAACACTCAACCTCCAAAAAGCACCTGTATAAAAGCAAGAAGAAAGGAAGGACTGCAAGCATCTCCAAAGCCCTGGTCTTTCAGACTGCTGACTTCCTCTTCTCCAGCTCCACTTGAGATGTGTTTTCATCCCCATCTTAGTAAAACACAGAAAGAACTGCTGGCATTTTTACAGCAGCCTATATTTGCATTCAAAGATATGGTGCATGTAAGTTTGGAAGTACTTCTGTTGTGTTGTGCAGATGAGATGCATGAACGTAAAATGCTTCTTCCAGGTCTTACACAGCTGTTCCTCCCTTCAGTTATTCCTCCCGGGCAGCATTTCATCTCACCACCAGAGGGACCTCCTCCAGCAGCTTAAGGGAGAATTTGGCCCCAGTTAGCGATTTAACAGAGCTGAGTGTGGCTACATGTCTAGCAAAGTTTAGTAATCCAGGCTGAAGGAACCCCACCAATATACTCGGGTAACATCTGCATCTGTAACAGAAGAAGTGCAGCTCTGAGCTTCCTACCTGGATATTGTTAAAATCAAGGGTTCACAGATTGCAGTTGCTTCCTCCTAGGTCATTATTTCATGCATCTCTCAGTAACCTGAGTTATTTTAAACCCTGTGCATTTTGAACACATTGGCCTCTGACTGAAACTTCCCTCTCAGCTGTCACAACCAACTGGATCTCCAGTGAATGCAGTGGCTGAAATGTTTCAGGGAATGAAAGTGGAAAAAAAAAGACAACACACTTGCAAAATCTCAGCCTTCTTCTAACATTATGTTCTGATCATTTCTTACTCCTATATTCCAACTTTCACACCAGGGAGAGACCACAGCAGGTTACAAATAAATAAATCACTTCAGCCATCACTGAAACATAGCTACATGCCACCAGAATTTGGTGGCTGTTTAACTATACACAACTGCTATACTCAGGAGTTGGACTAGTCCACCCCACCCAAGTTGTGATGTCTGAATGTGACCATAGGGGAGGGATTTCAAGTGCAACACAATGATGTAAAATATAATTTGGTCTGGACACTGTGGCTCATCTCCAGTGCTCGTGACAAATAAAGCAGCACCATGAATACTAAGTTCAGAATCTCCAGTATTAGAATGCTTCATGCCAGTTGAAGGACATTGACTTCACCTTTTCAACAATATCTCATTTTTGTTGAGCCTATAAGCTTAGCTATGAGCTTATAATTAACTTCTCAAATTAGCCAGCATCAGCAAATTAATCTCTTTCATGAATGTACATAGAATTCAGAAAATCTGAAGTGCACATGAGCAAGTTGCATTGTGCTAATGTTTCTTAGAAAGAAGCAAATACCATTTAGCTCACAAACACACAGAAAACACAGAGTAAGAGCCCCCTTAGAGTTATCCCTACAGGCTACGGAGAATAACTCCTATCATCAACTGAATCTGTTAAAAGAGATCTCATAAATGGGTTACAAAATACAGCCGGGAAAACTAAGGTATTGCTGTTGTGTTTTAGAGCATTAGTAATTGGCCACAGATCCCGAATATCCTATTAACACACAAGTAAGTTACTTTAACAGAAGACGATGAAAAATTTTCCAAAAATTCAAACATAAGCTTACTTGGTCTACTACCATGCAGTTTGCATATACTTCATCACTTCCACTCAGCATGGCAGAAAGTCTGGCTGCAGCAAAGAAAGTAGGTGGAGTCTTGAGCTTCCTAAGAACATCAAGGGTAGAGTGCCTCTGCTCTGGAAAAAAGAAATTGTGGAAAATATGCCATTAAAATCTCAAAACATTTTCTTCTTGAGTATACCATCATAAAAATGGCAAAGCTAAACATTAAGCACCAAATCTTATCACAACTTGAGTATTATTTGTGTGGTCATGCAAAAATCTGCCTATTTCATAATTGCCTAACACTCGCTATATGTTCCAAGAAGCCTACAGTTGACAAGGCTCTAAAAGGTACCACGGAATCACTCATATAACTTAAGTGTTCCTGTATTTTGGATACCAAAACCTTCTATTTTCCATCTAAGCTAGAACTTTGTAGAGATCTGTGGTTGCATAAGTACATAGGACAAGGTTTCTGGGCTGGGACAAGGCATACACAATTCTGGCCTACACATTAAATACCTGACATCTGATACATTATATGAATGGAACAATATTCAATTGCAGTCAAACAATGACTCTCCTAAAGCATTCTACCTACTGGGAGCAACATAAATACTAATCTTAAAACCAATAAAGCAGATTATTGTTCTTTAAACAAAAGTCAGCAACAAAATTGTAAGAGGAATGTAAATAAAATACCACTGATACTGCCTTTACAGGGTTAGAGCAATCAATCAGGATTTGACCCATGAACATGATGTTTAGTATAAAGACTGAATCTGATCTGCTTTGGGTACTGAAATGAGAAATTACCAATTTCACTAGAAATCATTAACAGAAGTTCAGAGTTTAGTTTTCAATACTGTGTTCACGACTGCAAATATAAAATGCTGCGTGGGATGACTACTTCATGGCTCTGAGCAGCAGAAAACCTAACCAAGCGCTACAGAAACACTGTCAGTCTGTCCTCTAGGCCCACTTTTCTTAAAGCGGCTTCTAAGTACGCAGAGCACACACCAATCCAGCATTTGAGCTGGTAGTCAAGGCCTCATACTATCTTCTGATTGTAAAAGGAGCAAAAATTGACACAGTGGAAACTAGTCTTGTTCTAGACTATGCGAAAACAGGCTGAAAAAAAAATCACAGTTGTAATGTAATTTCCTTTATTTTAAGATGCTGTAAGCCAAGCATTGCCGTTGGAAGTGAACCGAGATAGACTGGCATAAGAATGATGTGATAGATAAAAGTATCATACCCAGAAAAATTTCTAAAATCAAAACCCTCAATAAGCTTAATTCCAGTTTGTCTGTTATTGAACACTACGCAAAAAAATCCTTCTTAGTTGGCATCAGAAATTTATTTGGAACAGAAAAGATGCCACTAAAGTCTTTCCCCAGGCTACATTCCTAAAGCAATATAACTGCTTTTGGAAGATCACAGAATCATATTGCATGGTCTGGGGTGGAAGAGAACTTTAAAGATCATCTAGTCCAACTGCCCTGCCATGGGCAGGACATGTTTCACTAGATCAGGTTGCTCAAAGCCCCATCCATGATGCCTATGGCCAACAGATTGCAAGAAAAGTTACAATGAGAAATGGCACTGGATTAGAAATTACACTTGTCAAGGTCTGGGGCATTCGTTCCTTCAAAAAAAGAAGTCCCATACCACTGCCAAAACCGCAATGCTACAACACAGCTTTTATTTAAATTTAAGATGCTATCTCATAAAGCCCAAGAACAGTAATCTCTATACTTAGAGTAAACTGGAAATTCCCATTTAGAAATGGCACACTATGAATTATTTGGTTTCTAGTCCTGTCAGGCCATGCAGGATCTCATACCATTAAAACACCCTTATGCTTCTCATTTTGCTTCCCCCTCCTGCAAGAATTTTAACATGATTTTAGTGACTGCCATCTTGAGAATTGCTAAAGCTGCAAACCACTTCCTTATGTCTGCCAAGATCTCAAAGCCTTTGTTTATAAATAGTATAAAAGCATTGTTTTGTACAGCAGTTCATCAGCTAAAATCATATGGAAATATGATTTGGCAAAACTGGCAGTACTTTCCTGTCGCAAGTAAAGCTTTCCAAGGGTTGGCCTTAAACCAAAAACCTGGAAGAAAAAAAAAATCCAGCTCTCCATTGCTTCTTGTGTACTTACTACCTTCCGCAGCACATGCTCCCTCTCGTATATAAACCCACAGGATACAACTGGCAAGGGCAGTATTCGGCTCCAGTGCTAAGCTGCAAAGGTTCAATACATACCCCTGAAAAATGCCCAGGTGTTAGGGATTCCTGAGTCACAGCATAAACCTGAGCCTATGGAGACAGTTTCTTGACTTCAGCAACAGTCCCCACTGCTGGGGGTTAACAGACTGAATCAACAGAATTACATGTCCTGAGCCAGAAACAACAAAATCTCCCTATTAATTCACATTTTTATTCATATAGCAGCTTCTAATACCACTGTTCCCGAGGGCATGTAGCAATAGGATGAGGGGTAATGGCTTTAAACTAGAAAAGGGTAGATTTATGTTAGATGTAAGGAAAAGGTTTCTCAATATGAGGGTGATAGATCACTGGAACAGGTTGCCCAGGGAGGTGGTGGAAGCATTCAAGGTCAGGCTTGATGGGGCTCTGAGCAACCTGATCTAGTAAAGATGTCCCTGTTTACTGCAGGGGGGATGGACTAGATGACCCTTGAGGGTCCCTTCCAACCCAATACATTCTATGATTCTATGATTTTACGTTAATTTAAAATTCTGCAAGAGAGTAACATTCTGAAGAAAATTGCTGCAAATACAACAATATATCAGAATATGCTATCTGCAGTACTTTCTGTCAGTAAATCTTTATTGATTATCACTGCTAAATGCTGTATGTTTTTCTGGTGATGCTCCATTCTGTGTGTTGTTAAACAGAGATGTCTAAACAGATATTCGTTGGGGTTTTAAATGAACAGACAAAAGGTAGCGGGTTATTTTGGGCTTCATGTTGCAATATGACCCTACTGTACATCCTTACTCCCACTCCAGCCCCCCACTGCAAACATGGGTGAAAGGACAACTATATCAAACTACCTTTGTAATGAGAGAAGTATTTAAAGTCTTTGCTGAATGCAGAGGAGAGCAGTATTAATTACACATTTATTGTGCTAGTAACTTATTTCCACTGGACAGGCTCACATAGTTTAAAAAGTGACAAAGCCATTGCAAATGTCCACATCGCACACTGCATTCCTACAACCCCGCTAATTGCCTCCAGCCTGCCTCACTGGCTACAAGTCACCTCAGTCTTATGGGGACCACCAGCAGACCTTCCTCCCAGCTAACATGGCAGCAGGTTATAGTTTGCTGCACTGATGTGATGGATGTACTCGACCCTCCCTTAACCAAACCAGCAGCCATTTGGTACAGGCTCCAAAGGAGACAAAGGCCTGAGCCATAGCCAGGAGCAGAGTGACACAGTGAACCCCAATAAATTGTGGGTGCAAGGAGTCTCACCCATACCTCTCCTGTTGCACACAACTTGACTAAGAGCCAATCAATTTATCCCATAAACAAGACAGCCTAAGTGAGCCTTTCTTGAGCTCTCCCTGCTAGGCAGCATGGCTGCAAGGCAGGGGTCTCCCCTGGAGCTGGGATGCCTCTCAAGGGTGCTCCTCGAAGCAACAGCATCTTTTACCAACAACAGATTGCCGGACAAGCCCAGTTTGAATTCTCCCCTTCAGCAGGGACACCTCTCAATGTTAAGAGACATTAGTTGTTTAGCTTAAATAAGTAAGTTTTAAATAGAATTAATCACTTAGAGCTATAATATTGTGTGATTTAGTATGCTGTTTGCTTAGCTGTATGTACTGAACATGAGCAGTTGGATTTGCTGAAGCCTTAGGCTGCAAGCTGGGAATTTCCACTTAGGTTTACTAAGCATGTACCTACTTAGTCAAAACAGGGCTCAAGAACCTGCATAAATCAGAAGACACAGAGGCTTCAAGGCTATAACCTGCTGTGACTAGACAAGAGAATGGCCTGTATGAAGACAGTAAAGGAATCCTATGAGGAATAGGAAAACCCCAGGGCCAAATATTACTACTGGACCGAAGCATCACATGAGGGGCGGTGAATAGTCTGTAAGGCTACAATTGCTCAGGGATTTATTTCTTCACACTGGGCCCCTCTCCAGAGGCACAAGCTGACCATGCTGCTGTACCACTCTATTAATTTTTTATTTATGTTTTTTTTAAATTAGAGGCCTATGACTCTGCTGGAAACCTCAGGTTCAAACTTTGGAGCGAACTAACACCAGATGCCCAGATGGAAGGTAAGTGAAGTGGGAATATGCATGACAAAACTTGGAAATCTTAGCTGAGTGATGTGGAAAATTAGGTGTGCACACATAATCCTGTAGCTACAAATGCATATAATCTCTTAGACATAAACCCCTGACCTAGTTTGGGACTAAGTTTGGATCCAGACGCACCTGGACTCCTCTCTGAGAAGTTTAGAAAGCAACAGGGTCCACTTTGAGCCTCATGACTCAACAGGAGGATCTCCCTTACCTTCCCTGCACCTTCAGACACTGTGTAACTCATCCTAAATTGATTCCATCTCGATTCTCCCTCTGTATGTTTCCTCCATGTAGTAAGTAATAGAGTGAACCTTGCCATCGCACTCTGTTAAGTTGCACTTTTATCTAAACACTCATACATGACAACTGGGTATCAGTAATAATATGCAGCAAGGCAATCCTTGCTTGAACAATGAGGAGTATCAACAAAATGCATTTTCAAACAAAACGTCTCAAAAATCTCCCCTACCCATTCAAAATGCTTATCCTCACTGCAGATGCAAAACTTCAGCACAGCTTATGGAAAGACAGATAAGACTGCCAGGGCAAACTGGCACTTCTCATGAGAGTTAAGGTCTCCCAAAGAGTTTTAGCTCTGAAAGGTGTAAGTAATGGACTTCAAGATGCTTCATGAAGGTAAAAATGACCTGAATATGACACAACAGAATTGGCTCTGCTACTGAGACGACTCAACAAGCACAGCTCACCAAGCTGATCCCTCTGCCAGAGCTGAATGCTCTCTGTGCCATGGCCACAGAAAAATAATAAAATAAAGGCCCATCTCCTTTAGCAGAGCCTGTGGCTCTCTTTACCTGCCAGCTGCCTGGTAAACAGTTGAGAAAGACGTATGCATTATTTGGATATAGGTGAACAAAAGCCACAGTGCTGGGAAGGATATAATCTCCAAACATGGATAAAAGATCTTGACTACTGAATAACTAGACACAAGTTCTCCACATCTTCTGTAATGTTGTCAAAGTTATACAGCAAAGGCTGCACGTTTTACCAAGCACAAAAGCTTATAAAAATACTTTTTTAAAAAAAAACTTTAAAAAAAAAGCATAGTCATCAAGGAAAAAATTAAAAACATGCTTTATTTTGGCATAAGAAAACGTACAGCCTTGAATGGGCCTGTGTCAGAAAAAGGCAAGTACATAACACTCACTTTTTTTCACAAAAATCAAAACTTAAAACGTTCTATGGGAGAGCACACAGCAAAAGAGAAGTGAAATACATCAACATGACTAAGTTAAGAACCAGGAAGGAAATTACAAATTCCCTTCTCTAGATGCAATGAATAGTCTTCAGACAGCTCATCACATTTACCCCCAGCAATGTGAGCAGGGGTTAATGTATAACTGGAACTAACAGAGCCATGAAGTCAGCAAAAAACACAGACAGCTATAAGCGCATGGGTCATGCAGGACTGCAGAAACACTCCTTTAAATCCAGAACTGGTCACCTGAATTTGGAGAAAGAAGCCCGCATCTTCCTGGCGAGGCACCAACCAAAGTGACGTGTACGTCTGTAAATGTGGACATACAACCAGTTGCAATGGGTGACCTGCATCCCTAATTCAGGTGTCTTAGTGCTTCATTCAGATAGTGCAACTACTTGGGACAGCAAAATTAAGCAAGTACACACGAATACCATTAAATGAGGTGGGGTAAAGGAAGATGGGCTTTCAAGTGCTGTTGTCATGAAGATGAACATTTAACTGTGCTAAATCTATGGAGTGGAAACCAAAGCACTGCATTTCCTATGTACTGCGTGGAGAGGATCAGGCATCTGGATGCTAGAAATCATACCATCATGTTCAAAATGTGGTCCTGAGGATAAAGGCACTTGTCAATCACTGACTTTGATCTTTGTTACCTAAATGTGTAATGCAAGAAAGCATTCAAGAAAAGCAAACTCAAGTGGAAGAAGAGAATGTACAGATCATGGAAGGAGGGGCTGGCCACTTGGGAGGAATATGAGTCTGTTGTCAGAGGATGCAGGGAGGCGACTAGGAAGGCCAAGGCCTCCTTGGAATTAAACCTTGCAAGAAAGGTCAAGGACAACAGAAAGGGCTTCTTCAAATACGTTGCAGATAAAACTAACATTAGAGGCAGTGTAGGCCCACTGGTGAATGAGGTGGGTGCCCTGGTGACAGAGGATAAAAAGAAGGCAGAGTTACTGAATGCCTGCTTTGCCTCTGTCTATACTGCTGGAGGCTGTCCTGAGGAGCCCAGGACCCCTGAGGCTCCAGAGGAAGTCAGGATAGGGAAGGAGTTTGTCTTGGTTGATGAGGACTGGGTTAGGGATCAGTTAAGCAACCTGAACTTCCATAAATCCATGGGTCCTGACGGGATGCACCCGCAGGTGCTGAGGGAGCTGGTGGATGTCATTGCTACGCCACTCTCCATCATCTTTGTTAAGTTGTGGGGAACGGGAGAGGTGCCTGAGCACCGGAGGAAAGCAAATGTCACTCCAGTCTTCAAAAAGGGCAAGAAGGAGGACATAGGTAACTATAGACCTGTCAGCCTCATTTCCATCCCTGGAAAGGTGATGGAACAACTTATCCTGGGTGCTGTCTCTAGGCATATCAAGGATAAGAGGGTCATTAGGGGCAGTCAACATGGCTTCACCAAGGGGAAGTCATGATTCACCAACCTGATAGCCTTTTATGAGGACATAATCCAGTGGATAGATGATGGTAAAGCAGTGGATGTGGTCTATCTTGATTTCAGTAAAGCATTTGACACTGTCTCCCACAGCATCCTTGCAGCTAAACTGAGGAAGTGTGGTCTGGATGATGGGATAGTGAGGTGGATTGTGAACTGGCTGAAGGAAGGAAGCCAGAGAGTTGTGGTCAGTGGGACAGAGTCTAGTTGGAGGCCTGTGACTAGTGGAGTCCCTCAGGGGTCGGTACTGGGACCAGTACTATTCAATATATTCATCAATGATTTGGATAAGGGAATAGAGTGCTCTGTCAGCAAGTTCGCTGATGACACAAAACTGGGAGGAGTGGCTGACACACCAGAAGGCTGTGCTGCCATTCAGAGAGACCTAGACAGGCTGGAGAGTTGGGCGGGGAGAAATTGAATGAAATATAACAAGGGCAAGTGTAGAGTCTTGCATCTGGGGAAGAACAACCCCATGTGCCAGTATAAGTTGGGGACTGACCTGTTGGAGAGCAGCACAGGGGAAAGGGACCTGAAGGTCCTGGTGGACAGCAGGATGACCATGAGCCAGCAATGTGCCCTTGTGGCCAAGAAGGCCAATGGCATCCTGGGGTGTATTAGAAGGGGTGTGGTTAGTAAGTCGAGAGAGGTCCTCCTCCCCCTCTATTCTGCCCTGGTAAGGCCACATCTGGACTATTGTGTTCAGTTCAAGGACGGGGAACTACTTGAGAGAGTCTAGCGCAGAGCCACAGAGATGATTAAGGGAGTGGAACATCTTCCTTATGAGGAAAGGCTGAGGGAGCTTGGTCCCTTTAGCTTGGAGGAGACTGAGGGGTGACTTTATTCATGTCTATAAATATGTAAAGGGTGAGTGTCATGAGAATAGAGCCAGGCTCTTCTCAGTGACATCCAGTGATAGGACTAGGGGCAATGGGTACAAGCTGGAACATAGGAGGTTCCACATAAATGTGAGGAAGAACTTCACAGTGAGGGGGACAGAGCACTGGCACAGGCTTCCCAGAGAGGTTGTGGAGTCTCCTTCTCTGGAGACATTCAAAACCCACCTGGATGCGTTCCTGTGTGACCTGATTTAGGTATTCCTGCTCTGGCAGGGGGATTGGACTAGACGATCTTTTTAGGTCCCTTCCAATCCCTAACATTCTGTGATCCCTTTTCAACACAGGACTCTCGGCCCTGACCTCCCTCCCTGAAGCATGCACCTACTATACAAATGAATATACTAACAGAAATAAGTTGGTGTCTCATTTTATTCAACAGCACAACAGATAAAGTACTTTCCCAAGATTTGGGATCTCGATTTCAATTCCCACCTCTGCCTGAGTGGACTCAGCACTTAACTCCCACCTTCCAGCACAGTGGGACAGACTTGTCAGAGAGAGAGATTCTCAGCACCCCTGAGCGCTGTTACTGCCTCAAAAGGCTCTGAAAGCCACCGACTCCAAACAGATAGGATACGCAGCACAACAGGAAGGAAGAAGAGACCTGCCTTATGGCCATTTCAGATTAAATAACAAAATAAATAACATTAGGGATCTTGCAGTAAGGAACAAAACTTAGACCCCCTTCCCAGCCCAATCACTAAGACGCAGTCATGTTCACATTCTTTGTTGAGCCTAATTAACCTTTAATTATGCCATACACGTGCAGCCTCAGCAGGAGGGAGGAAGTCTGCAATGCATGGCCTCAAAGGTGTGCAGCCTCCGCTTGGTTCCTGCCGGACCCTAGAAGTTGAGGGGGAGGGCAGAGGCTCCACCACTCAGTCTGAGATGTCCCCAAGCAGTGACAAAAGCTGATGTTGGGGCACGCAGGAACTTCAAATCTGAAAACACTGATGCATATGGTGCAAAGTGGGGTATGAGACTTTCGGCTTTGGACTCTCCCCCTGGAGATCTGCACAGCTCCTCTGCCTCGCAGGGAAAGCTACTCCAGACCAGGAAACTAACAGCCTGCTGGTTCAAAGGGGAAGGGAGGACGCTGACATTTCATTGCCCAGAGTAGCTGGAGCACCCAGTGCAGGTACACAAGAAGTCTCTTGTTCACTGAGACCTGAACTCCTGCATGAAGGAAATGCAGCTGTGAGGTACGTGCCCCACACCTGCATGCCAGGATCAACTGGTCATGTTCAAATACTACCAGAAAAAACATACACCATGAGTGTATATCATAAGCCTGCTGTCCCCTTGCAGAGGCATTTCTCCCACCCCATGGGCAGCCAGTACTTCAATTCCCCAGGCACAAATGAACCCTTAGCCTTTAGCATTAAAACATGCGCATTGCTCCAACAACCCCACATGTATGCTCAGCTGTGCAAACAAGCCACGTGTCTTCTATACTGTTAACACAGATGGGCAACAAGATGCAATATAATAACATGCAAAAACCAGATCTGCATACAGTGCTGTCTAAAAGTAAAATAAATAACAACAAAAGTACCATGGAGTATGGTGTGCAGCTACAGCATTTACAGATAAAACAAATCCTCGTGAGAGATGGAAAGAACACGCACCATGCAACTTGAAATCTATTTCATCTTTTTTGCAAATTTCATGTGCATCCATACACACTGCAGAAACTTCTACATGCTTGGGAAATACTGGATTTCCTCGTGTATAAAAGTGAAAATTCAGAAAGTGTTCTTCCAGTTAAAATGTGCATTCCGTACACATTTTTCACTCTAAAACTATGTCAAAGTCCCAGTCTGTGTAAACATGATTCTCCTGCCTCATTGACTTTAATGACACTGATGGATATTACTTAGGCAGTTTTTTCACTTTCTGAAACACAAAAAAAGCAACTGTATGGAAGGAACCACAAATTACATTTTTTGACATTCTTTCTCTTTATTTCTTTGCTTTAAAATGTAGTAAAAAAATTATCTTTCCTCATTAAAGCTTTCAGTGATAATTCTTCCTAATATAAATTTGCTGGTCAGTGCCTTTCAACCTCCTTAAAACCCCCTTTATCATACTGATAACAGTGATAATGATTACCTTCCAAAGACTTCTCCACAAAGGAGGACAATGCCTAACTGTGCAAAGACAGTAACTGACTGTCACCAAAGACAGTAACTGACCCTTTCACTTTCTTTTACAGAAAGCAGAAGATTTCCCTCTTCATTCTGGTAAGATTTTTGTACATAATTTTCTTTAAAATCCTGTTAGCTATTGAGGCATATTTGAATTACCAAATTCTCCCTAAATGAAAACAACTGTAACCAGCAGAGCTTTCTGCAGCCGCTGCTGTGCCGTGCAGCTCCCAGGGTGTCAGAGCTGCTCAGTGAGCTACACATGCAACCAGAAGGGGAAAAAAAAGCCCTATGAGCGTAAAGAAATAAGAACAATTTTAAAGATTAGTACATAATTTGGAGAAAACACTTTCTCCTTACTTAATGAATTCCAACACCATTATCTACAGAAGCATAACTAACAGTGAGGTAGACTTTTGATAGAAAGAAAATCTACCTCCTGTGAGTTGCTTACAGCCACCTGCACACAATCATACAATGAAAAGGAGGCAGAGCTATTAAACAAGAGTCATTTAAAAGAAGACAGCTTTGTCTACCTGGTTTGGATGCCCTTCTTCGAATCCTCATTTTAGGTAAGGAAGGCCAAGAGTAATTAAAAGGTGAATCAGAGTCTGAGTCCATTTTTGTGCTAAATAAACAGAGAGCAGATTCCCAAAGTTGCACCTTGTTGTTCTCAATAGCAAGTCAAGTCTAAGAGTGATGTAAAATAAAGGAATGGACAAAGAAGTATCAAATTGCCCACTAAACACAGGGGAGGGAGAAGCTGTAAATGTTTGCTCTCTTCAGGCGTCCAGGCATGTAGACAGATCAGGCTGCAAATATTAAGGCAGAAGCAAGGAGGTTAAAGTATGAGAGCTTCAAGTGGAGCTGTTGCATCGTAGTCCAGAGCTATTTGAAAGGTCACTGTGTGCCAATGAATCATTAACTCACCTTTCCATTTTGATGTAAATGAAAACAATAGGAGTCGAGTAAGGAATGAGAAAATACATCTCAAAAGTAAACAAACTATTGCAAGCTTTTTCAAAGCTTTGTTTCCATGTTAAAAGTGGGGTTTAAAGGAACTCTCAAATTAAGGACAGGCAAAAGGCTGGAATTAAAGAAAACAAAGATTAACAGTAAACTAAGAGCAGTTATAAATCTGCTGGACCCTGTATTACCACAGAGCAATACCCTCCCTCTCAACATTTACAACTTTGGCAGACCTTGGGACATTGCAGCCAGAAAAGCAGCGATAACCTACTCAAAACCTGTGGCTCCCATCTTTCTAGCTCAAATGAGCTTAAAGCTTAAGTGTTATAAAGAAAAGTTACACTGTCATTAGAGGAGCTCTCTTTCAAATAATATTTAGTCTGAATAGTATTTTCTCCTTCACAGAGCCACCAAGTTAGACAGTGAATCATAAGAATTTTGTAGAGCTGGCACCTTTACAGCTCTGGTCTAACCTTACAGCAATGCACAATGCAGCTAGTGACTAATTTACAACAAATCCTCCATTCTTATACAGTCTCCCTGAACAACTCATAGGCAATTAGTGTTCAGTAGGAACTCATTATCCCTTCCCCCAACATCTACGCTACACAAACTACTTTTTTTTTAAACAGGCTGAAATGTGGCTATACAAGAGCTAATACAAAAATAACATGTCCACTGTTTCTTAACCAGCTCCACCAAACATTTCTTTTAGTTCCCCACAATGTATGTGTTTTTGTATTCCACATAAAGGAGGACAGGGAATGTGGATCAGCTTAAATGTCAGTTTTTGGAAGATGATGACATTTGAGCTTGTTAACATTCCTTACTTCACTTCAATTATTTTTCAGGCTGCTGAGGTCTGCAGTGCTACTTCTGTATTATGTTTCAAGTGATTCCTCAATCCACATTTCAGTCAGAGATAACAATGCATTTGTTGAAAGAAAATAATGCAATTCAAATGCAAATTTAATTCAAAACCTATTAGAAAAATATCTATTAGATTTTCAGGGATAAAATAATTATTATACGAGCACTTCATAAAGTGCACAAATTACATAAAACACAGTTGAGACACATCATTGTTCTGCCCTTCCCTTAACTGAAATTCTGCCAGCTTTGTTAGGCCTGAAAAGAATAATTTGCCCCAGACGCTGAAAGCCTTAGACTTTCACTTTAAATATTAGACACTCCCATAGACTTTGTTTGATTTTTATATATAATTAACAGCCCTAGGGAATTACAACAGACAATGGATGACTGAAAACACAGAGAGGATATAAATCCGCGCTTTAAGCATCCACTCAAAATACCTCCGCTCCCTGGAATGTCAGGTTCAAATTGCACTGATAAATCCGTTGGGCATATGGGAATGTAGGGGCTGATGTACGCCTTCCCACCTGCACACCATCCATGGCACTTGCCTGCATCCCATTGTGGCCACAGTTTGAAAGAAAAGGAAAGGATAGAGGATATTAGTTGGATAAGTTGTTCGCTTAGAAAATATCATCCCCCCTGCCCCAAAACAAAAGATTTCCCCTCTGTGCAGCAATTTTCCCTACACAAGTGTGCTCTCTCACTCATCAGATGTATTTAACACTAAACGGAATAAAAGTCTTAATTTTGTTTGTGTACAAAAGGCAGCACTCCACAAGCCAACAGCAGTTTACATTTAGAGAAAGCTGTATGTTTTAAACTGGATTGAAAATTTCTCACCTTTCCATTTTAGCAATTATTCCTTTGTTCTACTTTATAAGAAATGGAAAATTTTCCTTACTTCTGTGATATCTCCATTTGTGCATTTTTTCTCTAAACTGACCAATTCTGGCTTTTTTTACTCACACATTCAACTAAAATACACTTGCTCACTCCCATGAGTCTTCCTGGCCTTCTGTTTAGTCCAGGGAGGGATAACTAGGACCAAACAAAACACTCACAATGCAGAAATACAGCCGATGTATTTAATAGCATTAAAATATTTTACATGCCGAGACATTTACTTTCCTGAATGACCTCTGTACACTGCATAACTGTTTTCACTGACTGCTCAGTTATTGCCTGTTCCCTCTCTTAAACTTGCAGTGTTCATTTAGAACCTTCTAATACAAATGAGTAATTAAGGATTGTTAAATAATTTTTCAACAGCAGCCCTATTACAAAACACTTGGAGAATCCACCTACTAAATGTCTGCTGTGACAAAAACCTTATCAGTTAGTCCTGCCATTTATCCTCTGTTTCTTGGCCAATTTCATAGGCTTTTCACCCGCTTACTGCAATCTCCCCTGAAAAGGGTCTTGCACGGGAATTTGTCAATGGCAGTCAGAAAGTGCAGATAAATTACCAACCTTCACCCCTATTTCTCAAGGGTTAATTGAATATCACTCATGTTATTTGCTCTGTTCGGGCCTTGTGAAAGATATTTTTTTTCTAGTTTGTAAAACTACTTTATGCAGCCGTGAAAGACCTCATGCTTTTTGCCACAAAGAAGGGCTTTGCCTCACAGTCTTTGGCTAAAATATTTTTTCCCCATTCATGCACTTCGTGGGATGATCCAACCCACTTTTCACCTGCCACTCTTTGTTTTCAAAGTGGTGACATTTGCATGCAGCTGGCACAGAGATCTGGCAGCTTGTAGAAAAAGGGTGCTTTCGAGCTGGAAAATATTAACCTTACTTTCCACTGAAAAAATCTTTTCAATTATGTATACCAAGGTACAGATGTGAAGATAACGAACCAAGGGGATTTTGTGTGCATTACCTAAGGCTAATGCTTTTGATAAATAATGCCGTGCCTTAAATTCTTTCACCCAATGTTTGCCAAAACACATCCGTATGATATAAATGTTTTTCAGAGATACGACAGTCTATTGTCTATTGTCTGACCATTCCTGTGGCTCGTGGCAAGACGGAAGGAAGCAGAGGAATGTCACCAACATCCGCAGACTCCATGGAACGGCACTGTCGCCTCCTCGGCACACTCAGAGGACAGCCCCACAGCGCCAAGCGGGTGGGCTCCCTCTCCACAAACACTGCTAAACCATGGGCTGGCAGCTCACTCTCTCTGGCAGACCAGAATGAAACAACCCCTCTAGGCCCTGTGCTCCCCCCCCAGATGGAGAAGGGATGTAAACAGGATGGAAAGCAGAGCTACCGATCCCAGAAACAGGGCTGGAGAGGGTCACTGTTGGACACAGGTGAGACAAGAGATGCCTGAACAGTGGCTCTGCCAAAAATGTCCTGTCCCATTTGCTCTGTGCAGAGTCTCCCCTGACATTAGGGATAGTTGGTTCTGCCTTAGGACCAGCAGAACCTGCAATCATTTCCCCGAGCAGCAGAAAAGGCTCTGACAAGGAAAGATGGTGTAGAAAGGGCTAGGTGATTTTCTCCACCAGCCTCTGTGACCCACAGACACACAAGGCTTTCCTACTTTCTTCTCTCCACTGTTTTTATTAATTAAAGCACATCTTCCCACAGAGAGGATCAGCCAATGTACCTGGACAAAATATCAGCATTACCCTAAACTAGACTTAACAGTCATTGAAAACTCAGCAAATGGGAATTAATAGCAACTAAAAGCAAAACACTACCAGCCAGATCCCACACACCACACACCCTCCAGCTCTAATGCTCTTTCTGCCTGCCCACAACGATGTTGCGATGTCTGTGCAAACTACTCTTGGCAACAGCCCCACAGGTCTCATAGGACACCTTGTCACACACACTATTTTTATCCCCTCTCTTCTCTACCAAAGACCTGGGTATTTTTTATTAAAGTTTATACTGGAACAGTCAGAAAAACTTTGCCACATCACTCTTCTCTCCCTCTCCCTTTCCCAAATCATTGATGAACAGATCATTGAGAAACACAGAACCAAGCTCAGATCCTTAAAACCTTGGCAGATAACTTTTCCCACTTGTTTTTAGAGTCTTTCGTATCGCTAAATTTCTGATGAGTGATTCATGCACTCAGTTTAGGGAACTGGCCTGTTCATTTCCTTATTTTGTTGAGGCCCCCCACAAGTGACACGGCAGTTTGGGTTCAGCACTGGATCCCAAAAGGTTCAGGCAGGCAGTCACCGCCCACCATCACTGCCTGATGTATGACAGTATTTGGTGGGTCCCACCTCTCTCAGTAATGCCCCATGGTAGGCTCCCCATTGTTCATGACTCACAGGGGGACAGGGTTGGGAAAGACAGGGAGCCAGGCAGGGCAAGGAGGAACAGGGAGTTTCTTGCACTGCACACTTTCCATTGCAACCATGCCTGCTCTCCACCATTTCAACCTCAGTGAAGCCACAGGCTTCAATAGGGTGAAAGATCATTTGCATTGAGCATCACAGAGCCTCCTCCTCCCCTTACCGGTTTAAACTGGCAGATTTTGCTCTCTCAGAAAAGCATAGTCTTGGGTACATTCAGGTATCAAACCTGGGCATGTTTCTGACATAAGATTAAATGGCCTTGACCTTCCCAGCCCCCAAACCTCCCGCTCACACCTCCCCTCATACAAATGTTCTCCACTCTTCAATTCAAACAGCTGATGACAAAACTCACCCCCACTAGAGACCTCTTTTCTGTAATGAGCATCTCCTATAGATGCGGTGTAGACAGGTACCAGAAACATTAATGAAAAATACAAAATAACGATATGATACTATAAATTCTGGCCAATTTTTCATTAACTTATTTGTACCATTTCTTGGACACTAGCCTGGACATGAACACAGAACAGCTGCTGCCTTCACAGACACCCTGCTGGGAGCAGCAGACCACACTACTTGTCTCTGAAAATACTGTTCTACACAGCCCCCCAAGTTTACTGAAACACTCTGCAGTCACAGCAGGCTGCAGGAGAAGCAGAGTCAATTTGTGTGCGCTGCTTTGTGGATTGCTTTAAACTAGACTGCCAGTCCAAGTATTCTTATTCTCCACTGCATTTACTTCCACATGGATATATCCTTTTACCAACCTCAGACAGGACACATGAAATCATAGTACTGCTGCAAGCCATCCAGAATGAGAGGAGACCACACCATCTAAATCTATACCTAACTCCTTACTATTCCCCTGGAGGTACATTTCTAATTGCAATGTGAATTATGGAATTAATTTTTAAGGCTGTTCTTTTAATGTTTTCTTTGAAACCAGGGTGTGAACTAGACGTAGAACAGCTATAATAAGAATAATAATTTATGTTAAAAATGTCATATCTGTGATATTCAATAAATGACGCATTATCCTACAAAGAGCTATTACAGATACTTATCATTTTTGAAAAGCAACTGTTTGTAAGTGGTGATACTTAAATCTTTTTTCTTTGAGAAACTAAAGGAGCAATGTACCTTTAAAAATTTAAGAGAAACAGCTTTGCATAAACTATTCTAGCACTTCAAGATCCTTGGAGAACACTCACAATATTGGGATGAAGAAGGGCTCAAAGTTTTTACAAAATTGAGGCAAAAACATGACTTCTGCCCAATCCTGACTCAATGTAGCTCCAAAGAGCCAGTGGACATGCACACTGTATTATCTCGGGCTTTGTCCAAAACTCTTCATGTTGTCTGGTTCACTGTCCTGCTGTCAGGATGTCACAATGTTCCTCTGGCTCAGACCATTCTGATGTCTGGTTCATGACTGACTGCAGATTTATATATTTTTTTCTCTTTTTATCACACCATTCACCTGATACGGTTTAGGATAATGAGCTCAGTTGAGGATAACAAGCTCATTAATACTATTTTCACATGACAGCGGTTGGTATGCCCTGACTCTTGAAATAACCACTAAGCACTTCCAACAAAGTACATAACAAGATAATTTGCCTAAATGCTCTCCTTGTCCAGTATCTATTGACATCAAAAGACTAGCTGGGATATGCAGTACAAATGTGAACAGAAAGCTCATCGCTTTTTGTCCTGTACCCTGATGAAAAGCTCCCTTGAGTTTATTTGCAAAAGCTTGAGAACTAGGGGCTGGAGTCAATAGAAATCTCTTCCTGGTTTCAGCTCCATGGAGGCCTGTGCAAGCCGCAGCAACATGGAGAGCGCACATGGCCTCACATAAAAGCAAACCCAAGTTTGACTTGGACCTCACTCCTACTGAAGTTTCGCAATGACTTGGTTGTTGAGTCTACACTGATGCTGGCAGCCCACACCGCCAAAAAGTTCACCAAAGACCCATCTTGTTAAAAATCCAAATTTCCATGTTTCAGGGAAGACTTCAAGGGAAGGGCTGCCTCTCAAGGAAGAAGAAAGCTGAGAAATGTGTTCCTGTGTGCACTTTCAAGACTACAACTGTTTTCTTCACAATCTATTTCTGGATTATATTTCACATTTAAAGAGTAACTTGACATTAGATATATCCTAGACTGTTTATTTATGTTAGCGTGAAATGAGACCAGGCAGAAGACAGGCAAAAGAGCTTATTTAAACATCACAAAAAAAAGAGCCTCTTTTTGAAGGATTATTTTGTTGAGCAAATTTGTTTTGGATTTTAGGCAGAGGAGGAGGACAAGTTCTGGGAAGCCAGACAGCACATGCTTGTAACTTGTTCATTTTTCTTTCTGTCTTCCTTTTGAGTTTAACTTGAATTACAATGTCTCAGAAAATCTAGAATGGAGGAAACTCCAAGAAACAAGAACAAGCTTGTTTTAGTGCCTAATGATGCTTCTTCCGGATTTCTCCACAGCTTTTTAATTTAAGCTCAGCGCAGGCTCACATCCCAGGATGATTTTATTTCCTACATCTTCTGTAGATCTGAACGATTCTGAAATCTTCAGTATTCAGGTGTTTATAGACAATCCAAACAAATGGTAATATGTTTTACCTACAGAAATAAACTACCACCATGTTTAAATGTTGTTTAAAGGTTCTTTCTGGCAGGACTCTGACAGATCAACTCCAAGTTAAACCTCCCTTCTGCAAGGTGCAAGGAACCATAAAAAGGTTTTGCAAAATTAGAAGCAGCAACATAAAGATCTCTGAAAGCTGCAGCAAAAAAGGGCAGCGTGCAATTGCCACAGTCATTAGCTGTAACAATAATGCAGTTTTCTTCAGCTAGTGTATTTCTCTGCAATTTTCAGACCACATACTTTTCAACTAAAAATGAGTTTTACAAAGCCTTCTTTACCACAAAGTGACCTTCCAGAACTTTAGGGAAACCAGTCTGAGCATTTGCACATTTCCAATCAACCTAGTATTGCAATGTTTCTTTCTCACCTCACTCTCCATGGCCTCCCTTGTTTCAGGTGAAAAACTGAGACACAGGGAAATGATAAGTGACACGCCCAAGGTCCTACTGTAAATCTGTTAAGGAGAGAAACTGAAGCAAAGGTCTGCAGCTCCTGGACTAGAGATGCTATGGCTGGATCAGCCAACCTCTCTCAAAGCATACATAAGGGAAAGATAGGATTGAAAGCTGCCAGGAAAAGATTAAAATGACCACAAACAGAAAAGATTTGCATAGTCTTAATCACAGGACTCTTACAACTGTCTCAGATCGGCAACACTTAACACGTACCTTTCACTTTTATCTATCAATAAACATAAAAATTATTTCTTGTAGTTCCAATGTCAAAACAGGCATGCTTGGCTCAAAACACTTCCAAATGCAAACGTTCTGCCCACCAAAAACCAAAAGAACACTAAAAAAGCAGCAAATGATGTGACCACAGTAAGTAGAAAAAATAATCATTTTACAGACCTAAAAAAACCTGCTCAAAGACAGGACTCCAGTCAGCAGGACCCTGCTTGTTTCTATCTTTAAAAAGCCCACCTTTTTAAGTCTTACCAACTGTGGTAAGGAAATCCAATTAAAAAAGAACAAAACAGTAACACTGAAACCAGATTTTTCTGCAGATTACTGTGCAGCCCTACTGGTTTACACAGAGAAGACAATCGTTATGTTCTGCTCCTTAAACTGATCTGTGGTTAAACTGGGATTTCTGTCCAGCCATGAAAATCAAAGGGCAGACTCCACTAAAAATGTTTTGTAGCTGCTTGGTCACATACAGCAAACTGCCAAAAATTTGGCATCAGTGTTTTTCCTTCTCAAAGTGCAAAACATGGCTTGCAGAACTTTTTCACCACCAGCAGAGCAAACAGAATAGATCAGACAGCACTAGGCCACTGGCACTGTAACTAGGAGAGCAGGGAAAATACTTTGAAAAATTAACATCGTCCTGCCTTCCTCAAGTTGTGGGGGGGCAGAAAATGTTATATTTCCTTGAAAGAAAAAGTGGGGTTTAGATTTTTCTTATTGGAAAAAAAAAAGAATTTTTGCAGCTTTATAAATGCCCTCGTGAACATCCTCTTTCCAAACCAGCTATGCAAAACAGGAAAGAATTACAAATTTTTAAAAACATATGCCCAGCTCACATTGTCACATGCCCAACAGCAACAGCATTCAGCTGTCACCTCCTAGACTCTCTCGCAAAATGTACACGGTTGCTGACTCCAAGGATTACAATGCCTGGCAATAACACATATACTTAATATTGAAAGGAAAAAGAATCCTTTTTTTGTTGCTTTCCATTTTGTTTCTTTCATTAACTCTCCCTAACTGGATATTGTTTTTGCCTCTCAATCTTTCCAGTGTGTTTCTTTTAAAGAAGAAAAAAAAAAAAAAAAGTAGTCTTTTTTTTTTTTCTCTTGTAAACACAAAACAGACCTCTAACAATTTCCAGGGGAGACAGAGAGAGGGGAAGGAAGACTGGCAGGTGTGATTAGCACTGAACTCAGGAGTCTCCATACAGCCTCCTATTCAGCCTGTTCTAGCATCCTGTTGTGCCCCACAGTTTACTGCTCTTCCTTCAATTCTTGAATACGTCAAATCCAAAAACCACCGTCTATAGTTCACGTGGCTTCTAATTGGCCCATCCCCACCCTGACACTCAAAGAAGTGGGACCCCAGGGGCTCTCTGTCTGGAGGACGAGAAGCCTCTTGCACAAAAAATTGAACTACAATTCTCAAAGTTGAACTACAATACTCAAATGGTGCCTAAGGCAGTCAAGTCCCAACCCAAAGATGAAGAAGACAGGGAGCAGTTGCTACCCTTTTAGCATCCTACTGACTGTTGCAAGCAGCCCTGCAAAGACACTCCCAAAACTGCATTGGGTGCGGGGAAAGAGCCACAACAGTAAATATGCTTGAAAGGGCAGGCTAGGGAAGAAAACACAGAGTAGGAACAGCAGGGTCCTTCTAGGAGCCACCATGTCTTTAAAGGTCCCTTCCAGCCCAAACCATTCCATGATTAACTGATTTTTAGGTTTCTAAAAGCAAGAACCATGTGGAAAAAGAAGTGAGAAGTAGAAGTGAGGGAATTTGAACTCATTCAAAGAGCACTCAAATTCTCGCCCTTAGAAGTCCTCTTTGATTTACACATCCAATTTCCTACTGAGATTGCAGTTTGCTCGTTTCTATTCATTATTCTTCACTCAGCACCCCTCCTTAGCTGTATTCCCTCTTCCTCTCCCCCACTGACAAACATTTCCATGTCTCTCCTTATCCCTTACTGTGTGCTTTTCCTGCCAAAAACATCGCCGTTTAACAACACTGCCAAGCAGCAATTTTTTAAAAAATAGTTTAAAACAATCCAAGGTAATAAACCCATGATATTTAGAAATACGGTTATATGAGTCAGGTTAGAACATACACTGATTTTTGCATGCAAATAAACCAATAAAACCAGCTTAAGTCAACTTATAAATTCCTGGTTGTCACCAAACTCTATTTCCATCCTTCTTTGTTCCTCCCCACTTCCACCTCTTATTGCATAGCCAATAGCCCACTCACTCCCCAGCCTTCACTTCAGCCCCATCATATCTCACACATGGTGCTGACTGGAAGCCCTCCATGGCCTGCTGGGGCCAATGGCAAAATCACATTGGATGTCTATGTTAACGACTGTTTCAGCCAGCTTGAGTATGCAGCTGGGAGATGGGCAAGGAGAACCCACAGTATAGCCAGCAGCGAGTCCAGGCTCCAATCCTTACATAGGGCAACCAAATTCTCAGTTGCGATGACTTACTTCTAAAACAAGCAGAACCGATTTCACTGCAGCTTCTCAACAAACAAGTCAACTTCTTAAATGTACTACAAGGTAATTAGAATTTAGGGAAGAGACAGCGGGTTGGTTCTTTTTCAGATAAGAGGTACAATAAGGAATTTTTCTTGGTTTAATATAAGCTGAGCCCGTGCTCAGGACAAAAGGTATATTATATACACATGTGTATGTACAGATATATGTATATCTACACATTTATATCCACATTCATAATTTTACTTTATACATACATAAGATGCCTAAGAAAATAAATTTACATCAAATTTTAAGCACCTAAATCTTGTTCCAAGTTGTATGCAAATTCACCCTTTGTTTTTACCCAAAACCTCCTCTAAGAATTCATCTCTACCACTCCTAACAGTGTGAACCATGGCCAAAGTTGCTTGCTTGTTTCCTGCAGAGGACTCAGGATTTGCTGCAGCTGCCCATACAAGCATCAGAGAGGAGACTGAGCTGGTCTGAAGCCAGAGTGCCTGGCTCCTGTTCCAGCTGTCACAAGCAGTGCTGTGCAAATGATGCCTTAGAAGGAAAAGGCATTTCAGGGGTAAGAAAAAGAAATATCAGCTATAATTTCAGGGTGGAGAACTTCCACTCTGTCAGCTTTTAAACTCCCTTATGTTCCCTCCAGATGGTATAACTGGAACAGAGGAGACTGAAGCAGATGTGGCTTCAGATTAACTAACCATAATCACTCCCCAATGGCTCCACACCTTCCTACGCTGAGACACAGTCTAATACACTTTAGTCTTGCTTGACAAAACAGATTTGATCATATGGGCACTAACATCTCATGTATGTGCACTGCATTTTTGTGCAAGGCAAGGACTGTTACATTGTCCTGTGCTCCAAAGCTCTGAAGTCAGGATAACCGTGAGCATTAGTATTTTTGCTACTACTCCCAATTCCCTTATGCAGCTCCTATAATCCTTGGATGGGAGAGTGAGACAAATATGATTAAATGGTTGAAGTACAGGCATGTGACATAACAATGACTAGAAAAATAGATAACTAGATGGTTATTTTAATGAGATATTATTAAAATAATCTGCCAGCTTCTTATAATTGTGTCTCTGAGTCTATGTCAGCTCATTTCCCTCTAACATATACCATTCATGCACATATATCCCCTCTCTTTCCACACACACAGACTGACTCATCATTTTGCAGCCACCAGAGTTTGCATATGGGCTGTCTGAATGCCACCATCTGGGCTGCTCTTTCTCAACTCAGCCATGGCATCTAAACATTTCTACGTGCTTCATGTCATCTTCAGTCACATATGTTGGCTCTATCAGAAATTATTTTCAAGACTGTTGCTCCTACAACAGTTAATGTACTACTAAAAAATCCTAGGGTGTCATGATACTGTTGGATACACCACCCATCTATACCAGAGATGCTTTGAAAGAGGTTCCAACTCATTGATCTTTTGCCAAGCTTTTGCAATGTCAATGACCTTCACCTCTTTTAAAGAAAACTGCCTTATGTGTTGTTGGCATTACAGTATCTATCAATACCTTTTGGGAAGTCAAAATTATTAATTATTTCTTACCTATGCCCAAAAAGACATGATCTTCATTTTCTTTAGAAGGAACCACAGAGTCTTGGAAAGGCTAGAAACAGAAAACTTGAGCTGTATCTTTGAAGACAAACACAATTGCATTTGTGCTTAATTGAAAGCTGTGCTACAGGCTTTCAGAATTTAGTTCCAACACTAGCAAGCAGCAGTCACTTCATTTTAGCCATTTTAATAAATGCATCAGACACTCCCAGACTCTAAAATATGCACATGAACCCTATGGACTCAAACTCTAAACATAACTGAAGAGACCAAACTGTATCTCACTTTTCAGGCAAACTCCAGTTTTCAACCTACTTCTCTCTTTCAAAGTTTAACTGACTAGCCAATATACAGTGTTTTGGAAGAAAGAGCAACACATTTCTAAGATGCCTTTCTCTAATGCCTGAGCTGTTCACACCTGTAGAAACATCAGACGAGTTAATTCTTTACAGAATCAACTACAGCTCTTCTGCTAGATCAAACCAAGACTCATGAGCTGCAACTCTCTACCCCAACACATGTTTTCAACATAGACTACAAAATGCATGCATACTGCAGAGATATAATTCTGAGATGACATGGGTTACAATAGCAGCATGTGAATCCCAAACAAATGGTCAATCTTATGCACAGCTGGCAATTTAAAAAAAAACAAACCAAAAAACAAACTAATCTAAAGAGAGCATAACTTTTATAACAATGACCTAACAAAAGTGGCAGTCCAACAACATTGTACTAAATTCAAATGTTATTAAAAAAAAAATCTATAGTCACTGGCTATTGAGAAGGTTTCACCTTTACCAGATTTGCCAGATTTTGTTTCTCTCAACCTATATCTTTATTTTAGCTTGATACACAGCTGAGCTAATAATCAAGCTCCTACTTTAAAAGAGGTAAAAAAAAACACTGACACAATGATTTTCTGGTTTTGTAAACAGATACATATAAATAAAAAGCAGAATATAAGCCTAGAGATCAAATACAACTGACTAGCCATAATGAGACTTCTCACAAATATTGCCATCCCCCTGAAAGCTGTCAGATACCTCATGTAGAATACAGTGGGAACTGCCATATTTTTTACATCAAGCATTTTTCCCAGTTAAGTCCACTCACAGTTACCCACAAGGTCTCTCTCGGAGATTAACTTCTCAGATGTAATGAATCATGCTGTCTCAAGGGTGAAGCTTGTGCAAGACAGGTTATGCTCCCCCCTGACTGGCAGCTGAGCTGCAAGCTCCCTAAAGGCACTAAGGTTCCTCATAAACACAAGAGCCTTCTGGTCCAAAAGCAGAGATTGCTTCTCCAACCCAGCTTCCCAGCCCACAACCACGTAACAGGTTCCTTCAAATAATAATCATCTACACACGTTAACTATTCCCACAGGGTAGGAACAGGCAGGAAATGTTTTCTGGCAGGCATTAGTCACCTTATTTTTTTGTTAGCTCCTGGAGGCGCTCAGATAGCCAACCAGAGGTTGCTGCTTCTCAACCTTAAATGAAGCTTAGCTATTTGTATAAGGAGAAATCTGTACCTTCATATCATCCTGGGACAATTTGTCAGATGCCAAGTTCACAGGACCTGTAAAAGCAATGATTCCTGCCTTTAGTAACAAGCAAATTCAGTTTGAGTCTGCTTTGGTTTCTGCTGCTGATCTCTATTCTTTTTCAAATAGGAGAGGGGACCCAAGGAGCAGGCAAACAGACAGGCAAGCCAGAACAATGGACATGGGCAGCCCATGCATCTCCCCGCAGCAGCATTCCCGTGGGCAGCATGCAAGCTGGATGCACAACAAGTGCTATGTTATTGTCACAGTTGTGTTCAGGCCAGCTGCTGATTAACCCCCACATGCTCAGAAAATCCACAGTTCTAGTGCCGTGTCTCACACCAACTCGGCAGAGCAGCAGAGCTCTGCTTTTCTTCTGCAGGTTTTCATGTGTTTTCTGAAATTAGACCTTGTATTTTCACTCCAAAAAGTAAAAAATATGTTCATTTGCAAGATTCACCCAAACTTTTGCAGCCTCAAGGACTATTGTGAAACACCAAAGAGGAGTAATCTGGGTACATGAATGCAAATGAACACCAGCAACACTCAAGCTTCCAGGAACGTTATTATTTTGTAAACATATTAAACATATTTCAAATTATAGAATTTATATAGCCAGAGTTATGCTGGTAAATATGTTTCATTTTATGCTGAATCTTTCAACTCAAGGTTCACATCTCTTCTCAGATGCACAAATCCCTCACCATTCTCCAGCTTCAGCAAATAGTTAAACCAAGTATCACTGAGCAGCCAGTATAGGTTAGTTTGGGGGACTGCCTCAAGAAACATGGAGTTTTGGGACCTCTGTCCTTTCTTGGCATTGCATAAAGTCTACACTCAAGTTTCTTTTAAAAAAAGAGCTGTATCAATGTACCTTTGGAAAAACACTTCAAAGACAGCTGTCTTTTATCTATATCACACAATTTTCAGCAACAATGACCCTACCTAACCTCTTCTCTGTGAGATGAAGTTCTGAGATGCAATTATGGGCCCACAGCAATCAGTGCAACTGTTGTCCCTGACCTCAGCAGTGCCCCCAGATGCTGGCGGGAGCCAGGACTGCACCCATGCTGATCAGTATCTCGATCGTTAATTTTTAATTAATCCACCTTCTTTAATCAACCTTCTACAGCAGTCCCATATTTACCTCCCCCTGCATTCTAACAGAGTAAAATCACAGAGCACAAAATCACTAGTGCTGTCAAATTAAGCATCCCAGGCATCACCTTTCAGCTAGAAGGAACAGACTATTTCTTCTGCAACTGTAACTGCAGAAACTTACTTTAAAAGCTTCAGTGGGAAGGTATTTTTTACAGTCTTGCCATGCAATTGGCATTATTATTAATCAGTTTCACAGTTCTCAGATATAAAGAGCTGTTTGCTCTATACCTAATATTCTGTAGAAGCAAATGGCTTATCCTCCCGATAACAGTGTTCAATCAACTCATTGTCATGGAATTTCAAGGTCAGAAAACAGAAAAAAAAGTACAAACTGCTGAACTAGCCAAAATCCCATCTATTTCACCTTCTATTCTCCATGCTCACTGGATAATGTATCACTACGTGTATTTGAATTTAATTAAGTTGCTGTGGGAGATTCACTGCTAAGCTAGTAGCATCACCTTACACCGACTCACTGCTTTTGTATGATGGCATTTTATAAGAAGCAACGTATTACTATAGTAACCTCTACTCAGTAATAGTTGAGGGCTTCAGATAGCATTGTGTTTTAAAGGTCTGTTGATCTTGACTTTAGGCCCCCTCAGAAGTGAGCATTTCCTGCTTCTTGGAATGGCAGTAGTTTTGAAATCTGAGGGGAATGAATCATTTCATTACATGAATGTGCCAAATTAATGTCCTGAGCTTAGCAGCCATTTTATAAAGGAGTTCATTGAATGCAACTGAGAATGTTGTAAAAAGTACTCTGC
Organism: Podargus strigoides; assembly: GCA_028020825.1. NCBI lineage: Eukaryota > Metazoa > Chordata > Aves > Caprimulgiformes > Podargidae > Podargus > Podargus strigoides. The sequence goes on from CM051663.1 coordinate 44,276,591, forward strand.
CAATCATTTCTGCTTCCAGCAAGAATTTTTACTCAGTTTTGAAAAAAGTTCTTTGGTCTCCTGAATGCTGGCAAATGGAGAGTGTGAGATAGGCTTCTAGTTACCAATAATGATCATTCACGATTTTTCAGTATCTGGATTTGGTGGTGGTTAGTGGGGGGTGGAAGAAATATGGTACCAATGACAATATCAAAATCTGAGAAGATTAAAAACTTTGCTGCCCATCAGCATATAAACAATAGTTACAGTCCCTCACATCTACAAGTAGATAACACAGAGGGTAAACTATGCAAGCATGATTATTACAGTTTGTTTATATAGGTCCTGGATACGACCACAACGTGGCATACTTTTCTCGCTGTTGAACAAAAATTAGGGGTTTTTTGGAAAAAAAACCACACAAAACTCTGATGCATAAAGGCACAAAAGTATACAGTTTCCACTGAAGACACAAACAGGTAGGTGTGCCTGTGCCAATATCTATGCCAAATATCTTTGGCGTAAAGAGAGAATGAGAAGCTTTACAGCCAGAATTCAAAATGAGACTACATATCCTGAACTGGTGATTCTCTCTCCGGGCAATCAATATCCACTAATATTCGTTATCTGCTTGTCGCAAGTGAGCCCGAATTAAAACTGCTTTTAGTGAAAAATATCAAAGTAATCATCACCTAGAAGCTGTATTGACCAAGCTACTTCCACGTATAGTGCTGCCAATCCAGGCCACTCACTTTCTGTACCTGAGGAGCAGCATAAAGATCATGCGGGCGGAGCACAGCACTCAGATGAATAACCAGAGTCAATGCATTTGCACACTGCATCACCAAAGTCATCCATAAACCTTGTATGGTAAAATACCACTTACACTTACAGATTAATAGTTTGCAGCAGCTGTTTATCATTTCTCTGCAAATTTACCTTCTAGTGGCAGAAGACTTGTTGCCTGAACACTGTTGGAGAAGTTGGGTATAAAACTCCTCTTCTAGCGCTAACAATGCAGCCTACGTGTTTAAACACGAGCTACACAACAATTGTGTCCCCATTTTATCCATTGACTTAAAGTTGAGAGCTGATGCCACCTGGAACTGCAGTCCTAATCCCTTCCCTCAGTCTGGTCCTGATCCTGTCGGCAGTTTACACATTTACTCGGAGTAGGGCTGCCTCCAGCACAGACACTGAGCAAGACTGAGCCTCTCGCAGAGCTCACAGTTGTGAAGCTTGTTGCTTCATCCAAATGTGCAGCGCCAGCCACATAAGCAAATGGCCAATTGATGAAAACTTTTAATTAATTCCCAACAATCATAAACACCCGAAGTGTCATACTTCTGATGCTGAAGAATGACCTTTTTTTTGTGATATTGTTTTCAGCTCTAAGAGATGCTTGCTTCGAAGTACACAGGCATGTATTGTGGTATTGAGTATTGTAGTGTTCTCGTCAGCAAGCAAGGTCCCACAATCCTTACAGAGGTAAACTGCCCAGCAAAATATTGAATGTCTAATTGAACAACATGGGAATTTTGCCACATCAAGAAGTTTGGGCTGGATCCCAAAACTATTCATACAAAACATTACTCTGCTCCTATCTTTATTAACTTATTTGGCTTTACTGGAACTTGCAGGCTGGAGCATTCATTCAGTTAAACACTGCCCTCTCCTGGAACCTTCTGACATTTTTCTGGCTCTTAAGGCTTTTCCAGTCACTATAAATGCCATAATATTTTGTGAACAATTGCAGTCTGACATTGGAAAACCAATGCTCTGTAGGGAGTATCACAATTTACACAGCTTTCACAGTGTATGACTTGCATATGACACTGTCGTCTACTTACAGGTATCTAATGTCATATGAAACGTGATCTTCCTGAATAAATAAAGAGAGGATGAATCTGTGCCAACTTTCCAGAGATTTGAAGTCTGCGTCATCATGGAATAAAAAAAATGTACCTTCTACAGAGCTTGTTGTAGGGCAGGACATTTTTGGACCTTCCACTGTCTCAACTTGGTTTGAATTAATACTCTATAAAAAAAAATCAAAATGACAGTAACTGTATTTAATGCCCATGATGTTTATCTGAAAACTCAAAAGCAATATCAAAGACCAGCAAACAAATATGTTACAAGCAATACTAAAATGATTGATTTATATTCCACAGAGTATTTTATCAGTTATCCTCCAGAGGAAACCAACAGCAGTTCCTCAAGAGGGAAACTGATAAAATATTTTCAGCTGCAGAGAGAACTTACCTCCTGCTTACATTACACAAAGGATTCTAAAGGATCAGATTTAGCATTAGTACTTCATTGTTTGTAACCACCCTCTCTACGAGAAAAGCAGCACAGCACAGTAGCTTTGCACAACAGTTCTGTTCAGACATCTAGTTAACCTTGAAAGCATCCCTATAAAGCAAGCAATTTTGATGAATAGGCAATACAAACAGCCTAAACCATGAATAAACACTGACTACATGGTAAACCCAGCCTGGAAGACAGAAGCTGTTCCCTCCTCGCATCCATGGTCCCTCACAGGGCTGACGCCTTGCTCAGGTACACACACTGCCTATATCACTCCTGCTCAAAGGGAAGAGGGAGCTGAGATTCAGTCCCTTATTTTAGCACTTAACTTCAAAGACGATAAGCAAAGGGGGCGGAGGAGAGAACGTCTCCTTTTGCATAGCTTCGTCTTTCCCTCTAGTTAGGCTGCCTGTGTATTTGCCATCTACTAGAGCAGCAAACAGAGAAAAGACATGGTAACCTGAATACAAAAGAAAAAGTCAGGGATGACTCTGGGCTGAATATTGCAGCCAAACTGATTTGAAAGCCATGCAGCTGTCAAGCTAGATATATCCCCCACTTTGTGAGGCTAGTTGCATTTTCCACTGTTCATCTGTTGGTGTGGAAGATACTTTCGGACTCTCATACCTATCAAGCAGAAGTAAGTCAACTCATCCTTGGGAAACTACTAAACCTGTCCACCACTACACAACAAAATTACTTGAATTATCACAAATTATCTGAATCATTTTGGATTATTACCTTTCTTTTTTTTTTTTTTTTATTACCTTGACACTATTTGACATGTGTTCATCAGGCCCCACATTTCTTTTCCTCTTGTAGAAGACCTCTCCCCTGAACTGGCTGTGCTGCCTCCAGCAACTGAAACAGCCAAGCAGGTCACCTCCACACACTGCTTAGGGTTCTGCTGGAGCCGCGCTGCCTCACTGACGGGTGCTGCTACCACTACAGCAATTTCTGTCCCAAGAAGGTTGGACAGAGTTCAAGTAATTCCACACTCTTCCTCACGATCTTCAGAAATCTCTCCTCTGTATTGCCTAGCACAGCCATAAATCCTATGGGTTTACACTTTTTGAACTGCAGAGCTCCTGATAGTTTCCACCAAAGGCACAGGTAACTCCAGCTTACCGACAACTTGTTTGGGTTTACTTTTCCATTACTCTTTTAGACTTCTAAGGAATAGTCAAGGCACTAAAAGAACCTGCAGACCAGAGACTGAAGAACATACTTGAGAAAATCTGGGATTTTCTTGCACGAATAAATGCAAAAATAGTTTGTGCTGCTCCCTACATCATTCATTTCAGACGCACAAATCCAACACTGCATGCCACAACTGAGACAAGCTCATTTCAAAGACTGAAAGACAAGGATTTGAGGAGTACAAGAAAAAGCCAATGATATAAATAACAATGCATTCTCCATTACAGTCTTGGTTTTGCTGTTGGGTTTACAATTGTTTCCAAGGAAAAGCCACACACAAATTGTAGATATTCTGCAAGCTACAAACACAGAATAACTTACTTTATTGGAAAAAATCAAAATCTTGGCAGTATAGTTACACCAGTTTATACATAAGGACTGTACAATACACCACACCTTAATTTTCTGTGATAAATATAATGCATGGATCAGATCACATTCTAAGCTTAAGAAAAACATGCAGAATGCAATAAAAATAACTCAAGGAAAATCAGCTCACAAACAAGAAAACCTGAAGTGAAATATAGACAAGAAAAGCTGAATTTTAAGACCAGAAAAAAAGCCTTTTTTCAGTGTGATTTTGGTTCACTAGTTTTATACAGTCATGCAGCCTCAATCTGAAAACATAATTGAGCATTTGCATCTGCATTGCTATTAAAGAACTTGTGCTTTCAAGTATTCTCCTCCTTACTTTACTGAAATGGCAAGAAGTCCTGAAGAATATCACAGCAGTTCTCCAGACATCTTAGAGTAAAATAAAACTCACTACACCATATCTAAACTCTATAGCAAAAGTCTGTATTCTGTATTCCTGCTGTAAATAATAGACTGGGGTTGGATCTTGATAAAGGCTCTCAGGCATTACACTACTAGACAAAAGAATGGAACGAAATTAAATATTTCAAAGTACCAACATGAATACAATGGCAATGCAACTAAAGACACAGAGATTTCAGGGAAATATATTCACTGTAGAGCCCACAGTGATTCAAAAACAACTTGGGAGGTAAAGTAGGCTTTGTAAAGTTCTCAACATCTCTTATCATCCAGCTTCACACACACACATACAATGTGCTACTCTTACATGAAATAGAAGCCTACAACAGTAATCCTGCAATTACATTGGCCATTAGTGACACAGACAGCTTAAACCAAAAGGATACTCAAAGAAAACCAAATCCAGCCTGAAGAGTCTATAGCTGGAAATTATAGAAGAAAGTATGTGACAATGCCCTGAGCTAGACAGGTACCTACCTGGTACAGAAGAGGTCTGTCCCAGAAGTATTTTCTGAAGAGCTTAATATCCGACTCCAGCAGGTGCTGTGCAGTGTGGCTAAATGTCAGCGTCAAAGCTCCTGATGAATGAACAAACTGCACGCAAGCACCCTCGCTGATCTCCGCTCTTGAAATGTCAAGTGACTGACTGCCCTGGAAACTGGAACAACACACTGTTTAAACCAAAGCAGATGCTCCATGCACAGGTACAATGAAAGCATAGCCACTGTAGCAAGCCTCCTGCTCGCCTTCCACACAGCCCATCAGGATCCCAACAGACCCGCTGCAGAAACTAGAGGCAGAAAATCTGAAACATCCACCGAAAACACAGTTGGGCAAACAAATACTTACCAATGACTCTATTCAGCTCCACACATCCACTTCTAGCCATTGGCAGAGAAAAAACAACATCAGCTCTAGATGGTTACTCACTAGTAAAATAAGCCAGAAAGAGCAAGTCGTGCTCTTTCTGTCTTACTGCTGTAAATTAGCGATAGTACCTTTTCCTGTTAATGTTGCCATATATAGCAGTAGGCCACGACCGGCAGCTAGCAAGTTTGCTGTCCCATGACAGTGAAACACAGAAAGTATCTCAAGGGCATACAGCATTGTTTGGAGATTACAAACAAATGAGACATTCGCAACATAATGTACTGTACCAGTGTCGTAATTTTTTTCAAACTTAAGTACAGATATATATCTCACATAAACTATAGCTGCATGGAGCCAGAAGTGAAAGAGCCACATACCAAAATAAAAATGTAACCCAGTTATTCTCTATTTCTAATTGCCAAAAAAAGAAAAAAGAAAAGCCAACTGTGAGAAGGGGCATCTGAAGCTAACATTTGGTAACCCAAGATACATAGACACACACACCACGCAGCTCCTCAGGTCCATACTGAGGAAACTCCAGACAGCTGAAACGTGCCAGAAGGCACTTGTCCTTCAAGTGATTTGTCAGTGTGGCAGCTCTCCGGCGAAACACAGCCATAGATGCAGCACTGGTCTTGCTGCTGACTCTCCCTAATTCATTCAAACCTAAGCTTTACAGAGGTCACAAAGTCTGCTGAGGTTTCGTGAAAGTCAGGTCCTATGGTTCTGTTTATCCTACTCTGGCAGGGGGATTGGACTAGATGATCTTTTGAGGTCCCTTCCAATTCCTAACATTCTGTGAAATATATATATATATTTTTTAAGAGATGTCTTTACTTGTTGGTAGTGTCAGGATTCAGTTGTGATAGTGCTGGGAGAGGTACCTGATGGTGCAGCTGGTCCTCTGTCATTTAACTGATTATTAATTCACTTGTAAATGTGATGAAGAACACAAATCACAAACTTCCTTTAATTGTAAATACAAGCTTACTACTTAAAATGGTAATAATGGCAAAAAGCAACAGAAACCAACACAAAATAGGCAACTCTTGAGAAAAACAACAGTACTCCCCACAGCCCTTAACTGATAGGAGCTTTTCAGAGGAAGCAACAAACCATTATACTCACTTTGTGAAAACATCAAAAAGTTTGGAATGCCCATTTTGTAAAGCCAAATCTAATGGTGTTGCTCCGTCCTCATTAGGTAATGCTAACGCTGATGACCCTCCAGGCTGGGCTGCTAAGAACTGGGAAAGCTTAATCAGGCCCAATTTCATCACAAGGTGAAGAAGAGTTTCTTTATGTTTAGGCTCTGAAAAAACACAGCAAACAAAATTGTCAGTAACAAGACTCAGGATTTAATAGTCTTGCTATCATCTGCAGAAATATCACAGCTCAGGTTCAGACCTACAAAAGTACTTCAGCAGAATCCATCTTTCACTAAAATCAACAGATATATAATTGCATCTGTGGAGCTAAATTAGGATATCCAAATACCATCTAATTGCAGCAGTCAAAGAAAACAGTTTGAATTAGACAATTCATTATTTCTCTCTTTCTTTGTATATAGTATAGCATTCAGAAGAAGAGATGCCCAAAAATACTGCAGAAAATATCTAAGAGGCAATTTGCCAGCTGCTTTGCATTGCCTCAGCAACACAAAACATCTGCCAGTATGGCCAAGTATCTAAATTTTTTAAAAAAAAAAAAAAAACACCAGTGAAAAGAGTGTGATTTTTCAAGGCAGGCAGCGTATCAGCATGGTAAGAGATACCTAGCAGCACAGGGAGCCATAAGCTAACACACATGTGTAAAATATACAGGAAAATTCTTGTGTCTCTCTTTTCAGAAAGGTAACCTTACCTGCCAATACTTCCTCTCCACTTTTAGCACATAATCAAGCTCAACAGGATGAAGCTTAAAATAAGAGTACACAACAATGACTTAGTCACTAGATGCTGATTCTCCTCTCAAGCCCTTCCCTGGCCTTTATTCAAAGAAGGATTTATCTGTGTACACACATTCTCAAACACAAAGCCTCTGCAATTTAAAGGCAGTAAATAAAATTAAGGTCAAGTGCCACTCAACCTGTTCCTTACACTGATATTTTGATATGAAGTTAAATATAAGGAAACTTTCACAAGGGTCAAATATTTAAGAGCAGTGACTCTACAGCTCTCAGAGCAAGTGGCTGAAATGTACTATGTTTTCAGTGGTTTATGAAATCCCATTTAAATTTATCATCCTAATTCAATGGACTTTCTCTTCCCTGTTACCCAACCAGTTCAGAAGACATTATTGAAAATGATACGCTCCAGTGGCAAAGGAAAGGTGAAGCTCCTGAAGCATGCGCAGGTACGTGCACACATTTGTGTGAATAATACAGTTAAAATCAACAGCAAATTGCTGTCAAATTTCTCTCTGCATCAATATTTACAAGATAAAACTGTCTGACGGAAAGCAAACCCTCAGCAGAGAGAGCAGTTAAGTAGCCAAAGAGCTAATAAACACATTTTTCAGAAACACTAATGCATTGAGCAACAGTATCATGTAATTAACACACAAATACAGTGGCTCATGGCTGACTCCAGTTTAGGTACTCCCTCTGAAAGTGTCAGGTATATTTATTTTACAGAATCATTTTTACAAAAAAAAAAAAAACAAAACCCAAAAAAACCCATCTTGAAGAGTCCTCAAGAGGTCTCCAGTCCAATCCTTGCCTTAAGGCAGGATTGGCTCGACCTAAACGGCTCCTGACAGATGTTTGTCTCATCCGTTCTAAAACCCTTCCAATGAGAGGTTTTCATAACCTCCACAGGCAACCTACACAAGGGAGAATTTTACCCTCGCAGTTACAAAGACTGAAATGCCTAACTTAGCTCACCCTTTCTCTAGTATAAGCCTGCTGCTTCTTGTCCCATCTGAAACAGGCATGAAAAACACTTTGTTCCTTTCCCTTCACAGCTTCCTTTCACATAATTAAAGGCTGCTGTCATGTCTCAGCTGAGTACATCCTCTCCAGTCATCTTAACAGGAGAGTTGCCTTCTGCAAAGCTGGACCTTTTGGAACGTCCTCCCAGAGCTGAGGGCCAAAATCATTAGCCTCCTTTGAAAATGTTGGACTTGAAGTGCTATAATATTGAAAAAAAAAGCCTGTATCTCCCCTTCTCATAAAACCAGAATGGCAAGGAACCTAAGGAACTTGCTCTACCTCTCCACAGGGAAAATTACTGCTGGATCTCCACTGTTGATCAGTTTTTGCTCTCAATATTTGGTGGCAACTCATCCAGACTTTTTCCCTTTCCATTTCAAGTGGAATCAAAACTTTCAGACAGAATCAAATCCCAGAAAACCAGGTCAAGCTTCCTTCAATAAGTGAAACAAATTCCAGACATCAGAGTAAAAGGGAGTTTCAGGACACAGACTCTAGCATGGTAACAGCCAGCAAACCTGCATGTAGCATCTGAAACCTTTACTTCACTGTAGTTCTAACAGAAGCAGACACATTAACAAGATGCAGGGTAGGTTCTTTAAACCAGAATATCACTAAACATACACACAATATGTACCTAAGTACTTCTAGAACACACATATCAAATGACACACACTGTTATTAAAAAAAAAACAACCTTCAAACTTCCCTCTTACTTATGGCTAGCAAACACATGATCTGATGCATCAGCCTGCCCATGCAATGCTTATTTTCTCCCCACGTTTTGGGCAATAAAATTGTTTCTCTGTCTCCTCATTTCAGATTCTAGGTAAAAATGTGTCCAGCTGGACACAGGATCTGCTGCAGGACCCTAGGCCACAGAGGAAAGCAGTGAACTATGGGGTTTTTCCTTAAAAGTCTGCAAAATATTTCTAATTTCAGTCTTTGAAGACAATGATCATTGCTGCATTTAGGTACCAATGTTAATGGTATGAATTATAATGTTTACATATCTATTAAGAATGGTATGAATTACAGTGTTTACATATCTATGTTTCAAAGTTTTCAAGTACATGCAATCTTTAAGTCCACTGAATCCGACTCAAGCATTTGCAGTACTGCTTTTCTAAACAGTGATATGGAACCATAGCATGGCTTGGGTAGGAAGGGATCTTTAAAGATCACTTACTCCAACCCCCCATGCCACATGCAGGCACCTCTTTAGTCACAACAACCCCATACTGATACGGGGGCAAAAGAGTTAATAGAAATAGTTTAAAGAAGTATGCAGCTCTTGCTTGGGAACCTTGCCTGCTAGACGAAACAGGCGGTACAGGCCGCTGATTAGAAGAAGACCGTTGAGAAAAGGGAAGACGCCTCCTGCTCCTTCTGATAAGAGGAAGGTCGGTTCCCATCATCCCAGCATTCGAGCTGGTGGGAACCGATGTCGTGGCCTGGAGAAGAGCCAGAGGCCCACAGAGCACTGCACAGATGCAACCAGGCGAAGCAAGAGGTGTTGAATATTACAATGACCTGATACAATGATGTAATGTTTATGATACACTCCTCATGAATATGTATTACTTTGTGCTATAAAAGAAACACGCTTTGGCCCCCTAGGTGTGCAAGTTCGGAGGAGTGATCCCCCTTGCACCCGGTGCTGAATAAACATACCTACTTTATAACTTTACGAGAGTTATAGAGTCTTTTCCGTGCGTCAATACAACACTACAGGCTTGGGGAAGAGTGGCTGGAAAGCTGCCTGGCAGAAAAGGACGTGGGCGTGTTGGTTGACAGCCGACTGAACATGAGCCAGCAGTGTGCCCAGGTGGCCAAGAAGGCCAATGGTATCCTGGCCTGTATCAGAAATGGTGTGACCAGCAGGAGTAGGGAGGTGATCGTGCCCCTGTACTCGGCACTCGTGAGACCACCCCTTGAGTACTGTGTCCAGTTCTGGGCATCACAGGATAAGAAGGACATTGAGGTGCTGGAGCGAGTCCAGGGAAGGGCAACAAGGCTGGTGAGAGGTCTGGAAAACAGGCCTTGTGAAGACTGGCTGAAGGAACTGGGGTTGTTTAGTCTAGAGAACAGGAGTCTGAGAGGAGACCTTATTGCTCTCTACAGCTACCTAACAGGAGGTTGTAGTGAGGCTGGTGTTGGTCTCTTCTCCCAAACTACTAATGATAGGACGAGAGGAAATGGCCTCAAGTTACGTCAGGGGAAGTTTAGATTGGATATTAGGAAGAAGTTCTTTACTGAGAGAGTGGTTAGACATTGGAACAGGCTGCCCAGGGAGGTGGTGGAGTCCCTGTCCCTGGGGGTATTCAAAAGACGGGTTGATGAGGCACTTGAGGCCATGGTCTAGTGTTCTAATGGTTAGGAATATGATGGGATAAAGGTTGGACTTGATGACCCTGGAGGTCCCTTTCAACCATAATTATTCTATGATTCTATGGCTTTAGCAGACTCAAGGCTATGCTACCAGTCTGGATCCCAGCAGAGCATGACCAGATGCCAGACATCAGCACTCCCTTGTCTGGTGTGTTTGTACATACACCACAGAGTTCGAGTTTAGATGCTGTGGTCGGAACATAGCCCCTAAGCAAACACTATACATTTTCAGGTTGAAGTGTTCACTAAAAAATGAGCTTTAAGAATTGCTCCTTGATCTGGAGTAATTAAACTCTGCTAATGTCCCACATAGGCATCCCACATAGGGTTCTTTTGATGCTTCCAACTATATCATTTTTTCTATATAAGTGTGAATAAGCAGCTAGCTCATAAGTCCATTTAGTTAAAACACATGCAAATACATCAACCAGTATCAAGCACACTAGACATCTGATTAGATACTAACCACACCTCAACCCTCTGATTAAAAACACAGAAACAAAAAGGCAAAATTTATTCTGAACTCCACCCTCTGATTAAAATTTTGGCCAGGGGCACTGGCTTTCAATGTATATTTTAACACTGTAAAATGCCAGATAAACTTGCTCTGGGCAAGATAAGATGAGGACTTCCCACTCAGCAAAAAGGGAGCCCTTAGGAATCCTTCCCTAATGAGGGATAGCCTTTTCTCTGCTCCAGCAAATAAAATCACTCTTATGACAGTCAAATATTAAGAACAATGCAGTATGAATAACTCTGCTATAAAATAACCTAGTTTTAAAAATAACTAATAAAGAGTAATTAATCTTTGTGGTCTTAAAACACTATCTACAATAATAACTTCTATTATCTCACCACAAATATCTAGTAACTAATTTTTATCTGCACAACCTAACAACCTTCATCTAACCTTAGGCTAAATTTGTTCACAGCTAGCTTGAATGAACATGGTACCAGAACCACCCAGCAGCACCACAGGCCGTTTTCACCCCTGATGTACTTAGTTAGAAAGAACACTCACATTCCTCCCCATCCTTTACATCTGTAGACTCTGCGTTTGATGGGCTACTCTCCTCTTACTGCTCTGGCCTGGCTTGCCCAGGAGTGAGCAGAACCTGATCACACCAAGCAATTACTAATAGCTTCATGATACTAAAATCTTACATACAAATTGTAAAATCAGAAGGGTAAATGGAAAATAAATATGTTCTTTCAATACGATGAAACGTATTTTCCACCATGAGGATAGTCTAACACTGAGACAGTCACCCAGGGAGGTTACAAACTGTCTGTCCTTGGAGGTGCTCAAAACCTGACCCTGAGCAACCTGATCCAACTTTGAAGCTAGCCCCACATCAGGTGGAGAGTAGGACCAGGCCACTTCCAGGGACCCCTTCCATCCAAATTCTGATGTGGTTCTATGCCAGGATCAGTGACATCAAAGTACAAACCCCAAAAAGATGGCTGATTACCAGCTTTTTAAATAGACGTGTCTAAAAAGAAAATATTTGCCAAAAAAAAGGTGAGGTTCTGAAACAACTGGGTTTTAGCACTTTTTCTCTTAAGAACAACTTCCAGTTTCAATTCTCCTCTTTCACCACCTCCTCTTATAGCTCCTTACTGTGACAGGACAAACAGCATTTTCCCACACTTCACTTTCTTTTCTCCTTCCCTTGAGGAAGATTCCAAATATGGCAAAATGAGGGGTGAGGAGAGGGAGAATGGGCACAGGACAGATGAGGACAAACAAACAAATACCAAAACAAAATTAAAATCATAAAGAAATTTTTTTTTAAAAGTTATGAAAAAATAACATAATTCAACTGTATTCAGTGGCAAACAGGAAGAAAATAAGGAAAAAACGAAAACACAAGGCTTCTTCAACATATTCATATTTAAATGGTATAAAACACCATTTTCCATCAAGACACAAACCCGACAATTCCTAAGATTTGAAAGACGCACTGCTGGTTCATACATACAAAGTCAGCTAGTGCAAGTCAGGTAGTGCTGTAAAAGATATGCACTATCAGGACGCTGTTTTGCATCGCATCCTGGTTCTCCAGCCAAAAGTTTAAGTTACACAGAGCTGAGCCAAACACAGTCTGTTTTAAACATTAAATAAATCATTTTGTTCTTCCTTGCACCTGAATCCCTTCCTGTGTTCAAAACAATAAATGAAAAACAAATATTTCTCTCTGACAGAAATGACTAAGCCCTTTCTGGGCTACAAATCTCATTCATTTCCTGGAAGGAGACTAAAAACCTCAGGTCTTGTGACTTGAAAGGCACAAGGAGACATCAAAACTGGCTGACAAATTTCAGTTTTTCCTGGCTTCGTACTTTATACATTACTGCTCATTTTTTTTCATTTTTCCATTAGGTATGAGATTGTTTATGAAGCTGTCTTCAGTGCACTCTACTGCTGCAAAAACACATGCAAGTGGTTTTGCGAATAGACAGCAGCCATGATGCATGAAGTCAGGTACATGACAGCCCATCTGAGGGCAGGGCTGTGGTGACATCCCCCCTTTCTGCTTATCAAATATCTGGAACATCCTACCTTTTCTTTAATTAGTTCCCCTATTCATCATACCTTTATCAACTAACATCCAGAGGCTGGCATCAATGCTGCAGAAGAAAGGTGGAGATGGTGGAAGGTTAACCTCCATCACAAAGCTGGACTTTAAGGAGTCTTGCCCCAGCAGTTTTAGCAGCAGGAGGGTTAGAGAAGGCTCCCATCCACAAGCCCCAGGCAGTAAAGGCTGCATATGGTGTCACCATCTACACTGTCAGGTGAAGTTTCAGTTGACTTTACTGCTTGGGTGACCCCAACAAAGATGCAAAATACTACAGGAGATGGTTTCTGTAGCAGAGGCATAATCCTCATTCTTTTGTACTGCAGCCAAACACTCCCTTGAGCTGTTTGGTTTAAGACACTTGTTTATTGAGCACCACCAGGCAGGGACACTCTCTCAGCCAGAAGCAGAGAAGGGCTCTCCAGCCCAGTGCCAACCCAAGGTTGGGGTCTGGGTGTAACCATAGCTTCATACCTGGTCTTTCCAGCAGCAGAGCAGGCTCGTGAGCCCCACTATTTATATAGTGCCTTAAATAGGAAACTTAATCTCTTGTATCTCTTGCAGTACCTGCTCTATTGCTCTCTGCATATCAACCATCCCCTCCAGGTGTTTGGGACTTTTCCCAAGAAGTGCCTTCATGGTCAGGGGGATCTCAAACATCTCCTCTCTGCTATTATTACCACTGATCAGGAGACGAGGATCATACACTTGCTGGGGACCGGCATGATTGGCAGCATGCTTGCCAATATCTTGCCTTATGCTGCAGGTTTCTTAGTCAGCAGCAGCACTGGAAGACACTCCTCTGCTTCCCAGTGCCCTGGCTGGCATCCTCCTCCCGCTGCCCTGTGCAGTTTCCAAAGGAGCAGACACCTACATGGCCAAAGATTTGTCTGTTTCTCTAACCCCCTATACCCAATTCCACGAAGGAGAACAGGTACTTTGCCCCCCTCTCCCTTTCCTTCCACATGAAAAAAAAAAAAGCAATCTAAAATTCTAACTGAGGGAAAGACACAGACAGAATTTTCTTTAATTCAGATCAAAAATACGACATGCATCAGCCAGGTCTGAACTGCTGCAGCTTAGTAGGAATGTGTTTAACACCCACTGGAAACAGTAACAGGATTAACAAAGAAAAGGGCAGGGAGAGGCCAATACAGACAAAAATGCCACAGAAAATGGCAGACTATAAAGCAGCGAGGTTAGGTACTTCACAAGGCCTATTCCTAGAAAACAATTACAAAGCATTTATGAAATAAAACGGAAATTCTCCTTCTTCATGAAAGGGAATTAAACAAGTATAGACACTGTTCCCTTCCCTACAATACACAATTAATTTTCATAATTCAGGCTGTAATTTTATTGCTTCTACTAATAGCCTAAAACCTAAAAGAGCACTCGTCCTCTTGAAAATAACTATAAATAGAGGCAAAGCCAGCAGCAACTGTTCTTGTTTGATTACCAGCACAGTTAAGTCACCCAGACAACCTGAACTCGCCCTCCCAGCAATGTCCTTAAAACAACCAGAAACTGAGATGCCCTCAGCCTCCTGTATGTAAGGCAGACTCCTTGCAAGGTCCACACTGCCAAATTCCCACTCCCCCTTCAACAGCCAAGGGATGTAAGCCTGAGTGTCTCAATGCCAAAAAAATTGCAGTGAAGATGCTGAACCTATGTCTGATGGTCCTTGAGGGCTGCCACTCCTAGAAGATTGCTCTAACCTGATGGTACTAAGAGAGAAAAGGTTACTTGGAAGCACTGGAAGCATTTTTCTCATCCAGATTAAACTACACAATCTTTCTTCTTTTCTTTTAGTAAACTGAAAAACTGTGGCAAGATTACTTTTTTTTTTTTTTTTTTTTTTTTTTGGAGCAGCTCTAACAAGTTACTTGTTTCAATATTTAATACTGATTACCTCCATAAAATAAATAATCCAGTTTTTGGAAGGAAAATATCCTTTACGAAGGTGCATTCAAGAAGAAAATCAACTTCTCTCTACTCTTCCTTCCCCTTTTTTCAAACCTACAAACAAACAAATGTCTAAGCATAGCACCTCTGTAGGGTCCCCAGTTTCCTCTAGCAGCAAACTGCTTGTGGACAAGGTGATCTCAACATCTGACCAGTTTGTGTGAGTGACCAGCTCCTGACAAGGTTGTCACACAGGCACTTATTACAAGTGAGGATTACCAAAAGGTTCCTGCTTTCCTGTTTCTTTTGCTGAACTTTAAATAATGTGGCTAACGAGTCCTGACCTGTGCAACCGCACTAAATTCCTGAATTTTTGTAATGCTCCCTAAACAATCCAGGCTCTCTCTTTATCCAATCGTTTTCATAACTTATAAAGGGAACACAAACATTTTTTCCAAATACCAAAACTCCTATGAATAAATTATTCTTCTACCTTTCCATCAACCCTTATGTCTCTAAATCCTCACAAAAACGAATGAGGTCCAAAACCTCCAGATGGTGCAGCAATTTTCTCCAGCGATGTATCACTCAAAAGTAATTTTTTTTCCAATAAAAATAGCCCAGCAGCTCTGAAAACTGACAAAAAATCACAGGCATGAGGTCCCAGCTAGTGATGGATGATAGCACCCATGTCTTTCACAACACTAAAAGGAACTAAATACTAAAAAGAACATCCTGGCACTGTCAAGTGTCATGACACCTTCAGACCTTTGGGGCAAGGAGTTACAGGGACAGCAGGTCTCATCCTCTTTCTAAATCTTCATAGATTCCCTGTTTCTCATCCATTTTGATCTTTGGAGCATGGGGAAGAAATGGAGTGCTGGGACAACCCTTCCTCACCTCATGATGGAAGATGAAGAACCTCCTCCTCCTCTTCTCACCTGTGCTGAGATCTGAAGCCTGCCTGCCCCAGTCTATCCCCTTCTCCATCCCTCTCCTTCCCCTGCATGCACAGGGCTCCCTCAGCCACATGCAACCCTCAGCTGTGCCTGGCCTCTAGGCTTTGAGGACAAAAACACAGTGATCAAGACAGCACAAGGACACTGACGGAACTGGGGCTGTTTAGCCTGGAAAAAAACGAAGCTGAGGGGAGATGTCATTGCCCTGTACAACTACCTGAAAGGAGGTTGTAGTGAGGTGGGGATGAGTCTTTTTAACCAAGTAAAAAGTGACAGAACAAGAAGTAATGGCCTCAAGTTGCGCCAGGAGAGGTTTAGATTGGACATTAGGAAGAATTTCTTCACAGAATGGGTTGTCAGACATTGGAATGGGCTGCCCAGGGCAGTGGTGGAGTCCCCATCCCTGGAGGTGTTTGAGTGGTGTTGACATAGTGCTCAGGGATATGGTATAGTTGAGGACTGTCAGTGTTAGGTTAATGGTTGGACTTGATGATCTTCAAGGTCTTTTCTAACCTAGGTGATTGTGTGTAAATCTGAAATGTGACCAAAGTATGAAAAAGACATAGAAACAAAAAAATACAAGTCCCATAAAAGTCTCATGAGGGCAACATACTCTTTTCCATATAAATGTTGCAGTACACCTGAAAATCAAAAATTAGCATAACTAAAAATTAAGCAATCTTGTAATTTGGATATCAGCTGCCCTGGCAGAGCTTAGTCTTGTACCAGCTGAACTGATCTCCAGCCCTTGGGACCCACAACACACCCAGCATAGGCTTCCCCATGTTGCAAGCAAGCAGGTACCCAGCTGGCTTTGCCTGAGCATCTCTCAGTATGACTGATATCATGATGATGCTTCTGGGCTGGGCTTCAACTGGTTTTGATGAAAAGCTTAGCCAAGTCTGCGAGCAAAACCACAGCTATTTCTTCAGGCTTTGAATCAAGGTCTTCATTGCTAAGATCCATCAGCTATTCCAGCAGTTGAGTAATATGAACAAATATTTACTACACATTGAAATGAAACCAGTAACTTTTTTTTTTCTCTCCTGTCCAGCCAGTATTTGAATGAAACTTGGTACTTGTTTTTACATCTTTTATAACAGACAGACAAAAACCATCCTTCTCCTGAGGAAGGCAGTAGCAGATTTCAAGCTATCTGTCACTAAGAATTAGAAAGATTTATGACGGGAAAAAAGCCCTCACCCAAAGAAATGGGCTGAGAGCTGTGTTTTTACTTCCCAAAAGCCTGCATGAATCTCTTTTTCAGTTTGGCTCATATGGAAATTGCCTGTCCTCCAATTTTTCACAATTTAAAGTACTAAAAGGAAAACAGCCAAAAGTACCAAATTTTCAATGAAAAACATGTGAAGCCATCAAGTTTAATGCTCTTTCCAATCTCAGCTATAAATCAGCTGGGTCTGCAAAAAAAATTATACTCTTCAGCAAAATCTAACTACAGTTTTCTTTTTGCAATGAAATCTGAAACCAGGAAAATTTCACCTGATTTTGTTACAAACTTTTTCAATAGCATACCCTAATGTAAAGTTTCACGTATGTTTTCATCCCACTTTCTCTACAATAAAAGCCACAAAACTTGTTTAATGATATTCTCCCCAAAGAATGATCACAGTCGTATATAAAGCATAAACACTGACAAAATTGTGATAAAAAATATGTTTACTCTGTACATCAGAATGCCTACAGCAACACATTCTTCTGGGTTTTGACTGTCTGCTTTTTGTTTGTGTAATTACAATATCTCACTTGGTTGGAATCATGGCAGCAATACTCCACTACTACAACTCTTGCTTTTCTTAAATAGACAGCTCTTTAATCTTGCAAAGGCAGAGCCTATTTATAAATAAAGAACTGCATTTACAGTAAGTCAAGGCACAAAAAGCTTCTAGAGAAAGACTGAGTTACAATAACCATTATTATCCTTTTTTAACCTCTGAATACAAACCAAATCTCTGATTACCCCTCCCATACTTTTTATCTTAACCACAAAATGAAGGACAAAGGTTGAGAACCTGGGATAAAACAGAGTGATACTGCTCTAAACTGTGCACCAAACCACTGTTGAAAGCTTTCTAACTTAAAATAAAACCTTACCACTTTCTGAGCAGCTTCCGAGGATGTTCCAGGTCGATGGCAGCTCTTCATGAGCAACAGCCATCATCAAATCATTATCCAGGGATTGCAGGTCTTTCATCCTTAGCCCAAACTTATCCAGCAATATCTTGTGACTAGCAGCAGTGACATATTCTGCATGATTGACCAGAAAGCGAGACAACTTGCAAGACAGATTCTCTCTGTAAGTGACAAGACAGCTGCCGAGGACCACAGGTGAGTATCCCCTTGTGTACATCAACACAGAGACAGAAACTGCTTCTTGGCATCCATGGCCTGTAATTATAATGTAAATTAATCACTAACATTACCTATGTTCAGAAAATACACTTATTTTTCCTCATTTCCACCTGCCTCTGAAAGCTGTGACTATTCATCCAGATTTACTTTATTCTTCTCTCTAATTACATCTATTTGTCATCCACCAACCATTTCTGGTGACGAACTTGGATTTGACTAGACAGTTAACTGAGAGTCCTCCCAATTATACTGACATAATTAATTATAGAAACAGTCTTTCTAGGTGAAGGTTCTTTAATCACAATGGAAAGAAGAAGCAACTACATCAGGAAGAAATCCCACAAATCAAAAGCGTGAAGATTCTTGGATAAGAATTAAGAAAAATTATATGCTCATTAAAAGACTGGCAGAGTGGCCTGCAACACAAACTCTGAGTAATATATCTATTTATTAACATCCATTTTGTGCCTACCCAGTGCCTCCATGAAGGCCAAAACCTAGAAGCTTTTAACTCATGCATGTTTCATGTTTTTAGTAGACTTGACTAAATGCTGCATCAACTCTCTAACTTACAGCCAGAACCCTCAAAGTCCAAGGGAGTTTGTCTCTCAAACCTCTTACGCACCTCTTGCATTCCTCTTCCTCCTTTGCCACCTACATGAGGGCAGATGTCATACATCTAAAAGCGTTGCAAGCTGTACCTCTCACTGGAGAGCTAATTATGACAGTGCTATGGGTGCAAATCTAAATTTTCTAAAATATCCCCGAATAACTACAAATATATATGCAATCTAGTAACTGCAGGAGGAAGCATGTACTTACCACATCTGCAATTGTTTTTAGTGTTTTGCACTCCCTTATGCTTAATTTGGCCACTACGAAACAACACTAACATCAGCAGGGCTATATTTTAACCTCGCACTTTATTTTCCTCTGTTCATGGCTTCTGTTTGGAATAGGAAGAGCATTAAGTGTTGTCTGTAGCCTCCTGGTTTTCTTCCTAGCCCAGAAGCAACCATTTAACAGCGCCATTTCAGGCCTCTTAAAGAAAAAAAAGAAACCAAAACACCACAACTTTGCCACCTTGGAATAAGCCTGGCACTGAATTTTCTCCAGTTGTAGTCCACAACAAGCATTTACCATTTACAGAATCAAAGAAGTCGTGATGTAACAGCAGCTAACTTTCCCTTTTTATACTTGGCACTTATTTGCAGACTCTAAAGCCTCTTTAGAAAACAAGAACAAATAACAAGCAGATCCTATTGCACAGGTACACCATGTCTATAGCCACCTACTCACACAAATGAAAAGGTCACAAAGCACACAATAAAGGTGACAATCCGGGTTTATGTTACATCCATGAAGGGAACAAAGCCAAGGCAGAGAGACAGCTGGAAGGCAACACAAATCCCCCCTGTTTGCAGCAAGGCACCCCTGGAATGGTTTCCCTGACAGCTCTTCACTGTGTACAGCTCCAGCAGAGCTCTGAGCGTCGCACACCTCCATTACGAGGGCCTTGCAAGCTGGGCTGACTACTGCACCAAGGAAAGGCTCAGAGAAAAACATTACTTTTTCAGGTATCAGGATATCCAGAGGCAAACAGTTGTGGCATAGAATTCATTCACATTAAAAACGGTGCCATTCTTAAAGATTGTACTTTAATGCACATCTAACTATGCAAGCCCAGTAACACTGTCTATGCCTGATACCATGCTGGTGTGGATTGCTACAAAAGGCAGGATCACCTATGATCAGTTAAACTCAGCCTGGATCCTAAAGGCCATCATTCAGTTCCTTCATTTCCTCTATTACAGAGCCATAAAACTGAGTTATACAAAACTGTCCAGTTGTGCCCAGCTTTGAAATGGGAATGGGGTACAGCAAAGAGATGAAAAATGTAAACAGGAATTGACGTTCACCTGGAACAATGGATCGAAGAGCATTGCCACTAACTCGCTCAGCAAACATTACGTGCCTCTTCAGGGATCCATCATAAACAAAGTAAAACTCGGCGTCCTCTGGGAGGTAACTGTCTCGGTCAAATTTTGCATGTATAGCCACCTGCCCCTGAAAAATAAAAGCACTTTCAGAAACATCCAAATTTCTCATCTCCAGCAAACCCATTGATACATACTTCAGATGCAAGTTTATTATAACCTGTTCAAGTCTGCTATAGAGAGGCCACGATCCAATGACAAATCTGTAGTTTTCTACTTCCACTTAGAAAATAACGCTGGTTTTATGCCTGCATAAGCAAAGGTGATTTAAAAAACTGCCTTTTAAATAATGTCTTTTAAACTCCTTTCATCCTGACCCACACAAATATAACTGACTTTTTCTTTAAAATGCATCAGAATAAGCGAGTAAGTGAACCCAAGTATTTCGCTATTTACAAAAGCACACTTTGTTTTAAAAATTTTTTTTAAATTAAAAGTGCTTGAAATTATCTTAGACTTGGTTTACAAAACAAAAGCACTGATATAATCCTATAGCTGACTGCTGGTTTCAAAGAACACTAGTTCCCAGATATCAGCCCACGGGTTTCCTTATAGTAAACAGAAAGTAGTCAGCCAAGAAAAATCTGTCACACAATAGCTTCAAAAAAGAACAGGAAAGGGATCTGAGAAGCAGCAAACAATAACAAATGTCTAACATGTCTGAGAGAGGAAATTTAAATGAAGTTGCATTTCCTCGAAGTGTGCTCCACCACAGTCCCTGGCTGCCACAGTTGTTCTAAATAAGACAGAATTCCCCAACATCAGGCAGAAATGGTGTTTTCTGGAAAAGAAGCCACAGAATATCTCAGTTATTCACACTTCCAAATGACGCCCGCCCTGCCTCTATTCAAAACAGTTACCACAGCACTGATTCCACCGGCTCCATAAACAAGTCTGGTAAAAACCTGCACCAAAGCACGACACGGTAGCACAGAAATTTCTATGGCTGCAAACCACATTTATGCCCCTGACCATCCTGACAAGATTCAGCTCCTTCCCCTGTTCATTATATGGCAAACGTACACTTCCCTGCAGTGAGACTCTTGCCACCCCCCCAACATCACATCTTGGCCTGCCTTCCCCAAGGACATCTTTCTCGTTACTCATAACAATGCGAATCCTGCATTTGTTTTCCTCTTAAATACAAGTGGGTCTATTGAACTAGAGGTGAAGAGGCAAAGGCTAGTTTCAGTCATAAAAACTTCCCTAGATAGGATTGTTCTAGATGTAAACATTAGGAGTCCAGTACAGAGAGCAAACATGCCTGTCATCTCCAAAAACTGATAATGCACCTCTTCTTAGCAGCCTGAAGTGCTATTATAGCTGCCAAGTGTTTTCTCCCATTTCTCTTTGGGTTTTGCACTGTTACACCCATACATTTTTTTAATTGTTGTTATTATTAATAATTTATAAATTTTTTAAACATCTTTTTATGTTAGTTGTGAATAGCTCTTTTTGTTGAGTAATACTATGGATGGCTATTTCTAGGAACAGGGTATGTCCCTGACTGAGACACTCCACAGACTGCTCCAGTGGGTGCTTAGCTGACAGCAGCCTGGTGCACAAGAGCACAGCAGAATTTCTTCTACACAGGCACTTGTGGCCACAACTCCCCAAACACCTCTATACCCTCTGAACCCCCAAGGCTGAGGGACTAACTAGCCAGCCAGATTTCACATTTTCTTTGCACTAACTACAGGAAACAAGGGTGATATTTTGTGGCAATATTTCTCATTTCATGAGCCTACGCTTGGGGGGGAAAAAAAATAATAAAAAATCAAGCTCAAATTGTAGCCATTGACTCATACCGCTCCTTTTTTTAAAATGCTAATTTAGACTCAGTAAAGACAAAGGAACATATTAAACTGATCACACTGCACAGCGTTAAGGCCTGAGGGACAATTTCACAACTCCTTGTCTTATAGTGGGTGAAAGAAAAACACAAGAGGGTAAAAGACAGAATGGAAAGCTTACATATATGATAAAAAGATAAAAAGTTTTTCATAAGCTATTCCTTACAACCCCCTAGAAGAAGAAACTGCTGCTAATTTAAGCAAAGATTTTACAGAAAGAAGGCAAATTGGCAGCTAGCTTGTATCTGACCAAACAATTAAGTGATTCATTTGGAAAATCCCACGTGATCCAAAAAGAGGGCTAAACCTTATATTACTAGAGAAGAATCAAAGATAACAGATAACTTTTGCAGGGCAATACTAAGCTACACCTGTTTTGATGCTGGATGGTTAGCACACCTGGCATCAGAAACAGTTATTTCACAGAGGACAAGCTCCTGTCATCTCCAGCATTTCCCATTTCCCATCACATCCATCCTGTCTTCAAATGTTCTCAGTTCATGTTGCTGAATTCCATCTTCTTCCTTGCTCCTACTATTAAAACATGCATCAGTTTGCTGTTTGGGCCACCAAAAAAGCCTTTTGCTCTAGCTTCAAAGTATCTTTTTTCTTACCTACTCCCCTCCAAAATACCCTTGGTGCAGTTATGTTATCTTCCCTTCTCACCACCTGAAAATCTTTTACAATTGCAACCTGTTACTGCTGGAGTTCACCCCTACACTTTCATCATTTTGTGTCCCACCACTGCTTTGCACAACACTTGTCCCATGTGGTCATGCCCCATGCCAGCCATGCTGCTGTCTGCCCTCTCACAGGACAACTCTTCCACCACACATCAGCCCCTCTGCTCCCCTCATCCTCTTCTCTGAGCTATAGCCTTCGCCTTGGCTCCAGGTCTACACATGGCAGAGCCTATCTTAGCCTGTGTTTTGGAAGGCATACTTTTTGGAAACACTTCAGTACTAAAATCCATGGAAGCTTTGATCTTTACAAGGTAAGATATGCTAGCCACCCATCTGAAAAGACATGAAAAAAACAAAATCACTTGTGTTAAAGGGTATATCATGGCTTTTCAAAATGTATCTAATACTACATCTAAACCTGAATATTTAAGCATCTTTTCCTTCAGTGCAGTCTTCCCTTAGTGCAAAATTACAGTTATTTAATGCCAGGTTTGAATGTAAAGCAATACTTCCAATAAAAGTTGTGAGCCTCCTCCAGACTGTAGCTGGAAGAGGCAGAAGGATTCATACAGCTCCTAAGCCAGACCAAATGCAGCCTTTCAGGATGGAGAAGGATGAAGAGGACATGAGGGAAAAAGTCTGCCAGCTTATTTAGTTCTTCACAAAGTTCTTTGCACTCTGTTTTTGGATATAGGACCTCGCCCTTAGCGGCATCTAAATGCAGATGACTCAAGAAGGAGGATCCAGGTAACTCTAGACCTGTCAGCCTCACCTCCATCCCTGGAAAGGTGATGGAACAACTTATCCTGGGTGGTGTCTCTAGGCATATCAAGGATAAGAGGGTCATTAGGGGCAGTCAACGTGGCTTCACCAAGGGGAAGTCATGCTTAACCAACCTGATAGCCTTTTATGAGGACATAACCCTGCGGACAGATGATGGTAAAGCAGTGGATGTGGTCTATCTTGATTTCAGTAAAGCATTTGACACAGTCTCCAACAGCTAAACTGAGGAAGTGTGGTCTGGATGATCGGATAGTGGGGTGGACTGTGAACTGGCTGAAGGAAAGAAGCCAGAGAGTTGTGGTCAATGGGACATAGTCTAGTTGGAGGCCTGTATCTAGTGGAGTCCCTCAGAGATCAGTACTGGGACCAGTACTATTCAATATATTCATCAATGATTAGGATGAGGGAATAGAGTGCTCTGTCAGCAAGTTTGACAAAACTGGGAGGAGTGGCTGACACACCAGAAGGCTGTGCTGCCATTCAGAGACCTAGACAGGCTGGAGAGTTGGGTGGGGAGAAATTGAATGAAATATAACAAGGGCAAGTGTAGAGTCTTGCATCTGGGGAAGAACAACCCCATGTGCCAGTATAAGTTGGGGACTGACCTGTTGGAGAGCAGTGTAGGGGAAAGGGACCTGGGGGTCCCGGTGGCCAGCAGGATGACCATGAGCCAGCAATGTGCCCTTGTGGCCAAGAAGGCCAATGGCATCCTGGGGTGCATTAGAAAGGGGGTGGTTTGTAGGTCGAGAGAGGTTCTCCTCCCCCTCTACTCTGCCCTGATGAGGCTGTATGTGGACTACTGTGTCCAGTTCTGGGCCCCTCAGTTCAAGAAGGACAGGGAACTGCTTGAGAGAGTCCAGCGCAGAGCCACAAAGATGATGGAGTGGAACATCTCCCTTATGAGGAAAGGCTGAGGGAGCTGGGTCCCTTTAGCTTGGAGAAGAGGAGACTGAGGGGTGACCTCACTAATGTTTTTAAATATGTAAAGGGTGAGTGTCATGAGGATGGAGCCAGGCTCTTTTCAGTGACATTCAAGGGGCAACGGATGCAAGCTGGAACATAGGAGGTTCCGCATAAATATGAGGAAGAACTTTCACAGTGAGGGTAACAGAGCACTGGAACAGGCTGCCCAGAGAGGTGTGGAGTCTCCTTCTCTGGAGACATTCAAAACCCGCCTGGATGTGTTCCTGTGTGACCTGATCTAGGTATTTCTGCTCTGGCAGGGGGATTGGACTAGATGATCTTTTGAGGTCCCGTCCAATCCCTAACATTCTGTGATTGGCATTGACTTTACTATGCTATCAGCTCTGCACACAGGCAATCCACCAATTTATTCAGAGTTGCCAATCTTACTAGCAATTACTGTACATTTCTTCCACAACTTTGATCAACACAATGAAGATCTTTGGGCCAAAAACTTCTCCCAAGGATGACACAGCCCATTTGTCACATGAAAGGCAGGGGAAGAGAATGACACAAGAACTTTATTAGAAGAAAAAAAAACAAAAACTTACAGTGTCCCAGGCCACATAAGAACAGCCTGGAAAGACTAATATAAATGTTGGAAAATATTACATTGTAAATAAAACAAGATTTCAGTGCCACACTATTTTGATCAAACTCCAAAACAGGCTTCCCAGACAGGTGGTTGGTGCACCAAGCCTGTCGGTGTTTAAGAGGCATTTGGACAATGCCCTTAACAACACGCTTTAACTTTTGGTCTGCCCTGAACTGGTCAGGCAGTTGGGATAGATGATCATTGCAGATCCCTTCCAACTGAAATAGTCTAGTCTTGTCTTGTCTAGTCTACTTTGGATTATTATGTTTCGTAGCAACTGTGAAGAGGCGGTGCTAGAAAAGTGCAACAGAGCTTCAGGAGCATGTACAAACTTCATCAGCTTCTTTGCACACACAAAATAAGCTCACGTAGACAGAAACCCAGAAGCTGTGTATTAGCCCTTTAAGAAAAGGGCTTATTTTATTAGCTTAGAGATAATTAATATCTTTCCATTATACCCATTCCCTGCAGAGACATTTATTTACTGGCTCCCTCAGGCAAGGCCAGCCCAGCCCAGGGAGCAGGCTGCAGCAGGAACTACCTGAACAGATCTTTCCTCTGCAGACAAATGAACTGGGAGAGCAACAGAAGTGGGAGCAGTTCCAGCTCCATCTTCCTCCTCCTTTCCTAGCAAGGCACACAGGAAGAAGTAAGCTTGATCTTGAAGTGAGACTCAGCAACATATTCTTCCACCAAAACAATGCCTCTCTGCTTCACAAGGCTCTCCCAGAGCTTTTGGGAGATGCTACCGCTTTTGTAACAGAGCTTTTTCTTGGCAGAGCCAGAGTGCTCAATCCAGGCTCTGAATCAAAACATATATACACTGGACTATTACAACAACTAAATAGTGTACCTAAACAACAGTGAAACATATTTTCAGGAGTTCCGTAAGAAATTCGTACTCACAGAAAACATTTGTTCGGCATCACTCTCACCACCTCTGGGAAA